>JAYGXS010000001.1:76906031-76929637 GCA_036362985.1 Ligula intestinalis | reverse complement strand
TTGAGTAAATTTTCGACACTGGATCCCCAGTTCACCGTCAGACTTGACGACGAACTGGGGATCCAGTGTCGAAAATTTATTCAATAAACTTAATTATTTCCCAAAGGATGCCTTTATATGAAAATACATTTCTTGGGATGCCTGCCTTTCGGTTTATACGAATCTAAAACTATCCCAATTTAAAATCTATAAAGGCAAGAATTTGATTACGATTCTTTGTGGAAGTTTTGTTTAACCACGAAAGCAGCCTTCCCTTACCTACCTTAATAGTTCCTTAACAAGCCGTTTCTGATCCAGTGTGTAAGAATGCTGTCTGATGATCAGTCTTCCCTCGCGCAAAATACTTTACTGACAACCGTGAGGATCGGGGCTGGTTACCGTCGCAAAAAATCACAATGGAAAAAGCAATTCATTATTTGATTCAAACTGCGAGTTTAAAATTTTCTCGATAAATTTAGGTTAGCTCATTGATAAATGTTGTGTCAAAAATTCAGTGTATGCATATTAACATTCGGTCTTCACAAAGCCTAGTAAACCAATCACATTTTTCTGGTTCGGTTTTTTAAATTTTATTCAAACTCAGGAGGAAAGAAGATAGGTGTTCCTTTGATATGCCTAGGCTTCGTACACTCAAAATATGCTTTAATCATTAGGATTTCCATGAGAGCAGTAGTGTTTACGAGTTCGTTTCTCATTAACACATAGCAAATTCATTTGAACAAACTGTGGGAAACCCGGGCGACCTAGGTGGGATTCGAACCCATGACAGCAAAGTCAAGGCTTGAGTACAGATGACACTTTATCGCCCTGAGGTAGGAGATTTCATCAGAGGCCGTGCATTTAGTGACAGTTTGTTCAAGTTAGAAAATCGTCAATTAATTAAGTGGGCCTGTTAGTTCCGTGGTGGAGACTGGACTGATTGCTTATGAAATTATGCTTTGGGCCGTCAGCTTACAGTATCGATATTTGTGAATTCCATATGTTGCAGTTGGCTGGACGGTAAACTGACCTAAATGTGATTAAATTCGTGGTTCCCTGTGACACCTCGTAACTCAGATGGTTCGAGCACTAGGTCTTATAAGGTCCTGCCCTTGCTGTCATGCCTTCGAATTCTACTGGAGTCGCCGCGTTTTTCCCACTTGGGTCAAGCGATCTATTCAAATCTGCCAAAAACATAAAAATTAACAAATTAGATAACTTAGACACGTACCACAAGACTCTGTAGTTTTGTTTAAGCATCAGGTCGAATTGTCTGAAGCGGCACTTCACTGACAATTTAAAATATACAAATTTTTTTCAGGGAAAAAATAGGATTAAGCTGCACTTACTGCATTATAAAGCTTAACTTATAAAACTGAAATTCCTCTTATGATTTGTTTTCGGTTGCTTATAGTTGCCAGTAGAAATTCCCTAGACTATTCTGGGACTTTAAAAGAATGGAGAGCACTTTCATTGTATGGCTGAACGATATTGTAAACAATCCATACTGAGCACAGAGTGAACCTGTTATTTAAACACTTTCCTTTAAGTAGCACATCAATTCTGAAAGATACTTTGAGTGTAAGGTATTTGCTAAAAGGTAGACGGATCTGACTGCCTAAAAGTTTAAGAGTTGGATCGTGGTTTCTGACTTTGTCAATATTTTCTTGGTATGCAGGTGCGACGTATTCACTGACAGTATTGAATGAACGATCGCCCAAACACCGGTAATAAGACAATCCGATTTAAATGGTAGATGATGAAGGCAGCATTTGGAAACTGAAGAAATAATACACGTATACCCGTATACGTATACACGTATACGATTATTTGGCAAGTTTCTAAAACAGCCATCGATAGAAACACCAGCGTGTACCGATGAAATTCAAGCGTCGTCAAAATCTAACTTGGAATGAAACCGAACGAAATTTCAACTACTGTTATCCTCACACAGATGTAAATCGAGGCAGGCATATGTTGCAACTTTCCAAGATGAAGGCTGGAACCATATTCAACTTAATGCAAGATTTGTATTTTTGTTTATATGAGTCCATTTCGAGTAATATCGTTCGACATGAAAACGCAGCGGACAGGTTTACGCTCATCAAAAGCGGTCAAATGTTACAGAATTGTTGACTAGTTGAGAATGGATGAGGCCTCCATAGATGACTCGTTGACGCAGATAGGTGGGGTGGATGGAAAGGAAAACGTTCGAGTAGTCACAAAGGCTACTAGTTGTTACTAAGATATTACAACCGAGTTCTGCTTTATAAGCCTAAACAACGGCCGTCCCCATGCTACCAATAATTTGACTTCCGAAATTTTCTGGGTTTTATTCTTTTTACCTTCTTCAAAAAGAAGGTGATTTCAAAACGGAGATAAAACTTCTCTTTTCAAGATACCGTAAACAGCAGCATTTATTGGATTGATAAAGTTTGAGTGTGCTCATCGGCTGCTTTCTCTAGTTGCATAACATGAATAGCGTTATTGATTAGCCTTCTTGCCCATTTTCTAGGACCTTGCTGTTTGCATCCCTTTTTTCGGTATGAATTCAATTTTTTACTTTCTCTTTCTTTATTCACGTTATCCAAGGAGACGAAGTAATTGGTAAGCACTCTCAAAATTTTTGCATCAAATAAATTCTGCTGTTTACGCAATCTTCAAAAATGCACCAGGGAAAAGATGCTTTAAAAAAACTACTCCTTAGAGTCAGAATATCGTTCTTTAGGACTAATAATTTTTCCATCGGAGCCTTCGAGAGCATACCACCGGTTCATCGCCAGAAATAAGAAAGAATCGACAGAAGAAATATTTTCCCTTGTATTTTAGCCAATTAGCTCGATTCCCCGTTTATGCCGATAGTTTTAGCAAACTTTCCAACCGCCACCGATACTGCACTGAATTGTCACCTTTACTGCTGAATACATAGACCGGGGCTTGCAAATCAAAATTCCGACGTACCTTTTGTTTGACTCGTGACTGCTCTCGCTAGCGGCAGCTTGTCCGACTTTCGATGTGGCGGCAAAATTGGAGGTACGATTTTGCCTCAGTCAGCGAGTAACCATTTCTGTGTTTGTGTCGAATCCGCACCCATGATGTCATAACGCGAATCTCACTTTCAGTCTACCTTTTACATCGCGGGAGGTTACATAGCTAACAGTTGACTGTCTTTGATGTGTCCGGCGACTGCATTTTGTGGCCATTGACCGATGCAGGCATCCTAAAATTAAAACTAGAGCAATTCGCACCATGGCCTAGGAAGCATTCTTAGTGCAAGACAATGCATACCACACTAGAAGTCCCACTTCAACCCCGCTATGGCTTTTTTTCACTAAAACACAGGCATCTGATGAATGCAGCACTGCAGTAATCGTTCCTCCTAAATTAACCACGTCGACGACAGGTCTAATTTATCTTCGCGCCCAGTGTGCTCCAATGTGTGCGTATTCTTCCGTGTAGGGCCTTCACGCATTTCATCTTGTGTGCCAACGGGTGCTTACTGCAAATCCGGGAATGTGTGTGTTCATGACGCTTCCGTGTACTATTATTGTCCCACCGCCATATGCATGTCTACTGAGCAGAATGCAAATGAATGGAGGTCTCCGCTCAGCCCCCTCTTGAAAAGTGAATAGCATTTTTTTAATGGTTAAACAAACTGGCCTCGCCAACAGTCTGAGATATAAATTTTCTGCTACCACTTCACATATGTACAAATAGGGAACTCAAAGGTAATTTACCTACATATCCCTCAATATACTGATACTGATACTGAAATCAGGAAATGTTTGTGCAGCATTCTTCTAGATGAGTAGATTCTAGCCAATACATACGCGTCTTTATTTTATTCCAAATTCATGAAAGGCTAGAATTAGCCCCTCTTACCTTAGCAGTGCTGTGATTACTGCCAAAGCCAAAAACCCTATTGAAATGCCCCTAGTCTGAACTGAGCCAGCTCGTTAGAATTTAAAAAAACGACGTTAACTGGAGTTCGACCTTCTTAATAGGGGTGACTCAATCCCATAAACGATGTATAATCCACATACTTCTGAGAACTACATGCAACGGGCCAAGTTGCAATGAGTGAAAATATTATTTATCAGGGCTTACTTTGTCACTCCTGAAGATTGGGACAGAAAGTGTGATAATTGGAGGCAGAAGTTCGATTGATTGATTGATTGATCGAGCATTTCATTCGTCTTGCGGTTTGAAAAAAATCTTCGAAAACATATAACGGGCGCGCGGGAGATGCAGTATTTATACGATGCAGTGGCTACGTGATCACACACCAGCTACGATTGGCAACTCTCGTATTAATTAGCGGTTTATAGCTGATTTGCTTAAGTGGTAGGGCGTTGGCTCTGTAATGGCTTCCCCTGTTATACGGGTTCGACTCCCGCCAAACGCCATGAGTTTTTTTATAATTGGGTCAACTAAACTCTCGTATTCCCATTGTAGATATTCGTACTTCGGTTCATTGATGGCATGGTTTACCAGATGCGAGTCATCAATGACCGCGATTTCATCCCTGGTATTTGTGATCAACATGACAAAGACGCCAGCCGTTTGGGTCCCCAATAGCGTCAGTTGAAGCAGTGTTGGCTCGCTCGTTCTCTGCATAAAGAATTAACTGCTCAGAAAAAGTTGAAGCATTTACCAGCAAGGGTGGACTTCGCTGCGTTTTTGAATGGACTAAAAATCGTGGTCCAAGCAAATCTCGGTAACGTGACATGAGAACTTCGTCCTTTTTCATCATTGCTCGCTATTTTCGGTCATTCACGCACGAGATAATTTTATTTTTTTTGGCTCATGTGATTGACATGTCCGCGATTATAGAAGATTTGGGAAAAAATCTGGACTTTCCTGGATTGAGCACCGGACCTTTCGGCAACCACACCAGGCATCTGAAACGATGGCGAAGCCGTATGCTACAGTCTTCTTCTAACCGACGTTTCACACCCTCCTCGAAAATTGTTCACTTTTCTACCCATCCCGTAAAACCTGTGTCGGCCTACGGGTACCCCATTCATAAACTGTACAACACTACATAGATATTTAAATTTAATGTACTTATCTACTCGGTTGTAATAATCACGAGTAATTTTTTTCTCTCAGACGAAGATTGATTGAAAAAGTGCTCATGTCTGATAACTACTCCCCTGTTATATGAACTCTGTCTTATTCTATGATATGGAGCAGTTAACTATTTCGACTATTTTTCATAGGAGGTTCTAGTATTTTTGTCATCAACGTTTAATTTTCAGAAAGTAAACGTAATTTTATCTTACCAGCTTCTGCCCTAATGCAGCCACTTTTTACGTGCTTTATTCATTTGCATAAATAAGGTGCTCTAAAACTTATTGGATATTATTTAGTACTTCCAAGGGAAAACGTCATTTTTTCGCCGTTGAATGTTCCGTGAAAAGACATTAACAAGCCCAACAAAATCTTGTAATGCTTCGTTAAGCAGCAAGTCATATTTCCCTTCGTTTTTTGGACCTAATCATACACGAATACGAGGAGAACTACGAGTTGGTATGCATTTCGGTTTCGTGGGAAAAGTTAGGTAGACAAACTAGAAAGACACAAGGTAGCTCCATATTTTGGACGGGCAGGACAGTCGTCTTCTGGTTTGAATTGACGGCAGAACGGAATTGGAATGGCCTATTTTGCATTAGGCTTACAAGCTTAATTCTGACATGGCGGTCTGAAATTTATTTTGGTCTGGCCAGTTAAGAAAGAAGATAGACCATTAGGACATTGGCTCCGTCTGAAGGTTCTCTGCCTTTGTCGCCTTTTTGTATGAAGTCCAAAACAGGGCGTACATGTGCTCAAAGACTGCCAATCAGAAAAAAGTCGTTAAGTGACAATAAATGGGTGCGGTTGCTCGCGACGAACCGACCCGATTACAGGACGGAGAAGGAACTTCCGATTTTGCCTAAAGGATCCTGGCTCGAGCCTCTGTGAATGACGCCTTAACCTTAGTCAGCCAGATAGTCAAAATGCTAGAGTATTCTGCGTGTAGGAGACGTATAAGCACACAACCAGCATTCGGAAGGATTAATGACGGACAGAAGGTAGAGGCAATGGCCAGCTCGTTCTTATCGGCTGTCCGAGGGCATATATAGTCGATCTCAACATAGAAAGACCTGGGATTTCATTGTGAACTCATTTGCTTTCAAGTGCACGTCTTATCTACTGATACAAGGTTCCCTGAGGTGCTAGTGAAAGTAAACATGAAACTTTCCACAGGGCTTCCGTTGGACCCATATAACCAGAATAGTATTGGTGTTGTACCTTCTGCATTAGGACTGGGGCGTAAAATTTGGGTGGCAGACTCAGACTGACTCACCAATGAAAGGAGACTGGAACGGTCTATTTTGGACTACGGTAGTGTTATCAGTTATGCATTTCTAAAACCAAAAGCCGAAAGAAACTCACACAAGGATGACTTGTATGGCCACCTAAACAAAACACGGCAATAGGAACAATTCGCTCACTTAAAATAGGTATTCTTGCGAATATTTTCATGTATTGACTCTAGCATTTAACCAAACTGTAACCTTAATCTTAATCCCAACTCAAGCCTGCCCTAAAACAAAACCCTACCGTTACCACAAACTCAAACCTTAACCCTTAACATGCCGCTAACTCAAACCTCAACTCTCACCTTAATCCCGACCTTAATCCCGACCTTAAACCTAATCCTCACCTAGACCATAAACTTTATTTGCCCGGCCTTTGGTGCAAAGCCACATATACCGTGGGCGGTTCCTTCTCCTGTGTCCTGTTTACTTTAAACTCTGATGGTGTACCGCTGGGTTAGGGGCCCACGTGTTCTCATTTATGGGAGTTATGCGAGAGAGTTGATTATCGATCTGAGCCGTTGGCAGAACGTAATGGAAACGGCTTATTTTACATAGGCCTTCCAGGCTTAAGTCCTGCTTGTCGGCGTTATAACTGCAGGATATGCATAATTAAGCGTTTAACTTAAATTGAGGGGCAAAGAGGGACAACCATTTCTTGTTTGCATGCTTCTGTCGACTAGCCATAGTACAAGTTTAAGCAGAGAAATCCTGATCAGAACGCTCGTGTAACTGGTTTCACTTCTGGCAGTGGTGCAGGGTTATAGACTTGTGAGTTTTTGGCGGCCTTTGCGAAATAGGGAGAAGCAAATAGAAGTGCAGCTCAGCCATTTGACCTTATTGCAAAGTCGAGTAGGTGAGCCGCATTTTGCCTTGGAGCTCGAGGGAAAATACGACGCAGGCGGACAAATCTTCAGCAATTGAGTCACCTACATGCAAAGGCAAAGTAGGCTAGGTTTTTTGTGTCCGAAATCCTTTTGCTTGCATCTAGGAATCGCCTAAGCGGTGGTTTTGATTTCCCGAAATTTTAATGCAATTTCAGTTCATTTCATATTTAACTGTATGCTACGTACTCCTTAGTTCACACATTCGCCAGATAACTGAAATACAAAAACCTGCATTTTACTGGTGTTCGTCGAGTTGACTTAGTTAAATGATCGAATAGATTCGTGGTCCTGTTTCAGCGAACAAGTAATGCCGACGTTGGTGAGGAAGGAGTTGCGTTAAATAGAACGTTTGTGCTACCGATGACAAACGTAGTCCAAAACGAAATTCCGAATAACATAAGAGGCGAAAACAGGTTACGCTGACATAGCACTTGCAATCTGGTAGTGTGCAGTATTGCAGGCTACAAAGGGCTAAGAAGAATCTCATGATAAAAAATATTCTGGGTCTACTTTATTGCACACAATCAGAAGAGTTGACGGAGCAACAGACATAACGGTTTTTCTTCGGAGCACATAATTCTTTCCTAAAACGCACAAAAAGGGTGCCCAAAAGAATAACAGACCCGTGTTGCAAGTCATAAATCAGGGAATATTGACTATCCACATAAGACCGCGATTCGGCGATTTGATAACGGCTGGTCACTCGTTTTTTTTCTGACTAAATTCTGGCGTTTCCGATAATCGTCTAGTGTATAAATATATTCTTTTTACTTCAGCTAAGTTGCTGTCAGGCCCAGCTCTCCATCTCTAAGCCACGTGCTAACGCCCTGTTTTTTCTTGTTAACTTTACTCAATGTTATATGCTAGTAATATTTGCTAATCTGAACTACTTTTATCCTTCTAGCACAAATTTCATCGTACTTTTTCATTTTATCCTTAATTAATATGTTATTTTTGAGAAAACTCGGCACACCCCTTTCCCATTTCGCTTAAAAGGCTGATATTACTATTTGAACTTCGATCCGCTGAATTCAATGGAATAATTGGGTCATATTTCCGTGCTACCAGCAGGCCATCAGCAACATACAAATGCTGCCCGATTTACCATGGTAGCAAAATGGGTGCAACTTAAAGGCCCAGGCACTTGGTTGCTGCATGTTAAAGGCACAGTAGAGAGAGTGGTAGTTCTTCACATGATGTCCCCCAGCATTTCTCATAGAATTTCAGGCATTTACTTTCATTCTTTACGTTTTTATGTCCTGCAAAAAGAGTATATGCTTCTCCACAAACTTCGTGGGTTCTTTTGGCGCCCCTGCTAAGCCTTGGTCAAGCATTATTTCTATACCACTGACTGCGTGCCGACAGAGTAGTAATATATAACGGTTGTTCCACTGAATCGGATGTATCTCAACCCAACTATTAACTGCAACGTTCGAACCGAGCTTTAGGGGGGTTTGATATCAAGGAATGTACCCAAAGTGAAATTTTCAACCTGAGAGACTTCAGTAGATATGAGAAACTACATGAGTAATACTAAGGGCCACACTACTGAGTCAAAGTACTCGCATTTGTGTCTTTCAGTAGCTGAAACCTAGCAAAACACGCGTATGTAGGCTCTTGCCAACTACTTAGGCTTAAGAACGATAAAGTAAGCTGTATTTATATATTTTATCGTTCATTTTGCGTAAATAAGTTCGTGTATGGCACGCGTAGGCAAAATGTTTCAATTTTTCAGTCTCCTTCCGGCTGGATGGAAACGCGAATAGTGCGACAGATACTGTGTAGGTCTGGAGCACCATTAACGAACTAACACTCAAGTCCACTTGCTGGACATTTTTGACATCGTCTTTCTCGACAGTCTTGCTGCCATCTACTTGGTGATCTTTGTCAACCATCACCCCAACCTCAACAATGAGGACCCAGAACCCCAAGTTGGTCATAGATAGTTGGGAGTTGAAGCTTATCTCAATAAGCAATTGGTCCACTTTTCGCCAGATGCCATCAGGAATATTCAAACGCACATGTGCTTTATGTTTACATGTCGGGTGCGGTGCGTAAGCCTTATCTATGTGCCTTCTTTGCACATAAAAACTAAAATGTGCATGCTTGTGTACGCACGATCTACAGTAGATTGTCTATCTCACGAAATGTCAACCGAACTTCTGAAATGAGTTTTCGATTCGAAAGAAAACTTAAGTATAATAATCACATTTAACATTGTGCAGCCTAATCCCAAGATATTTCATACACCTGTGGGTGCAAGTTTTGGGCAATTTTTCTTCTAACCACATGCAAAATCAACAGTATAAAAAGGACTACTTAACTAGAAAGCATATTTTCAAATTATTGAAATATACTTTGTAAACAATATGCATGATCATATTAATTCTTGTACTCACTTGGTGGCAATTTACGTGTTCTTCAAATTTTTTACTTGAGGTAAATATACCTTGAGGTTTTTAAAAAGTTTCTTATTGTTAGATTTTTAAAATGACAAGGTCCATTCGTAAAGCACCCTAGTTTTCCCTGTCTAATGCTGGTTATCAAGTTAACAACAGGGTATACCTCTCTTGTAAAATTTTACGAGCACTATGTGACGTCTTCCTCATAGCGTAGAAAATCAATTATTTTCGAGAGCACGTAGTTTGCAGACCCTAAATGCATGCGCAACGACACGTCACATCAAAATTACTCCGGAATCGGAATTACTTTTTTAGACCAAAAGATACATTTTCGTCAAGTATGAAATTTGAAGTTGGCGTAATTTGCTAAGACCTCAGTACCATAAATGATAGTTTCCTGTATGTTTTCCGTAAGGTGTATTTGAATTTTTAAGGGCTTTCAAAATCAATGAGAAGATACAAATTAATTAAGTATTGGTTTTTTCGCTGAGTGTTGCTTTCAACAGGTCATTGGAAAGAGGATCATTTAAAACCTGACATCCAAAAGGGAGTGGTATATCTCGGGATTAGGCTGCACGATGATAAATATTACGACTATACTTAGGTAATTTTTTAAAAATTTAAAACGCATTTCAGAATTTCCGTTGACATTTCATGAGATAGGTAATCTAATGTAACGCAATAAAATATCAATGGTATATGGGGTTCAGAGTGCGCTAAAATATGGCAGACACATGGCAATTTATAATGGCTAAATAGATTATGCTGACGAGCAAACTTGGTAGACTTCAGGGAGTGCAACGTAAATGAGGACTGTGCATGCCCCTGGTCCTTAGTCACTTGCAGACATCGGCTCATAAAACGTCTCCGGGTTCATGGTGTTTGTGGTTATTCTAAGTTATCGCGTTGAGTGAACCTGATGTATTTAATTTGAACAGCCTACACTCCCGCAAAGGCATTTGCTCTAGCGACCTTCAAATATATCAAAACGAGTTATCTGTGTATTTAGTTGTATTATATAAATGAAGACACTATAACTGTCATAAATCGTCATCTACCATACCGTTTAGCCAATAGGTGGTCTTATCTGTCACGTAATGGCTGTTCGGTTTTTGATCAATAACACTTATCAACTACGAATTTAATTTAAAGTTAACAGACAGAAGGACTAAGTGTTACGTGGCAGCTAAGTTCCAGTAATAACTAACTAACTCTGGAACTTAACTGTTACGTGCTTGCTACCTATTTCAGTTAAGTAGGTTGATACAATTGATTTATTTTGGTGCACGAAAGTAGGGTTCGCTTGCGCTGAACAGGATCCCTGAGGTAACAGATAAGCGGAAGCATTGCCCATTTCGCGTACACTTAATCTCTAGTTAAGAGTAGTTTTCAGCTCATGCCAACCAAGCCGAAATTCCCTGCGGCTAGCAATTTATATTCCTAAAGACAAACACTAGCGGTTGCCCATAAATTGACTTTTTTAAAAAACCACCAGTGGCTTATAATTTCTTATTGAGTATACTAGACCACCTATTATTTCACACATCCCGCGAAAAGAATTTATAAGATAAACATTTGCACGAGTGAAGATAAATGGATCCGAGTACGCGATTGATATGTTGCTCATCTCGATCGATAACAGGTCGCGTGAATATTACCGGCAAAAATAAGGAGACTAGAATGGTCCTTTCTGACTCCTTGGCCACCATCAGGCAGTGGCTCCAACGCTCTAACTATTTTTATCTGTTTACATTACTAGCCACCCTGCAGCTGCTGAAGAGGCTTGAGGATGAGCTGCATTGCAGAACGAGACGAGTGAGTTCCGTTAGCAGTCGGTGAGAATTCAGCAACGAATTTTGGTAACAGATCATTCTTGGAAGAGATAAAGGACGCCACAGCGCAATCACCTGTCAGGTAATGACATCTACAAAGATGAGAATTTTAAAACTTTTTACTGAGGAAGACCAAAATATGTGTGTTCTTATACGTAGGACGTAAAGTAAAAAAGTACAGCTGGTAGATTGGGTACAGAGGCCAAGTGCTTCCGAGGTTATTACCCATGGTTACACCAGACGTTATTGCTTAACTTAAGCTCCTCTGGAAACAATCTCGGAAGGCTTATGCAGCGATATTTCGATACCTTTAAATTGCAAGAGGTTACTGGTCCCCAAACAACATTCTCGAAATTTAGTTAGCGTGGGACGGAAAAGGCAAAATCCTTCTCAACCACTATCGCTTTTTTCAGATGCATCAGGACTCTAGTCAATGCATAGGTGAGTTTATTACGAAAGTGATTGTCACCATCCAGGACTGCAGATATGAAGAGATCAAGCCAGAAGCATTTGAGCATGCAATGCTCGGCTCACTGGCAATGCCAAATGACACTAGCCAATAGGTCGGACACAAGCAAATTGAGCAGACAGTGAATGCGAACTGAGGGATTTTGTGGAGGAAAAAGTATCGCTCATGAGAGGAAAATTCACACGAGATACGAGCGTCGTGGCAAGACAGGGGAGCCTACCGCGGACATCATCAGTATACTTATAGTAGCAATGAGGACGGGTTCGAAGAGGTTACGAGCTCATTTCCGAAGTGCCGGATATGCAACCATGGTACGCCCTTACTGATTGCCGAGTGTACCAACAAGGTGACGAAAATAGGAGAGCCTGCCACAATCCTCATCAGTTCGTTGGTGGCCGACATAGACGAGTACATGCATAGGGGATGAATTCGGCGCTCTAATAATTTAACAAATACATATTACTTAATAGTAGCAAGTAGCACAATAAGAATATTATTTTGTTTCGCCTGCGGAAAGGCTACAGGGGTCAGCTGGTGTTAGAGTGGGCATTGCTATACCAATCTAGCTTCCTCTTAAAGACTTCAACGGAAGCTGACGTAAAATCATCATGGGGCAGAGCATTAGAAGCTTCAACCACTCTGTTGCAAATTAAGTAGTTTGAATGGATAACCTTTCAAGTTCGTGGTTGTTGCTGACTCGAAGGGGTCACCAGATAGAAGGCAGCAGTGCTGACCGCGCATGATACTAAATGTTTGTATCAGGTCACCACGTAGCTGCCTCTAACGCAAAGAAACGTGATCAAGATTAGAAAGACGTGTTTCATAGGGTGATGAGCCCTATCCGATCACAAGTATTGTTGCACGCCTTTGAACCTTTTCGAGGATATTGAGGTCTTTCATGGTCCAGGGTCTCCAGGCTTAAAGTGGACTGAACCTCCTTTCTAAAATACCATCGTCGAAAGCTCTACGTGGTTCTTGGTTTCGTCATAGCAATCCTTAAAAACAGTGGAATTCTATGAGGTCCCAAACACATTAACTAAGTACTCCGGATAGGACCTGGAAGGTCAGCAATGAACTGTTGAAAAGTTTTTCATGGTTTAACTATTAAAATATAACTTTTCAGAAGAGACCATTTATTGCACATCAGATAGGACAGAATGCCTGCGGGGTATAGGGAATCCGCCTTTATCAGTCATAAAAAATAAATAAATAAAGTACTTATGGAGTTGAGAAATAGGAGCATTCTGAGTACATTTTCGCTTGTAGTTCGTCCGCAATGGTCATCCTAAATACTAGAGTATTTAAATCGACAACACGACGTGATATTCGAAATGATGGCATTGGTAGAGTATTCCTCATGAGATACGCAAGCGGTTACCGTATTTTTGGGACTATAAAGCACACTTAAAAGCTTTTAATTTTTCAAAAAACAAGACTACAGATTGGCGCAACACCGTGTACCACACAAAAGCGCTTCGAGGTCAGAACCCAGAATTAGTCGATATGTGAGGCGCCCAGGATTAAAAGGCGCACCGCCGTTTTCAGTTACTCAAAGGTTTTTGAGTGCGTTTTGAAGTGCGGAGCATACGGTATTCGCCCATGAAAAGAAAAAGCGTGCATCGCGCCACCAACTTTGTTTGGCCTCAGTAAATACTGTTTACTTGAAGGACCCGTCGCCGACGCAAGGCTGTCTTTAACGATAATGCAGATTTACCAGAGTCCCTAGAGTCAGGACCTCTGGCGGGGCCCAAGGCAGAGCGGGACAGATGAGTTCCGTTAGCGGTCGGGTGGACGTTCATCAATAGCTGTTTACTTGCCTACTTTGCTTTCCTAGCCAGTTACGATGACGGCCATCTCAACCAGTCATAGATCGCCCCAAGTTCTAACTTCATGTAAGCGTCCGAACCTAAATCTGCAATCATTCATAGAATGAATGAAACTAAATCAAATTTCTTCTTTCGGTCCAAGTCAAACTAAAGGTCCAGAGTCACACCCAACAGGCGTTAAAGCTTTTGGAAAACTGCCAAATATAAAGGAGATAGGAATGAAATTTCCTAACGGCTGGCTGATGGTGGCTTATAAGTCAGCAATGGCCACGCCAGTCTCCCTCCTCTCTGTTGTACCTTTCTGCTACTACTTTTGATAATGTCTCTGATTAAGGGTCCGCGACGGATTTCGAAACATCAGGCGAATGAAACTCTTATCCTAGCGATAACATATTCCCCTTATTCTCTCGTCTTTTTCAGTTAATGTTTCCTGCTTCTTATATTAGCCGCTGTAGGGCAGCTGGCGGTTAGTCACATGCCTGATAGGTGAGTGTGTTGTTTGACCATCGATTCGATGAGATCCACCATGTGCTCAAGAGCAGAGACGGCGATAGGAGCTAAGTACGAGATGCCTATCTCGCGTTGCGCGAGCAATGTCAGAGTGCAAGGTCACTCGCGGCGGAGCGAACAATGGGGACTCAAGGTCACCCACGGCAGAGCTGACTTAATCATGCAGCGAGCTGTACGTTTTAATTCCTTGATAATGGCCTAGAGTGAGAGTCCGAAACATCGGGGAAATACAATACTGGCCCCAGAGAGCGTCTTCCTGCCTTCTATTCAATTACCTGGCCCTCACATATTTTCGACCATTCAAAGTACGAGATTATATTGAAATAGACATGCAGCTGTCAACTTCATTCGAACCATCCTCCGCTTAAATCGGTGACAAGACGGAAGGCAAGATGACAGAGCAGAGTTCGGGCGGAAGCCGATTTCTCCAATGCAGCTATAAACACCGCCTTACTTAGTCTTTATTGACAGTAGACTTTACGTGGGTATTACTGTACTGTCTACCCTCGCTCACCTATAGTAGGTGTCGAGCCGGATTCTGGGAAGTCATAGCTGGTACTGCTACTACCGCTACTGCTATTATTTATACTACTTACTCGGGTGTAGCTGCGTGATAGTATTTGCTGGTACTATTACTGACTGTACTGTAAGTCAGAAGTGACGCTGTTTAATGTCAGCGCTGGGCTCATATCCCCTAAATGTCAACAAGACGTGTAGTAGTACTTGTGCTAGCACTGGCGCTACCATTTTTTGAGGTGACGCTGATTAAGCCAACGCTTAGGTTCATACCACCTTGATCTCAACAAGGAGTGCGAATCTGGGTTTCAACTATTTTGAGTGAGTACATGTTTGAGGCCTTGAGTATACCAGTATTCTCTCAACTCTATCCATCAGGTGGTGTCCGTTTCTATTCGGCTCGGACTACGATACTGCTGCTAGAAGTGCCTATGCTAAAGTGCTAATTCTAGTAATCGTGCTTACAAAGGCCAGTAGATGGTGTACTTTACGATGGCATGTATGTGCTTTTTAAGAAGTCGCACCCAGTACGCGCTCCCAATCTGTGTGAGGTAAAGTGATTAGGATTTGGATAGTAATAGAGCGTTTTTAAATAATGCATAAGTCCTGCCACGCCTTTATGTCGTACAGTTTGCCGTCTATAGACTAATATTCAGATCTACTATAGTACCTATCCGTAGCCTGGACTTTACAGAAGTGTGAATCTTGAATTATGCTATTTCCAGTATGTACATGTTTGAAACATGGAGCACAACAGGGCTTTCCTTGGTTTTCGCCCACCCAGCTCTGTCCACGAGACCGTAGCAGTTTCCAGTTAGTTTGGACTACAAGGGCTAGAATACTGCTGCCAGAAGTAATGTACCTTTGGTTAGGTTGTTAACTCTAGTGATTCTATGTCTTAAGACCAACAAATGGTGTGCTTTAATACGGCTTGTGTGTGCTTGTACGAAGCCGACGCCCAGTATCTAGTATAAGGTGAATAATGAGCTTTAGAAATTTAAGCACGATCTTTAAATGGTAACTCAAGTTTTTGCCATGACTTTCTGTCGCAAAGTGGTGCCATTTGCTGGCTATAGGCTAACTGCAGGTATGTTACAGTAGTTGTCCTGCGATGTTCAACGCATAGTCGCAGGGTACCTTCTTTCCTCATGATTTGGACGATCGAAGGTGGCCAAAGAAATTTATCCAGCGCAATAGCCTTTATTTCGATCATGTCATCTTACCTCGTTTTCTGCTATGTCTGGTAGCTTGCGATGGAGACAGTCCTATAATGATTGCCGTGCTACTATTTCTGCGGCTCATGGAACTACTACTTTTTAAATCTCCTGAATAACAATGTAGCTGAATGTTTGTACTACTGACCATTCCGAGTAAGTACATGTTTTTGAGGCCCGGGGTATATCAGGGCTTGCATCGGTTTCCGCCCTCGCATCCATCAACCTCTGTCCATCAGGCTGTGTAACGTCATGGGTTAGCGCAACGCTACTAAGTAATATCTCAAGTTTTATCAAACCTTTATGTCGCATGGCGCTATTGCTGTTTTCAGGCCAACTTTTGACTTACTACAGTATTCAACTGTCAGGTTTTGGAGAAGTCTCCTGTCTAATAGGAGGGAAACTTGCTCCATAAACAGCAAACATTGCTATACCCCATAACTATGTTAGTAGTTCACTAATAATGAATGAGCTAAATAGATGGAAATATGAGCTTAACACCTTTTTCCGTCATCGTCTGGTGTTTTCGAGACACTTGGGGGTCTTCCTGCGTGCATGCCTTCTTTGTCTGGAGTTGCAGATCAGCAGATAAAAAGAGATGGATTTCGCCTGACAATGCGGCAGATTCGGAGTTCTTACGAGCGATGTAACTGTTTGAGTGTATCCATTTACCTTATAAAGGGTGGTTTTGATCAAACGCCCTGACTGGGTTTTGAGTAGCCAATGTCTGTCTGTTTTGCAGGTGGATGAGTACGCCCACTTAAGACCCCCTAGGCTTCCTGAGCACGTTTAACTTTTATGCTGGATTTTGCGTTTGTAAGGACGATGGGAGTGCCCTCGTTCCACATGTCTAGTTGGAATGTGTTTGGCCTCCAGACAGCTAACTCGGCAATACTTTCGTTTGACTAGGGGACGTATCTTATTCTAGAAGTTGGCTAAGCTAGGTGAGAAGGTATTTTTTACCATGTCGTATTAGTACATAGGTGAGAAGACAAGCATCCAATATTTTGCAGTAAGCATACCAGCTGAGGATATGGGCTTTCCATTTGTCCTCCCTTTTCCTGAGATGACTGTGTAATACACCCGGATATTCCCTTCCAGTGGTTTTGGCTAGTACGTCGTTCCTGTGCGGCGAAGCGCAGATCAGCAGATGCGTGCAGAGTTGCCTTCTGATAGCAATTTGCGACTATCCTGAGCGGAGTATCCGTTAAATCGACGTACAAAATGCGTTATATTGTCGTGACTGACATATCTTACGGTCAAAGTGCATGGCATTCAATATTAAACTTTCCCATAGGTAATCCTATCCAACCGAACACATACGGGGGAATTTTGATTACCTTTTTATGAGAGAAGCCATTCATCTTACGTAGTTGGCACATACAGGGTGTGGTTTGCCCAGACTGCAGGCATGCGTGGCTAGATCTCCACAATTAACTTGACGGCTCTCAGATTCAAAACATATGTTGAAAATTGGCACAATAATCGTTGTCTTCACGACACTACCTGAGATCCCCGTAGGCACATGAGGATAAGTTAATTCCTGTAAAGTTTATCAGTGTTGCAATCTCTAAGCTCATCGGGGCTTGTCCATATTCCAGTAACTGGAACGCCGGTGGTGACATGCACGCAGAAACAGTCTCTTTCACTGCACTGCCAAGCCGTGTAGAGGTCGAGTCGGTCGAGACGACAGGTGGGAAGGTACTTTGTCAATGGAGATGTAATCAGGCGACTTCTAGCACCGCTACAGCGACGCTCTTGCGCTCCCTGGAACGGATACTCTCAAGGTGAATGGGTGACAGGGCATATGGTGACCCGAGAGGGTCTGATTCCTCCGCAGGAGAATTAACTTACGGGCGCATGCGCAGCCGATTCGCTCCAGATAGGTAAGCATTCTTCCACCACCGCGGTTATAGTATCTGTATGCCCAATGTGTGAGAAAATCATGACTGCACCTGGAATTTATAGATCATAAGAAAAATGACATTAGGCCACCTTAATCGAAGGCTGAACGTAATTCATTTAGTACATTTGCTTTCGTTTTCGCAGAAGGAAAAATATGTGTTTTGTTATCTTTTGCTGCATAGTTACTTTTTCATTCCTTTGCCGTCAAATATGGACAAAGTTCTTCTTTTATACAGTAGTCGCCGGTTATTAAGCCCACGGTTTATAGGCCCAGCCGCGTATTAAGCCCAAATCAGCTTAAGACTGAATTTTACACAGCAAAATCCGCTGGCTAATAAGCCCAGTCGCCGGCTACAAAGCCCAGTTTACCAACAGGATAGAGTGAGATCTTATCTCTCTGCGTTCACAACGCGGTCTAGAGGCATCAGATTTCACAAAATTCGGCGATTTCTGTTGCCTGGAGAAGGACATCAAAGAGCACTTGCGAGTGAAGTTTCCTCCAAAGCAACTGACACAAGACCGTTTTTTTAAACGTCTCGCAAATCATTTTTTTTGTTTTTGTTATTGCGTAAAATAAAGACAAACAGCATTCTTTTCTTGTACACAACCAAGCTCTCCACATAATACAGTACGTATGTAATACACAGTGTCTATCCTGCGTTCGTTAATCAAGAACTAGGACTCTCCGGTTAATGCGCCCGCCGCTTATTAAGCCCAATTTGGTCTGGGCCCGAGGTGGGCTTAATAGCCGGTGACTACTGTATCCGTTACTTCAACCACTTTATAATATGTTGGATGAGTGAAGTAAGTTGCATTCCGAAATGATATGATGAAAAGAAAGAAGATCTTCGGAAAATCGAGTTGTACTCGTACTTTATAATATCGTTTGGACACACTTTCAGTTCAGTTCATTGCAGTTCAGATTCAGTAAGGGAAAGATGATCAAACGCATTTGCGCTTCCTATTGGTGACACAGTGGCTAAAAATGCATCAGTTCAGTAGAAAAAGAAAATGTGGTTGTTTACATAATTGCAGACGAAAAACGATCAGCCATCAGTTAGTCGAAACTAGTAAGCGTATACGACTACTCGCTCATTACTAGTAGTATAATTAGATGTGAATAATACATCGGCTCATCGGCGATGCCAAGTAACAAGAGCCAGTGGGTGGAACAAAAGCAAGAGCAGATTCTCCATGCATTCTTTCGCAGTGTTTATTTGTCGTTTTTCTCTTTATAACTTCTTGATCTGTTCCAACATTATGACGTTTTCTAACGTAGCCATTGAAAGTTGCACTAATGAACGGCAATGTGTAGATACCTATTAAACTCTTTATTTTTAAGTCTTCTTGGGGAACGTAAACTGCCTTGCAATTAAAGCGCTCATTCTTGATGAAACCACTGAGGGATCAGTAATGTTCAAAAGAAAATGCTACCATTGGAACAAGGTTTTGATTTTCCAGACGTTTTGGATTCTGTCGAGAATCCCTAATCATAGGTAGTGGTAGAGTAGTCGGAGCCATGCGCATATAGGGTGAAACATGCGCAGATTGCACGATATTTATATTTCGTAGCGGTCATCCGCCTGCGTACTATAATTACCTGTCCGCCTCCTGTAGCCACCGCTTGGGGTCTTAATTGGTGCGGTGATGGATTGACTCTTCACATTCGACTCATTAATTGCCGCGATTTCCTTGTCCGTGTCGGAGTTGGCGAGACGCAGGAAATTTCAGCACAGCAGATGTATAATCCGAGTGATCCTTCGAGAATGTAAAGCGAGGCTTTGCAAATACCGTCAGAGGATCGAAGAAGAGAGGGCAAAATGCTTTGAGTTTATGGGCGAGAATGGTACACAATTGCTCCAGCAGAGGATGGCCGAACGAGCCCGCGAACACAAAGCGAAGCGAGAAGCAGTAGTGGCCGTTAAGTTTTGCTAGCTACCTCATCCAACCTCGTCTAGAGATGACAAACTGGTGCCCAGCCTGTCATCCAAGGAGCTGATAGACGAACAAATGTGGGTGTTAAGGCACGCAGCCTCATTCAAAAGAGCTGATGTCAGACCTGCTAACATGGTTGCTGCAGTAGAATCAATTGTCAGCCAAACAGAAGCGACGGCGAAACGAAGAACCTTATACGGCACCAGATTTCGTCCCTCCTTATGGCACATTGACCGCGCGACGCTCGCTCCAAGGTCGAACATTAGGTACTTAAAGAACTCAGAGCCGATAATGACCTTGTTATCGTGCCGGCGGACGAGGGGGAGTCCACTGTCGTATTAAACAGGACAGACTACATTCACAAAGCTCAAACTCCGTTAGAAGATCTTCAGTCCTACGTCCCATGCAAATCCAACACCATAAAAATGCTGACACGCGAGATCAACACACCACTGTTGGCAATGGAGAACTCAGGTGCAATATCGCCAATCGACTAGCGCATGGCGAGAGCGTAAGGAATGGTTCGGGTCTGCTTTTATGTTCTCCCAAAGGTGCAAATAGAGCGCGCACCGTACGTAAAGAATGTATCGGAAGCGGTTAGCCATCTACTAACCCCACTTGGAGATGGAGTTGCGCACAGGGCAGAAGCAACCATCAGGCGCCGGATCATGAGACCGAAAGACCCACTGCCACGGCAGGAAACGGCTGGAGTCGTTTACTGGATCTGGTGTAGTTGTGGACAATGCAACTACGTCGGAGCAACCAGGAGATTACTCCGGACGTGACTGGCCGAGCATGCAGAGGTGGTGAGGAAGAAAGACGCCAACTCCCAGGTTGCAGCTCATTCGACGGGACCCGGTCATATTTTAAAATTTGACGAGGCCGATATCCTCGCAAGAGGTGACAACCGCGTCAGCCGCGAACTGCTCGAGTCATGGTTTTTGGGCCCCCAGTCCATCAACAAGCGCAACGATTAGGGCGTTTTATTACTGCGTACTGAGAGATTGCCTGATCAAGAGAATTAGTTACGTGGGAAGGGCCGGGCCCAGCAACAACTTGGACGACAGCGAGCACAGTGGTCGCGCAACTACCAAGCCTGCATCCGACACGGACAAGGAGATCGGGACAATTAATTAGTCGAACGCGAAGTGTCAAGCCATCACCGCACCAATTAACACCCCAAGCGGTGGCTACACAAGACGGAAAGATAATTATAGTCCGCAAGCGGATGACCGCTATGAACTATAAATACCGTGAAATCTGTGCATGTTTCACCCCTATCTGCGCATGGCTCCGACTATTCTACCATTACCTATGACTAAGGATTCCTGACAGAATCCTAAATAGCAGGAAAAAAAACTCTTGTTCCAGTGGTTGCATCTTCGTCTTTTGAACTGCTTTCTGGAACTCGAATATTCACCTCTATACGTGGCGTTCAATTATGACTAAAACCTCGCAGAGCAGCCATAGCTCCTGAAACAATAAGCATGTAAGTATTGAAATATCGGCACCCCAAGCGATATATTTTATTGACGATTAAATCCTTTGTAATGTGTGTATCTTCCATTCTCGTTCCCCAGGTCGTCGTCAGACAAATAAGAGTTGTACGAGAACAGTTAACTCAAAGTGATTATTAACACACGATTATACGGTCGGTTAGAGTGTAAGAAGATAATCGGCACCCGCGTTTTATTATGCAGTCAGTGGGGAAAGTAGCTACCAGCTGCATGTAAGTATGCGGTCAGAGGGGATAGTTGGCACCCGCATTTAATCATACGGTTGATGGTGGCCGTTTTTTGCTGCCATTTCACCTTGAGACATTTGTAATTGATATCAAAATCTATATGCCCGTTAATGCATGCCTCGTCTGGGTGCATCGCCTCCAGGAATTCGCGGCCCTTCCTAGTTTGGCAGGCACCAACGAGTTGGGTTTGCTCCCATACAAATGTGTACTCTGTGTCCTTTGTGTGCATGGCGACCTCCGATAGATGGTCTCGTTTTCTCAATGCTAACTCATGTTCACGTATGCCGGTAGATCACAACTGGTACACGGTATTTTATAGATGACTTCCTTTCTGTTGTAATGGTCAACTCTGTCCTTCGGGTGTACGAGCTGGGTGCAAAAAGTAGTTGCCGACTCGTGCGCAATCTGTCTCTGTTGTCTTCGTAGTTGTCTTTCAACGAACTCTCATATATCCTTTACATATGGGATTGTTCATCACTTCGTTGGCTTTGAAAATTAAAAGGTCACAGCTCGGAAGATACCCTTTCGTTTGAACTGCTGTTGTCGTATGCATCGACGAACAAAGTTCGGGGGTATCCATTTTGACGAAAATAGTTCGAAAAGGTACTGCCTTTCTGTTTGGTATGCTTCTTCATCCAAACAGTATGTTCGTGCTCGACTGAGCAAGCTGTTGATAGAGCTACGTTTGTGGAGCATTGGATGCTTACTCCCAAAGGGAAAGATGACCTCGGGGAATGTGTCTTTACGAAACACTGAAATATGGAGTGTCCCATTAATCGTCCTGTTAAAACGAATGTTCGCATCACAGGAACGTTCGTTATCGTCAAAAGGAACACGCTTCAGAGTTTCCATGATCTTCTCAAATCGATCTTCCCAGATATACAATTCACACGGGAAGAAGAAAAGGATCAGCAGATACCCTTCCTCGACGTACTCGTCATGCGAACTCCCGACGGCAACAGAGAAACGAGGGTTTACAGAAAGGCAATGAACTCCCCACAGCTTCTTAGTTTTCACAGCAACAATCCGATGGCCCACAAACGAAGCTGTGTGAGAATGCTGTTCAAAAGAATCCAGACTCACTGCAGTAACCCGGAAGAAAGAACACGTGAGGCCCGACACCTGCGCGACCAGTTTATGCAGAATGGCTATCCTTAAGCCTTCATAGGCCGATGCCTACGTGCCCGCCCTCCGAGGACCCAAACAGAACCACCCCCCACGATTTGGCATACGCTGCCATATATCAAAGACGTGTCGAAAGCGACCGAGCGTATTGCCGCAGGAATAGGTGTTGGAATCGCACATCGTCCCAAAATTACAATGCGCAGCCGGGTCATGAGGATCAAGGATCGACTAAATCCCAGTGAGCAGTCATGTGAAGTGTATCGCATACCATATCTAAACTGTTCTGTACATTAAACGGGACAGACTAGACGCATGCTGGGTTCGTGCATACACGAACACAAGTCGGCTGTTCGACGGGGATCATGAATCTTCGCAAGTGGCCGCCCACATCTACGAGACGGGTCATAAGTTCAACTTTGCAGCCGCGAAGATAATTGCCCACGCTGGCAGCAAGACGGGCCGAGAACTTATTGAATCCTGGTCGTCGGATGACAACTCAGTTAACTGATGCATCGAGCTGGCGCCCTCATATGTTGCCCTGCGCAGGTATCTCAAGACACACGGCACTGGCGGTCCTGTCTCTCCCTCCCCCCTTCCCTGTGACTTATGATTGACCTTTCCCCTATAGAATATTGTCTGTTTCGATGATGATTTTATTTCTGTAATATTCCCACCCACCACGCCGACCTCGCTCACAGATAAAATCCACAGTAGCGAGTCAACGGCAAAACCCCACCATTATTGATTTTCTGCCCGTTCAAATTTTGGGTGTTCTGTGCACACGCCAGGACTAGCCACCTCATTTGTTTGAATTTGCATAAGTAACAAAATTTAATGGAACCATAAATTTCGTGAGCCCTCATCAGCTGCTACCAGTCGCTGCATTAACTGAGTAACGAA
>JAYGXS010000001.1:76885202-76896031 GCA_036362985.1 Ligula intestinalis | reverse complement strand
CCCTCCGGCCGTACAGCCATGCCGGATGGACTGGCAACTTTCCCATAACTTTTATGTAAAAAATACACTGGTCAGTCTACTCTCGCCTTTCCGCCGTCTTCTCTCCAATCTCCTAAGGAACCAGGGTCTGGAAGATTGTAGGTTTTAAGGCCATAACCGTCGTAGCCTTAGCTCCTATAGACGTGCACTTTATTTGCAGTTATCAGAAAAAAATGAATAACGACAGTCTAATGAAAAACAAGAACGATTTTCTGACAGAGGAAATAACTAGGTCAAGCGCATTCAAAAGTCTGTTTCCTATTACAGTCAGATAGGGACCTTTGGCAGGTCGAGAGTTGCTAAATGAGCAACTAAGGGACACCCACAGACGAACCAAACCTACTTCCGGTACTCTTCAGCATCAAAACAAAAGTTTGGGGGTTGGAGGCACATTCTGCATAAGCAGAGCGCGGGCAGCAAACGGGAGGACAGCAAAACGTTGCCGGTATAGACGGATTCACACAGGCGTAAACCCAGGTGCCCCAACTCCCCCGAGCGAGAGAACCATGCAGGTTGGCCATAAAAGATCACAGTGAAACCACCGGTATACGTCCGACAGGATGACAGTCTGGGGCCCAGTGTTCATTCGTACTACTCCGCTTTAACAAAATTACAGCAAATGGCTTTACAGGGAAGGGAAGCTACACAAAACGCTCAAAGTTTGTCAAATCAACCGAGTGGCCGAAGGCGGAAAGAAAATCTTGTCCAATACTTTTCTTCGCTTGACGTTTCGATATCCGTCGCGAATTTGTCATCAGAGACATTCAGAGAGCAATAGCAGATAGCAGATCGGACATCCATCCCAGATTTTTTCACAGGGCGATCGCAAATTGTGTGTATTGGTGATTTGAAGTCAGCCCCATATCTGTTCTAAGTGACGTCACCAGCGGCTCTGTCTTAGGGCCAGTGCTCTTCCTTATCAATTTTAACGACTGAGTTGACAACCTGGGTTGCAACGCCATCATGCTAGCTGATGATGTCAAACTCTGGAGAGCCATCAGATCTGACGCAGATAGGAAAGCAATAAAAGAGTCTTAATCGACATAGCAGCTGGTCTGCTCGTTGGCTTTAAAATTTCAGCGTTATTAATTGTGTGGTATTAAGGCTCCGCACTAGAAGGACCAATGAGGAAGATTATTCCTGCCAATAATTCCTCGATGGGCTGCATCTTGAAAATGTTGATAAATAGAAAGACCTCGGTGTTCTAAGAAAGGCCTCGCTTCAACCGTCTTCAAAGTGTATAAAAGCAGCTAAACGCGCGACACAGGTGCTTTTTGCGATTAGATGGGAATTCGTCTACATCGACAAGGAACTCTTCAGAAAAACGTACGGACAGTTTATTCGGTCCCACTTGGAGTATGCCGCCCAGGCCTGGCGTCCGTGATTCAAGAAGGATTAAGCTGACCCAATTGTGAAAAAACTCGCGGCATTCGGCGGAATTCGAACCCGCATAGGAGAGAGGCCTTTTAGCCAAGCCAACCCTCTACCCACTTGAGCTACGAATGTCGCGCTTCACACCGTGAGTTTCATCACACTTGGATGCCGAATGCCGCGAGTTTTTTCACAATTGGGTCGAATAAATTAACTAAAGCTGCCAAACCAACTTAATAATTAAGAAGGATTATCTGCAGCTGGAACGAGTGCAAGCGAGGACTACGAATATGGTCAAGAACCTTGGTCATCTGCCGTATTAAGACCGACAGACTGAACTTGATTTATTTTCTCTCAATTACAGGCAACTCCGCGGTGATTGCAGGTTCTCTTACGAAAGACTCTACGCAGGATCGATTCATCATCTTGCCTTCGCAGAAGGACATCAAGAAACGAAATTTTATCGTTTTCCTCTGTCTGCAGTAAATTTGAGAGATGGGTGCGCGTTGTTAAACTTCGCGACCAGAGCGTCACTGTCCGCGTTATAGTCGGTCAAGCAGAAGATGTCATAAGCATATCGACCGTAAAACGCAAGGTCATTGATAGTGTCCCTTAGACAGGTTTTCTCGATCTTGCCCATGAAAACATTTGCGAGAAACGGGCCAAGTGGTGAGCCCATTGCCACACCATCTATCTGTCTGTAAAATCGACCATTGCAGAGAAATTTCACATTTTGCGTGCATCTCGTAAGTAGTTCTTTCAGGATTTTCACGGGTGTACCTATTCGGTAGTTCGTGTCCCTAATCACGTCACAGAGGTAGTCAATGGTTTCCACCACGGGTACGTTGGTAAAAAGTGACAATGCATTCAATGAGAGCATCTTACTTCCCCCAACATTCATATCCTTTATAGCCTCAACAAACTCAAACGTGTCTTTCAATCTTCGAGGGTATATGTCACTGCCAAGTGGTTTCAGCTTTTCTACCAGACATTTGGCAATGGCGTGATAAAGGGAGTTCCTCATATCCAGGATATGACGCAAGGGTAACCCCTGTTTGGGGATTTTCGGCAGGCCATACGTTCTGGGTACTGTCGTGCCTACAGGTCTCAGTCTTTCAAGCTCTTTGTCAGACAAAAGACCTTCCTTGTGAAGGTCTTTGAGAATTGCAGTTAACTGACCCTCGATGGCCTCCGTACGATCCTTATCCTTCTCTGATTTTGTAAACTTCGTACGATCAGCCAGGATGGCTTCTAGTTTCGTAACATAATCATGTTTATTCATCAGTACTATTCCGGACACTTTGTCTGGTCTTGTCAGCACGATGTCTTCGTTTCTTCGGAGTTCTCTTAGGCTATCCAGATGAGCCTTTGTTAAGGGGCCTTTTTTGCGTTGGGACCTTTCTCAAATACTACTGTCAGCAGTTCACCAGCGTCGACTTGATATAATCAACTTCGCTAGGCTTGGTAGATTTTAGGTCAACAATCTGGCTAAAGAGGCTCTCAAATGCGGTTTCTAACTCTAGTTGCCTCAGCCTTTTTCCCGCCACGCAAAACTTAGGGCCTAGAGATAGTACCTCTAAGAGAGTTTTGTCAAGATGCATTGAAGAATAGTTATGCACGTACCGCTCCGGATTGCTTGGGAGGGTTTTCGGCGCTTTAAATGGTTGGACAATTCGAAGGAGTTTGTTTCACCTGGCTTCGATTATTTTGTTCCTTATTGTTTGCACACATTATCAAACGCCACTCTCTCGAGAGTTTCAAAACGGTCGAGGACCGCTGCCCTCTGAGCCAGATTCCGCCGGAGTTCTAATATTCCCGCGTTAATCGTCTCAAGGTAACTCTCCGTGTGCCTTTTTAGCGATGCCGACGAAACAGCGGTATGATTTCTTCGTAGAGTTTTTCAGTACTGCCTCGAATATTCACCCTGGTCCATACACCCTGAGAGGAATTTGGCTGTCACGTTTGCCTCAGCAAGCCTGGTGTCAAACTTCAGGAATCCGTTGAGTTCCTTTAACACCGAAGGGTCTTTGAACTGTCTAAGTTCTGCATATATTCCCATTCTTAAGTTGAGAAGACAAGATTGGCAAACATATGTTTTCAGCAAATCATCGTCAGGCCAGAACATTTGCAGCGTAATTAAAACTATGCAGATGGACAGGGTTAAACTGTGTAGTCTAATTACAATTCATCGTTTACGCGTCGCCAACATGGCGAGGTCGACGTGAAGAGGTTTGTGCGTCCTCAAATTTCCTGCAGAGACAGATGAAAACTATGAAATTTCGTTTCTTGATGTCCTTTTGCGAAGGCAAGATCATGGATCGATCCTGCGTAGAGTCTTTCGAACGAAAACCTGGACGGGACAATGCACCAACTTTCGCAGTTTTGTCCCCCTAAATATAAAACGAAATCTAATCCAGGGACTAGCAGCTAGAGTACGAAAGATCTGTTCTCCCGAAACTGTGAAAGCAGAGCTCCAACAGCTGCAGCAGATACTTATCGAAAATGGATACCCGGAGAGGTTCATCCTCAGGAATATTGGCGAGCGAGCCAAAAAGCCTGATACCTTAACAGCAGAAAAGAAAGACGTTTTCATTAGACTGCCTTTCTCAGACGATGCAGCAAGCGAGCTGGTCAGACGGCGTCTAAGAACCGCAATCGCTAGCGCTTTCCCCGCGGCGAACTTACGGGTGTTCTTCACGAACTCTCCCCTCCTACGATCAGGAGGAAAAGACCGACTCCCGTTGAAGACCGCATCCATGTGTATTTACTCTTTCACTTGCTCCTGTGGAGCAAGATACATAGGTCGAACAACGAGGCGCCTGGAAAAGAGGGTACGTGAGCATATACCGGCCTGATTAAGTAAAGGTGAAACTAGATCGATTTCGAGTTCTATTCTCGCACATCTCGTCGATGCGAATCATCGAGTAGATACTAACAAAGCCTTTCAGGTTGTCTTCCGGACACCAGCCAACTTTTCCAAGGGCCTACGCCAAAGGGTGCTTGCAACAGCCGAAGCAGTAGCTATACGGCTAGAGAATCCGCTGCTGTGTTGTCAGAAGAAACTGACAGAAGCCCTTTCACATCCGTGGCCGACCCCGACGCCAGGTGACGATCGCACTTTGCCCCCACGCGTCAGTGACAGTCGTTCGCTGTGCACTAATAGCAGCAATTATCCCCTCATGCATCTGCCCTCTGGTAAACCCCATAACCTAACCTAATTACCCCCCTACCCCTCCCCCCCTCCCCAGACGCATAAAACTCTACACGCCGACATCGCTATGCGGGCGACGCGTAAACGATAAATTGTAATAAAACTACATTATTTAACCCTGTCCATCTGTATGGCTTAAATTACCCTGTAAATGTTCTGGCCTGACGATGATTTGCTGAAAACATATGTTTGCCAATCTTGATTTCTCAAAGTAAAAATGCAATATTTGTAAACTAGAATTGATTTTTTGAGAAAATGTTATCCATAAAATGAACATAGTGTCAGTAGCGGCAATGTGCAACTGGCTCACACATACCATTAATGTTAACACTACATTTGTGCTATGTAATATTATTCAGATTCAACCCTCTTGTGATTTTTGGATATAAATAGGGAGCACAAAGGTCAAAGACTTCTTCATTAATAAAGTGACTTAAAGGTACAAAATACAAATAGTCTGAAACTAATGTCTTGAGTTCGTTGATTTTTGAAAGTATATTTTGAGCGTAAGTATCCAAGAATTTCAGTTTGCGCCGATTATGCAAAAATAAACCCATTGTGTGGGATTTAATACAAAAGCCTTCTCCATAGATGTCACATCTGGACATGGACGATTTACTCATTCAGTATTCGGAGATGGCCCTCATGGACTTCGGATCTTTAAGGAGTTCCGCTTTGCGTGATCTCCATTTCTCCAACAGAGGGGAAGAAAAAGCTGATGAAAAAAACCGTTGGGTGGGAGTTTCGGAGTATTAATTTCCTGCTCAATAGCTGGGTTCGTCCCTCACTCTGAAAGACAACTTTCTTCTATCTTGGTTAGCCTTGTTACGTTTGAACGCCGGCATACGGCTATGATTAAAATATATGTACTGGGTCGATAGAGCGATCAGTTAAAAAATTTTGAATGTGTCGAAGTAGATATAGTAAATTTTCGGACATTACAGACGTTTCCGATTATTAAAGATATTCGGGAGGTAAAACTATATCCTAGGAAATTACTTTAGCTCAGAACAGGTATATTTTACCCTGGCACGTGCTTTTGGTATGTAGACTACGTCAAAATTCTCTTACATACGAGAGGATTTCTGGATCAAGGTAGGCGTGAATGGATGAACACTTACTTGTCGTCCAAGAAACCCTTTTCCAACTGGGTGATAGACTGCACTGTCCCTAGCCTTCACCCAGATGTGGGACACACAATGACGTTAAAAACCGATAATTCCGTCACCGGTGAACAGTAAGTCACCGAATTCGGCAACCGCAGGTCATGAAATTTGCGGTGACTGTATAGAGAAAGTGCAGTTCTTTGAAACTGAATTGAACCCGCGCGGTTTGAATTTTTGAGCAAGACGAAGGCAACGTTATTTCAACTTCTTCGTCGAAAAAAATTGTATTCAGAGTAAAAATGAATAAAAAACACCCTGCGTTATACGATCCTCCGTCCAATTTCCTTCAATACCCTCGCTGGTCGACCAGGAAGTTTTCTCCAAATCGAGCATCCTACTGGGATTATTGGCTTGGTTTACACACTCTACCTGTCCAAATCAAATTCTTCAGGGTCACTGAGGAATATCTGCGGAGAGTCTGAGTCTAAAATTTGGCAAGCACTATTATAGAGGCCAAAAACTCCCTTCGAATTATAATCAAAATCTACTTTTAAATGCTCGGTAGCTTAACTTTAATTTTTCGTTACATTCCACCTATAGAGGGACTAATTTTCATTTTATTTTTAATTCTGCTGCGTAAGATCAAATATTCCTCGACTAAATTTCGTATTCCATGCAATAGATGTTAATTTTGGATGAATTTAAATCTCTTGGTTTATATAAACAAGCATAATCTTATTTAATTGAAAATTTTTGATGAATTCCGCCACAACTATATATTATGTTACATATTACATATTACGTTCCCTAGCCAAGAATTAAATGTGTAACCACTTAATACTTTAAGCAGTTGGGCGGGGGAATAGATATAGCCTTGGTCTCAGTAATCATTCTCGCCCCTTAGCCAGGATCTTAGAGTAGAATAGAAGTGCAACATAACTGTAGGCCATCCCAAATTTTGTTGTTTTCTGTGCTCGCAAAACCCAAAATCAACCCCATGGGGAACGCAGACATTCACGACCCAACTGTCGCGCGTGAGGAAAAAGTCGCGTCTAGAGGTTGCTTCGATCGGCGCACACTCGCCTCAGGAGGCGACCGTCTAGACACCTCGGCCACCGCAACTGAGCTGCGAAGGCAGCCGGAAGTTGCGTGCACTAACACTGGAGTTAGCAGCGAACCGCGGACGCGCGACCCAGGGGGCGACCGTTTAAACACCTCGGCTACCGCAACTGAGTTGCGAGGGCCACCAACAGTTGCGTGCACTAACACTGTTGACACAATATGCCCAGAGGGTTATAATCACTGCAAAAAGATGCGGCAAAAAGTAATAGGACTAGAGTGTCTTACGAACCTACTATCAGAAATACTTGCAGAATTGCTTAACCTCGACAAGTTAAGGCCAATTGATGGAACAAGTTGCAATCCACAGCTTTTATCAATATTAAGGGCGCTTACTGGCAGCCAACACCTTATAGGTCCAGACACGCCCAAATCGGAGGACAAGCATACAAAAACGTGCCAGAGTGTTCAGTGTCAGGAGGGCTTGAGCCCCAGGACTGTTAAAGTTGCCAAAAGGCGGATGAAACGTCCACCCGCAGAATCAACCACACCCTTATCCAGGGCTAAAATTAACAAAACCGCACGAACAAAGATTCGAGAGGAACAAGAAGTTTCCCAGGGCCCAATATCTGCACCTAGACAACTGCGTTCTGGTAGGACGAAAGAACTGCACGCAAATGCGGCGAATGTTAAAAACCTTCCAGCCGGCAAAGTTGACACAAGGGCGTCAACACTCAGAGTGAAGGCCTCCAACGTTGGCCAAATTGCCGCACCTGCGAAAAATTTGAATAACTTCACAGTCGATAAAAACGATAAGAGTGTGCTAGCACCTAAAGTTAAGACTTCCACAACAAAAGACACGAGTGTGCCAACACTTGAAGTAAAGACCCAAACAGCTGACTAAGCGGACGCAGTAGAGGTTAATTTGAAAACCCTCTCTGCCAGCAAAGTAGATACAAGGGAGTCAACACTTAGGGTGATGGCCTCCAACGTTGGCCAAATTGCCGCAAATGAGGAAAATTTGAATAACCCCACAGTTGACAAAACAAAAACGATAAGTGTGCCAGCATCTACAGTTAAGGCTTTGTCAACAGAAGTCACGAATATGCCAACACTTGAAGTGAAGGTCCAAACAACTGACCAAGTAGACGCAGTTGAGGTAAATTTGAAAAACCTTCCTGCCAGCAAAGAAGATGCAGGTGCGTCAATACTTCAAGTAAAGGCGCACACAAAAACAGGCAAGGGCGTGCCAAAACCCGGACTGAAGGCCCCCAAAACTGACCGAATTGCAACACTTGAGGCTGATTCGAATAAGCTCGCTGTCGACAAAAAAGATAAGAGTGTTAAGGCCTTCAAAGTTTTAGTGCCCAGCCCCGCAAAACTGCGTGGAAATTGCACCGAAGTCCATGGCCGGGAAGCAACAACATCGGCCAGCCCAGGCTTGAGGCCCGCAGTAGAAAACGAGGCTGGTACTGCACCAACAGACTCCGGTCTCAATCGTAACCGTCAAAATAGCAGCACAAGAGCTGTTAGTCAGAAAGTAAGCGACAATGTCGTAGGCGTAAGAAATGTCGCTAAGAGAAAATCCAACGTCAAAATACAGGTATTGGCAGAATCAACTGCAACCACTCCCATGGACCGGCATTCCGCAGACATCCAGCCCTTCGGTTCGCTTATGAACAAAATGCTGGGACCCAACGTAACAATCGAGTACGTTTAGGCATTCCGCCTTGGAACACGGTCAGAGGGCCCATCTAAATCGATGCGTCCCAGACCTCTGAAGGTGGTTATGGCCAGCAGCCAAGAAGCAAAGCTCATCCCGTCTAAGCGTTTTAGAATAAAAGACTCTCACCCGGGAGTTTTTTTCAGCAGGATTTCTCAGTTGCAGAACGAGACAAATGTCATCAACTCGTTACAGAAATGAAGGGGCGACACAGCAAAGGAGAACAAAACTTGGTTATTTACAATAAGCAAGTGATACAACGTCCATTGTTCTAACCTTGGACAGGTCCGTTTCGGATAACCACGCAATGGACCCAGTAGGGGGAGGGTTGAGCTCGAACGTAAAAACTGCCCGCATGTACACCTGCATGTACACCAATGCACAAAGCCTGTTGTCTAAATAAGACGAGCTTAATATTACTATGTGCCAAGTGGAACCAGATGTGGTCTGTATAACGGAAACATAATTATCCACAAAGATAGACGATCGGGAAGTTGCTCTGCCCAGTTTTCAACTGTTCCGAAAAGACAGAGCCGGACGTCAGGGTGGGGGTGTGCTCACCTATGTTAGACATGGCCTGCACGTGTCAAACAAAACTGATCAGCTCGCGTCCGATATAGAGGCCCTTTGGCTCACCGTCAGAACGCCGGGATCTCAAGCCCTTGACATCTTGGCGGTTTATCGACCACCATCGAACAATCCAGAGTCAGACAATAGCCTGATTGAGAAAGTGAAAGCATTTGCCGTGCGATCTATTGTCATGATTATAGGCGACTTTAATGCTCCGCATATCGACTGGAACCTCAGTTCTGCGACAGGGTCAGAATTAAGTTTCAATCGCCAACTCCTACACACGGTACAAAAAGCCTTTCTAACACAGCACGTCTTACCTCTGACCAGGCAGCGTGAAGGGAAACAGGCTAACTGTCTAGATATTGCACTGTCAAAAGCGTCTGACAGTGTAGATGTCGTAAATTGTTTACCACCTCTAGGCCAAAGCGACCACGTAGTACTACAGTGGGAGTTCTCACTCTTCTCTGTTCCTGATCGTAGCGCGACCGTTAGACACAACGTAAGGCGCGGAAACTTTAATCAAATGAGAACGAAAGTGCGCAGCCTAGACTGGGGGGAGGCATTCACCGGGTGTGACCACGAGGATTGGACGGTGTTAAAGACTGTATTACACGGGTTAATCACCAGTTTCTGCCCTATCTCGAAAAGGGAAGCCACAAATAGGCCCCAGTGACTAATAAACACACTGAAGAGGGAGGTTAACCGTAAAGAAAAGCTGTTTCGAACGTATTGGAGAGAGAAGACCACCGAGTCGTACAACAAGTACAAAGCGCAGAGAAATATGGTTAAGGGCCTTGTGCTAAAACCCCGCCAAAGTTTCGAGAGTGACCTAATAGAACGTGCAGTAGGAAATCCGAAGGTCTTCTTCAACTACATTAGGCGATCTACCCGAAATAGAGACCCAATCCCGTTGTTAAAAATGGATGCCGGCGCCAAAATTTGCGAGAAAAAAAAGCAAAGGCTGAGCATCTATCCGGGTTCTTTCAGTCGGTTTTTACGAGCGAGGTCGAGCTTGCCGTAACAAATTTTAGTAATGAGGAGATTTCGACTATTGACTTACAGAAGTTACTGTCCTGCAAGGATTTCTTAAGCTCCAAGACACGAAGTCGCCAGGACCGGACGGCATACCTGCAAAGCTGTTAAAAGAGTTAGCCGTGGAGTTGGTAGAACCCCTGCAGTTACTCTTTCGGGCCTCTCTAAACACAGGCCAAATGCCATCCGACTGGAAGACAGCGTGGATCTCACCCATACACAAAAGTGGGAGTCAGGCGTCTGCAAACAACTACAGAACAATAAGCCTTACTTCAATATGTTGCAAACTCATGGAGCGAATTATCAAAATAGATTTGATGCAATTCTTAGAGTGTCATTGACTTCTTTCTGATAAATAGCACGGATTCCGTAGAGGAAGGTCCTGCTTGACAAATCTGCTCTTCTGTATAGAGCAATGGACCACAGCACTCAATCAAGGAAACACGGTGCACGCAGTCCTCATACATTTCAAGAAGCCATTTGACACTGTGCCGCATCAACGTCTCCTATAAAAACTTAGACGTATATGGTTAACAGGCAACCTTTTGCAATGGATCGAAAACTTTCTGACTGGCCGAACTAAAACCGTATGCATTGGTGATCAGCGATCGGCGGAGGTGGTAGTTGATATTGGCGTCCCCCAGGGATCTGTTCCGGGTCCTATCCTTTTCCTTATATATATATATATATATATATATATATATATATATATATA
>JAYGXS010000001.1:76862283-76879684 GCA_036362985.1 Ligula intestinalis | reverse complement strand
AAAAACCTCGTAATAGCTAGTGCTGTTTGTTAAACCAATTATTCCTAGAACTTCCTGCTATCGAATTTTTGGTTCATTGATGAGGCCCAATGGGCCTGAATTATACAACTTATTATTATTAATATCGGTTTCGAAACTTGAAAGCAGCCAACGGATTAAAAAAACAGCAATCCTATAGCTTAAGCTCTTGTCAAAAGCGTATAGGATTACGCGCGCGGGTCTTCTACATTCTTATTAAGTTGGGATTGAGTATTCTGCTATTAAACTTATTTTGGCAAAAGACAGGCACACACCATCTTCAAAGCCTAATGGATATGTTAGAATATTTTAAGTCATAACGGTTGCAATTAAAAAAGTACGAAATAAATAGTGGGATTAAGGCTCAGGCATCCCGAATGTTCTGAGATAACGGGAGCTGGTAGATTTTGCCATAATCTTTAGGTATGAGTAAAACGTTAAGCAAGTTTAACAGTGATTTTCGTTCCAGCGGAGCCGTAGCTTTCCAGTTTTATATGTAAACGCCTTTTTGCGTCATTATAATGTCCTAGGGATATCTGTTGGATTCACCAAAACTCTCTGCGTAAGGGATAGTGACGAGCCTCCAAGCGGGAAAAGATTTCACGAATTCTGAGAGAATTTTCGCAGAGGTTAATTATTGTGATCAGTGAAAATATAGGTGAAGTGCTGGACACAGCCCCAATCTCTTGGAAGCCAGTATGATTGTGAAAGAGCTCGTCGAATTTGATGTTACGCTAAAATTGCACGGTTAAGTACAGCAAGTGTTAATCGACTCTATAAATAGAAAATATTTACCATTGATCACCTGCCTCGTTTTCACAAGCACTTTAACTTTCTTTAATGCATTCCGAATTTTCGTAGTTATTAACTATTACTGCGGGCTTCTCTGTCTTCAACAATCTGGAGCAGTATGTTGCGCGCACTCACCTTGAACTTTCTTAAGTTCTTAGGGTGGCAAACTAAAAAAGGTGTCTATGCGGACGATTTCCCATGGGCAACTGTGGATGTTGTAAATGTGTTTTGGCCGTGTGCCGGGCGTTACCTGTGATTTTTATTCTGCTGATACTATTTTGGTCATATTACGCGTATGTGGTTGTTTTTTGCATAGGCAAGTCTTGAGCTATATTCTGACGTGTCTTAATTATAGAATATGTTACTGTTATCTACGAGAAGGGTATGTTTCTGAGTCCTTTTTTCAAGCTTTCTAGTGTTGTACCTCATATTTTATCACCCCTTGTTCCTTTTGTTCCTATGGACCTTTTTAAAGGCGATACTCAAGCCACCTCTCCGGCCATCACACGAGGCAAGTAATTTTTGTCTAATACAATTTTTGTGATAATGGCCTAAATAGTTTTGCTGTTCCATGCTCCATATATTTTTTCACGATTTTTTCCCATCTTTGGCGTATTTTTATTATCGGTATTGTGGTTTTAATGTATGTATGCTTGTTGTATCATCTATAGTCGGTATGTATGGTATCCATCGATTCGCGAAAAACCGTCGATAGGTTCATCGAGCGGATTGCTTTTATGCCGGCGTTTAGAAAAATTCCTCATTTTTGGTCTTGATGTATTCAGCTTTGCCATCGTTTTCAACCGTGTTGCATGCACGGACTTAGCAGTTTCTCTTTGCTACTTTGTATAATAGCCTCGCCATGACTGACCATTGTCGATCTTGCGTTAGCTCTCACCTTTTTAATGTCCTACGCATTTGGAGCAAACTTAACGCGTTCTGTCTCATTCAGTATTGCGCACGTGTTTTCTTGCTGATCACACGATTATTGGCTGATCTCTTTCCTTTTATGCTAAATTTTCAGAACTTTTGGTCCTGTCTTAACTGATGTGAGATTTTTGCTTATCGCCCAGTGGGCGTAATACAAGTCTATGGTTCGGCTAAGTGTACTACTCGAGGAGCAAGGGTCCATTGAATCATCTTAGTATCTCGGTCGTATACCGTAGCCTCCTCGTAGACGAAACTGTGGTTCCGCTGTTGCATGTGACCGAGGATTTCCGAAACGTTCTTCCTATGGGGTTTGTGCGTCCGACCCTGTTTAAATGAGACAATGACATGGCTGAATAAGTAAAGATCAAGCAGAAAAGCTACCTCATCGCGTGGATAAGGGAAACGGTAAAGATTATTGAGAATTAGTACATATACAATTCTTTCTGTGAACTCATCTTTGGAAGATGATCCACACGATAGTAAATATTGACTTCGAATCCTCGTGCATGTTACTTCAGGCCTCCTAAGTTAATTATAGAGCGCTCAATGACCAAACATTTTGGATTCTAAAAATTATCCAACTCCGAGGTTGGATATGGCCAGCTGACGACGGTTAACAATCCAAAAATGGCCACCAAAGTATCAATTTTCTTCTTGGGTACTCCTTCCTGTATGTATGTGTCAGTAGGAATCGGGTAAATTAGTGAGTTACTGTTTAAGTCTTATTCTGCCTTCGCTAAGGCAATCATAAACCTGACATGCATCTGAAATAGGAATCGCAAACATGCAAGTGTGCAGTGCAGTTAGTCCACAAATAGGATAATATATGATGTACTGAATCGAAATGCATCAGTTCCTCATTACGTGCGGTGTTCTGTCACCAATCCGCACACAATCCAGTAAGTACATAGATCCGTATTTGTCATTTCCTGTTCAACTAAACATGTGGAGACACACACAAAACACACACACACACACACACAAATAACCTCGTGATGTTGCAACGAGTGCGGACTCTCATTCGACACGGAACCAGTGCCCTTCATTTCAAGGACGACTTTTAGGCGATATTGCCCAAACGCTTCCAGTTTTCCTTCGTCATCTAGGTTCACAGCCGTACGAGCGACTAGGGTAGAAGCGTGGTAAGGCATGAACTGCCAACGCGAAAAGTTGAACTTATAGAGGCATCTAAGCGAGTGTTAGTAGTTATTTTAGAGAGCCCTGCAAGGACAGGTGTACGTCATTTAACACGACTATAGCCTTCGCATAAAAGTATGACATTTTTGCCGAACTAAAGCCAAGTTTTTGTCAATAGTCAGCTATTAACAAGAGAATGATTGGAAATCGGGGCAGGATATAAATGCTAGCGAGGATTGCACTCTTTAAATCTCTTTCGGCAGGAATAGCAAAGAGCAGTTATTGCATATGCACGGTCATCGGACGAGAAGAATAATATGTAATCTTTTTCGCAACTGTTTTCGTTTATAGAGATAACAGCGCTACCGCGGTTATCTCGTAGTAAGTTTCGACTTTCATGAGACGTGAACAGATTGGGGCAAAATAAGTTTGTTTTGTTGCACTCGTTCAGCCATCGAGTACTGCATATTGCCAAACGTTTTCAGTGAACTTTCATGTCTAGAACGAAATATCCCTTTTTATCTTTTCAGTATTACACCTTCTGGGTTGTAAAGAACAGCTCTTTTGCTTTCAGTATTTCTTATCGGCAAATGATTGGCAGCTTTTGAATTCCGTGGAAGAAGAGGATGCCAAAAACCAAATCCTTGAAAAAATAATAATTGAAAGAAAATTGCCCATAGAAACCACGGGAGACACGGGCTTCATTCGAATATGTCAACAGTGCAGCATAATCAAACCCGATCGCTGTCACCATTGTTCTACGTGCGACTGGTAAGTCGTTCCGCATGGAATCTTTTGATACCCGATTCTATGCTTCCTAATGAATCCCGCTGCCTGCTCATTTTTACGTTCTGTAAAACAATTTGCATCAGAAACCTGGCTTAAGTAGGTTTCGTTCCTGCACCACATACACTTTTGAACGACTAGAGAAATTTGATTGCCCAAATATTCTCAGCCGTGTTGATAAAATTTAGCACCAAGTAATTGTCGCACATCTGACTGTCTTCCTGCCTTGAATACAGATGTAAAAATGACCGCGTCGCAATCAGAATGAGCGAAAATAATGTTACATGGTTTTTCAGTCAATTAGTGGGGTTAAAATTCCACGGTATCAACTAAGCGCTTGTAAATGCCGTCCTTTTACGGACTTCTTACTGTCATGCACCTCTTCTATCGCGTTGGGCATGCTTCCTCAGAAGGGAAGTCGCGCGAAACGGTAGAATCAGAGATGAAATCATGCTTCTGCGCTGAGAAGTGGTAATTAGTTGGCCATTGAAGCTAGTAAAGGATCCGCTGTTTCAAGCCACCGTCCAAATTTGTCGTAGCTTTTGTAATACTGTCGCAAGTCATATCACGAACGGTTATACATTGAGGTTGGCCTTTTGATGACTTGCCAACGGTGGAGGTTTGCTTAACAGATCTGCTCTTTTGTTCTGATGATTTCTGCAGTCCACTCAACAAGTTTGCGACTAGGCGTCACTTATCTTGGCTTTCGCAGGTCTCGATATAGTCGGTTTCGACTTCTCCTAGTTTGTAACACGTTCTGTGTTTATCAAGTTTGGGTACCTCTAAGTACTGCTAGGTTTGATGACCACTAGTGGCCTAACATTTTCTTTCTAAAGAGGCTAACTATTCATCATCCAATAATCTAGTGGGATATTTTTAGAAAGCTTATTTCGGCGTCAGTCCAAGTAAAGGGTTAATCTAGGCCATAAAACCCCGTGCATATTGAAATACCATGATGCATTAGAATTGCAAGTCCTCCCCAATTCTGATTTCTAAGCCCACATTCATTTGCTGCTGAAGGTTTTTTATGGCCAGCCTTGTATGCCAACGCTGGTTGCCACTAATGACTAAACGTGTGCCTGCCGTTTATCCTTGTCGTGTATTTTACCGCTACGAGTCATATTTTTGTTTCACACTGGCGATTTTATATACGAAACCCATCTTTAGATTACTATCTTGCGCGCGTAAATTAGGTCAAGAAGCCGACCGCAGTCGGAATCCCCGTACACAGTATACGTTGTAAAATCGACGTTACGGAGTCTGCAATTGAAAAGTAGTGTTTCAGTTGGTTATAGTCTTTCTGTTTCCGCCTATAAGGCTGACTTCAGACTGATTTACTCCAAGTTAGCTATTAATTACTGAAGAATTTAAAAAAGTAGCAATTTTATCCTAACTGTAGTCTGTTTTTTCAAATCGGTCTATCGTTGATATCTGCGATCAGTCTGAAGGCTTTTATGGCTCATGCTACCAGCCACAATCCTCCTGTCTCATGGAACCATAAGCTACTACTATTACTGACAAATGCAGGATTAGAAGGAGCGTTCTTGACTAACGTATCATCAAGAGCCAGCTACAGAGCTATAAAGTTTGACTCAACGTTCCGCTGGTTATTGAACAGAGAAAAATTACAAGATGGAAACCGTGTGCTGACAATAAATCATCGTTAGATGGTTAAACACTCACCTAAAAGAAAGTAAACATGTCTCTCTAGCTAAATCAGGGTGTCTACCTTTCCTCCCCTAAGATCTTTTAATATAATATATGGATTAAGCAGATTATCCTGTTAGACCGCAATGATAGCGCTGGTCATCGGCAAATCTGACAGTTCTTATTAGTCATTCCGCCGTTTTTTGCGTTTTCCGCACAAGGGACGCAAAATACCTTAACATTACATTGTTTTATTTGTTGCTGGTTCGAATTCTGTATGATATGCTTTTTTCGAGACAAAAATAGTCATGTTGTATGACTGAAGACGTATAAAAAGGGTAAGACATAGACCTATGTTTTTAATTCCTCTGGTATGCTTAGGCCACATCTTCTATATTTCGTCGTCCGGCCATCGTTTATCAATGTGTAATTTACTGCGTCTGTTAGTTTGGCTCAGCACCCTTTTTCTCTAGCTGTCTGTAGAAAAGCAGCCTGCATACGCGAACTTTCTTTTTTACCCACTGAACACTGCAAACCGAAACTCTTAGGTTCTCTTATGGCTACATTAGAGGCATCGTGCTTTTATAAAAGTCATACTTATACATACAGGTGCAACAGTTGTTTGATTTTGGACCCCACCTGTCGTTCCAATAGTCCTGCATACAGGTTTACTTTGTGAGATCACAGTTGAAAACTTCACTATGACTGAGGTCAGGGGATGACATTTTTGATCGAAGTTTAGCTTGCTGGTTCATTCATTTCCCGATTACTAGGGCAAAAATTGTCTGCTTATTTGTTTATGTTATGTTAATCATTTGTTTTTTGACTTTATAAGCTTCGATTTTTTTCTTAAAGCTGCCTCCTAAAAATGGATCACCACTGCCCATGGTACGTTTGAATGACATCACTGCTTTCTACTTAACTGTCAAAAATCCCTACTAATTAGTCATTTTCGTCACAGCTCAGTTGGTTATTGTTCTAATTTGGTGCCACTATCACGAATGTTTTGAAACGGGCCATGTTTTTTCTCGGTTTACTATGCAGGCAACAAATAGTCGTACGCTAAACGTATTGACATCTGTGGTATCATGTAAATGCTGAAAAAATTAAAAATGCATGATTTTCGTGTTCCTTTATGTTTCACCACTCTCGAATAATCGAATCTTCTACAAATGGATATACTTACTGCACACCACCAATCACGGGGATCTGATTTGGCGAGGGAAACTTATTGATCTTGATAAGAATGTAGTTAAAGCCAGTTTATAGACATTCCCTGGCTTTTGCACGCGGTAATACATCCCATCCCTTGAAGTAACAATTAAGCAAGTCAACAGAAATCTTTAATTGTCCAATGGAACGCAACCTGTGCCCTGTAATGGCACCATTTCCTTCGCTGTTTACCCTTTTGTAATTTTTATGTGGCCAATGGGATCACAAACTGCGTCATAAATGTCGACCTGGGTTCTGAATTTATGCTCCGTTACCTCTACCCTCGATAGAGATGAGGCCGATACCTTAGGGCAATGCATGCTTGCATTTCATGTGAAACCGTTGACCACAAGTGATGTGCTAGGGTGGGTGTTCTTGGCTTTGCTGCAGTCGGAATTTATTGTTCAAACTACTGAAGTAGATAGTTCTAATGCCAGTTTATGAAAGAAAGGTGTATGAAAATTTGCGTTTCATCCTTCTCCAATGTGTATCACTGTCTTTTTCTCTGCTGTGTCGCCCTCATAACTGAAATATATGGATCAATGCACAATTTGTTTTGCCGATCATACTATTATGTGCTAATAACCATTGTGGTGGCTGACTTCCCTAGTTGTAATCCGCGTTTAAGAGCAGTTTGCTTTGGCCTGTAGCTGCAGTGGGTGTTTAATTTGCCTATGGGCATATTGAACTGGTGCGTACTCCCTTCATGCGCAAAAAATTGTCGTTTCGCAGGGCATAACTTGCGACGTAGTGCAGCCTTATTTCCGGTAGGAGCCAAGACTGAAACACAAGTGAAGGTTGAAGGCCTTCGCGTTGAGAATGCACGTAGAATGCCGAATCCTGAACAAAGACCTGCCCCATCAGTCAGGACAGTCCTCCAGTCTATTTGGCAAATGTAGGTTTTCGAAAATTCATCACTGGGCGTGTATAACTGTATTGATGATGAAAATAGAAGAGTTAGACAGGGTTTAAAAGTGTCTGCTAAAATTAAAACTCGTCGTATTCGCCCCGTCCGCATGTCGAGGTAGAGGTCCTTTGGCTGGCGGAGGGGAGAATTAGGGCAGGTTGTGAGTATTGGTCATGGATCGAGTACGCGGAGTGAAAATAACTGTTAAGTGCACGGAGTGAACAACTGTCACCAGGGGGTGTAGGCGACGTGCGATCGCCACCTACGCCGGCGTCGAACAAGAGAGTGCCTATATTAGCGTCTTCTGATGGCACAGCACTGGATTCGATAGTCGTATAGCCACTGCCTCGGTTGTTGCTAGCACTTTTTAGCATATGTCCTTCGAGAAGTTGGCTGGTGTCCAATAGATTGACTCGGTGATCAGTATCGACAGGGTATGGAAAAATCAAGCTCAAGATCGATATAGTTTCAGCTTTACTTGGCCAGGCAGGTATTTTTTCACGTACTTTCTTTTCTCAAAGTCTAATAAAGTAATTTGGAAATAATTCGTTTGCGTAGTTCTTCATGCGCGTACTCCAGCATAGCTTTTCAAGGACACATAAAAGTGGTTATTCATACGGGATCTGTTTCAATTTACGGTTACCATAAACGGCGGAAATAATCAACAAACAAATAGGCAGCATTAAAACGGGGTTTTCAGTTTACAAGGACATTTGAGCATATTCTGCGTCTTCTGTGCACTTTTTTCGTCAACCACATCTATGCGCAAGCTAGGGGATCCACACTGTATGCTGCTCACAGTAGCTGTCTGTATTTTGGACTTTTTAATTCGTGTCGATTCACTACGCCGTGTGTATATGAAAGACGAATTTTACTTGGTTGTCATGAAATGCTGTATTATAAAGTAGTTCAGTTTAGAGAGATATTCTTAAACCCTTCATGAAATAAGAAACTTAACTATTTGCGAATGTGAATAAATCTTCACGGCTGAAGTGCAGCAAGAACTTATCCTAATTAATGAACGTTCCCTTTATATGATATTCTCTATACAAGTACGTTGTCTGTCAGAATGATTTAAGACTGCCACTGTCACGTGTTCATTTATGCGCCCTCCTCAAATCCAATATTTTTAACCACACGTTTTTCTTACACCAACGCGGCGGTCATAGGTCAAAAACCCTTAGCTTCGTGCAATATCAGATTGTCTGGCAAGTGTTGTTTGCGTGGGTGGTCAGAGTTGGTGTATTCCATAGCTTACAGAGGACTAGGCGGATAATTCCACCCAAATATACTTGAACTCACGAATCGATAGCGCCTCGTAACTCATAGAGCGTTAGATGTATTCAAGCCTTGCTGTTGCTGTCGTGGGTTTTGATCTCACCGAGGCTGCCAAGTTTTGCGCAGATGATTTAAATAACTCTTAAAGTTTTCAAAGGCTAGGTGCCTACTTGCTGACTGTTATTTGCTGACAGAAGACAAAATAGGCGCTTAGTAACAACTCATTTAATAACGAAGTTTGTGAGCGAATATTTGTTCATTTACATATTCGATTGCATTCTGCATTCGATTGCATTCTGCATTCTGCATGAGCGCTACATTAATGGGGATGCACTAACCGATTACTTAAAACTGTCTTTCAATTGAAAGCCCATTTTAATAATCAGCGATGTTTGCGTTTTACCTCAATCGCGCTCAGACCTGTTTTTTTTAATGGAGATTCATTTTGACATGACTAATATTTCACATACCTATGAAGAAGCTGTAGAGTATTACCTGGTAGTCCCGTCTGTTTATATAACCCCAAGTTCGCTGATGCCAGCTAGGCATCCGTGTTATCCACCTCTAGGCCGAACCCCAGCAGCAGACCTTTTAAAATCTGCATGCGTCTCTACCCTCTGAAGCAGAAGAGCCAGAACAAGACGTTTGTTGGCCTGACGTTTCGGTTTTTTAAGGACGCCTTGTATGGCCGCCTGAACAGGACTCGGGAACAGAAACCGCCTGCAATACATGTGGCTTTGCGGCAACTTCGGGAGAAATTGGGTTTAGGATTGAGGTGAGGATCGGGGTAAAGTTTAAGGTCAGCGTCGGGGTTTAGGGTCAGGATTATGTTGAGGGTTTGGATTCATGGTCGCTTCGGATTAAAGTTACAGTTTATTTTTATGTTAGGGCTTAAGCCACGAAAATCTTTACTCTTCCTGAAATTTATCGCAAGGCCAACTGCTCAGGGCATTCCTATTCCCGTGTTCTGTTAAGATGACCACACAAGTCATTTTTATCCGGATTTTCACCTTAATCCACCGCCAGAGGCAGTCACAGGTAAGGGTATCGGAGGCCAAAATGAGCGCAGTATTTATAGGATGCATGTGCAATGCCACCACATACCTATAGGAACTAGTAGTAGCCAGGTTCATCGTCGAGGGTTGTATTTGACGCGACGATTGATTGTTAGTCCGCACTCAAGTCCCTACTGGCTGTGGTTTTAGTACCGTTGCTGATTCTTGGCGCGATAAGTACTCGGCTGTTTGGCTTGCCGTCAACTTAGTTGTTAGTCGCCTTTTCAGCGCTGCGCCCATCCCGTCTCAGGCGGCCGATTGCTAGGCGGCGGCCTGTTTATAACGGTGGGAGAGAAAGTGAGCTCGACCCTTGGACACCGCAGTCGGTCCAGTGTGTCTTGTTGTGTGCATTGGCTGTCTGCGGGCTAAGAGTCAGATGTGGCCTGTATGGCACTCCCTGTCGGGAGCCTACATAACGAGTTGTGCTGTTGGTACGCATGTTGAGTGTTTGTCACGCCAGCCGTCTGCACCCTCCCTCATCTCCGGCCTTCTTGAGTTTGTCTTGAGAACCGGAAGCGGGTGTGGGAGTGGTCAGAGAGTGAGGCAGATGCATCGAAAGTCTGCCTCGTTGTATATCTCGTGGAAGTCACCGCGTGCTCCAACTCGTTGAAATTCGTAATGGATATTGTTGCAATCGACTGTCGAACTATCGGCCGCCTACGCCCCTCCTCCCCCCACCCGCGTGGCTATTTTTTTGCTGTAGCATAATCACAGTACGGCATATGGAAACGGAAGGTCATAATGCTTACTAATTAACAGTGAACCGGAAGCCTATGAGTCAATCAGCTCGTGGCTCATGCGGTTGTAACCTTTTGCGAGAACTTCAGTCTCGTCAAACCGCTCTTCTTGCCCCCATTACCCTTATCTGTGACTGTGTCTGATATGGGGTTCGAGCGAGAATTCGAAACGTCAGGCCAATAAACTTATTATTCCAACGATGGCACCTTTTTCTTCATTTGAACTGCTCTCTGGGACTCACCTTTTCATTTCCGTCTACCCCACTCTTGTTATAATTCACTAATGTTGCTTTTTGCTTTTTGTAGGATCAACAATTGTGTCGGTTTTCACAACTACAAGTACTTTGTGGTCTTTCTCTTCTGGGGAACTCTGTACTGTTGGTACATAGTGGGAACTTCTATGGTTTACTTCATCGACTTCTGGGGGGTAAGTTTTTCTTTTGTGTTTAGTTCAACTGTTCGGTTTCATCATACTGACTCCCATTTGACTGGAATTTCTCCAAATCTGCTGTTTAAGTACCTTCGAAGATGGGTTTTGGCAAAAAAAGTCGAGACCTCTAGATTTATTGCTGACCAGCTCCAGTAGGGGTGCATGACTTGTTTTTAAGTGCTTAACGCGTGTAAAGTAAGCTCTTTACCAAAATGTCGTGTACCATGTCGACGTCTGCCAAACGCGTTATAAATTAGCACATATTGTTTCCTGCTTACGTTCGCCAATGACCACCATGAATCTGCCTTTTCTGTGACAATGGGTTCATCTGAAATGCTGTTTTAGTCAGACGCTTGTCTGGATGTAATCTTATTTTAATCTCAGGAGTGTTTACTTGAACGCGTCTGCGAGGACGTAAAAGGCTGGCGTGTACTAAAAGGGCAGGTCAGCCCCTATGGTGGTAGATGAGGGCTTGCTTGTCAGGAATGCCCGTATACAATGTACTCTCATCTGACCTCAAGGCAGACAATTTGGACCAACCTTCCGCCAGAGCCATTTGACCCGTCGTTGTTTGCTGACTCCCGCCTTTACGCTCTTCCAGCCCACAGCTCACACACTGCTCTTCGTGGTTGTGCACACGTTGGCTTGCCATATATTTGAATTTCTTTTTTGCAGTTCAGTGTGCGGGTAGGTCTGCTACTATCCCTCGCCCCCCCCTCCCCTCCTCTTCGGACATGCGTCCTGCTTTTCTTGTGGTGAAAACTTCTGTCTTCACCACTTGCGAGAGCCTATTGCTTTGTTTTAAAAGATCAGGCCTGTCATAAAGGGTCAACACGAAGTCCACAGGCGTTACTCTGCTGCGGCGATGTCCTAGTGATTTCTTTTTGGTCTTATTCGTGCGCTGCAATCGTTTACTGTGCCGTATGCCTTCTTGTGCTTAATTCTTTCCTGCGCTTTCGTATTTGAAATGAGAATCAGACTGGAGCGTGCCACCACTTACTTACCCAATTGACACATTGGTTCTTTAATGTTCGAGAATCTGTGTGAATCTGAAAGCAATCAGAGACAAACTAAGCAAAATATTTCAAATAAGTCGGGTTTGGAAATTTATTGGGGAAAATATTAAGTCATCCTTTGCATGACTGGCTAGCTAGAAGCCCTTGTTGGATCCGGAGCCCCGCTGGGTAGGCCTAAATGTTAATTCATAAATCAGTGATTTTCAAGCTGAATGCAGATTAAGGGTTCGTTAAAGTCACCCCTTTATCACATGCTACAACATGACCATAATTCGGTGGACCTCGTACGGACTATGCTGCTTATGCGCTGTGGCGGTCACGTTGACTCATTAGCTGGACCGTGGTCTCTGAATGCGTCCTTAACTATTACCGTAGGTGCAGGTGATATTCCTTAGACGAAGGCTTTACTTAACCCCGCACATTGCGAGGACAAACGCCTTGTTTTTCAATGTGCTTGCTCCCATTTCCGATGATGTTGACTGCATCCTATTATTGGGAAAAAAATTGTGAAGGGGAACAAATAAGTTAGGTGCTGTACAAGTCATCCTCTCTATATTCAGTCTAACGTTACCGCCTGCTCTGGGCCAGTAATGATTTTCCCTTGCTGTGGACAAACTGCTGTACCTATACTTAGTACACCTGCGTCCTTTTTCTTCTCGAATACTTTGCCCGTCTGGCTGTGATTTCTTTTCTGGACCTCGCAAATACAGAACTTCCGGTGACGAGCTGACTTTTTTATGAGCGGGGGCTCCGGAAATCATATCACTCCTTGGGTAGGCAAAACCTCTATGACGAGGAACTGCTCAGGCAAGCAGACGGTCTCTACTGACAGCGAATCAGCAACTGGCGTTTGCATGAAATAGCCTTATTTGCGCGTGCATAGCGAGCTGATTTTTTGCCCTCTTCTGCTATCTCAGCTATATGTTGCAACGTAAAATTGCCCTGCCGCCATTCGGGATCTGGGTTCACCTATTTTTTCAATTCATTTGTTCAGTCAAATTTATTATCGTGCAATTATCCATGCCATCTGTCATCAACTTGCCTTTGCAGCATATCCAGTACACTCCGCCTTCGCGATACAATTTCCTGTTCGTCTTCTTTGTCGCCATCATGTTTGGTCTAAGTCAGTTGATTCTATTTTGCTATCACATTTATCTTCTCTCGCAAAATCGAACAACCCTAGGTGAGTCCACTGCCAGCTTTGTGTTTTCGGTCCTTTTACTTTCTTTGTTGTACATACTATTAGTTGACAGTTCATATTAGTCAGAAAATTCCGCAGATTTATCCCCGCATGTCTCACTATTTTTACAAATCCCTTTTAAGGAATGTTATCGGAAAAAGACTTTCTTAGTTTGGTCTAATAGACTTTGCTTGAGCTATCCCACTCAAGTGGCATTGCTCAGTTTGCTCTTTTACGCAAATCTTATAAACGAACTAAAAATGTCATACATTGAACATGCTATCTACCCTTAGTCAAGTCGTAGTTCGGCTAGTTTCGAAAATGATCACTTAGGTTGAGCTAAATGGTGGCGACATCCATGTCTCGGCCTTGTCTTCTCGTCCATCTTACTTCTTATTAATGAGTATTTGACTATTAAACTCACTCAATGGTTGTTCAAAAATCGACCTTCTTATCTTGTCTATATAGTTCTGGTCCATTGCGGTTTGTCTGAAAGTAGGTCACAAAAAGGCGTTATTTGGTGCGCAGATTTGACTTTCCCTAAAGCTGTTGACGTCAAAGTCGTCCGTTCCCGACTGGAGGTTAGGGTAAGGGCAACGAATAAGCTAAGGGTTCGTGTTTGGAGTTGGATTATTCTTAGGGCTAGGATTGTCAAGTCTAGATTATGGTTTAGATTTGGGGTTGTGACTAGTGTTGGGGTTTTAGGTTAATGGTTTGACTTCAGGTTTTAAGGCTTGGGCTAAGGTTATGGTGACTGATGAGTTTTCATTAATTACTTACGGGTTCAGACTCAGGGTTACGCATTACAGATCTGGCCACCGTTGGTATTCGGCTTTTGACTCACTACGGTCTTCCCAGTGGAGTTACGTACCCTTCTCCTGCCCAATTATTCTTCAGATGTTCCTCACCTTGCTATCACTTAGGCAGTTTCTGGCTTTGTTTTATTATACCCTTTTTGAACCTCGGCTCTTGAGAGCAAGTCTTGCTTGCTTACACGTGTCCAGGGGAAGCCGTTTCCAGGTCACTGCAGGGGTCTGACGGTAGCGCCTCAGCCAGGCTTTCATTTTATTCAAGAAAATTTCCTAATTATGCGTTTTCGGAATTTTGAACCTGTTAGAGTACACCCACGCTTTTAACAGAAAGCCCAGAAAGGGATTGCTCCAATATATAGTTGTGTATCTTGAGGCTCTGTGCGCAGTCAAGGCGGACGAACTCTCGGACTTGTTGTACCGATTGGTGCACCCGTGTATTGCTGTATGAAATCGTACGGTCGTCGATTGAGATAGGAAGTGAAATATGTGTGGAAGGGGGCGGAGGAGGGTATAGTCGATCTACCTTGAGCTCCCACACAACAACTGCTACAGCGTGCGCGCGCCCACGCTCTATAAAAGACCAGAGGCGTCGATCAACAGAATAATATGCAAGCGAATGTTACCTTCCCACCAGCAGGGCACTTCGTATTGAACGTAGGTTAGCATAGAATGTGAATGCATTTTAATGTGATACTGTATTTCACCCTGTGCATGGTAATTAAACAATAGCAACGTCATCTGTTGCTTTGCATTTTTGCTATCGTGAAGTGCATGCTCTACTTTTTTAAAGCTGAGAAATGTTCTTTTGCTCACAACGTCGGGTGGCCCTGCACTTTAGGTTCAGTTCTCTGAAACCTTATTTATAGAGATCTCCGAAGAGTATTTCTTAGTTTGAGTTTTTATGAAATGAGACCTACTTCACTCATCTACTGCAAACGTATTTTCTGCTCTGTAATTCCTTTGAATTCTTTTGATCAGATAGCTTTACTGAAGTTCTAGCGTTAGAGAACCCATCCCAGCCTCATCTACTTTGTCCATCGTGGACTGTTTCTTCTATCGACGTCACTGTCTTAAGGCAATTATTTTTAAAGCCATCTAATGTTCATGTGAAACTGTGGAAGTTACTTAACCTTTTTTCTTTGTATTGTTGCCAATCAGAGAATGTATAAATAATTGGGAGAAATTATTTTTCAGATATATTTCCCCCCTCAATAATCCCGTTGCCACTATATTTAATCAGTAAAATCCCTCATGGCTTTTATATCACCTGGCATTATGCATTAACGTCGGACCGTGGCACTTAATGCGTAAAAACAGTGTCGTATTTTCAATCTCGAGCTTTTCTACATCCCCTTAGATTTTGAAGGTTGTGTTTGTCTTATGTCGGGCTTACTAATGCACCACAGAGTGATGTATGGTATGAAACGCAAGTTATTTCTTACCAAAGTTGACCCCTTTATTGCTTTGTAGGGTCTTAGACCTCCACCGCCCGTTTTATTATGTTATCCGGGTCTCCCATCATCTGAATTGTGAATAAGGTTTAGGCTTCTAGGGAAAATCCTCGATGCCTATCCCATTGCGGCGATAAGTAACTACGTCAAATTGTGTCACCGCGGTTTACAACGCTTGAAAGCGGTAGGTTATGTACGCCCCTTTGCCTTAAGCCCTACCACTCCTATGATCTTTTAAAACGAGGACGGTGGTACCGGAGGTTTTACGGATGGGGTCTCATCGCGGACAAACAGCAAAAGATGTGCAAGAAGGCAAAAAAGTTTCTGCCTAATTCATTCGCTTTGGCTTATATATGGCCGCAGAATTGAGCGTGATACTATGAAAATAAACAAAAAGCAGTTTTTAATGTATCTGTCTTTGTATGAACATAGTGGTTCGTATGCAGAATGGTACTTTCCGTGGCTATGAAATAGTAGACCAAACCACGTCTTCTAAAACACATGTAGTAGTTAGTTGTGCATATCAAACCTTGGGCTATGTATAACCTATCTTTAACCAACTTTCCAGCCGTATCGACCACTCACAAGTCCCAGCCTAACGACAAGCAGACCACGCCCATCCGCCTCGGTGCTTGTAGATGCCTAGCCTTGGTCCACACACAGATTGCTGACGTTCCAGCTTCCCGTTTTGCCATAGCTCCATTCCCAATCCAGCCGCAGCTGCTTGAAATCCACCAGGCTCTGCGCAGCCGCAGCAACTTTTTGTTTTTTGTAAAAAAATAACACTGGTAATGAGCGGCTGAATTATTTCAACTGGCCTCATTTTGGGTCTGGGACTGAACTCATCAGCCACTTTCAAATACACGGCTTATAGTCGACGCTGTCCATCATCACCATCTTGCGCTTTTTAGCGTAGTTGATGACTGGACGGCTTAAAGCAGATTTGGACCAGGTATATTCATAAAAGATGAATTCAAAAATTCTTCGAGGCAATAGCTAAACCTCTTTGGTTTCATTGAGTATCTGTCACTTCATGTACAAACCAGAGAGCGTTACTGGTGGCCTGTGAGCACCACTTTTACGGGTAGGTGAATAAAAGTCTGCTCTCAAATTTGTCCTTGTGCTCCATACTTTCAGATTGTAAATGAAACTGTTCTGTGGCCTAATTATGCTCCCTGGCTATCTTTTTTCTATCCACAGAGAGTTTCCGTCCGCCAACTTTCCGAGTCGTCGGTGTTGACAAATCGGGTTTCAACATTGGCTGTCGACAAAACTTCAAAGAAGTGTTCGGTGACCGCGCGGTTCTTTGGTTCATTCCCGTGTTTACCAGGTTAGTTGCCTGTCTTTATCTCTGACATGCGTTCTCCTTCCCCTTTTTGCACACACACACATACACCAGTTTCGGTGTACCGACATCTGGTTTTCTTTAGTACTGTTGCTAATTGTCGGGCGGTTAAAAATTTCCAATGCAAGCAAACATGCGAGTCCCAGGAAGTAACTGACAAGAATACGACTCCATCGCTGGCGAATAAAAGTAATGTCCCAGCGATCGAGTCGTCTTCTTCTCGGTTAGAAATGTATTGGCCCCTACTTTATAGGGTCATGCCTTAGAATGTATTTCCTCGGAGAGTTATCCACAATTTACAGGGCCCTCTCCCTCTAAAGCCTGCTCCTCTAGTATTTTGGAATGGGTTGATCTTTCGCTTACTGACAAGTAGCTCTCTCACTCTCTAACCCACTAGGGCCTGCCGTACACGATGGGGAGATGCATGCTTTATCTAAAATTCCTGTCGTTGTCGCCGCCGCCGTCCCCGTGTTCCCGCACTGTCACCTTCACGATCTCCGCTTACACCGTCGTCATCTTAAAAATTATCCGACGCGAGCCCTGGTGACGTCGGTGCAACGCTTAAGCCGTTCTGTATGTGGTCCTGTATGCGTGTGTGTGCGTGCGTGCGTGCGTGCGTGCGTGTGTGTGTGTGTGTGTGTGTGTGTGTGTGTGTGTGTGTGTGTGTG
>JAYGXS010000001.1:76800537-76829753 GCA_036362985.1 Ligula intestinalis | reverse complement strand
ACACGAAATGGCCACTAATATCAGATGTCTCAGGCTCTACTGAAAGTGTTTCATATATGGCAAAAGAGTCCCTCTAGGACCCTAGGAGAGGCTACTGGGCGTCGTAACAACTGCTGTGTATTCAAAACAGAAGGCTATTTTTAGGTGGGAGGTGTACTGAGAACGGGAGACAGCGCAAGTCGGGAGTAGTGGGGATACAGCGGGGTATATGGACAATGTAAGCAAATTAACGCGGCAATTTCTACTGCGCATTTCTGGAGAGGGTTGCCCTCTTCATCGTTTGTGGGTGACTAACTACTGTGTGCAGTGTCGCGAAGGGCCGTGATTCATCAAATAGTTAATGAATAAGTCAGAGGCAATAGGCATCTAATATACAAGCTGTATAAGATACAATTTAGGGGGGATTAAAAATATGAAAAATTGCTAATAAATCGCAAACTGGCCCAAATTTATCGAGCAGAACACCAGATTAGTAATCAACGGTCTCCCGTTTAATGGAAGCCCTAGAGTAGTACGTTCATTTAAATGGAATCTAACATCATGGAAACCGGTAATAACGAAAACGTGATTAAACGATGTGCACTTCTGCAAGCTTAATCTGTAGAAGTACTCTATGCAGGTCCAGACTGACAACCAAGCAAATAAAAACCTATAAATGTGGCAAAGTCTAACACCTTTAGGACCGTCTTTAGGTTAAATATTCTTCAGCAAATTTTGAAGTGCGTAGCGAAAGCCTGCAAGATAAGTTGCATGAAGTTCGTTTTCGGTTTGTTTCTTTATTGCATTCTTCTACTAGATCGTTCTGAAAATGCTGGCCATTTTCAGAAACAAACATTTATTCTTCGAAACTTCCCATTTTATGATTTAGAAGTCGTGTTGGCAAACCATTGTTTTCGGTCATTCATCATCAGGCCGATGCATGACATGGAGAATAAAATGGTCAGATAATTGCAGCGTTTATATAATCGTCAGGTTGGGGGGGAGGGAAGGGGTTAGTGGGTAAGGGTAATTAGGCAGCTGGGTTTTCCTTCTTCTCCTGAATGCGAGCGCCTGTGCGGGTAGTGCGTTGGTTGCCATGCGTAGAGAAGACAGGGGGGTGTTCTAACGGTCAGCGGGTTGAGTTCTGTAGGTCAGCCGCGCAGCTTGTGCTTGACTATTGTCGGTGGCTTCGTTTTGTGTGTTTTCGGATGAAGTGGCTTCAAGAGGTGTGAAATTTCCGCATGCAGTTGGCAAAGGGAGGCAGATTGCTTGTACCAACGCCCTTTGACAGCATAGAGTGGGTTTCGCTAGCCGGATTGCCACTGTCTCTGCTGTGGCTAAAATCCGTTTGCGCAGGCCTTTGTACTAGTGTGTTGGCATGCGGTATATGACCCGAAAGGCTTCTCTTGCGTCCACTTGGTGGTTTGTGTCAATTAGGTGGGCGAGGATTGAGCTTGAGATCTGTCTATTCTCCCCTCTGCTGAGCCAGGCTGGTATGTGCTCGCGTATCCTCTTCTCCACAGGAACAGGGGAACGAATAGATGCACATCGATGTGGCCTGAAACGGTAGTCTGTCTTTACCGCCCATTCGCGTACTCTTCACTAACCCTCCCCTTCTACGAATGGGCGGTAAAGACAGACTACCGTCACTGCGAGCCCACGGCTGCGGCGTCAAGCGTTTAAAAGAGGTGGACTGTCGAACCGCTACAGCCTGTAAACAGTTTCTAGATGCTTGAAGATAGTAGTCAGAGGACGAAAGATCGGGAGAATATGGAAGATGCGGTAACATCTACATCGTCATCCTGGTCATATGCGGCTGAGTGTTGTCGTGGAGCAGCATTATGCGCTGTCGATTCACTGGCGCAGTCTCATTTTTCCAAAGTGAACATGTATTTCTTCGAGCTGCTTTCAATAAACTGCATGCCGTTGCCCTGATTAGTTAAGGATCACTACTGAAGCAGATGAAATGCTTTCACGAAATTTTTGTACAGTCATTATTATTCTATCAAAAAATGGATCATTGATTTCGCAGAGAGATCATCGGGCACTCTTTGTAACCCTGGACTTTCTGATTTTAACTAAGCTCATATGGGGCCAAATTATGGGGTTTCTCACCTTGCTAATTTTGATCAGATATTTGAGCACCGTTTAAATACTGATATCAAGTGCCTCAGACAGTTATCTGACACCGGTCTATTGGAGTTTCTTCAAGAATTTATTTGAAAAGTTCATTGTCGAGAGTGCATGGCTGCCCTCTACCTTCTTGATCTTGAAAGCTGTGAAATTTTTGCACCCATCTTCGTACTGTGTGCTCACTTGCGGACCCTTCTGTCCATGCTCTGTCAGTATTAGCGGCTGGTTAAAAGGCATTATGATCGAGTTTGAAGTCATACATGTGTGTTCAAAATATTTTCGTCTTCCTTTTTAAGGACATATATGCTTTACAGTTTCATTGTGATAGAAGTCGTAGAAGAATTATTAGAGAATAATCATCAGTTATTAATTATGCAATATTTCGTAGAAAGCACCGCAAAAATAGAAATTACTTTGGATTTTCAAATACGAGTCGAAAAACTGGCCAGTATTTTCTGGACAGCTTAATAGATGTATTTGCTCCGAGCGAATATGACTTTGCTTGCATTTTCCGGTATGGATGCTGTAGGAATATAAACTTACAGGAGATCGTGCAAAAGAAATCAGACCCTTTTTGGAAAATTCAGGCATAAGCTTGCCATTCGCTGTTTATCAGGAGAACTTCGCTTCTCTAAAGTAAGTATGTGCCTTCGGACGACTTTGTGATCCGCTGAATACCAAAACACTTTAAAACGGGTTTAAGTGTTTTCAATAGATTGACCAAAATATAGAATTTATATTCAATGATAAAGCTGCCAAAAAATACAATCCACGGAAACTATAACGTACGCAATTAATTCTTAGAAGTGATTTTTCTGTAGATGACGATTTAGAGCAGTTGTCTTAAAAAAGATTAATGTCGTCCTCGAAGACTCGAGATGAATCTCACATTGAGTAACTATAAGGTTATCGCTGTCTCTTTAAAAATCGCATTGATAGTGTTTCGCTGATTAATGCTCAAGTCCTGCATGGTTTTCAAGTGAATATTTGCTAGATAATTCTAGCAAGTTGTCATTCATGCATACCTAGAAGTAATGCTTAGGCCCCAAAGCGAGGTCGAAATAGGTGGTTGAGTTGATTATTGGTTGAAGGTTAGTCTGCAAGAATGCAACGCTTGACGTAAGGATACGCTTAGTGTCAGCACGCGCGTGCACTTCTCTTGATGGCGCCTGGGATTTTTAGTAAGATTTTTTTAAATTCATGCGCTGGGCTATTATCTAAATCAATTACTGTGCTTTCATACCGAAAAGCAACTTACCAGCGGGAAAAAGTTCATTAGACCTGTGCATAGAAAACCAAAAATTTTGAAATTGAACCACTAAGAATCACTATGACTGCTTTCGTTAGTTGTAAGTAACAAGCGAAAACCGAGAGTAACAAGGGAGCATACCGATATTCAAGTGTTCGCCCAACATGAGCCTGTCTTCTGGCGCCGCTACGTCGACGACACGTTTGTCATCATCAAGAGAAATATGCTGCAAAACTTCCATGACTTGCTCAATGGAATATTTCCTGGCATACAATTTACACGGGAAGAAGAAAAAGAGCAGCAGCTGCCTTTCCTTGATGTCCTCGTCAAGAGAACACCCAATGGTGAATTCGAGGCGACGGTTTACAGGAAGGTGACGAACACAACACAACACAACACAACTCCTAAGTTTTCACAGTTACCATCCAGTTGCTCACAAACGGAGCTGTGTAAAAACACTCTTCAAACAGTTACCATCCAGGTGACGAACACAACACAACACAACAACACAACACAACTCCTAAGTTTTCACAGTTACCATCCAGTTGCTCACAAACGGAGCTGTGTAAAAACACTCTTCAAACGGATCCAGACCCACTGCAGTAAACCAGAGGAAAAGGCACGCGAGGCCAGATATCTCCGTGACCAGTTCATGCGGAACGGTTATCCAAACGCATTTATAAACCGATGCCTATGCGTTCGGCCCCGGAGGACCCAAACTGAAGAACCACCGAAGATATTGCACGCTCTGCCATACATAAAAGACGTCTCAGAAGCGACTGAGCGCATCGCTGCGGGACTAGGTGTTTGAATTGCACACACACCCAAAGCTACAATGCGCAGCAGAGTGATGAAAATAAAAGACCGGCTTACGCAGAATGAACAATCTTGTGTAGTATATCGCATCCCATGCCTAAACTGTCCCTGTAATTATACAGGTCAAACGGAACGCATGCTCGGATCGCGTATACGTGAACACAAGCAGGCCGTGCGACTAGGCGACGAATCATCGCAAGTTGCGACTCACACCTACGAAAAAGGCCATGAGTTCAACTTCGCTGCCGTCAAGGTACTCGCCTTCACGGAAAACAAGATGAGCAGAGAATTTATCGAAGCCTGGTCCACGGATGAGAATTCGGTCAACAGATGTGTCGAATTGGCGCCAGCGTACAGGGCCTTACGCTATTGCAAACGATCACATCCAGACGCCCACCGTAATCAATTGGCCCAAAATCCTCCATAATCATCCCACTTTCGATGCTGACGTGGCCATTTGGCGCCCAAGCCTACATACTCCCTCGCTTCTCATCCTCCTTCCCTTCTCCTATGACTTTTTAATTGCCCATCCCTCCCACCATAACTATTACTTGTTTTGTTGACGATTCTTTTTCTGTAAATATTTCCACACAACTTGTCGATCTTGCCTACTGGCACTGGCTAGCACAGCCCTCAGTGGCAAGTCGGCAGCACACGCAATTATTGATTTTATGCACGTTCAAAATTTTAGTTATTGTACACACGCCCCAAGTAGCTTCCACATTTGTTGCTGTTTCTCCACCTCTGACGATGGGCTCTTGTAGGAGCTCGAAAGCTCAGGAAAAAATAAATTTTGTTCCAGTGATCGACCATATGTCTCCTTTACGTATAGAAATTCCTGGAATACGAGTATTCTCTCGCATTCATATTCAAGTGTGTTCTTTAGGCTTGCCCTTTTGCCTTGCTTATCAGCGGAGGACCTTTGTTGTTTCAGGTTCAGTCAGGTAAACACATGGCTCTTCATTTCAAGTGATATTTGGGGCACCGAATCAGTCTGTTTTTCTCAACATGCGGATTTCCCTTCATAGTTCGTCGTAATACAGACGGGAGTAATTGCCTTGCTTTCTCCTTTGCGTGCTTACCCTGTTGGTTATGCTAAAGTAGAAGCTTGCGAGTACTGCTCACCCTGCTTGTTTGCTAACTTCCTGCGTACTGTGCTTTCCTGAAAGTTCAGAGAAACTGATTCTACCAAAAAAGTGTTTCATTGGTCATTTATGCGCTACTAGGTACAAGCAAACTTCTACTTAATCGGGCTCCCAAATAGTGCGCACCATAACCGCTTTGAGTACATATTTAAACTGTCTCTAAGAGTTATTTTCATGATTTTAAATAAGTTTAGCAGTAAACTTCTGCAGTAAAATGCAGGATCCGACTTGATTTGTACGTACATACTCGAAAATATGAGCGGTAATGCAAGTCTCAGGAAGTAATTGAGAAGCAGATGGATATTCGATCGCTGGGAAATCACTTTTATTCGAAGCGACGTTTCAACATCCGTCGCAGATTCTTCATCAGAGGCAGGAACAGAAAGCAAGAACAGAAACTGGTAACATATGCACAGGAATTTGCAGTATTTATAGGACATAGTCATTACTGCAAAAGTACAACGACAATTAACGATAATTGCTGTTTTGTGCGTTGATAGCGTTGAGGGCAATTATCTTTAATTGTCATTATACGTTTGCAGTAATGACTATGTTCCATCAATATTACAAATTCCTGTGCATATGATATCTGTTTCTGTTATTGCTGTCTGCTCACTTCTCTGATGAAGAATCCGCAACGGATGTCGAAACGTCACTTCGAATAAAAGTGTTGTCCCAGCGATTGAGTCTTCTTCCAAAATACTCAAAAATGTAAACATTTGAAAATATCGATTGATATTCCATTATCAAGTACATCCAGTGTTTTTCAGTGTTTTTTGAGCGGCTTCTGCTCAAAGCCTGCTCGGTCATCTTGACTTCGGTCTTTTCACCGGTCTAAGCGGTTGAAGGTTAGACTGAGGTAGACTTTTGCGCGTCTATTTCACTTTGATCTCATGGTCATACAACACACATATCTATTCAAACGAAATCCTACATAACTCACGACTACTCCAACCGCATAAATAATAATCAATCCTAGCCTGTTATTACCCAAAACCAATCATTTTTCCTGCTTCCTGTGCACTTGTTTGTGTTCTAATATGGCATTGTTGTCGTGGCAACGAAATTTGGCTAGATAAGCTGCTACATAGAAAACTGAGGACGTAGGAAATAAGGACCAGTTATATTTAACCAAGAACAAACCAACTAGGTAAAAAGGGTGCTTAGCGAAAGGACGATTGTAAATACTAAATTTTATCGCTCAAGTAGTATGTTAGGCAGGCCTAACGAACAGCTTAGCAAGCAGTAGCTTGCCAAGCAAGTAGCCGCACCCATAGTAGGCATCAATCGGCTTATGCGCGAGCTACCACTTCGAGCTAGACAATCAATCGATCATTTGAATTTCTAGCTAAATTCACTCAGTGAGTCAAAAGCCAATAAGACTAGCCAATACCTCAGGAGAGCACCTTACTGGCTCAAGGGACACCGTTAACATACGTTTGCTTCCCTAAAATTGCTGTACATAGAACTTAAAACAGGAAAAAACAGCAGAATTCATTGATATCAACAAATTTCGAGACAGCTCATCAGCTGCTTCTTGTCCCCAAAACTCACAAAAAGGATATACCTTTACGACCAATTCTCTCTATGTCCAATTCCCCCCAACACAGATTAGCACAGTGGCTTGAAAAGGAAAAAAAGCCCATTCGAGAACGGTCCTCCACTTACACTACGAAAGACACTTTTCAATTTATCGAGGACATCAAGCTTCAAAAAGTTACTGATAAATTTATGATTTCACTAGACGTCGAATCACTATTTACAAATGTACCGCTGGACGAGACAATAGACATTATTTGTGCTCATGCATCCGAAACACGCCTGTCACCTGTAATACTGCTCCAATTACTGTTACTCTGCGCCAAAAATGTTCAATTTCTATTTAATGGACAACTTTACAGGCAAATTCACGGCGTAGCAATGGGCAGTCCGCTAGGGCCCACATTTGCGGATGTTTTTATGGGTCATCTAGAAGAAAAAGCGTCTTCAAGACTTAACAAGACAATCTTATACAGAAGATATGGGGATGACATATTCACAATTGTTGATTCCAATGAAAAGGACGATGACCTCCACAAATTTATGAACTCTTTACATCCTAAAATTAAATTTACGATGGAAACAGAGCAGCATAACAAGCTCCCCTTCCTAGACATCCTCATGCTTAGAGAGGATGATGGTTACATAGGGCGCTCGGTTTTCTACAAAAAGACCTGAAAGGGCAATATCTACACTTCATGAGCTTCGTGTCAATTCAATGGAAGCGTAATCTGGTACATAACCTCTATCAACGAGCAAGGAACATTTGCTCTAGTGAGACTCTACCAGAAGAGCTTTCGCGTCTTAACTCAGCCCTACTCAATTGTGGCTATCCGGCACGCTTTATTCAAAAGTACAGCAATCCCCTACGGCAAAAATTTCTGGAACAGTCAGTTCCAAAAAAGCCCGTCGTGATATCCTCACCATTCAAAAGTGACAACATTTCCAACACAATCAAGCGACGATTACGCTGTACGATAGAAAGGACCTACAACGCAGCAAAATTAGTCTTCTTAAGTTCTACCAAAAGTATTCCATTTAAATGGGAAAAGGATGCTCTGCCATTGCACGCCACCTCCAAACGTGCATACGAATTCGCATGTAATTGCGGATGCAAATACATTGGGCGCACGCAAAGGCAACTCGCAGTCAGGGCCGCTGAGAACTTGCTCAATTGGCTTTTGAAGCAAGAAGACAGAATACCAAGGTCCTCCATTACCAAGCATCTATTAGACAGCGGTTATGCTGTCGACGTTAAAACAGCGTTTCGAGTACTTGTTTGGGCCCGAACAAACCGAATCCTGCGCTTTTTAGAAGCTGCATACATACGGCGGGAGAAACCTGACCTATGCAAGCAGTTTGATCATGTCGTCAACCTCCAACTGCCCTGGTGATTGGCATTTACTTTAATTTCCCACGCGTTTTTCGTTAACTTCTCCCATCCACTACTTCCCATTTGTTGACTTAACGTTCCCGTCCTTTATCAATTAATTTTTAAACTGACTCTGGTTCCTTGCTGTTACCAGTAATTCTGTGAGATTAATTACTCCTGTATGTGTCGTCGTTAACGTTCTTATGCAACGACAAGAAGCAGCTTATGAGCTGCCTCGAAATTTGTTGATATCAATGAATTCTGCCGTTTTTTGCCTGTTTTCAATTTGTACCGGGGAAAAACACGTACATAGAACTCTCAAAGACTTCTTTTATTGCACTCTTCTTGTCATGTTCTCTCTTAGGGGACTCACATTGGACGTCATTGGGCGGCAATATCTCGGCCTAGGCACCCGTTTTAACATAGCTTACTAGCTTGATGTGGTAGTTTTATTTTCTAGAATGCGTAGTATTCAAATATAGTCAAGATTGCACAGTTTTACTTTGAAGTCGTTTGCCACAAGTGCAGCTAGAGTCTTTCAAAGCTGAGGTACAGTCAGACGCAATTGTCAGCACATTTTAAACGAATATTATTTGGACAAGAGAGGTAGTCAAGAAGTGCATGCAGCCTGAGATACATGTAGGATAAGCCATCAGTTTGAAGGAGGGAAATCCGGTGTGGTCCAGAAACGCATTGGTGAAATAATATTTTGCGTCATGCACTATTTAAACCAAAAATATTCATTTAGAAATACGTACTGTGAAAGGGGACACGGGAATAAAAAGGCAGTATGTTAGTGCAATTTAATCCGAAAAAAATATTTAAAATTAAAATTGTTTACTTCAACACACATTTGGTTTTCAAACTGTATGGTTATGCAATCGAGCGAGTGACTCCTCGGTGCAGACGGGACGCTCCTTGCACTATGCAACTTAGATGCCCACAGCAGAGACGAGCATGTTTTGGACCCGAATGCGGGAGAACACACCTCTGGTCTTGATCATGAAAAACACTTCGACAGTATTGACCACCTCATGTCAGCAGAAAGTCTGCGTGTGTACACAGGCTTCTTGCATTGGTGATTACTCAATTACCTTGCCACCTGGTTTTCTATTAGTCCGTATTCAAGGGTTTCAGTAATGCTGTCTTCCTCTGTGCCTTTATTTTTGAATGCTATTAATTCCACTTCGAACGCATATTTTCTCAGCGGGCACCTTGGACGCAGGCGGCTATACACATATTAGCCTTAAGAGACAGTCTACCTAGCTTGCTATCTGTCAGCGTGCATTGGCTAACAATTAGAGGGCTCCATTCATGTGCGGAGTGAAACGCCTTATGTCCCAAATGAAGCTAACCGACATCAGTACTAAAGCGCTATAGTACAAAGGCTTGTAAAGTAAGTTAAAGCACCCTGCATGCGCATCACCAGCCATACCCAAATCAGCACTTACTGACGAAAGGAGCTTGATATGTGAGACGTCCCACAGACTAAGAGCCAAAGCGTTATCTTCTAATGCTTTATTCTGCTACATGTACATGTAGACTATTATTTATATCAGCCCATCGACGTGTATTGATAAACTGTCGAAATTGCCTCTATGTAGAAGGGTTGAAGAACCGTCTTTGAATCACACCATAGGTAAGAAGTGTTCCACAATTTGCAACTATTTGTTTCCAAGGCGTTTACAGAAAATAACAAAATCCCGTCCCGGAAAAAGAAACCTGCGTGTGTCGTGGTTGCATTCTACCTTCTCTGCATCCCGGGCTAGTTTGACGACGTAGCCCGTCACAAGCGCAGTTGTCTGCTATTTGTTACTGTCCCTGCTGAAACAATTATCTGTCCTAAGGGTTGCCCCCAAACTGGATGGACAGGGCAACGTCCAGCTCGAGGAATCGATTGTCTATAATTAATTATGCAGGGCGTTTTGGTGGGTGCATGCCCTTTTTAAATCGCCTTGTACGAACAGTCGTACCAGTAGAGTAATTTTCGGGGCAAGAAGTATCGAAAGGGCCAAACAAGTGATCCACAAAATCCTGTTTTGTAAATGTATATTCCAGGTCATAATCTTTCTGACTTAACGGCCCCGTGTATATTCCCATAAAGCTAACTCTGCCATTCATATAACGTCTACCCTCTTTTACTAGTTCTGAAACATAACTATTACACGTACTTCGCATGATATCTGAACGCAGCTGCTGATCTGCGCTTCCCCACGCGGAACAACGTGTTCGCCAAAACCGCTGAACGGGAAAACCTGGACGTCTTACACAGTCACCTCAGGCAAAAAGGAAGACGATGGTAAGCACATATTCCCATCGGGCATGATTACTGCGAAATATTGTATCATTATTTTCTCGCCCAGGTATTGATATGATATGGGCAACACCTTAATTCCATGCTGAACTACTTTAAAGAGTGAGAGGCGCCTCTAGTTAACAGAAATTGTAGGCTGGTCCGGGCACTTGAGACTGTCCGGCAACAGCTGACTAGAGACTAGCTAAACCGCTCGAAGGCCTTAGTGGTATGGTTATAGCGACTGCAACACCATCACGAAATGCGGGTTGGTGTCTATGGTTGGATAAAAAAACTATAGGGATTACTCGAACACAGGCTCATCTACAAAATGGATAGCCATTGACCCCTCACAAACCAATCATAGCGCTCGATCGGCAATAGCCGCCAGAAAACGCGCTGACAGCTGTCATCCGTATACCCCCGCTCGAGATAGCCGCACAACCACCATCAAATGGTAAATCTGCACATATCTGATGATCTGCGCTTTCCCGCACAAAATAAACGAAGTACTCGCCAAAATCACTGGAAGAAAAAACCTGGGTGTCTGACAAAGTCGTCTCAGGCAGAATATGGAACGATGGTAAGTTCATATGCCCACCTGATATGCTTATTACAAATATTTGATGCTTGTTTTCTCACCCAGGTATTGATCCATTATAGATAATACCTTCTCACCTAGCTTAGCTAATTTCTAGAGTAATATTTGCCCCTGTTGAACAAAAGCTATGCCCATCTAGCTCTGTCGAGTTCAAATACATTCCAACTAGACAAATGCTACAAGGGTAGTCCCATCGTCCATACAACAAATACGTTAAACGTGTTCATGGATTCTGAGGGTTGTTTAGTGGACGCACTCACCCAGCCGTAAATCCAGTAGTCCTTGGCCATCAAAAACCCAGTCAGGGCGTTCGATCGGAAAAAAGCTTTATAAATTAAACCGATAGACGGAAACAACTACAACATCCGTAAAAGCCCAAAATCTGCTGTGCGGTCTGGCCAAATCAGCCTGCCTGTATCTACTGATTTGCAAACCCGCACATAGGACGCATGCTCCCAAGACAACACGGGTGTCTTACACAAGCACCAAGTGCAGACAGAGAAGGCAGGCTCCTATTCCCATCTGCTCTGCTTATTGCTTACTATTCTGTCCCTGACACAGTTATAGGATATAGCAATGCTAGTTGATTATGGAGCAGATTGCCCTCATATTAGACAGAAGATGTCCCCTAAACCTCAAGATTCATAAGGGTGATGCAATAAGTCAAAAATTTGCCTGAAAACGGCAAATAGCACCATGTAACACCAAGGCATGACAGAACCTGCGATATTATTCAATAACGTCTTGTTAACCAATGAGATGACACAGTCTGATGGATAGAGTTGAGTGGGCGGAAACCAAGGAAAGCCCTGATGTGCTAGTATTACCAGTATCACTAATGCTACCAGCATCGCTGATATTGCCTTTCCTGTTGCACTTACTTCGACTATCCTACTGTACCTACCTGATACTGCAATGGCGTACCACTGTCCTTTAGGGTAGTAGTTTTAGTGTGCTCTCACTTTGCTGTATTCATAATTTCTACTTTTAATGGGACTTGCACTCTCACATTATCAGTTAAATAGAAATAACACTGCAGCTACCAGTACTATCAGTACAAAGGCTTAGCAGTAGAAGCACGAGTCATAGCAGTAACAATTTGAAGCTAGCTAAAAATCTTACCTGCTGGATCAGACAGGATCACCTCAGCTGATATGCTCATATTCCCCACCTGTTATATTAAAGTGATAAAAAAACAGGATGCATGTCATATTTCTGAACTATTAATGCTGTTACAGGAATTTACTAAGCTTCCATGACTAGCTGACTGTCGGAGACGCTTGCTTCCTACTAAACAGATGATGCTCTGCAATGTCTGAGCTAAAATTAGATATTGTAGATGTTGCAGAAGTTTGAAGTGAGTGAGTGCCAAGCGGTGAGACCGAGTTCAAAAGTTTATCTGGCCTATCTACCTACCATAGGAATCCTACTGTGTACTATATCAACATAGGCGCACGCAAAGCAAGCTTAACCCAAATTGAGTAAAAGCAGGTTTCCCATTTATTGGACTGTCGCTATTGCATTACAATATACTCTACTGCTATAAGTAGGTATGGTAACTAGTATAAGCCACCTCAAAATTCACATACTAAATCCAAAAGCAGTTCTTAGTCCTCGTAGTCGGAAACCTGATCAAATCTGACACACTTTTGGTGATAGCGGTGAGGGCATGAAAGACAAGGCCAGACATGACGTGCTCTGACCACGAAAAACGTATTACTTGGAATAGCAGAAATCAATGTTGGCATGAATCTCATCGCTTCCGCAAATCAGCATCCACTCTGACTTTTACATTCGACAGATATAGCTCAGTACTACTAGCACCCAGCTAAATTGCCAGTTAATACCAGAATACGAAGATGATACCTGCGAATATGCTTAGTCTATCGCAACCTCGGCCTTGAATTAGGCCTGCAGGCAGCCTATACACAGCAAAAGTCACTACGAAAGTCATAAAGGTATTATAGAACTTTGTGCTACTTGTATATAACGCTCAGTCAAAACCCATAAACTGTTAATCTACTTAACCCCATACAGATTGAGAGTGCATACTGAATTCCGGCTTCCTAAATGTATCTACAGGCCATATCATAATATACCAATTACTGGTCTTAGTAACTATGATTACTAGAATTTAGCACTTAAGCATAGGCAAGTACTTAAAGCAGCATTATCCTTGTCCTCGTAGTCCAACTCCTGGTTCAAACGGACACAGTCTTGGAGGATTGATGTGAGAGGACGGGAAACATGGCAAGCCATGATGTTCCCAGGGCCTCAAACGTGTATTTACTTGCTATAACATAAACCCAGATTTCCCACTCCTTGCTGACGACGCCTCAGCGTTAATTTCAAATCAGCGTCGCTTCTGACAAATCTTAGCGTCAGAAATAGTACCAAAACTACTAAGACTCGGCTACATTGGCAGTTAATAGTAGTAGAAATAGTAGCAATCGTATCAGTCTTGGCCTCCTTCGGCCTGTCTCCACACTTACTAAGCATGAGTGAGGGGAGATAGTAATGTAGTTCCAGCACAAAAAAGCTACTGTCACTTAAGACTAATATAATTCTTACATCATCCCCGGAAGCGGATAATTAAGTAGAGGCAATTTCTGGGACCAAAGTGTATTCCGGCTAACGTTTCAAAAGCTCGCCCGCTTCCATCGTCAGAGCGTGGTGTCTGGTCTCCTGTTAGCGTCAGATATATGTGACCGACCATTCGCTTTGCTTAATGCCCGTGTGTCAATCGATTGCACCGATCGATTTTCGTGGCTGTTTGAATAGCTTGCGCCTTCATGAGTGTCTTCTTGAGCTATGTCAAGTCTTTTTTTGTGTCTCGTGAGCGTTTCCACCCTCTTTGCTCGTGGCTGTTGGCTGTCGGTCCTGCTCCTCTCGCTTCGCTCGATCTATTGCTCCGTTTTGAGCCGATCTAAGCCTTGTCGGAGCGCTTGGTAGGCAGGATGAAGATCCACGGCTCTGTTTAGTGTGCCACTCGAGGACCAACTTTCTAGCAGCAATCTGGCCATCTTGTCGTTGGCGAGGTCTATTACCCTTGCTTTTTCAAAGGCGAATGTGTGTTTCTTCTGCTTTACGTAGTCATAGACCAAAGACAGCTTTTCATTGCGGTTTGTTGGGAGTTGATGCTCAAGCAACCTTGCCCCAAGGCGTCTGCCAGTTTCACCGACATACCTTATATTGCAGTCTTGGCATGGTATGCTGTAGACCACAGCTGATTGCTCTGTCACAGGTAGCGGGTCTTTGGGCCTCATGAGCTGCTGTCTGATCGTTGATTCCGGCCTATGAATCACACCGATCCCGAATAGTTTCAAGATTCTTGCAGCCGCCTCTGGTACATTCTTCACATAAGGGATTGCGAGGCAGAACTTAGGGTCATCTCCTTTCGACCGCTCATGGTGGGGCTTCTCAATACACTTGTGTACAAAGGACTTCGGATAACTTTTGGCATGAAAAAGGCATGCAAGTACTTAATCTCCTCCTTTTTAACACTTTTGTCACTGCAGTGTGTATGAACGCGTTGAAAGAGGGTCCTAACACAACTGTGTTTATGACCAACGGGGTGGTTGCTTCTGAAGTGGAGTATGCGCATAGTATTGGTTGCCTTGCGGTAGACCGCTGTTCTTATCTTGCCGTTTTCCAGCTTCGTTACTTGTACATCCAGGAAGGTTAATTGATTGTCGACCTCCTCTTCCATGGTGAACTGGATGTCAGGAAAGATGGAGTTCAGCAGTGCCTTGAAAGCCTGCACTTTGCTCCTTTTGATGATAACGAAAGTGTCGTCAACATGTCTGGCCCAGAACATCGAAAGACATGAGCTGAAGACCAGCCGCTCGAGCCTCAAAACAGCTTTGGCAATAAGGCCAGACAGAGGTGAGCCCATCGGTGTCCCCTTCTTTTGTTCGTAAACTTGGCCATTAAACGCGAAAAACGTTTTTAGACACAGTTCTAGGAGTTCGATGATGTGCACTCGCTTGAGCTTTTGGTCGGCCTCGTCGAATTTTTCTGGAGAAGACCATCAATAGTCTCGAAAGCCAGAGTAGGTGGAATAGATGTGAACAATGAGATCACGTCAAACGACACCATCTCCTCATAGACCTCCACTTCCAGACTAAGTTAGCGGTGTTTGGCTTTCATTGGAGAAAGCAGCCTACGCCGGACCCCGTTTATTCTTCGAGACTCCAGGTGAGGGTGATGGGTGCGGTTGGCACTAAATACGTCCTCTATCACTTTAAAGCTACTCCCCGAGACTGTAACCGTCTGTACCAACCTGCTGAGGCACTTGGTGGACTTCATCGAAATCAATGGTCGAACACATACCATCTCTTATTATGCTGCTCCACCCTGCGAATCTCTTTAACGTTGCATCAAGTAGCTTGACCAATTAATAAATGCACCTCGCTATTCGCATACGCCTCTGGAATCTGTGTCTCCAAAGCTGGATCCAATAGATGAAGCGTTTATTAGATCATCTGAAAGACCTCAGCCCACACATGGCGCTTCCAGTTATGAATTGCCTCACTTCGCTGCCTGGCACACGCCCGATCCTTTGCCTGCTCAACACTCTGGTAGACTAATCACATTAAATCACTAGTACCTTACCTGCGAAAACTGTCGCAGCAACAACAGCCATCGCGATTAAGTCCACCTTCTTTTGTAATACACTAAAGCTTAAAAAATATCCCGCCCTTGCCTCTGCTTCTCCCTAAACTCGACAGCCCCAAAGACCACTTTGCACCCAAGCCACAAATGCAATCTGATGAAGATGTTCATCTTTGAAGAGGAAAACCACATTTTCACAGAGGGAACATGCACGTGAATCGAATTGAGAATCATCGTGCAACTTCAGGGCAAAAAACGGAGGCTAATAGCTACGAGACACTCTCGACGCCAGCCAATCTGATTTGTTATTGAGTAGAATCAGATCCACAGTAGCCGCAAACCTGGAACTTGACGCATCATCTCAATCGCTTTGTATCTGAGTTGATGCTGTGTGGTACTTAGAAAAGGTCATGACCAGGAGCCGAAGTTCTTCATAGAGCAAAGCTAAATTCGTATTCTCGATCATTTCGGTTCTCACTGCCAAAATGTTATCGTCCTTAAACGCTAACTCTCCGACCTCGTATTTTGGAACACACCATCATGGTGACCAAATATCATCGTTGCATTCCTACAGGTATCCTAGTACTCGCTTACTTTCTTAATATGGAGGCCTGTGATGATTTTTAATGGCCATAATCACGCTTTTCACTAACAGCTCGTGATAGTGTCGCCAAGTGAATAAACCTTTAATAGTGAAGTCGATGTAGAAGTCTTCGACCTCTCGATTCCTGGTTGAACTACTATCGTAATTACGCAACTGCGTATCCTTCTGATATCGCTCAGTTGGTTGGCAGATTTACGCTGAAACCATTCTACTAAGGCCACCTGCAAATTCGACGCGTAGCCGCCAGTCAGCCTAAGAAACAGATCACCGTTCTCCAGCATAGGATGCGTGATATGCGCACATAGCGTGATAATATTGTAAAAGTAACTGCATGTTGTCGGCCGACGTACTTTATGGTGTGAAGTAAGCCAACCCTGTCGTTTACAAAGAGGAGGAATAGGGCGAAAAGGCCGGCATAACATCTCCGATTTTGCATTCTAAATGAGATAAACAGAAGTGGAAAACCTTTCTTTGAAAATGACATTAAAGTTCAGCGTCCAACAACACAGCTAATAAACGGTTCAGAATACCGAACTTGTCGAGAACGATTTCAATTTTGCTCTTTTTTACTAGAAACGGAAAGTAACCGTAAGCCCCAGGATTCCCCATGTGCTTAGATTGCAAATAAAATTCGACAAACACGGACGGAACAAGACACGAACGTGAAAGTCTGTTAGAGCTGGTATGTTTACATCGTAACTATAGTTGCTACTGGTAGATTTTTAGTAACATGATAATTTTGCTATAACTATACAATTAAAGAGGTATGAAACGGTGGGGTTTAGTTTAATCGTTGGCGGTCGAGGTTCCTCTTGAATACTTGAAACCTTGCTGACATAATAATACCCTCTGACAGAACGTTCCACGCGCTTATGAATCAGCTGCGACACATCCACACGTAGTTTAAAGGGATGTCCGCGTAGATTGGCAGCATTTGACATCGCAGACAGCGTGGAACGTCCATATAATGTCCCCTTTTACTTGCCTATACGTTAAAGGGCATTCAGGGTTGCAGTCGCTCCTCACATTGAGGAGAACCTATTCCTCAAGCCAGCTTAGTGGCACAGCGTTGGACCTTTTTCGAGAGCAGAGTTTTATTTCAAAACCTATGGTTTCCAATGACTGAAAAGTGTAGGCAAGATATTTCCACAAAAACATTTTGGCAAAGCTTATGCAGCCGGACGAAGTCTTGAGCAGCTGCACTTAGGCTTATACTTGCATGAGGACACCGCTCGCGGCAACTGCTTGCAGAACTTCCGCGCGCGTTTTAATTCAGCAAAAGCTCCTCCAACATCATTTGTCTTCCTGACTTTGTTCGACCACTGGGAACCTTTGCATTTGCTCCTCATCTCCACTAGTTCAACATCGCTCTCCAAGTCCGGTAGACTCGATGCAGAGTGAAATTACGCCGAACGCTCTAATCATTTCGTCCGTTTTGCAGTTTTGTCCTGGATGGCGTCCAAGCATTGAGTGACAAGGGTGATATCAACCTTTGGACCCTCATGAAAAAACCTAAAATTTCGATTCATCAGGACGACTACATTGAAAGTTATACCCTTTCTTCGAGTATAAAATTTTAAGAAGACTTAATTTTCTACAAAACAAGTACGAGAAAGAATATTTAGGTGCTTTTTTGCTATAAAATATATTTGAATTTATTGGGGCAGTTAAAATCAATGAGAAAAAGGCATACTACTTACATTTCCACTTTTTACAGTTTTTGGAGGTAGTCAAAAAGAAGCTCCTTCAAAAGCTGACATCCTGAAGTGACTGAAATATATTGCGATTAAGTCCCATTCTAGTCACTATTACAACCCTACTTAATTAATTTGTTCGAATCGAAAGCACATTTCAGAATTTCGGTTGACATTTCATGAGTTAGGCAACTTACTGTAAGTGGGAGAAATTTCTCCTTACATGGTATCTTATTTGTCCGCTTATTAAGTATACAATATTGTCCATATTAATATAGATATATATTTGATGAGGTTTATAGCGTCTTCGTAAAAGTACAGAGAAATTCATGATTTTCCTTACAGGGAAAATATACGGCGCGTAGGCCACAGTGCAAATGTAGGTCAGGTTCAAAATTATTCGAAGAATGAGCAGTTTTCTTTAAAAACTCAAACTAACCTCTTACTTGAAGACATAATTCGTCACTTAATAATTACAAGAAATACCTGTTTTTTCTATTGTATATACTTGCATGCATAATAACATCGAACATCGATTGGAAAATGCATACTGGCTAAGTAGTCACTAATTGTAAGTTGTGGTTTTCGCAGGCAGCTGAAAAATCATGCAACCAAACGCCAGCATCCTACCCTGACTGACATGAATTGGGATTATGTTTCACGATGATTAGTAATGTAACTTCATCTCAGTAGCCAGCTGTAATCAAAAACGCCTGAAAGAAGTTCGGTTGGCATCTCGTGAGAGGCCGGAAACTGTGGGCTACGGCTTAATACGCGAGTCTACAGCTGTCAAAGGAAAAGAAACGATGGCATTATGACGTGCACTCCCGCTAATTTGTCGTGAACAGGAGACCCGTGGAGAAAGCTGAGGATAAAGCTGAACGTACAGCAAGCACTTTCTGCTGTAGCATTAGTACCATAGATTTGTGGACGAACTCTAAGCTAAAATATAACCAAGAGGGTTAACAGGTTTTCAGCGTCTTAAAAGCCATGGTATGGCATCTTGATGGCAGCGCGACTGTGAGGCAAGTGCAAGCAGTTGCGGTACAATGATTTGGTGGTGGTGCGAATGCATGAGGCAGCAGTCGGCTCGATAATATATCATGGGCGAAAAACGCAGCTAGAGGGGGGCGACTGAAATGTGTGCGAATTTCCGACCGACGCAAATTCACTTCCAATAACCTTTCCCATTTTTCAGCAACGTGATCTGGGCGAAGCGAACAATTGTACGCGAATCCTTTCAGTCACTATCTAACCTACATGCAACCAAGCTATTAGTTGCCGTCCATGGAAAAGAAAGACGAAATTCTGTCAAGATTACGTCAAGGATTGCAGTCCGGCTGAGCTCAAAATCTCTGGCCAATAAGCTCATTAGTATTAAACGGTGGCCGAATCATTATTGATTTTTTTAAAACGGCAAACCCGAACTTGTCGTATAAGACGTAAGTTTCCCTCGTGGGGCAAATGAGTGGTATCCACTACAAATACATCTTTCGAACTCTTCCATGTACACAGAGGAGAAAACGAGGTATGTGTCTCGGTACTCTAAACTGCAGTACGCTCCTTCCGACGCATTGTTAAATATTCATCACGGAGTTAGCTTGTCAAGAGGTCGATTTTGCTGAAGAGGACCAGAGCCATGGCGACGAGTCTTATGATTGCGTTTCCCATCAACCGATTAAATGCATCATGGCAGTCTACTTCCGAGATCACTAGCGCGGCTGCTTACTCAAGCCGCGTTTCTTTCCGTGTCACACTCCTTGTCCATTCGCTGATGGAACCGCACCGGACCGTGAACTGAAGTGGCAAGAGCTGGAGGCAAATCGACGCTGTATCCTTCGTTGATTGGCTGCACAAACCCCAACAGTGGGCACTGACCGGAAGATGCAACGATGGCCTTTACGCTCTCCGCTTCAGTAAAAGCTTGTACAACTAACAGACTTCCTTGAATTATGATTAAAGAAGGTTTGACCTTGGCCGATGAACGCTCACCGATCGGTTACGGGAAGCACCTGTCCGGTCCTGCCTTGGGACGGACATTCGAGCACCACCAGCGGTGCATAGCCTCGAATATTAACATAGTATACTAATATTATACTAATACCGACAAAGACAAAGAAATTTTCACATGCTAACATTTGACTTGGCGACTACCACCTCAAAATAACCATACCCTAGTCAAAGCAAAAAGTGTTCGCGATCCTGGTTAGGGGCATTTACATTTTTAACTGACGAAAACGCGATATTCGCAAAGTTGGGCAGTGGCGGACCAAGATTTCTGTGTGATACTAAAAGGATCGACAGACAATGAAAGTTTTTTGCATTTAACACGTCCCTGCATTTTATTAAACTTGCTGTACAACTGGAAGCGGAGACTCAAAAACTGGCCGCGAGTAACAGTGTCCTTACCAATTGAGTCCTAATCTGCCACACTAAGCTGTCGAACCAGCGCCAGTGTGGGCAGTTACGCAATTCCAAGAAGAGGTAGGTGGAAAGGAATGTAGTAGTACAGTAGAAAGGAAAAACAGAGAAAAATGGAAAATGTGAAAAAATTCTACATTTGAGACATAATCTTCAATCGAAAAATAACCGAGTAAGGCACAAAAAATCAAAATGAAGGCATAAACTGCATGCAATAAGCTCGCATTACTGGAAGCTTTCTCATTGCAAAGCTTATTAAATGCGGAACAGCCTCAAATAGCAAGCAAGGCCGATTAAAACAACCGGAGATGCTTGCCTAGCTCTTCCCAGAAAACAGAGTAGAGTTGCGGAAAGATGAACGGCAGAGAGGAGAATTCCACCTCTTCAATCTTTCGGACAACATGCTTTGACTGCTCGGGTCTCCAGTAGGCTACCAAACAATCCTTTGTCCTACCATTAAAATTAATAAACCAACGGAGCTGCGACAAACGACCAGCGAGCCTGCCTAATGAGGCTTGACCGATGGTTTGGCCATGCTCGGTGTAAACGAATACGTGACTTAGACACTGGCCATTGCATAAGGTCGTCTGGAAATCTTCAGTGGCCCAGTCTAAAAATTGTGTGCAATACACAAAGACTTTAAGAGGAACCGACCGGAAAAGTAACGACATGTTGCGACTAGAAATATGACGATGTGATACATCGTGCGGAATGGAACGGGACTGTACGAGGTAGAGCCGCTGTAGGCAAGGATAGAGGGTTGATGCAGTGAAAAAGGTTGTCCCGAAATCACGCAAGGGAGCGAGGCTGAGGCACTGAAGACGGGGAAATAGACGACAGAACTCCAGCAAACATGCATCACTAGATAGGCTGAAAGATATCGAAGGAAGAAAGGGAAGCTGATTGGAGGCTGAGAGGCGGAGATAAGCAAAAGGTGGTGAGGAAAACCTCAGTAATTTGAGAGATGGGAAGGTCTGATTAAAGCTGCGGAATATCTTTCGAGCGTCTTCGTTTAGACACCAACCCTGCACCAGAAGAACAGGCAGGGTTAAAGATGTTAAAGTGGACTGAAAAGTCGATAGGATGGGGAGCAGTCGAGCGCAGGAAAAGACCTGGAAACCAGACAAGATGCTATGTGCATCTTCAACCGAAATCGGATGCACCTTCCAATAGTCAATAAGACCGGATTCATAAAGAAACAGCGCGAGGTCGTGAACATTTGAAAACTTGCATAGTTCTTCCATTTCCGCAGGCGTCTCAGTTCTTGACAAATCAGCCTTATTCAAGAAAAGACTTAGGGATCGTACCGAATAACTATTCGGAAGTAAGCATGGAAGAGAAGTCAAGGCAACTGATGCAGAATTGACGAATTGCAGGGGGATCTTCGGAGACCCTAAGGGATAAAGTGGTAGCGCTGATTCGCAATCAGACGAAAGTTCTATTTCCCAGGGCCATGATGGGACTGACCTAAGAGTTACATCTTCACGAAAGGCCAGCCAGGTGATTTTCATTAAGTTAGGAAAGAACCGGGGAAGGTCTTGTTCGCCCACAAGGGGATTTTGAGGGGAAATTGAGAGATGAATAACCTTAGGTAAGGCAGTGGGTGGCTCGATAAGTGATTGAGTGACGAATGGAACATGCCTCGTATCCAAAACGAGGTGAGTCACGGATCCGATAAGGGCAAAAAATGACCCAAAGCCTGGATCGTAGAGGCTGCCGACATCCATTATGCACAAAATGACATGAGCTAGTTTCGGAAGTACGACGGTAAATACCGCGGCTTTTGGGAGACAAAACCCGCCAAATGAGATGTTGCTCGATTGTGCTATTCGAACAGAAAGAGAAGATAAAGAGGGCCAGTCTCTCGAAAGGAGCTGAAGTATTTGCAGAAAACTGCTGCATTGACTGCGGAGATCAACAGAGGTGACATAGTGCAAGGAGAGGCCCAAATTAGGGATTGCACGCAGGAGCACGGGACATGCACCAAAGGGACCAATTGGTCCACCGCTTTCTGTGTCGATACTTAATAAGCGGTAGTCTGTTGGAACTCTGATCTTGGCAGGGAGTCGATACCATATATCAGAGTCGGAGAGAGTAAGCGTTTGGGGTGGATAAGATCTCCAGGCTCTCATTACTTGGCAGGCTTGCACCCAGTCAGTGAAGGAGATCAGCGCAGACAACTTTCGCATAACGAGGTCCGGCAGTTGGTCAAATATCTACAACGAACGAACAAATAATTAGTGATTTTAGGCAAACGGCACACCAAGACCTAAACGGATAAGCTGAGTAGTAACAAGTAAAGGAAGAGGAAACGCACCCCAGAAAAGTATGAGGTCTTCAAGACATGACCTCATGAGAGGACAACCACAAATACGCAAACAGGAAACCCGCATAAGCGCATAAAACGACAGAAGTCCGCAAACAGATTGACGATGTGCAGAAATTAGTAGTTTTTATGAAAAAACGACCAATTGAGATAACAGGGGCGCAACGAGATCAACGAAAGCGAATACATTCATCGTTGCGTCACCTGGTGGATCTGGCAGCTGCGACTTGCGCGGCATCTTCCGCGCTCCCCACCCTTACACAAACTGCGCCGATGTTAATAACAAGTCAAGGCGATCGGAGGTAGGCACAAGTAAGGTGGTCGACAAGGTTAGATGGATCATCTATGCCAGCTATAAAAGACCTGATCCTGAATACAGATGCAGCGAGATACTGTGAAGGCGGCTGGGGACGCATATGAGCGAAAAGGCCAAAAAGGCTCCACTACGAGAGTTATTGCAGCTGACGGAATGTCTGGTTTTTCAAGAGGTCAAAGCTTCGTTGATCTTGATATTTCTCGAAATAGTACTTCCAAGGTGGACGAACATGCCTACAGATACGTGAAGATTTCAACGCACGCCGATCCTGGGCACTTTGTACCAATCAGGGGGTACTAGTGGATGCATAACTACCGTATATTGTGTGTTGGTTGACTATCTGCAGTTTGTGTGGGCAGGCACAGAAAGGTGCATGATCCGCTGCATGTCCGCTTCATTCGTGGTACTAAACGCGCAACCATCTGTGAACAGGAGATCGTAAAGGCTGGTTATAAAGACTCAGGTAGATGGTAGAGAGGGCACTGACCTATCGCGTTACGATGCGTACTCGTCTCGTTGTCTCTTGAGACTAGATCCGCGCAGACAGCCGCACGGCGGCTTATAGTATAGGCAGAAAGAAATTACCGACAAAGACACGGGAGACAGGAGTTGCTATTTCTGGCTGGTGAAAGTATACATTTGAGCATTTTCCATAAAATATATTTGAGCTTATAAGGCTACTGAAAATAAATGGGAAACTGCGTATTACTTATGTCGCTTTTTTACCGAGTGCGTTTCATTCAGACGGCTGGAAAGAGGCTCATTCAAAAACCAACATTCGGGCATGACTGGAATAGCTGGGGATTGTGCTGCACGATAATCAATATAACAGCCGCACATAAACAATAGTTTTTACTCAGAACCCTGATTCAGAATTTCGATTAGTACTAAAATACATGGGCCAGGGACTGTATTTTCTCAGTTTTGTGAGCCATCCAAGCGTTTTTTTACCTTGCTAATTTACTGTTGCTCCAGGTCTTTCATCAAAGGGGCTATTTGTTGGACTCCGTTCGACGGTTAATAAAGGTCATACGTAGACTTTTATTCAGACATCAGAGTGCACATCTCCTCGACACTATCCAATCAGTTATGGTGCTGAAATGAGCGATCAAGAACCTCCAGGACACTGAAGCTGATGAGGTCCGGTAATTAAATTAACTGTTGCCCACTGGGTTGTTAACAGCCAACCGATATGCCAGGCTACACGTAGGCAGATACATCCTGGAAATCCAGATGGAGGTAAAGAGAAGGGGCCGTTGTTTTGCACATGGTTTCGACCAAGTGCACACGGCGCTATGATCCAGCCTCTGTTCGGATCACCTTTTCTAGTCCTGTTCCCCTCGACGGGTACGCAGTGCTATCACTGGACAGGGCTGCCGGTCATCTCAGGTGGCTGTCAAATTCTACTACTAATTTTTTTGTGGAAAGACAACCCAAATTAGCCACGCTCGCCTACGGAATCGTTGTCACTCACTGCGTAGGACTTTTATCTTTGAGGAAGGAAGTGAAGGTAGAACACATAAAAGGGCCAGCAGGTGTGGGGCCACACCAGATACCCTAATCTGATTTAGCCAGCAGATCGAAGTGATTACCAGGGTGTAGCCATTAAGTAGCGCGTAGCTGCAAGAAGCCGCATATGAAGACTGTGTGTCAGCTAAGGACCCTTTGAGGGAATATCGCATAAGACAGGCTCACGGATGGCTTGTCACTCACTTTCACTAAACACCCTTACGGTTTCTCAAAAAATGAAGTTTAATGACAAAAATAGATGGGGTTTTGATGCCATTGCGTTGTGGCATGATTTTGTCAGTTTACTGCTAGACCATTTAAAAAATAGTATGGCGCAAACAAACAGTTTTAGGCAAATGAGGACTTACTGAGGAGCCACCTGCACATTGAAGCGGGGACTGCCGTTTTCTTGGTCTTCTCGACTCAGACTTCGGTGGACTTGCTTCTGAAATCTACAAAATACCAGTTGAAAGTTCCTAACCCTGTTAACGTTGAAGAACGTATAAAAAATATAAAGCAAACACTCACGGCTGTACCAGTGGGCCTACGCCTTCTTCCTCTAGACGGAATAAACATTTTCCTGCAGCCAAAATTCGGAAGGCCTGAAAAACAAAAACAATTCCAGTTGATGCGAGGAGCGTGACTATAGCCTACTGACCATCGGCTGTATAAAATAATTAAAGTTTAACGCATGAAAATGAACTCAACCTCTAAAAAACATACTAATCACTGATTGTTTTAACGTCAATAAACCGCGTTAACGACTTGTGTTAATTCTCATAAACGTACTTGAATATCTACGTGGGATCAAACTGCCGTAAATTCGTGGACACATAAGAAACAACTATAGTATACCGCATTTTCTTTCACTGCTCTATTCCAACAGTTTATTTCCAGAAAAGCTGAAAACGCGAACCATGTTGCATGCACGAACTGATGACACGACCGGAAGCAGTTGGATCACATAATTTTGCGTTCAATCTACCATGTAGCAGGCGGCAAGCTGATGTAGGCGCTTTAAAATATACGTAGTTGGTGTGAGTATTTATACTCTTGCCTCACTAATTTTTCGTCTACCTTTAGTTCCCTCTTCCTTTGAGATCCACGACTTGCAACCGCGATCACATCAACGTGCAGCTCTGGTCGATCAAACTAATCTGCGCATCCCTAAAACCTGCCCAGAAACCAGCCATTATTCTGTCTAGAATTCTTGAGTCACTGACTCGGGCCGGCGCGAAACTTTTAAAGAAGTAAGGGGGGTCAATCCATCCAAACGCCTGAAGAATGCATGCAAAGGGAATTATTAGCACCCCTTGCAGACTTGAGCGTCTGAAGCATATACGTCAATTGTTAATATTAAGTTGACCCAATTGTGAAAAACACTCGCGGCCCCGGTGGGAGTTGAACTAACACAGCAGGGAAGGCTTTTGCGCAGACAAATTATCTTATCGTATTTCTCTATAAATGTTACCACTGTGGTAACCCCACTCAGATGGGATCCGAGTCGCCTCCTTGTTTGTGGGCAAATCTGGGCATCGTGCACGAATCAGGCGTACGTGGCACGCGTAGACGGGCGGTTGAGCTACATCTGACACTCCACCCGATCCCACCTCCGATCGTGTTGGCTCAGCTATGTCACTGGACTCAGAAAGTACTAAACAAAGAAAGTACGGTGGATACTGTGCACAGGAAAGTCACCGTCCCTGGGCCTGCCATGTTACGGGGCAGAAAGTGAGCATCATAGTTCGCGATCGTTGAACAGTCATGCATACCAAGGCTGTTGCTTCTTATGAATATAATGTACTGAGATCTAAGTTCAGAATTTCTTCTGGTCGCCGTGATACTATATCAGCAAGAAATGCGCTATCGAAACCTGTAGATATCTGCCATCAAATTCCATAGAATGCACCACAGATGTAATCACCCAAAGGCCTTCGTATTCTTCGCTTAAGATAGTAAAAACGACTACGACAAAAGCAGTTCGCCCAGGCAGGTTCTTTTGAATATATGCCCTGCCTCCAGTTTTATCGCGAACGGTGCAATCCACCGAAGTTCCTAGGGCCCAAAAAGGGAGCAGGTGGCTCTGGCGTCTACCTGAGTCGACACTCATAGGAGACTATGAGTCACTACCGCAGAAGAATGTTTGCTTAATCCCACTCAGAAGAGCCGTAGAAATATGATTTCAAAAGAGACGGGGAACCTCGAGAGATGCAAGCACAAGATGAATTCAAATATACGATAAACTCTGTTTTATTACTACCGAAAACCAACCTCTTAAAAGTTAACCTTTGCTCAGTTGAATAAAAGTTTTGTGCGAACGAATTACCTTATATCCCCTACATACTGGCTACGATTCACCTAACGGGTTAAAACGCACACTAACCGAATTGATCTACCCTAGGGAACGAGGGTTTGGGCACGCAGCACAGCCAAAGAGGACGATAGCAAATTGTCACACAAAGAACAAGGGTTCAGATGGCATAACTGATACCACGTAAAAAGCTAAGCGCATTAATAGGACGAACCAAGCCCCGAAGACAGCGATATCTTTACTATGCGCAACGAAGACCCATCTGTTGAGGAGCAGGAGACCAACCTTTTAAAGCCGCAATTAACGACAACCACAGTCGCATACACTTTTATGACCCTCTGGTGGTTCTCAGATTGCAAACGCAGCAAATTATCAAAAGCTGCGTAAAGTAATTGGCCATGTTAGATCGGACTGGATATTAGTTTCAAGCTGCCTCGGATATTCTCCACACGGAATTGTCGCTAACGTCTACCTGGTGTAGTAGGTTACGTCCAAAGATGTTAGTCGACGTTACCTAAGTTACAAGTCAGTGGCAGGCCAATATACTTGTTTTTTTGTATTTGTTATGCCTGTGATCATGCCTGATCTAGCCGGCCTCAATGATGTCACGAACGGTACCTCTCCATGCGTGGCGATTGGCGGCAGCGAATCTCGAAAGCTCCACCCAGTCTCTTCTCCAGCGACGGAGGCCGAAGATGGAAGGTCCAAGAACTGCTTCCATGTCTTGACGGACGGTGTCTAGCCAGGTCTTCAGTTGCCCTCCTCTTCGACGTTTCCAGGTGGGCTGCGGTGCCGGGTCGAGGGCAGCATAGGTAAGCTCGTGGGGCGGACGACGGAGAACGTGTCAAAACCACCTCAGTCGCCTTTCTTGAATGGCCTGAGATATCCTCGTGATACGATCGCAGCGGATGCGGACTGTCTCATTTGAGATGAAGCCGCTATACTTAACTCGCACGATCTTCCTCAGGCACTGGTGGTCAAAGACCTCCAGTCTTCGCTCATCTTCAGCGCGCACAGCCCAGCATTCACATCCATAGAGGAGGACTGACCGGATGGATGCACGGTATACACGAATCTTCGTGGCGATGGAGATGTCACGTCGGATCCATAGGCGCTTTCGAAGGGTTGACAAAACCCAGCGAGCAGCATCGATACGGGAGACAATATCGTCCTTGCTCTGCCCATTCGGTAGCAGCCTCGCCCCGAGGTATTTAAAGCTGTCTACTTCTTCAAGTTGATGGCCATTAATCCTCAGGGGTGCCTTTTCCTGGTCAGGGATGCAGCTCGAGAACAACTTCGTCTTTCCGGAATTGATGGACATGCCTACCGACATAGCGATCTCATTTAACCGTGACACTACTGACCGTAGACCATCAAAGTTTGAGGCTAACAGCGCAATATCAGCGGCGTAGTCAAGATCAGTAAGTCGGCGTTCGGGTGCAAGTTCAACACCGTCCTCTTTATGTAGGGCTTTGCCGAGAATCCAGTCAATGACGTAGTTAAATAGAATGGGTGAAAGGACGCAGCCCTGTCGGACACCAGACCGGATATCGAACGACTGAGAGAGATTGTTGTGGACCAGGACTCGTGCGGTTGTAGACCGATAGTAGGCCTTAATCATCGCAATGAGTTTGGTCGGCACTCCATCCAGTTCCATTATTCGCCACAGGGACTCACGATGAATGGAATCGAATGCGGCGGCAAAGTCGACGAAGCAAACGGCCGTCGGTTGCTGGTAGCTATGGCGGAATTCTAGAGTGCGCCTCAGTGTGAATATTTGATCCGCACATCCACGCCCAGCTCGGAATCCGGCTTGGTTGGGTCGTGTCCTGGAGTCACGTACAGACTGGAAGCGCCTGAGAAGAACAACAGCGAAGATCTTTGCAGCAACATCGATAAGACTTATGCCATGGTAGTTCTCGCATCTTGTCTTATCTACCTTCGTGTGGACAGTTAAAAGGATACCTGAGCCCCAGTCATCGGGAACTGTCTCTTCTCGCCACGCCTGTACAATCACCTCATCGAGCCGAGGAGCCAGGGTGTCGACACAGGACTTGTAGAGTTCTGCAGGAATACCGTCCTCTTCGCACGCCTTGTTGTTGCGTAGCCTCTGCATTGCATCGGTAACTTCGTCTTCGGAAGGGATGTCACAGGACACTGCGTAGGCAGGAGAGGATTGAAAATCCGCTGTGGAGGTGGAGGGTGGGTGTGATGGGTTGTTTGTCAAAGTTGAGTAGGTGCTCGAAGTGTTCACGCCAGCGATCGACCTTGGCCGAGTTGTCGGCAATAAATCC
>JAYGXS010000001.1:76765451-76777262 GCA_036362985.1 Ligula intestinalis | reverse complement strand
CCACTTCTCAGCGCGGACGGTAGCACCCTCATCACTGAGAAGACCCAACTTCTGAGCCGCTGGGCCGAGCACTTCCAAAGTGTACTCAACCGGCCCTCTACCATCTCTGAGGCTGCCATTGACCGGCTGCCGCACGTAGAAACTGATGCTTACCTCGACCTCCCAACAAGCCTTGAGGAAAGCAGTGGTGACTCACTCCACCTAGGCGAGTATGTCCGAAGGCTCGCTGCTGCTAAAGAGTACTTCTGCACTTAAGGCGGCCTATGCAACAGCCATTCAGGCCCCGCAAAGGCTAGTTCTCCCCGGTGTCGAATAGGACGCATGCATGCCTTGGTCGATGCAGTCTTTCCGGCCAATAACCTTCGAGGCAACCAGAAAATACCCGTTCTTGCTGCTGCTTGCATGCCTGCTGCTAAAACCGCACTTAGACTGCGGCTGGTTCTCCTGCCGGACATAGGCTCGCCAATTCAGACTTCCTCTATCTATTCTCATCTCCTATGTGTACACAATAATTTCTTCCTTCTACTCTGTCCTTTAAAGACTTCTCTTCTGTACGAACTGGCCACGGTCGGAAGATCGCAGGTGCACGGTTTAACTCACTTAACCCCCTGCGATAAACCATCAAGACTGTGCAGCAACTGTCCAGCGGGAAGGTATCCGGGTCCTACGGTGCAGATCTACAAATATGGTGGCCGCCAACTCATAGCTAACCTCACCACCCTGTTCCAAGAGATGTGGCGGCAGGGTCAAGTTCCCCAGGACTTCAAGGACGCCACCATTGTCCACCTCTAAAAGCGTAAGGGGAACCATCAAGTCTGTGACAACCATCGCGCAATCTCACTGCTGAATATTGCCGGTAAAATCTTTGCTCACATTCTCACAATCGTCTGAAAAGCCACCTGGAACAAGGGCTTCTGCCTGAAAGTCAATGTGGTTTTCGACGTCACCGTGGCACCACTGACATATTTGCCGCACGTCAGCTGCACGAAAATTGTCAGGAGATGCGGACTAACCTCTACACTACGTTCGTAGATCTGTGTCCTCGCACCCACCCTCTTCAGTCTCATGTTCTCTGCCATGCTGATGGACGCTTACCGTGACGAGCGTCCCGGAATCCACATACACTACAGAAAAGATGGAAATCTCTTCAACATTCGTCGGATGCAGGCCCCCACGCGCGTCTCCACAACCACAGTCCATGATCTGCTGTTTGCGGTCGACTGCGCTCTCAACACCACAACAGAAGCGGACATGCAAAGGAGCATGAACCTGTTCGCAGCGGGCTGCGCCAACTTTGGCCTCACCATCAACACGGACAAGACGGTGGTTATGCCTCAACCGCCGCCAGGTGCTGACTTCAACCCCGCGCGCATCAACGTCAACGACGCCGACCTGCAGAACGTGGACAACTTCACCTATCTTGGCAGCACGCTCTCACGCGACACCCGAATCGACGAGGTTGCGCGCAGAATCTACAAAGCCAGCCAAGCCTTCGGTCGGCTCCAAGCCTCCGTATGGAATCGTCATGGTCTTCAATTGTCAGCGAAATTGAAGATTTACAAGGCTGTTGTGCTTTCAACACTCTTGTACGGAGCGGAGACCTGGACTGTCTATGCTGGTCATGCGCGGAAACTGAACCACTTTCATCTCAGCTGCCTACGCCGCATATTGAAGGTGAAGTGGCAGGAGAGGATTCCGGACACAGAAATCCTGGAGAGAATGGGAGTTCTCAGCATCCAGGCCATGCTTAGGCAGATACAACTGCGCTGGAGCGGTCACGTGGTACGGATGGACGATGAACGATTACCCAAGCGACTGCTCTATGCAGATGTTGCTGTCGGTACTCGTCGCAAAGAAGGACAAAATAGACACTACAGGACACTGAAGAAATCCTTGAAGCGTCTCCAAATCAACACGACGAATTGGGAGGCGCTCGTACTTGACCAATCCGCGTGGCGCAGAACGGTCAAGACGGGCGCCGCAATCTACGAAGCCAGTCGGATCGTCGCTGCCAAGTCAAAACCGACGGCACGCCCACTGCCACCACCCAAGCCCTCCCAACGTGTCCGCACTGTCAACGCACCTTCAGTGCACGCATTGGCTTGGCCGGTCACCTTTGGAAGCCGTGCAACCTCCTCTGACAGCATCCACGTCTACTGCACCAAACACTCCAAAAGATCATTCTCTGCCCTCCACCTCGACGGCAACAATCGACGCCGCTGTTGCCTCTTTGCCCTCCTCCATCGACTCCAACCCACCCGCAACTTCCTCCACCCCTTTGGACACATCACCGCCCGCCACAACTCTCATCACCACACCTGAACCGTCCACCAGCTCTGAGGGCCTGATATGCCCTCACTGAAATCGCACATTCACCTCACGCATCAGCCTAGTCAGTCACTTGCGAATCCATCGCACAGAGACTGGTGAACTAATGCCAGGAGCACCAACAAACAGACGAGACCGCCGACTTCACTGCACACACAGCCCCCGATCATTCGCTCATCGCATAGACCTACTAGGTCACATGCGCATTCGCGACAGCGGCATTGAACGTGATGTCGACACACACAGCACTTTACACCCCCCCCCCACCACAAGCCCCAGCCCCACTCACCAGTCGCCTCACTACAGGGTTGCGCGTCCAAGTTCGTCCGGAACCCAGGTAAGTGCCCCCAGGTAAGCCGAACTTTCCTCTTATTTCTGCCTAACTGCCCTTATGTAAGATGTCTTTTGCACCACTCTTACTATTACGACTGCTAAGCATGGTTCTTCTACTGGAATACTTTAACGTCACTAGTAATTTAATCTCAGCTCCTCGGCAATCAGGTTTATTCGTCTTTCATTGCTGTCCTCTAAAGGACCTGCAGTGCACCGGCAACTTAGGGTGCGACCTTAAACCTCATTCGCATCGCCGTATTCACATCACGCTTATCACGATCACCACTGTCGTGGATCTATAGGAGTTAAGGCTAAGACGGTTAACCCTAACACCTACAATCTACGAGGCCCAGTTTCCTTAGGAGATAGGAGAAGTCTTGGGAAGGCCAGAGTAGAAGGAAGAGTTTATTGTGTACACAGGACGGAGAATAGATGGAAAGAGTGTTGACTCGCGGATGACCGCAGTCCTGCTGCTAGGGCGTCAATTCCGGAGTGACTAGAGCATCAGGAACCGCCATCAAATGCTTTGCCCCGGGGGCCAATGGGGCTGCTGATGTCTAGACTAGCGCGGGCGCACGACCTTGAGGTTGGCTAACGCGGGCTAGCCTGAGCGCGCATTCGCGTTGAGTAGTATGTGCGCGTCGGTCAAGGACAGTTAGCGCCTAGCCTAGCAGTGGGCGCGCAGGCAGGCTAAAGGCGCCATGCGTCAGCGATTGGTCTTGGGCTGCAAGCGGCTGCAACAAGGCCACTACAAGTGCTCCCCTCAAAGACCGAAGTCCATTCATGAAAGAAATGGAACGAAGGAAGGTTAGTAAAGGACAGGGAAGGAGGTACGTACCAACGGCAGGGTTCGAACAGCTGATGTTCGCGTGGTTGGCTTGCGAGAGCAAGGTTGAAGGGACAGTTGTGGCCTGCATGAGCTTATGTGGCTGGCATGCGAGAGGCTGGGTAGTGCCGCCAGTGCCGCTTGGGAGGAGGAAAGGTCTTCTCGAGCCTGCGTGGGCAACTGGGTCTGCGGTAGGAGGAAAGTTCTCGACTACACGTGCATCGGCATCTTGTAGGAGATTAGTCATCTCGACTACGTAGGAGGGAGGTTGGTTGGCTGCTTTGAACTTCGATGGCAAATCATTATGCCATGTTAGTGTTCGCTGAGAGGAAGAAGGGGTACCGTTGTCAGTAGAAGTAGAATCTGAGTTTGGAACAGAAGCCTGAGTATTGGCACTCACAGCAGGAATAGCTCCTTGGGATAGGGAAAGAACCAGAGCCAGGAGTCAATGGGCTGTGAACGGCATAGGATCTCCGTATCGCTTCATTGAAGTCAGCCACATCAGAAATTTAGTTGCGTATTCATCTCACGATTGGGGCCACCAGTTATAGGAGCTAAGGCTACGACGGTTATGGCCTTAAGACCTACAATCTTCGAGGCCCGGTTCCTTAGGCGATAGGAGAAGTCTTGGGAAGGCCAGAGTAGAAGTAAGAGTTGATTGTGTACACAGGACAGAGAATAGATGGAAAGAGTGTTGACTCGCGGATGACCGCAGTCCGGCTGCTAGGGCGTCAATTCCGGAGTGACTAGAGCATTAGGAACCGCCGGCGAATGCTTTGTCCCAGGGGCCAATGGGGCTGCTGATGTCTAGCCTAGCGCGTGCGCACGACCTTGAGGTTGGCTAACGCAGGCTAGCCTGAGCGCGCATTCGCGCTGAGGAGTATGTGCGCGTCGGTCAAGGACAGTTAGCGCCTAGCCTAGCAGTGGGCGCGCAGGCAGGCTAAAGGCGCCATGCGTCAACGATTGGTCTTGGGCTGCAAGTGGCTGCAACAAGGCCACTACAGATCAATTTGTCAGCCATCATCCTAGTCCCAAATCACGCCTCTTACGTCGCTATCTTGCTAATTTACGCCTAAACTGCTGACGTGTCTTTGGGTACGCGGATTGCAGGGGGAGGTGGGAGGGGGGTTGATCGTCGTCTTGCCGATTACGCTTACTCTGTTAACGAGACTCCCAGATGGGAGGACTGACCGTCGCTGGAGGTCAAAGACGATTGATACCCATGCTGCATATACAGTGAGATTGACCGGGTAGCAGGACATGGACAAACGTGGTTTTTCACGCTAAGTTAACTTACATAGCATGCACGGCTCGAGGCTGCATGGCCTGTAGTGCCGTGGGCAACAGCAGGTTCTGCTGCCAGAGTCACGGAGGGAGTATGAGACTGCCGCGCACGCGCGAGTCAGCGGTTCACACCAATCCAAAGACCGATAGAGCCAGCCGGCAGAAACCGGTTAGTCAGCACTAGGGACTCATCCCAAACAAACTGGGATTGTCACGCTGTATCGTGAGATGCCACTACTAAATATGGGTTCCAGCCTTATCATCAACGGTGCTCCTTATCAATTCTAACCCGTACCAGCTTTAAGGCACCCTTAGCCAGGCAAAATGTGATTTCCTTTCGTCTGCAGCACAGTTAAACCTTCTGTTATTAGCATAACAAACACTACAAGCCCACACCATAGTTACTGCTGTCGCGTCAGGCACCGCGAAAATCCTCCGATTAAAGGTGAGCTCCGTCCTTGTTCCTGTTCTCTCTCTCTCTTCTCCTTTGTTCGTTTTGCTCCACCCTCTCTACTCGCTTTCCTCCTCTCGTCCGTCTCTTTCTTTCGTACCCCTCATCTGCTTCTCTTTGTTTATCTTTCTCTGTTGCCCTTCGCACCTTACACCCTTTCCCTCTGCCCATCCACATTTGCAAGGTTCACCAGCTTGTCTCTCTCTCTCTCTCCTTTCAGCCCCGCTCACGGACGCCAACCGGAAACGGAGCATGGGTAGTGCCTTTCAGTCGATGACTGATTGGTTACCCATCTCAGTAGGGTGCTGGCCCAGGCTTCATGCAGGGCTGCTCTCACCCTTCTGAGATCCAATGGTCTGTATGCATATGCAATGCTAGTCCTCAGCCACCCACGGTCTCTACGGCCTGGTAGGCGCTGGCACTTCCTCTCGTTCCTGACTCCCTGTTGGTGTCTGCGCTCGCACCCCAATTGGGTTTCAGGACCCACCTCAGGTGTTCGAAAACCTAGGCGGTCACTATGCGGTGGGGGAGAGAGTGAGGTCGACTCTCGGCGCGTTTCTCTCCTCAATATAATAAGTCTGAATGCGTTTGAATCTATCACGGTGCGCTAAAAGCCGTGGCTTGGAGGGTCTGCCAACTGACGGGAAAACTCGGACCCCCTACGTAGCTGCTCCTTCTGTACGCGTGTGTCTGTGTGTGCGTACGGGAGGAGAGGGAGGACTGAGAGTCAGGCTGCAATGGCTCCTTCTTAATGTGGCCTTTATGGTCACAAACGTATGCGTGCTGAGTGTTTATCGCGCCAGCCATTTACACGCTCCCTCGTCCCCGGTCCTATTGACTTTGTCTTTCCACCGGATACGGAGGTAGAAGTGGCGAGCGAGTGGGTAGATTCCACACGAGTCTGCCTAAACTCCTGTTTTTGGTCTCGCGCAAGTTCTCTGCGTTGCTCCTGCTCGCTGTAGCTTTCCTGTTGCTTGCCCAGCTCATCTCAGTGTCTGTTGCGGCTTGCTTCAGCGTCTGCTGTAGCTGTTGGAGCATGCGGTGTCCATCATCGAAATCGACGGAGGAACTGTCTTCGTCGTCGGGAGGGAGATCATACTGGTAGTCAGAGGGGAAAATGACCAACATAACGCAATTACAGACGGAAAAGCAACGTGAATTAGCATGTGATAAACTTGAGAATTGCCTTGTTGAAAATAGGTATGTCCTGGTGGCAGGATGGATTTAGGATAGTTCGTTCCGTCTAAGGGAAAGGTGTTTACTTAGATTTTAACCTCGTCGCCGGACCGAGATGTCGCATGGCTATGCAAAAGTTTTCAAGCAGTGGTGTCTGCCTGTCCCGGTCTTTATTGCCTTGTGCGCTGGCCTGCGGAGGCTAATGAGAACATCGGTATGGGTCACATTCGAGGAGAATGACTTGATTTTAATCTCGAAATTGAGTTTTTGATTGCTACCGGACGAGGAGAAGATATAACTGTGCCTTTTGCTGGTACTTTAAGAAACCCAGTCAGCCCTTCAGAAAGAGCAGTTGGATCAGACGTGTGTGATAGTATCTTCCTATTTGAACTCGATACACTTGATAAAAATTGTTCTGCCCTTCCTTGGCGAAGGCATGATCTGTACAGTGTATTACGGTGAACTGTATTTACCTGGGACAGATCAGTATAGAGATAACAAAAACGTCGATTTATATAGTTTTAGTAGCATCTCAATTGTAGGAGTGGAAAAGCAGAGTGCCAATTTGGAGGAGAAATAGTGTACGTCTAATTGTGGAAGATATAAGGCGTGGTGGAATATCTTCATATATCCTTTCATTACTTTCAAGGTTAATATATTCGTAGATTGCATTTAAATGTCTCCGATATGCTGGCCTTGTTGAAGACTTCAGGTAGTGTTCTACGCACTGAAAACTAGACGTGTGGTGCATTTTCGTGCTTCAAGGATCGTCAGCGTTCGCGGGAATCACAATGTTGACATTTTGCTGAGGGTATTGTGAAGAAATAATGAAATTGCCGGACAAAGTGAGGCTCTCTTACAGTGCAACCGGTTAATGTGACATCCCCTACGCTCTACCGTTATTCCAACGGGAATAATATAACCTCGGGAGCTACACGGTTTCTGAAAATCGTGGGAGCCATGCTCAAGGTGCGAACACAGTGCCGATTTGAAAAAAAGCAATTCCATATCTATATTTACGAATGTTAATGCACGGTAAGTCGAGAACGCACTAGGAGAACCCTTAAATTAGTTGATGTGCGGTCAAAGGAGGGCGTGCGTACGAAAATAACCAAGAGGAGGAGTTACACAAGGCCATCCACCAAAAGGAATGAACAAAATTAGAGTACGCTAATTTTTTGATCATTGAAAATGGTTTTGCATAACTGAATGTTTTTAGCCGACTGCGCAACGTGTTACATAATAGTAGGCGACGTTGGCGTAACTCGAAGGCTGTCCCTCAACACGTTGGTCGAGGCTTCCGGAATCTCCGCTTGCCAGTGCCTGATTTTCGTATAATTCAATGATGATGAATTAATCGAAAAATTTCGTTCGTCTTACGTGACTTCCTGAATGCTTACATGGTTATCATTGCTGAATCCAATATCTGTATGAGCCCTCAAACCCATTCCACCAGTTCTAACAGCACAATATGCTTCCGGTTGTTACGGGTGACCATAATGGATAGTGGACGCGAACACGGATTATGTCCAGAATCTGCGTAATACTGCCATCCATATTTGCACTTCCAACTGCATGCAGATTGCGACAATTATTACCCAGTGAGCGGGTACGTTCCATATCACGCTAACACGGCCAACTCGCTTGTGAAATAAAGCTTCTCGTAACAGACCCGCAACATGTAACGGCCTGTTGGCACCACTTTTGCCGACACTTTCAAACATGTTGAAAACAGCTGGCGGGGGAGGGGGCTGTCACTAATCACAAATTGTGGGGATCCTCAGCCATAATTGCAGTAGCTTCCTCGCTACATCTACGTAAACAAGGTGCATGAAATTTAAAGAAAACCACTCATCAGACCTATCGCAGGGGGTTATGTAAGTTAAACCCTAGCAACTGCGATCTTCGGACCATGATTACTCAGTAGATAAGAATTATTGGGAAGGCCAAAGTAGAAGGATCAGTATATTCTGTACGCTGGGGAACGGAGAATAGATGGAAGAAGTCTGACTTGAGAGAACACGACCAAGCAGGCGAGTCAACTGGGCCCAATTGGGGTTATAGCAGCAGGCATGCAAGCGGCAGCGAGAACGGGCATTGTCTGGTTGCCTTGAGAGTTATTGGCCTAAGCGTGTTCACGCCTTTTTTGCCGACGGGAAAGACCAGCTTTTGCGGCAGCCGGGATTGGTTGTTGCAAAGGCCGCCTTCAGTGCAGACGCCCGCGTTATGAGCGGTGGGCCTTTGGGCATGCTTGCTTGTGTGGAGTAAGTCACCACATACCTACATAACAAAATAAGAAGGGAGATGTGCGGACGCAGTGATCGTAAGATACATATAAAATTAAATCTTTGTCTTGACAGAGGCTGCCGTCCGTACCCAGATACAGCATTTTGGTACTCTGATTAAAATGTTCGGCTTGAATACTGCGTCATTCGCAGCCTACATAGGCATTTACATTTTTACTCTTTTTGAAATACGCCGGAGCAGGTGCATAGTAAATGACGGCAGAAACTGTCACAGTAAGCCTCCACCCTACTTCGGGGATTTGCACCCCTTACTTACAACAGCGATTATTTCACCAACACTAGCTGTGCACATAACAGAAAAGACCCATAGGGAGGACCCCAGTGAAAAATGGGCGCCTTATCCTCCCCAGGAGAGGCGGAAGGGCTACCTGAGTTTTATGAAACGAATGCAGGCCGCCGCGGTGGAGCCATATATTCACTGTATCTGAGTCATCAGGTTACCCTACAGCACCTCGGCTGACACCTGCTGACAGCGCAATCAGCCCAATGTGAAGGTATCCACCATTGGCCAACCTTATACCTATCATCCTTTCCTAAAAGCCTTCTCGGGTCCAGTGGGATCTCCGGGTAACTCTCTACCATAATCTTTAGAATAGGGCGTAGATTTGCGCCTGCTATTCACACAGCCATACCTGTCTAAAGTTATTACTAGAAGAAGAATTAACACAACACGACTAATAAGAGGACCCTGAGAAATCCTCGATGCTTCGTCCCCCATCTAAAACAAACCTTCGCTTTGATGCTCGCGATGTGCCGGAATAACATGGGAACAAACCTTCCATAACCCAGAAAATGTAAGAAGGCATAAAAATAAACGACACTTGTAATCAGCAATAACAGTCGGGCCGAGTTCCCGTTCAACTGCCCCGCAAATAATGCACCAGCCGTGGCAGTACCGATTGGATTGGTGAATCCATTCCTCTGTCTGTTGCTACAGGTAGTCTGTCTAACCTAGCCGACTGAATCCCTGCTTTCTCAGCTCTAACGTCCTCAAAATTCCGACTCCCGATAACAATTTATGATACATTTTCTAGAATCTCTGCTGCTCCTCATTCCCGTGGACCCAGCTCACATACGAACGCACAGAAAGTGCGCGCCCGTATAATAAGTTTTTTCTTGTCGCGGTGCCCCCTTCGCACCCTTTTCTTATCGCGTCAGAGTGCACGCTGTGGGCCCCGGCGCAGTTGCCAGGGTGGGGGTTCCTCTGGAGGTCACGGCCAGCTGGCCGATTGAGGGCTGTGAATCAATTTTTTTGAGCTCAACCAAGCCAACCCCCTCCTCCCCGCCTTCCAAACCTGGGTACGGGGTGGGGTGGGCTGCTCTCATCTTAGGCGTAGAGCGCACATACGCCGTGCGCCGACGGCAGGACAAGAGATGAGGCTCGTATCGATTTGTCGTGTTTCGCACACTTTCGCTGCCTCCGGCGTCTCACGGTCCTAATCTGGGCCGCCTGTGTTTCAACTGTATGCGGGGGTAGGCCTTGGGCTGTGACCTGCGGAACTGTTTTTGATGGTGGGGGCGGGCAGGGGGTGACTGTATGAATGTCAGCGTTCATCGTGTGCACTCTGAGTAGGGCTCTATTCAACCGAAGCCGTGGGCGCACTATAGCTGCTTATGATGTGCTACGGGCGGTTGCCCTTAATAAACCCTACGCTAATCAATTCTGAATACCTTCGCATTGACCTGATTGCTCAGTTCCCAGGGGTCATGAGAGATAATTTAGGGTTACTTGGCGGATCAGGTACGGTGGGCATACAACTCCACTACGACGGCTTGCCTTTTTTTGAGAAAACACGGGTAGCCGTGTGGTGACTTCTCTGAAGGCATTCTCTGCAGTGCTTTCGTGCCTGTAGGTGTGCAGACTTACTGTAGCGGATTAAATACTGTGATAAACACCCTTGCAAGTAGGGGGGGGGGGATGTCAATCCTCGAAGTAGGACGTAAGTTTAGGATGACGGCTTCTGTCGTCATTTACGACGCGCCTGCTTAGGCGTATCTCACGAAGGTAAATAACGTCAGTGCCCACCCGTTTTCTCTAAATGCTTCAGGTTTCAGCAATAAAAAGTGCTCTCTACCACCGCCCTTGGTCGGCCAAACCAGCAGGGTAATGGTGGATTACGAGTACTAACTTTATCTTGAATGCCGTCATTATCGAGAGCAGACGGTATGATTTCTATTAATTAGTGTCAATAAATATTTAAATGGCCAACTAGCAGACGTAGAGATGGAAAACCATCCATTATTTGATGGCCATCCTACTCGAAATTTTAAACAATGACGAGTAGTATAGGTAAGCGGAATTTCCATAACTCAGCGCTCTTCCATGCATCAAGGACCCATAACCGCCTGCATCGCCGAGAAAAAAAACATTTGGCAAGCAGACGTTTACTTTTTGCCCTCTACTATTCACCCTCTTTACACCAAATCTATCGCGACCCATGGCGCAGTTCGGCAGCAGTTGTGGGCGCCCGGCAGTCCTTCTTAGGAGCAGCGCTGCCACCCCTCGCGAGAGGGTTGATGGTCTAGAAAAGGTGGTTCCAGACAGGCTGGGTCACGACATCTGCCAGTTGACCGTGGCTGACAGATTGCATACACGCGGTCAAAACACTACAAACGCAAATTAAAATCTCTCTCTTCCCCACCCCCACCCCCATTAACCCGTTTCCTTCCCGCAGGACAGCTCCCAGAGCTCACAGGACAGCTCAGAGAGTTCGGGTAAGTCCTATAATCTTCGGCACTTGGAATGTTCGTTCCCTTTTAAATAACCCGAGGAGTATCCGACCGGAACGGATAACAGCGCTGATCACCCGGGAGCTGACGCGCTTCAAGGTGGACATCGCCGCACTCAGTGAAACCCGCTTCGCCGGCGCAGGCTCTATAGAAGAGGTGGGTGCCGGCTACACCTTCTTATATGAGGGTCGTCCGACAGCAGAGCGACGCGAGGCCGACATCACCTTCGCCATCCGGAAGGACATCATGGGACGACTACCCTACACACCGCAGGGTATCGACGAACGCCTGATGAGGCTCCGCCTGCCTCTCTGTGGTGGTAAATTCGCCACCATCGTTAGTGTCTACCCTCATCCGATGACCAGCTCTGACGAGAC
>JAYGXS010000001.1:76693398-76761526 GCA_036362985.1 Ligula intestinalis | reverse complement strand
CTTCTGAGACCGCCAGAATTCTTCGCAATCATTGGTCCCAACTCTTCATGAAAAATGAACTCCTCTTCTTTAAGGAAGGCATCCACATGCCCCCTCGGTTAGTAGTCCCCGGCAGCCTCTTCAACACGGTTCTAACGGACTTACACCAAGGCCTGGGTCACGTCGGCCAGGCTAAAACCGAGGCTGCGGCTCGCCATAGATTCTTGTGGCCCTACCTTCGGGAACAGGTTGCCACCTTCTGCAACACGTGCCCACTTGCACGAGCTTTAAAGGTCCTAACCCCCGACCTCGAGCACCTCTCCAACCCATTGCTACCGGATCCCCTTTCGAGCGAGTCGGCATTGACGTGATGGGAACTTTACCCTTCACCGACAGCCACAACCGGTACATTCTCGTCATGGTTGAATATTTGACCAAGTGGGCAGAAGCCGTGCCCTTACCCTACCAAGATGCAGCTACTGTTGCCGAGGCCTTCCTGTCCGCTTGGGTCTGTCGCTTTGGCGCACCCCTGTCCCTTCACTCAGACTGTGGCGCCAACTTCCACAGCAAACTCGTACATGACGTCTGTGACGTACTTCGCATCCACAAGACCCACACCACACCGGCTCACCCAGAAGGAAATGGACAGACTGAACGGACAAATCGTACTATTATCAACCTCCTGAAAGCCCTAGCTGAATCGCACGACCGCCGGAATTGGGACCTAAAACTACCCTATGCCATGATGGCCTATCGGGCCACTCTCCACTCGTCCACTGGGTATTCCCCCTTCTTCTTACTTACTGTTCGTCATATCCGACTACCCTTCGACTCCCTACTCCCAATGCATACGTCCGACGGTTCGTCCCCAGATATATATATATATATATATCTGGGGACTCATCAGACTTCTGACTTTGAAGGATCCCAGGTACCCATTCCGACAGCAGAAACAACTCAGTTACAAGGATCGACAGCGGGAACACCAGTGAAGGTAGAGGACGAGGCAGTCACGGAGAATAAGGAGAAACCAGGTACGCCTGTTACAGCCTCACACCGTGCTCCTTCTGTCCCCGCATTTGATACGTCTGCCGTTTTTCTACTACCATTCCTTCCTACGATTTTACTATCAGTTCGTTAACATTTAATAAACATCATTCATCCGATTATATTTTCATTATTCGATATAAATCCCTTCAGTGATAACCACACATCTCCATTCGGTGAGTTGGACGCTCTTTAAGGAAATATCTTTCAAGAAGTTCCTCGACCCGCGCCAGCACCTCTGATTTCAATCCCGGTCTCTTGCAATTGAACCGGCCTTCCCCGCTCGGACGTTACACAGCATACATATTCTCTTGGCTGTTGATTATTATTAATGAAGCCTGTCGATAGAGCTATTTTAAAAATCATCCTAACGACTTTTTATGAAGAATAGGAATAGGCAGTTTTGTAAGGAGTTTTATTTATCCTTATTGCTGGTACGGAAATTAATAAGTGCTTTCTTGGTACACTAACAAACAGTGCAATCATGCTGTACTTTCCGCCTGTCAGCATAGTATCATCGTTTTCCGCACATTAATGTATTGTAAAAAGCTAAATTTTGGAAGAAACAAAAGAGCAAATGGGTAAAAAATGAATACCAGAATTTGAGTTGCGGCCGTTGCAAAGATTGGGATTAATGGAGGGCCTCTTTATTGCACCACGCGAAAAACGAGCGTTCGGAATTCCCAAGGTAGTAGTCAACCTTCTCTGAGTTAAGGCCGCTCTTGAAATGGTAAAGAACCACGCGGTCCTTGTCAGTGGCCGTAAGGGAGGGATAGGCGGCGGATGCTAGACGCATTAGGTCATCGTCTTTAGATTTACGCCAAACCCCTCTTATGCCAACCACTCAAGGGACGGTCCTCAATCTTCACAAACACCTACGCCGCGTTTTCTGAGCGCCCGTTTTTATCGTGGTACAGTCAAGAGGCCTTCCTTCAATCCCAATCTTCGCAACGACCGCGACTCCAATTCCGGTATTCACTTTGTCCCCGTTTGCTCTTTTGATTCTTCTAAAACTTCACCTTTTTACACTACCGCCACATGGTATTTAACCTACTCAGTGTATGGCACTCGACCAAGAACAACAACAGCTTCAAGGCTCGACTGTAGAAGGAGGCGATACTGTGAAAAACGAGTCTACCCTGAGAAGAAGGATACTCCTGGCGCGTCCGTTACAGTATATATTGTATGATCCGTCAGGACAAAGACGGCCATGTTTGGATACCCGGACTTGGGCACTTGGAGTTTTTTTCAAGGATAATATCAGTGTTGTGTCCTCGTAGGTAAGGTGCAGATTAGTTGCACCCCCGCTCCCCTGTTGCTGAGAGTTCTCATCTTCACCCTCCTTATTAGAAATTAATGAGTAATAGTTACCCTTCCTGCGAGGGCCCCACAGTGTCTCATTCAGCCCCACTTTCACCCACTAACTTCTTGAGTTGTGTATGGTCGCTTTTATAATAGTTAATAACCATCCTTCCTGTATTCGTAGTAAGCACTTGTGTATTAACATTTACATCCATCTTTCACGTTTATGGATGACTGTTATGATGAACAAAAGTTATAGTGAATTTACATTTTGTGGATACAACCAAAAGACAGAGGACGCAAGCGAAAATCTAAGTACCGGCCATAATCAGAAGGAAGCTAGGCTATCCAAGAACACCACTGTGCCCAGGCATTACATTGGTTGTATCCACACACAGTAAATTCACTAGAACTTTCTTTACCCGTAACAGCCATCCATAGACGTGAGAAACTGATGTAGATGTTAATACACAAACGTTTATTACGAATGTACGAAGGGTAATCATAAATTGGTTAACCTGGAGGACTAGTCATCAGCTGATGACAAATCGCAAAAGGTTACCGCGGCAAAATAAGCTGCCGGCTATATTCCGTGCATGGATCAACAAGCGATTGAAAACAGATGTATCTTAACGAGTGTTCCTTTTTTCGAGATATTCTTATTTTGGACAGTGACGAGCTGAGTGAATCGAACTTTTGTATAACAATCTTTACCAGTCTCCATGTTACTAATAAATTTATATCTAACCTTCTTATTTAGACTTTTTCATTAAGAAACTGTGCAGTTGTGTTGTGATATCAACCTCCGAAGATAAAATTTAACTTTAGGTACACTGCATTCAAGGCTGCCGCATTTACACGTAAAGTTCGTGTTCACAAACAGCCGCCGTTTCTTCCTTCTGAGTCCATTCAACCTGTGCACATGGATGATGTTTTTGACACGGCGAAGAGTTTCAAATCAATGGAATTGGAACTGGCGGACCTTGAATGGCAAAGAAACGTTAGGACAATTGCTTTGAGCGGTGAACGTGAAGGTATTTATGCGGGATTTGAAAGCCAACTACAGAAGGTTTTTGACAAGGGATTATGCGCAGGATTCGATGCTGTTAAGGATCTTTCTGAGTTGCGTGGTCGACTTATGGCAGTAAACGGTCAGCTATGTGACAGGACCGTCGACTTAGGTCCTATCTCAGAAATTAATGAACTCGAACGCGAGATCATCACTGAAGTTTCTCGTCATCCAACGCGAAGCGACAATGACCGTGAGGCAGACCCTATGAAAGTCCTTAATATGAAAACGCTCCATCTTATTGAAAAAATGAACCGTGTATTAAATAAGGGTTAGGAGTCCCTTCGTGTTTTTTCTTCACCGCCTAACGATTGCTCACCGAATCTTTCATATTTTCGTTCACCAATTAATACTCAATGTGACAAGAAGAACTTCACGACCACTTTCTGCGCAAAATGCATTCCAAATTTCATGCTTCTGAAGCACATCTTAAACGTCTCTATAATTGCTGTTTTATAAGACAAAACCGACTTATTGGCGCCAAGACCCGTACGCTCTAATGTGGTAACTAGGGCGAATTAACACAGCAGGAAGCCGATCCTACGCAACATTTCCTCGGCGTAATAAGTCTGGGGGTACTTTTGGACTGTTAACATGTGACTTCGGTTACCACCTTCTGGCTGTACTCCGGAATCTCTTCTTAATGCATCCCAGTATCTCACCGATGTGACATTGAACTAATGAAGTCTGGTTCATATGCGTTGGAAGACCAGCACAGGTGTCTTACGTGGGTTATATCGCCCGTGTTTTTACTGCAACTCTAACCCATTGTGCACGGATCGGGCGTGGGGGGGGAGTACGCAGAGGGTGGGGGTAGTGGTTGAAAGTCTAGGTACAGGTTCATGCCACGCCAGCCCCGGGCATCTGATCCTGCCTCTGCTTTTCTCGGCTCATTCGTGTCACCAGGCACACTTTGCGCAAGTCCTCTGTCATAACAAACTAATTCACGCTCAAATGACCGTCGTTGCACTCGAAGCTGTTGCAGAGCACACGGTGGACATCGTCGGGAACGACGGCCAAACTAGATTGCCAGCCCGTGTGCCCTGGCCTACTGTTGTTTTTGTCCTTTAAATGGGATGGGTTTTGTAACAGAGTGAAATCCATGCCTCAAAATCACAATTATTTTTCTAGAACGTGCTCTTAATATTCTGCCCATTAACTTTTAGCTTAATTAGTAATTGATCTAACGTTCTTCTCTTCACAGCATGTAGTTTCAACGGTGTCAAACACTTTCAATTGCCACAAATCTTACTTTATTTCGAACTCCATACCAGGCTCACTCCTTTATCTAGAGACTGACCACCGGGCGCGTCTACGGATGATGGTGAGACGGCTCCCAGAAAATGTTAGCTGCGAAATATGTGGGCTCGCAAGTCTGGCGAGTAAGCAGGCCCGGAATAGCAGTGAAAAACTGAGGTCTAACACGCCTCATAGAATACAACAGTGTCCGATGACGGCACTGCGACCGTCGATTGCCATTACATAGACTTATTAGCTACTGCTGGTTTATGGTTAGGTTCTTGAGTTAATGTAGTACAGAAGGCACCCTCGAACAATCAACCGGAGCAGCTATCAGGGTCTGATCGTATTCAAATTTTCCCAGAATACGCCTTGAACAAATTTTCAAAGCAAATCTTGTGATCATACTACGGCTTCCACGAAGACCGCGCGCTCCGCAAGTCTCGTCCACTGATGCAGATTTTTCTCATTCGTTGCCTGGTCGTTAGATGCGATTTATTAGTATTGTTATGTGGGCACTTTCTGACGCTGGTACTCACAATCGGACGGTAGGCAGAGTTCAATGTAACGCGGTGCCAGCATTTCGGCCGTCTCCAAACCAACCAGCGTGCTAAAAAATGTTCCACTTGAGTTGAAAGACTCCCTCGCTGTTATCTACTATTTTTGTTAGGACTGGGATGGTCGAAATAAATCAGTTGACTCTTCGAAGAGTTACGTTACTAACAATTTGGACGCTGTTTTCGATGCAATACTTGTGAAAGGTTGTCGGTCTTTGTTGGCTGGGATTATCTAGTTTTCGTTAGCACATTCTTCGATCACCACTGAAAACCATGGCCGACGATGGTCATAATACAAGTTACATTTACTACGTTCGAAGGCTCAATGACCGGGTTTTGTATAACATATATCTGCATGGCGCTAAGATGCAACCCCCATGAATCAGACTATGTCCTCGCTGGCATACCCCTAAAAGTTTATATTTCGTCCGCACCCAAAATGCCATTTATAAGAAGCCTTGGTGTCGCAGAATTACGGCAACCTCGCATAGCCGAGCACGGAAATATGGTTTGCTTTACAATTCGAGTCGAGAAAGTAGGCAGTATCAAATGAGCATCACCGAATCCCTCAGTTAGCAAGGCAGCTAAAAAGGTTTTCTGATTTACGCGGAAGCAGTGCAGTGATTGAACCTTATGGTTCTTGCTAACACTTTTTGAACAAGGTCTCGGGATTATGATTCCTCTGGTCAGCTCCACGGATGACTGTAAAGTCGGATAAAAGTGACTGTAAAAACGTTTTACGAAAGGACAAACTCCAGGGATCAGACATCAAATTTAGTTGGCACTCGAAACTGCCGAGTTATTCGCGCGATTAATGGTTGGCTCTGCACACTGAATGCCCCGGTTGGCGGTGTGGGGAGACAGCTTTATTTTTGAAAACTCGGCTTAAGTCGAGTGCCGGCGTGAGTACCTTAGGAATCTCTACGACATCCATGGCCAATCCATCACCTCTCTACAGCGGAGCCTTAATCCTCTCAGGCCTATGTGGTATCATGTGGGCTCCCTTTCATAGGGCAATCGTCGATGCAATACCGCGGATGTTCATAGCAAGGTACTCAAGAAAGACTGCATTCCCACTGAAGTTTGTCAAGCCCTGTGTCGATATTGTGGTACCATGGCTTCGTAAGGTGCTTGCGGAAGCTTCCGGTCCCTTATGAAGACTAGTGCTCAACAAATATTGTGTTTGTTTTCATTCGACAACATGGTGAGACTGCTGTGGCATATCACTTATCGACTTTGCCGCAAAGGTCTTCATTTTACTTTCCAGTTTCTTTTGGCGTGTGTGTGCGTGATTAACAAGGGTTCTAGGTTGGATATGCCAAACAGGCATTCATTTCTAACGTCCATCACGATGATCCACAACGACGAATTCGGTGCAGCGTTTGATTTCGGAAACGGAAAGAAAGCGCGTTGCTTCAGCCTGCTGAAGCTCGTGGTGGACATCGTCGAGAGCGACGGTCGAACTGTCGAGAGCACATTGTCATCACTTCAATGGCTAAGTCATGAACTACGTTGCTAATTGGGTTCTGGGCATGAAACAATGAAAGTTATTTTTCTGCTTTGCATGTGTTTTCTCTAAGAGAGTACTTCTCTTAGTCTACTCAACAGATAATCTGCTCGGTACGTCGTCGGAAGGTGGGTTAGTTATTTCGGCCTCTGGTGGGAATTTTTTGCGCGCATATTATTTATAGACCTGAAAAATATCATTCAGAATTGTATCCTAATGTTCTAGACCAGCGACTGCCAACACTGAGACCATTATTAAAGCGGTTGATCGGTAGATTCACTCGTTTATGGACTCTCACTTTCCCTTGAACAGTTTTTAGAATTGATTCCGCGGCCATTTCATAGTTATGTCAGCTGTTTATGTTTCCTATGAACTGAGGTGGTGCCTTTGTAGTAGACAGTAACAATCAACGCACTTAGGTTGGTAACATATGATGATGACAGAACATATCTTTCGGTTTTTATCTTCTTTCGCCATCGTAAGGTACATGACTAGTCAGACGACGTTGGTGCATTTTCTGAGTATCAGAATCATGTCACTGTTGAAAAGTACGAAATCATCATCCTGATGCAGAGGTCTAAATTCAGGTCTGTGCGTACAGCACCATTTGCGAGTAGGTAAACGAACTCGAGGTATTACAGCGCAAGGAAATGCTGAGCGACCCTACTAACCCGACAAGGAATGCTAACCCTAAATAACACAGGGGATAGAGTTGGGGTTAGGGCTAATTCAGCTCTTAAACCAACCCTCTTGAACAATGATGGTGCGCTTATAACTATCCGTTTCCAGCGCTCTATCGCCTTTTTACATACTTGAAACTGTCCTACATCCACTGGCACAGTTTCCGTTTTCCATGTCTACATATCGATTGTTTTCATTACTAGGGCCTTACAACAGTGTTTGCCTCTTATAATCCTTGAATGTAGCGGTGAGGCTCACTCGGCGCAGTGTAGTTACCGACAGGGTTGACATTAATAACTGGGACACTGTGAGTCATGCTCGGTCCGCTCACGTCCCCTTCTTTTCTATGCGGGAAGGTCATATTGGGAAACCATCATTGCTCGGATTGCGAAATTAATTTTTTTTCTCATACAGTACATACTCATCTTTCGTCGGATAAGTCTACAGTGGGTTGCCTATCTCGTGAAATGTTACTCAAAATTCTGGAGTGTGTTTTATATTTGAAACCGTCTGCTCGTAAATGGGATTATAATATTGATTATCATGCTGCCTATTCTCAAAACATTCCAGTCACGTCAGGATGCCAGCCTTTGAACAAACTTCTTTCCGGCGGCCTGCTAAAAGCATATTCGTAAACATGACTATTTAAATAGCATGTATTTTTCCAACTGATTCTCGATGCCCCTATAAATGCAAATGTGTAAATTTGAAAAAGACATAATTTGTATGAAAAGAAAGAAGATCTTCGGAAAATCGAGTTGTACTCGTGAATTTTCGAACAAGTATCACGTATTCGTCGTCAGACTAAATAAAAAAGTGAGGGCTGGGAATGTCACACTAGAGGTTTTGGAGGCAGAGGCTACAACGGACGGGGGAGGGAAGGGGGGATTGGGTGGAAAGGTTATGGTGACGTGACACCCGCGGCGATAGGTTGTACTAGTGAGGGGAGGGGGGGGTGTTAGCGTTTGGACTATGGGCCGCGTGTTTGGGGGAGGGAGGGGGCTGGTTAAGAGTCAGAGAAATTCCACTTGACCGGGCACGGAGAGCCATAATTTGTATTCGAACAAGCACGAAAAAGAACATCCTATTGCCTTTTCTATCGAATATATTTGAATTTACAAGGGCATTGAAACTCAATGGGAACAATCTATACTACATAAAAAGTCGTTTTGTACTGAATATGCTTTTTTCAGGCGGTAAGCGAGAGGCTATTTTAAAGGTCGGCATCCTGACGTGACCGAAATGTCTTGAGATTAGGCTGCACGAGGATCGATCTTAAAACCCTACTTACGTAAGCGAAATTATCGAATATAAAACACACTTCCAAATTTTGGAGGATATTTAGAGAGATGTGAAACCTACCGTACCTTTCTGATCTCTGAACAAATGGCTATTCTTACAATTTCGTCTGTAATGCAGAGATCGAAGAGATCTACGACAATCCAATTAGGATGCGCAAAGCCAATTTATAGAAATACTTCAGGCACCTAGATGTTCCCTAGTAAGAATAGCTGTCTACGTATGCCTCATTTAAAAAACCTAGTGTGACATTTAAATGTTTTCGTTGAGCTAAACGTGACTGCTAGGGAATGAGCGGGAAGCTAGTTTGCCTCTTGCAATGACCTTTCTGATGTGGTCATCTGGATCCTGGTGCATGAGGAGAAATAAGCCTCCAGAGAACGAATGGTCTTGGATGTTTGCTTTTATTCTGACGGAGCCAGTTCGGTTTTTAAATCAGAAGTTTAAATCGTCATGCACACAGAAGAGTTAGATCCACTGATTATTATAAACGATACCCAAGCATCTCGCGAATGGACGTGAAAATAGCAGTTCCAGGTTCTTGCTGCAGAGAAGATGAATGTTGAATCACTGGGAGAATAGGTTTATTAGTCCGTCCTTTCGGTCAAACTGTGAGGATACAGCAACAGCTGAGTCCTTTTGTAGACAAACGTGAAGGAAAGGCGTAAAGGGGGAAGAGTAGAGGGTGGTATTCGCGATAAGGTTGAATCCACGAGGTCTCACAACGGGGTGATGGCGGGCGTTCTGGGCTGCGCCTCTTGACCGCGTGAACGAAGGGCGTTGGGGAGAGATATATCAACGTTCTTGTCGATGGCGTTTGTGTCAGAGAATCAGGTCTCCATCAGTTCCCGTTCCATCAAATTGCCGGCCCGCGCCATTATCCGTGTGTTCGCGAAATCGAAATTGTGGCCTTCCTATAGGGTGTGAGTAGCGACTCGTGACAGTGGGTCACCTCTCCAAACTGCTCGTTAGTGTTCCAGTATTCGTGAGCTAAGCCGTCGTCCGGTTTGGTCTCTGTAATGACTAGCACATTGATGACATAAAATTTGCTCGAATACACCGGATGGCTCATCTGCCTCCAGTCGGTCCTCATTTGCATGATTTTAGTACCTATTTGTAGCCATCGGATAATGGGCGATACCCACATCGAACGCTGCGGTAATAATTTCTGTGGCTTCTGGTGCATTCTTTATATATGGTAGCGGATGCCAGTGTTTGCGGCTCTTCGTTTGCTCCCAGCATGGAGACAGAAAGCTCAGGCTGATAAACTTATTGTCACAGCGAACGCGCGTTCATATTCCCTACTCAAACATCTGTTTGCGTTTTACACCCTTATGCCAGACTCCTTCTTTGGTGCGTGAGTGCTGCTTTTTGTCACATGAGTGTGCAACCCCCTCGGTTCAAAATTTTCTTAGAGGGTCTTAAAATACATCATCCGTCTCCTTAAAGGACTATTTTAACTAATGTTGCCGCTGCTTGTGCGCCTGCGTACAAAAAACTTTTGACTGGAGCTTTTTATCCGCAAAGTTGTGTTTCGACCAGGCATGCTTTCGTTTTATCGTAACTCGGTTCCAAGAATAAATTTAAAGAAAACTCCCGAAAAATGGAATGGCATATTTAGTCGAAACTTCTGTTGCAAAATAACTTTCTTGACTGCGCCACAAACTTATTTCCCTATCTGCTGTCCAAAATTTACTTTGACAGTCTACTCGACATTAGCATCCACCTAACTTGAATGACTGCAGTATGCAAGGAATGAAGCTTTTCAGCTCCTGGCGCACTCCAGTTTTACCCTGCACTAATATAAACCATAAGTACTTTGGATCCTCCTATCTGGTAAAATATACAGTTGCAAGCCCTTTGGCGTTGCAGCTGATGACTACACTTCACACCTAGGTTCGGCAGTATACAAGCCGGTCTTCTGACAACCACTGCCACCAACAGACAGCTACGTTCGCTGCACGCGGTTGTCTGAGTGAATTGGAGCCGGCGTCACTTGTCGGCCAAGACTATGACTACTCGGTAAAACAATCATAAGACCGACCAAACAACTGTCATGTAGACTTGCCCGCAGTTTGTAAACACGCGTGACCAGTAAGTGGGCAAGAAACAGGAACAGGAATATCCCATATTTCCGGGTTTTGTGTTACTTGCTAGGGAGACTGGGGTTAGCTTTGGGGTAGAGGTAGAGCCGTGTTCAAGGGTTAGAATTATGCTTAGGGCCAGGTTTGAGGTTTAAAATAGGGTTGGTGCTAAAATTAGACTGAATATACGGGAATGTTTAGCTTTCCTGTAGTTTTGCACAATGTCACTTGATTTTCCGGGCTGGGCGGAGGCGTTCTAATTCGCATGTCTTACCCAGTAAGTGTATGGCTCACAGACAGGTTTCACCTGTTTATCCGCGGCCGCTATTAGATATTCGCGAAACAATCAAGGCAACGCGTGCCGACCAGAGGCTTTACTTCTAGCGGGATGCTAAACATGATGTATCACTCTCCGAGGACAAAGTGTTGACCTAGGTCTCCCAACCATCAGATATTCAATAAACTTGACACCGAGTTCTCTGCAATGCCGAATACTGACTATACTTCTGGATGTTAAACTGGATTCTCAAGATCTTATTCAAAACTACGGGTGCCCACTTTACGACAGCTTATGCTTTTCTTAAATGTTAACCATAAAAATGCTCCCTTATCAAAGCTTTTCTAGCTTTCAATAGGCTGCAAAAAGCTTACTGAATTACAAATTCTGTCGTTGCATTTACGTGCCACCGTTTAAAATCTAATGAACGCACCCGTACGGCAATGTCAGCTGTCAGGCATAGTCAGCTGGCGAGCTAACCCGCTGGCAACGTACAACTAGTGTAAAAACCTCTGAATGTCTCTCATCATCTTCAATCAATAACTGTCTGTCTTCACAGTGCATTTTACCCAGCGGCCGTCGACGCATCCTTGCCAGACACAGAACTGACCAATAAGTCCGCCTCGGCGACAGATAGTGATGATCAGGATATGGGCGAGGTGGTGAGAGATCAACAGTGTGATCTGCTCTGCATCTCTAGGGATGATAATCTGTTTGAGTAGCACGCCCGCTTTTCTCCTGTGGTGGATAAGCATACCTTTACGGTGGATCGTAAGGGAAACCTGGCCAGCGGGGGTGCTCCGGCTGATCCACCTCCGCCCGTTCCGCCGCCTCCCACGGCGTCTGCCGAGGCCTCCGTCCGCAGCGCCCCACCGCCTCCCCACTCTCCCATGGATGCTGCCTCCATCGGCAACCGACAATGAAGCCTGGCGGACAATTCCAGTACTCGCCGATCTGCCTCGTGTGGTTTCCTAGGACCCACGGAGTCAGAGTCCTCCGTGCCGCCGACTGGTCCTCCGCTCTCCTATCTCACGGCCGCCGCCGCCTTCTGCTCCTCCTCCTCCGCCTCCATGAAACCAGAGTCTGGCTTAATTATAATTTCCGCGTATTCCAACTCAGCCACCCCCTTTGCCCTCATTTTCGGACCATTCTCCGGGCCCAAAGAGCTCTTCGTCCTGGTCCGGACTACACCACCCTCATGTTTTGGACTAAGAATAACTTTTGATGATCGTGGTGGGCTCCCGTATTTCGTCATCTGGTCAGCAGACCCGGTAACCAGCAAGGGCGTATGATGGGCGCATCTCCGACACTTGGTGATGTTCTCGTGACCACCGCGATCTTCTCCTCGTGTGACCGTTAGGATATTGAACAACCGCGATGACCTTGTAGCGACCCCTTATTCTCAGTCATGCTTCCCTCGGACGCTGCGGGGACAAGGTCACTCTATGTCTGCGTTTGCAAGACGCCATAGTCAAAGCCGGCACTAAATGTCGGGACTTGTCTAGTCTCACTAGCCAACCACTTCTCAAGGTCAGGCCAGCGCACGAGATGCGGGACATTTGTTTACGCTCAACCACATCCAGAGCCAATGACTCACTGTTGGGCTGCAGACTCTCTGGACTCCGGCTCATTCATGGCTGGCCTGCACTCGTCTGGAAGTCACTAACCTATTGCTTACATACTACGCTTGTTCCTACCTTAGTAAATTCTCCCTGACACTATGGCCTTCCGCACCTTATCTTATTCCACTAGCTTACACGTGTTGGGATACGTTAGATCGCTTATTATCTGCTCGGACCACATCGTATCCCACATCCGATTTACATACACCCTTCGCCTCCCCCCCTCACAGGCGACAGTTTTCTCCTTAAAATCTTACAAATGGCATTCAAAACTAGATTTATGAAAAAAGGCTAAGGAGTTTTTTTACAGTCTGACCCCCTAACGCAGTTCTATTACTGGCAACGCCATATGTTCTGCATCATAGCTATGTACAAAGAGGGAGTTCAAAGGTATTTACCTATATTTCCCTAATAAAACTGAACTGAATAAAAGTGAACTAAGAAAGGTAGGCTTTATCATTTTAAATATATTCAGCTGTTTGACGGTCATTTCTGGCTTCTGTTACAACTTTTATTGCAAGTCCAATATCCCAGGCTAGCACGGGAGACCATCAGAGCACAATAATTTTGTTTCTGTGAACGTTAATACTTAGTGCTAAAAATTTCCTTCGCAAGTTGTTGGAAGGCAGCTCTCGTCCGAGATACTTAACTTTAATAAAACGAATGCGATCTGTTTAACCGCTGCAACCACGATAAATACTCAAAACAAATATTCATTTTGCCGAAGCTGCGAGTGAAATCGGTTTCTTTTCTGTTATGACTCAGCAGCGACAGAATTTTTAGTTCCAAGACTTGGCCTAGAATTAAAAATCGATTTTCATCCTTATATTTTTCTCGTTTTCTGCAAATAATCCGGTAGGTCCTTCTCGGACATAATATCATGGAAATAATTTGAAATTGTTAGCCAGGCCACTGCCTAAATTTGATCTGACGAACAAATTTAACCCAAAAAGGCCCTTGCAAAGAGCTTTCACTGTAATGCTGACGTAAGCAGTTTGTGTTGCCGGTACCGCGTAGTTGCAGTGCGTCATCGACCGCGAAGGCCAAAGTCACGTAGACTGAGCTTAGATAATACACCGACCTGCGCCGTCCCTCCTTTGGGCAGTAGCAGCAGTGTACGTGGGCTGTGGCTGGCCTTCGTAACTCTGGCCTGCTACTGCGATGGGGACAACGTGAAGCGCACCCACCGGTCTGTGCGTGCACTTCAGGCGCATAAAAGGGAACTGTTTTCCCCCCCCCCCCATTTTGTGCCCCAGGCGGGCGGTGTATCCGTGTCTGGCACACTTGCCTTCGGACGGGCGCGCATGCGTGCCAGGGCGCGTATGTTTGTCCGCGGGTTCGCGAATATGTGGCGTGTGTGTCTGTGTGATGCGCGTCCACGTGGGCCGAGAGCGAATCGATTGATCCCGTATTGGGACGGTGGCAGCGGCGCTAACAGCCGTCCCCGGGAGGAAACAGCAGCAGCTGTAAACGTAGGCTACATGGCGCTCTTTCGCAAAGTAGCCAAAGTGCTACGATGACGGGACGTTTCATTCGGCCAACACCGAATTATGACCTCATCGCCGCCAGTTGAAAAACACCCTAAACGTCGTACTAAGTCCCGTGAGACAAACTGTAAATGAAGCAGGCTGTAATTACTACCTCAGGGGGATGTTTTCACGCTCTAGCTAAGCACAACAAGCAGGCACGTGACCACAGAAGTTCATAGTATGAAATCAGCCCCAGGATGTAATTTACACACGCCACTGCCTTTTGCTTCAGTATATGGGGGGTGTGAGAATACAGAAATTTTGTGCTAGTAAATTACCCATGCAAGTTAACTTTCTTGATTTCTACCATTCAAGAAGCACCCTTTATACAGTGACTGAAATAGGAAAAAAGCCCATATTCAAGTAGTGAATGAACTGGTTCAGAAAACTGGATAAGTTGAAGTACTAAGTGTTTCCTCATGCAGTTTTTTCTAATGGGTGAAATATATGAGCGAAAGTCGAGCATGTCATTTTCTACCACTACTGGAAATAAAAGGGTTTATGCGATATTAGTTGACTAAAATCACATATAAAAATGGAATGCCTGCACTTGTTCCGCCTGGTATAGCAGGACAATCTAAAGTCTGAATCGGGTATATTGATTCCCCCTGTAGGGTACGTGTGAAGGAGATTCCTCACGTTATACCAGTGGCATTACTCTAACTTCCAGGAAAGTTACATATTCCCGTGGTCTAAGTCTCAATCTAACCTTAACCGTAATCTTAGTGGTAACCTTACCTTGACCTTCACTCCCTGCTAATTTAGCTCAAAGCCATCTGTAGAACGGTTGGTTCCAGTTTTGGGTGGGGGAGGGTGTTATGTAAGCGACGCCTAACCGATCCCTCGAGGCACGATTATTTTGAGCTTGCTTTAATTATAGGAATGGAGTTAGGATATCTTGCAGAAAAGTTCGTCATTATCTTGGTTCAGTCTGCGAACGCCCAGCTATATTTTATTCAAAACAAGGGATACCGTAGTTTTAACTTGTGGAAAAATTGTATTTTACTCCGGATGTCAAAAATTGGTGAAGAGTGTAACGAAGCTGCAGCTTTTCTTTTAATACATGACTGTATGAAAATGGACCTGCTTTAGCAATTGTCGTATCACGTGATTCTCACATGGCCTCCTTTCCATTATTTTCGATACCACTTTTACTTTATCGCTCACCTGCATGCATTTGATAATCACTGTCTATTAATACCGGTGGTAGATGTGCATCATCTTTTATATTGTTCTGTTTTAAGGACTTATTTGGGTAATTTATATAGCAGCCGGTTCTGCATAACTGTCTTAATAGTATAAGCATCTCATATGGCCTTGCATTTCCCTTTAGTATGTTGACCGAAGTTCCACCCTACTGTATACCTCATCCGTTTGGACTATAAAACTGTGGGATCGTGTCCCAGCTACCCAATCCCTTTACGGTAGTTTGTCCTCTTACAGTAGCACGAGCGCTTGTTCTCTGTTCAGTTCAGTTCAATCTACTTGAGAGATATGTAGGTGTGCACCTTAGAACTTCCTATTTGTTTGTATGCACGTGGTGACATCAAACATTTTGAAGACCTGACATTACATATAAGAGAGTGGGACAAATCTGTGCAAATAGAATAAAAAGTAACGCAAAATCATAGAGTGCAGGAGCAAACTTGTGTATCTGCCTATTTAGAAATAGTATCTCAGCTTATCCCGATGCCAAATTATAAGAGGTGGTAAGGTGGAACAAAAACAGCAAAGAGTAGACAGAAAAACCTCCTTAGGAATTTTTGGAAACTATAAAAGTTTAAATGGGCTATGTGAGCTTTCAAGGCGAAAAAGCCATCGCTCATAGGCGCAAAATATACGCATGAGGCAGCACCATCATGCTGACTAAAGCGTGTACAGCTTCTAAACGTCCCATCCCCGTTGGGGGAGAAGTCATATAACGACAGGGGTTACATTTCACCGCCGTATAACCGTACGACTAGCAACGAGAGCAAGCATGAAGGAGGCGAGAGGAGAAACCCCATCTCTGGCATTACCAGCACACTTAGGATCGAAACGTGGAGGGGACCGAAGAGATCACGAAGATCATCACCGAAGTGTCAGAGGTGCGGCCACGCTACTCTCTTGCTGACCACAGAGTCTACGGAGGAAGTGGTGTAAACAGACGAACTCGTCAGGGTCGTCAGTAGTCCCTTCCAGGGAGAGAGCTAAAAGGCCACGTAGACTATGGCCGTGATGCGGTAGATGCGATGGCTAACGAGATCGTCACAGTTCTTATAGAAAAAAATAGGAGAGGCCATGAAGACCCTCGCCTGAGAATGATGATAATAATGATGGAAGAAGCATTCTTCCCTTCTTTTGCTAAGGTATTATCAGCATCTGTCTTAATTGCTCGTTCTGTTCAGGACACAAAGAGCTTCATTTTATGATTTATTCTTTCGCAGAAAACTACGTATGGTGACCAAGATATTATTGGGCAGGCTAGCGAGCTTTGTCGTTGCACGCAAATTTTCGATTGGAAATGGGAGATTGTGGCAGCATATAATACATATAATGGCGAAAGATCTAGCAGCACATAGCATCACTTTACTTATAGTGCAAACTTTACTTGTAATGGGGACTCCCAAATTTTTGGCCATATCGTCCAGTATGTTTGTTATAACATATCTTTAACTGCACAACTTGTGCATGAGGTTTTTCATTCAAAATTTCACTTAAGGGAACAGGGACAAGGGTTGCCTTTTCTTGAACGAACAGGCTCCTCCTATCGCCTTAATATTCTTCGGTTGTTTCCAATGAGTTGCCTGATTTTTGAATTTCGTTTCTCTACCTCGTTGGGGGGAAATTGTGATCTCAAAATGTATATTTTTTGAAGTGTAAAGTTACAAGAGGTGCATAAAGAAATAAAAACAATGACGGAAACGTAATGCCATAGCAAATCGTCAATATCGATAAAGTGTACCTCTCCGCCGTTTGCAAGCATCTACTTTCCCGAAACAGATTTGCCACTCCAGTTAATGCAACTTCATTGACACATTGTAGGCAAACACTGAGGGCTGGAGTTGGACTCATCACTTATAGTTGAACGCGAACGTATTCATTAACATGTAAGTATATTTTATAGAAAACATAGGCAAAATTGGCCTTTCTTCTACTCATTTAATTGAAAATAACGTTTTCTTCAAATAATATATTCAAAGCTAAAATATGTTTAAGTTTTAACGTATTTTCCATTTGCCCACTAATTTCGAGCCTGATCTATCTTCACATTTGCGTTTAGGGTTTTTGGTCAACCAACTATATGCCCTCCGTGAAAGGAATGTCATATACTCCTGGATGTCATTAAAAATACCATCTAGTGCTTATATAATTTTGCAATAAATGCCGAATATCCCGTATGCTTAATACGGGGTATATATGAATCAATAGATAACAGGCGATTTGAATAGAAATTGTAAAGTCCTAAAAGTTCCCAGTTGTAAACTTAAAAAACATAAGTTAGCGTGTTTGGCCATTAGCGAAATGTAATGTGGAATATTACTGTTTAAACTTCCTCGAAAATATATTTGAATTTTCAATGGCAACAAAACTCATTAAAATTCCCACTCCTTAATTTTCATGAATTTTTTTATCGAGTAAGGTTCCTTCAGGAGGCTGAAAGACGTTCATTCTTAGGCCAAAATCCGGGTTTGTGAGAAATATCTTAGGATTGTCACAGTGCATGCTGACCGTAGTGCCTGGACATCATGCAACAAGCGGGTGACAAGCGACCGGTTGATGTAGCAAACGCATGTTCAGGCTTTTCTGCGAATTGGCTACTCCTCAACCTATAAGATTTCCCCCAGACCATATACCCCGCTCTACGTTTGCTGTCTCTCGTTCTCAGTGCATGTCCTATCTACAAAAAGCCTTTTCTTTTGCGTAAATAACATTGTGCTCCAATATAATAAACAGTACAATTCCACCTCAATAATAATTTCTTATCTATAACGCATTAAAAAATGTAGATGAACGTTTTGCGAGATCGATCACTGATTGCAAATATGGTTCCCAGTAGCGTTGTAGTAATTTTCCATGGTTCCAAACATTTCCTCAACTTCAGTGTTAGAACTACAGACTCAAGCGCTGGGAGGCTGAAGTTATGTTGATACAGATCTTTGGAATATAACTGTATCTGTGCCATCAGCCGATGAGATTAAACCATAGTGGCTGTATAGCTGAATGTCACAATCTTTCAGATATAAGGAAGGAGAATCCTATCTGAACTTGTCCGCTGGCAAAATTCCTCCAAAGCACTCACATGAGTCTTGTTTCACATGATCTACCAGCCGTGTGGGACGTCAACTTAATATTGTCTCATTTTTTCACAGAATATCAGGTTGGAAATACAACTAACGCATTTAACTTATTTGGAACCTAGCAGAAGCAGCTTATATATACTGCCATTAAGCTATTTTAACGACAACCACTCCTTGCATCACGCCCTTACAGGGTTCAAGGAAACAGGAACAGATAAAAACAGATCGATAACGAGAATAAATAATAATCTATTTACCGGGAGAATGCAAATGTGAATAATCTGACCATCTGGGACCAAATAACCTGTCATTTTGAAATTTTATTTGTTTGCTGACCCGCACGTGCGGACTATACTCGTTAATATAGTTCGTTGTTTAACCAACGAAGTTTTAAATAAACGTGGTTTTGTAAAAGCTTGACTGGACACTAGGTTTCAGAATCGTTGTTACGACCTATGATAGTTATATTGCAATGAAGGTAATAGTTCTCAACAACCGTTTTGTGGTGATTTCATTCCACTATTTAATGTTAATTCCAGTATCGTACAGTGGGTCCAATACTTTGACTTATTTTTCTTCGGAGAAGCCATCTCCATTCTCATGGTGGTTCTACATAACAAAGGACATTTTATATCACTGAATTATTATTCAATAACATCACGAAATTGAAGAAAAAACGAATATGTGGGAAAAATCTCTAATGGTGCCTAAAAGCGGATATTTCTTTTTATTTTGATGGCACTTTTTTTCTTGTACTGACTGTTTTCTTACTAAATTTCGGTAAGCAACTTTCATATACTCAGCTACCATGTGCAAATATTGGAATACATGCATCATTTAAGAAATTGACTTGCGCAAGATGAATACTTTATGAACAGTTGGAAAAAACTTATTGACCAACTCATGCAAATATGGAAAGTTTCATCCTAAGTAATAAGCGATGTCAGTTGACTCACTGTTTACAGTACTATGTACTGAAGTATGCCTGTAGACACTTTTCGAAGTCATTTTTTCTGCAAGTTAGCTGTGGTGCTATGTCTGAATTTTCCCTTGTGGCAAAAGGGCACAGCTTATGTATAATAATTATTGTTATTTGTGCTTAGGTGGCATCATCTTCGTTGAAGAATTATTTGACTCAGTTTTGAAATGGAGTAAGCGGGACTGGTAGACATCTGGTGGATCATTGATTGCTCAGGAAATCCTGCCCGGGCAATCTACTTACTCTATCAAAATTGTTGAGTTCCATACGTTTTAGTAGGCTGGGCGGGTAAATTGACCCAAATGTAATTAAGTTCGCGGTTTCCCGTGGGTCCACGTAGCTCAGTCATTTAGAGCGTTCGCTCTACTAAAGCCTTCCTTCTGCGTGCGTCGGTCCGTATCTCACCAAGACCGTCGAGGTTTGCACAACTGGATCAAATATATAATCATCGCTGCAACAGAAACAATTTGATTTGTTATCAAACTGAATCAAACACAGAGTCGCGATATTAAGTCGGTAGTCGGTGCAAACGTCTTCTAACGGCTTATGCAGGAAAATATTTTAAGGGCGATCGCAATGTGTTCACGCAAAAGATAAAACGTATTTACGTCCTTTAAGGTATTCTATAAATCCAGAATGCAATGAAAGTCACAGCGAATACAGTTGCAGTATCTTTCTTTAAAATACCTACCACTTTGCATGAAACAAAATGACGCCCAGCAAAATGTAAGATATTGTCAAGCAGATTTGTAAATAATATGTTTGTGGAATCAGGCAACTTCAGACAAAATGTGCTCAATCGATACCCTGCCAAGTTTTCCGACTTTAGATGAAAATTATCATGAATCTTCCTTACAGGCGGTAGATAGGGAAACTAGTTGCCAGCAACCTTGCTTCCAAATTTTCCGAATCCCAATTTGGTCGTCTAAACTGCACTTAAATGTGAATTTCAGTTGATGAACTAACCGCTGGCTACAAGCTCTGCTATAACTCCGTTACATTAATTATTTCGCAAGGTAATACACATAACTTCACTAAACACTGTTACTGGAAACCAAAGTGCTTTCTTATGCGTAGATTCTGATTTAATCTACTTAGAGAACCTAATTAAAACAGTTATCGTCACCTTTACAGGGGCAACAGTATACTAGCCACTAGGTGGCTACTGGCAGACTCGATAGTGAACAGCAAGACAAAACAGGGAACGAATATGGTCCATAGCGCGATCGATGATTGCCCCTCAGCCATTATTTCAGTTTAAAAAATATTCTCGAAGTGGTGTCTATTTTTCTGGCACTTTAAAATGTGCATCCTCAAAACTACTCGGCCAATTTCCTGGTATCCTGTACGATATGTTGTCATCAAATTCTCTTCTGCTCAAAAGACACCTGCGCGCGTTAGAGCAGGAAATTGCAAAAAAATTTATGCAATCGAGATTTCAGTTCTACCATTTTCTTCTCTTTTCCATATTCTAGTGCCCCTATTTTGCTTCCTTGTAGACCTGAATGAAATAATTTGCAATACTTGAGCTGCGAAGCCTTGACAGATTGTCATGTGCCGTGATTTTAATCACACTTGGGACTCGATAGCTACGGTGGTCAAAGCGTTGGTTTTACTGAAGCCTTGCTTTGCTAGCATGGCTTAGAATCCTACTGCGGCCGCACTGTTTTTCACAGTAGAGCCAAATGAATTATTCAAACCTGCTCAATCCCTCTGAATAAATAAGTGTATTTGGTAGCTATCTGGTGGGCTCTAGATTGATCTGTTAGGAAATACTGCTTGGGCAGGCTTTTTACTGTATCAGAATTGGTCACGTCAAGGAGTACGCTGGACGGGTAAATCGACTCAATTTGGTCAAATGAAATCGGCAAATCTTTTATCAGTCAGAGTAGACTTTTTGCCGGTTAGTTGCTACAATGATTAACCTCCTATTTTGGCAGTTCATCCTTGGGAGCAGTATTATTTAGTTAATTTCTGGCTCTTCGGGCATAATGGCAGTGTTCCACTCTCAAAGTGAGATATTCCTTTGCTTGAGAATTCCTAGTCTTCGTTTGGCTAACTGCTATGCGTTTTCTGTAAATCGAAATTCCCTCTTTCCTCTTATACATGAATTGACAGTTGGTTAAATCTACAGACACATGTCTGGTATGGTACTACCACGTAATAGTTGGAGGATTTAAAGATACAGATGTATATATATATATATATATATATATGCCGTTCCTTGAGGTACTCGTGTGCAGAAGAGACGGTGTGGAGGAAAAACAATGGTCTACAGGAGGGCGACGAATACCCCTCGTATTCTGAGTTGCCACAGCAACCATCGCGTCTCGCATAAACGGAGCTGCATGCGAATGCTAAAACGCCAAGCAGAAACTCACTGCAGCGAACCAGCCGACAAGAAGGCCTAGGTCCAGTTCCTACGGAAACTTTTCACGATGAATATATATCCTGACGCATTCCCCGAAAAATGCAGATGAGGAGCCAAACGATGGAAACCAACGGGGCAGCCAGAACCAACACGCTGGCGAGTAATACCTTAGACTGCTAGTGTATCCAAAGAGCTCGCACGATTGCTCAGAGGTTTTGGGATTGGCGTCGTCTACAGACTGTAAGTGACAATCTGCAAGCAACTCATGCAGTTTAAAGACTCAATACCCGTTAACCAAAAATTCGGTGTCATTTGCCTCATTAACTGTCTATGTAGTCAAGCCAATGATGTTGGCAAAACTGGCAAACGAACTCACCGTGGGACGAAGGACAAGCTTTCCTTGGTAGCCGCTCATGCATCCACGTAAGAGCACGGCTTCGACATCGAACGCGTGAAAATACTGGGTCAGTCAGACGATCAAATCTCTTGCTTGCTGCAGGCGGCATGAAAATCGCAAGCGGATTCTATTAATAGGCATATCGATCTGCCGGATGCCTATCTGGCGTTGCGTGAACAAATCGATGGCCGGACTCAAGATCACTCTAGACAGAGTTGAGCTAACGATGCAGTGAGCTGTACACTTTTTCAGCCCTTGACAATGGGCTCGCGTGAGAGTTCGAAACGTCGGGCAAATAAACAAATGGTCATAGAGAACGCTTTCCCGTCTTCTATTCGATTACCTGGTCCTTCGACCATTCAGAATGTGCACATGTATGTGCAGCATGATAGATGCACTGAATCAACGTGAGAGCTACTTGAGGGCATGGCTCGCTCCGATTTGAACCCGGACTTTTTGATTAGGAATCCTCAAGGCGAGCCCTATACCATTAGCCACAGACTTTCCAACCTATATAGTTACGTACGAATCATAGTCTTTTGCCCGCGAAAACATCCAAGAATTATTTTAAGCAAGGTTATTCGAGCATTACTTATTTTAAGTGCTTTAATACGTATGAGCACCCGAACCTCTCCTCCTTCCTGACGATCATACTTTAAGCCATGCAGGTAATACCTTTTAAGAAACCTTCCCAACCAAGTTATGTTATAATCATTTTAACAATGCCTTTGTGAAAAACAATTCAATGATATTTTAATGATCTCTACTCATATTTTTTCAAGCTCGACAAATTGCACACAAAGGGCGGCCTAACGTAATACAGCGGAAAAAGCAGCTGAGCTGAACATGGTGTGCACATACCAAAAGTCTTATTTTCGAAACATTTCTTAAGTAACATGAGTGCCGAAAGTCAGTTGCATTTCAGCAACTAGTTGGCAGTGGCATCCACATAGCATCGCTGGATAAGGACTCAAGGAGGGGGAGGGTGGGGGCTGTCGTTTCAGTTTTTACGGGAAAGGAGGGTAACGATGGGTTAGAAGAGAGTGCGAAAGTCCAAGAAGCAGAGCGTAGATATAATACAGAAATATCCCAAGACTGACTGGTCCCTTGGTCTGACAAGAGTCGGGGATGACTCTCGGGCGAAGAGCACGAAGACACAATGGCTGAGTAGATAATGGTAGTGGTGGTGATGGTGGGAAAGCAATAAGGTTACATGTCAGAAGTAAACAAGTTCCAATGCTAATGATGTAGTTTATTTCGGTTGGCCTTCGAGGACACCCTTGATAAATTCTAACGGGAAAAGGCATAGGTATCATCAATCAAAAAACGTACAAGCGCAACAAAATTACAATTATACAATATTTTAACTGATAAATTTCTATAAAGTGCCCCAGAAAGACATAGAAATGAAGGAAACCAATGGCGAGGCAAATATTTTTCAGTCAAATTACTTCCGATCAGAGATATTTTTTAAATTCCTCAACGTTTGACCGGATTTTTACGCTGTTTAATTCAGAAAGTACATTAACTCATGATTTCTAAATTCTTAGCAACTGAATGTTCAGCAAATGAAGGTTCCACTAAATTAAATCCGTTGTTTGCACGAATCGTACGCATGCAGATGGGGCGTGATATTTTAACGTCTATATTAAATTCTGCCTTATTTAAAAGATTAAATATCATAATTCATTGCTCAGTTAGTTTGAATTTCGTGGTTTTTGATATCATAACCCGCTATTTACTTCTAAAAAGTGTCTCTTAGAATATTGCTTTCGTTAGAGAATCCTCCTTATTTTGAAATTTATCAGATTAACGTTGACCAAGGAAAATAATCGATATTGACAAACCCTCACCTTCGTATTTGACATTTCCGTCAAGATCTTCATGAAGATTAGTAAGCTTGATAATCTCGTCGATCTGATTATCATCCAAGCGCTCACCTACACGAAATGTCAATCAGAATAAAAATTCAATGTTCACCATAGCCGGAAAGGACGTGTCGCAGCTCGGCTGCGGAGATAAATCCCTGTCCTTCACGGTCGAAAGTCTTGAAGGCTTCCATAAAGTCAGCGAAGGTGCCTCCCTCCTTTTCCTTTATAATCGAGTCGTAAATGGGCAAGAACTCGTCGAATTTGTATTGCTTCTCACCTGTTTAGAGCGTTAGGGGATCAACGTAGGGAAATTATGATGCAAGAAACAGTTAACCGATACATGTAAGTAATTTAGAACCAGTTAATGTACGCTCAACGTTCATATAGTCAGACGCTAGTTGGCGTTTCCGGCATTAAACCTTCAGTCCTATGATTTGTCTTGATATATCAGACCAACAAATGAGTTCTTTGCGTCTCTCCGCCACTTCCCTTTCCAAACTACGACAATTTATATCAGGTGGAAAGGCTTAGGTATATGTTACTAGAATCCTCAAAATGACGTTAATAAGAAGGACTTCGTAGGGAAAAATTAAAAACATGAAAAGCTAAGAAATACTTACACAGGATTATCATCACTTTGATTTCAAACTGTGCTGCCTTTTTAAACCTAAGGGAAATTGCGTTTCAAAACAATGAGAACTGTTCCTGAAATTATAATTGAGTAACTATACAATTCAGATAAGCCATTCCGATAATATGCGAAGTACAAAGAACATCTGTTCGTATTGTTTAAAGCCTATGAAACATAGTTGAAAATATCCTGTATGATGATGAATAGCTATGTCAAATTTCTGGTTGCAACTGCTTGCTTATATCTATTAAAAATACCAACTAGACTATGGTTTACTATCTAATGAGATTTTATTTTTCGTACATCTTATGCCAATTATATGGGTTCTAGTGTCCTTCCGAGTAACAGTACACATACAAGTGAAAAAAATACGTGGAGGAATAAATTTTAAATAGCTAAGAAGGCTTCTTTTACAGATAAATAAATGAATCTTACCCGTTTTCTTTGTTGCACCGTGCTTCAAGCAGACCTTGATGGTCGGGTTCATTCCGGCACATCGAAGAAGATCTGGGACCTTCACAGCGTCGATCATGCCATCACGACCATCCCAGAAATCGAACAGGTCGAAGACTTCCTTGATATCTAAAGCAAAAGCCCAATTTTGTTGCGTTACTTCCGAGAAATATAACGGTATGAAATAAGGCACATTCCGACATTTCCATGGGCTTACCTTCAATCTCTGCTTTGGACAATTCAACCTGAAAATTAAATCAGTAAAGCCGAAGCCATTTTTCAAGTTACCATTTTGTTGGGGTTGAGTTAAATGAGTGTTACAAAAGGCAGTGGGATCGACTGGGTTATGGACTGCAGAAATATCTTGTGCGCCTGTCGTTTCAGGCATGTCAAGAAGTACTTCATGGTCCTGGGGACAAGCTTCTGGCCACCAATCAGCGTCCACCAAGCATAGGTGGATGATCCTGATTGCCGCCCGCACACCCCATCTGTCTGAATCCTGCTGGTCAGCCCGCGAACGCTCCAACCCCTAACCAGCCAAAATCTGGCTTATCAGAAAGGCTGGCACCCAGGCAGCCTCTCCTGATCCAATCAAAGTCAGCCTGTGTTCAATTGGCATCGATCAGGCAGCAGGATAAGATGGCATCCATGCGTCGGCCAGCATCGTAAATGTGTTTAGGTGCGGCACATTGAAGCCTGAAGGGCAGTGAATTTTATTGGTTTTCCGGTCCCTGTGCCGGGTGACTAGGAAGACGCAATCATGGGACAGGCGCACAGCGAATGGCGCGGCGCCGGAAATAATCCTACGGGCTGTTTGTACAACACAGCTATCGAAAACTGTAATTCCATAAGTGCACACATGCGCATGTCTTAACTCTATATTAGGAAAAACAAAAATTCTCACTGGGATGTGGGCGGTGGGGGCAGCAGACTATTGCATGGAAAAAAGTTGTGCCGTTAATTAGCACGGCGCTGACATGAAAGATGAGGCTTCGGACGCAATGAATTACCGAATAACTAGAAACGCCAAATGAGTAATTTTCGAACCCTTATTAAAAATAAAGGCAGTTTCATTCGCACATGGATAGGGCTCATCTTAGGTCATATAGATTTGCTAACTTAAGCTCTCGAAATTGCAATTTTTCAGTCTGTTCCATAGATCTTAGTCCGAATGTTCCATCCCTGTTTACTAGTTTCTACTTGCCGATATATTTACGGCTCTTCCCCTGTGTCTGCGCACAAAGGAAAATTTTGGTAATAAATTCGTTACTTGGTAAAATCGATAATTCTATCTCCGGTATCTTCCATTGTAAACTCATTAATCAGTTCTATTCCCATCTGTTCACGTCGAAAGATATCATAGGTGAATTTTGAATACCGAAATTTCTGGAAGGTTTTCTTCTGGTAGCGGCAGAAGTTCTTTCGTGTTCGTTAGGCAGCTCTTCTATCGCCTTAGATCATTTGTAAGATAGAAGCATCAAAACTATTGCATTTTCATTTGCTCTACAGTATTTTTCGTTGCAATTTTTGGCGCAAAGGCACTTACAACAGTTCTGAGCTATGAAATAATTAAATTTTTCATTTGCTTTTCCAATCGTTGATACGGCATTCAGTATTATGTGGTTTTCAATCCAGAGTGATCAAAAAGCATGTAGCTCTATAACAGCCTTGGGTACGTTAAAATTTTGTAAATCTATGAAACCATTCGGGAATCGCTATATCTTTATTGTACTAGGTTGATCATCCTTTAGACCTCGACGGACGAAGACTGAAGTTCAGAGGAAGAAGATGCGATCACTGGAACAAGAGTTTTATTTGCCTGATGTTTCGGATTCCCTCTGGAATCCTTAATCATAGGTTCTGATAGCATAGTCATGGTCATGCGCAGATGTGGTGGATACATGCACAGGCTGCACGGTATTTATAGTTCCTAGTGGTCATCCGCGTATGTGTGATAATTGTTCACTTCTGTAGCCACCGCTTGGGTCTTAATTGGTGTGGTACTGGGAACTAAGAACTATTGAGGAGAAGAAGAAAACTTGATCGCTGGGGAAATATGTTTATTCGTCGGACGTTTCGACATCCGTCGCGGATTCATCATCAGAGCCATGAACAGTAGCAGAAACGGTTATGTGGAATTTGGTCTCTAGTGCCGCTTCATGAATTGCTTGTTTGTCGTGGGCTCGTTCAAGCACTCTCTGCTGAAGCACTTTTGTGCTGTCCTCAACCATGTGCTCACAGCATTCGGTCTTCTCACGGTCAGTTATCTGGCGATATTTGCATAGCCTCGCGTGGCAATCTTAAATGAACAAACGGATCATTCTCTTGCCGGTTTGGAACATTACGCGTCTCGCCGCCTCCGTATTCAGCGCCGGCTTGTACCTCACACTCTTCGGCAACACGTTATTGTCAAGACATATGTGCAGAAACCGGATCTGCAAATAGGTTAAGGCCTCACGAAGGGTAACTATTTTCCATCGTCGGGCCGATTTAAGCGCATCGCGTCCAAATAAATTGTCGATACAAGCGAACATGCGTGTTCCAGGAAGCAATTAAGAAGTAAAAGTTTCGATCGCTGGGACAATATGTTTATTCGCCTGACATTTCGACATCCGTCACGGATCCATGATCAGAGACATGAACAGTAGCAGGCACTATAAAAACCGTGCAGCCTGTGCATGTATCCACCTCATCTGCGCATGACCATGCCTATTCTATCATCACCTATGATTAAGGATTCTCGAAGGAATCTGAAACATCAGGCAAATCAAACTCTTGTTCCAGTGATCGCATCTTCTTCCTCTGAACTGCTTCCTGGGACTCAAATATTCTCTACTATTGGTAAACTGCAGTCTTGACAATCACAGTGTTTATTGAGAGGACCGCAATAACTAAGAGGAAAATCGACTCTTAAATACTGGAAAACGAGTAAACAGGCTGCAACTTACGCGCACTTCAGTTCTTATAAAGAAGGTAAATATTTGCTTCCTCATAAGGGCTGTGATTGTAGTAAGCAGTCATCGAATGACCGTGACTACTTTGGATACAAGCGCAAAAGTGAGTTCCATAAAATAATTGAGAAGAAGTAGGCGCGATCGCTTGACTTTTCGGATCCCCGTTCTTGAACTCAGCGTTCGCGTCTACTTTTTCTCAATTGATTGCTGATTTCCTTTGTCAGCAATAGCATTACTCATAATTTTCTTATTGACTATATTTCTCTGACAGATTGCTGAAATAATCTCTTTATTATTTTCCGAAGCCACGCACACCTCTTTTAACGTCGCACCGAAGAGAACTTTTTGCAATGTCTACTTCCTTGGAGAAATAGGCAAGATATATTTTATGGAGAAAAAACGATTTTCGTTGCAGTTTTATGAATAAATGCTCCTTTAGCTTTCAAATTTCTAATGTAAGTCATAATTTGTTGGGTTTAGGACAGCATACTGACTGATTATGACCATCGGCTTAGGAGAACTACTGGTATCTGTAGATGTCCTTCGCTTGCAAATGGTCCTTCAAGGCTTCCGATAAGGATACCCTTTAAAGATACGCTGAAGATTGATTAAATGCTTAAAATTGCCAGTTGGGCCAGTGGTCCTTCGTATGTACCGCGCCTAATGTGTTTTCAACGAACGATGTTGTTCATTTAAGACTTAGTTTTCTTTCCCCGAGCAAATAATGAGAAAAATGCAAAACGCTTGGCCAGGGCGATTTGTGGAACATGAATATTCCCAGTCAGTCATACAATCATTATATCCGCATCTTCTGACCGAACATATTGCCTGGCTAAATAGTCGTTGTCTTTTAAATTTATCGACGTGCCTCATTTAAACAAGGCGAAGATCACGAGTTGAGCAGAATTTAATGACGTCATAAATTTCGCGAACAATTATTTAGCTGCAGCCGGTCATTGCCTATTAATAAGAGAATTAGCTCTCCAAGTAAATGTCAGCCTCGAAACGTTAAACTTGATAGGTAAAGGGAGTAGAAACAATTTTTCATAGGTGTGGGCGCATGGTGAGGGGTAGAGGAGGGGGGAGGTAGTTGTCACAGCATGACAGTTCATGTTAGTGCACGGTCATGAAAGCCTATAGGACGTGGTTAAAATAAGGGGAGGGGGGGGGGGCAGGGGGAACTGACAGGGTAGCAGTCAGTCCTAAGGGTGACGAGAAGGCGTAAGCGGCAATGAGTTTATCGATCGTCACCACGGCAATGCGAGGCTGATCACATGGTCCAGCTGCTTACAGAGTTCTGGCTTTATTCTCCGTATTGCAGCGGACTCCGCAAAACGTAGGGGACGCTCGGTCGTCGCCCGAAGAACGACTTTAAATGCAGTCGTTTGATCGACTGTATGGCCAGTGTCCACCAAGTGCTTTGTGATTGAACTCTTGAGTACTTTATGTTCTGCCCTGAGCAACCACTTCGGCGTGTGTTTAGCTGACCACGTTGCCAACTGTCTTCGCGTGCGCTCAATGGATTTGCATCTGCAACTACATGTGAACTCATAAACACAGTTTGAAGTGGCGTGCATAGGCATAGGGTCTTTAGTCGGTCGAATAGGAATAGTCACTGTTGTGCTTACGTACAACAATTTTGCGACGGGATAAGTTCTTTCAATTGTGCCTCGAAGCCTCCGTTTTATCACATTGGAGACATTATCACCCTTGAAAGGGAGGAAGATGCTCACCAGCGTTTTGGCCACTGATTTGCCTTTTCTGCGGTTTTGATAATTATCAATGAATTTCTCAGGATGGCCGTTTTCAAGCAGCACATTCTTGAGAAAACTCCTCTCCTCATCGATCATATCCGCAGAACAGATTCTAGCGGCTCTATTGAAAAGGCACAACACCAAGTTTCGTTTCCTCTGAATTGGAACGAAACTAAGAAAGTGCATGTGTTGTCTTTCCACGTGATTTTCCGATAGATGGACTTTTGAATGGAACCATCTGCGCGCCTGCGGATAAGCACGTCTAATTAAATTGTTTCCTGCTACAGGATAATTCGACCGCGGGTTAGGACGAGGTCCGCCGTCCACCCCATAGTAAGGAGGCACAGGGACGGCGACTTGCGCATTAATTAGATTATATGGGTAAGAGACTTGCGCTGCACTCCATCATCCTCATCCTCCTTCTCCCCAGTCTAAGCCGGGTGTCATGAACCAATCAAGATGATCGGAGGTCGGAGAAAGTGCAGCCGGCTGGCGCGGCCAGAGCCACCCCTAAGCGTGTCGCTACATTTAGCTTGGACTCTTTGCAATTTTGGCATCCATTCTGGTGCATAAACGTTTCATGAACTATTTTTCCTTTATCAGTTCAAGTGGCAGTTGGCAATTTAACTTAGTAAACGCAAATCAAATGTAAATTTAAAAAATTAAAACTAACATAGTGACCAAATTTTTAGAAGCAGTGAATTTTAAGAAAATCTGGTAAATGCAGTTGACTTCAACTGCGAGTGGTGGTATAAAGTGTGTATAGCAGGAACTCCAGCTAAACTTCTTTATTTACAGGTGAACTGACACTCAGAAGTCACCAGCTCTTGAAGATTATAGGAAGGTGTAATGATGGTTACGTCTTCCACGAAGCATCCCCAGATTTAGTTACCACAATGACCAAATTTAAATAGGTTTCGTTTTTATCAATAATATTAAAAAATTAAACGATAAGTAACGAAATAAGTACCAAGTTTTGTCTTTTTTAATGTTAGCCGGTAGTCATAATAGCACAAGGCCATTATCAACAAACAGAATAACAAAAGTTTTTTATTTTTCAGATTCCGCGAAGCTGAAATTTTTTTGGTAAGTCTTTTTTCCCAAAAACAACACAGTTTCTATTTTTCGATACTGAGTACCAATTGTGATGCGCGATTTATGGGAAGTTAAAATGAATAAAAAACAGTTAATTTTTACAGTATTTTCAAAGGCATGGATGATTTATAAATTTTTTCAGGTTCAATAAATAATGCACAATACAGATCGTGCAAAGCTTCTATTTTAGCCCATAACTAAAGGCAACAATAAGTAAACTTAACTTAAGGGTACAGTGGATATGCAGTGAACGTTGCGTATGCTACTGTTCCGCAAACGCCTCGCCTTTTCAAGCATTTATGTTTCCTTTCTATGTATATGCAGTTTTGCATAACACAAATGACGTGAAACCATTTTTGCATATTTCGCTACACTTGATGCATTCCCGTACCGGTGTAATGGATATTTTAAGGGCTTTTGTCATTTACTCCAAATATCCTTTCTGATACTGATTGATAGGGAGTTTAGATGCACAAATGAGTGGGTCCTTTCTTGAGGGAAATGTAACCAGGTTTAGGCATCCTCTTTTTTTAAAGACGCATTCTGTAAACATCCTAAGAAATTGAGCTCAAGGAAATTAACCAGAATTTTAATTTTCCGCGGTAAAGGTATTTTCAGTGTTTTGCATCAATAGTAAAACTGATGTCATGCCAGGGGAAGCCGCAAAATGTTGATGTTAATTTGATCAACATCTTTTATCGTCCAGTGTGACAGTTTTAGCAATTAAGTGGTCAAAACTTACAGCTTCTTATTTCATATTGGTGTTAGATTTTGTCATGACTTTGTTTTTTTAGAAAGTTATTACGTATATTTACAATTTCTGAATCATCTGAGCTTTAAAAATGGTTGAAGAAAACTGTTGCTCTTAAATTTCCTCACAAAGTAATTTTGAACTGGGATTTGCTCATTTTATTCACGGGTCTACAGGCGTAGACGAAATTGTATGTAAATATGTGAGCTGACTTCCATCAGCCACTGCGAGATAACCGCGTTATATTCCCAAGCTGTCAAAAGGAAGTCAGTATTACGAGTTATGCGTTTATTTTCACCATATTGACAAAAAAGGTTTTAACTAGAAGTTCAGGCATGTGTTTCGCCGAGATTCTGCCGCTGCGCCCCACAGCTGCGAGGGGTTTGACTCATCAGTGGGTCTCCCAGGATTCCCTGCGTGTGCGGTAGATATTCTAGTTTTCAAATTTTTAGCTTTTGATTTTTTTCACAGGGAGGCCCACCGATGAGCCACTGTGCCATACAGTGGCAGAATAAAGTCGAGATATTTTCTAGGCATTTAAGTAGTATTTGTGCTGTCAGTATGGTAAAAAGTCATTTTTTCTTAATTTTGTTCAAGGACTGAAAAATTGGATATTCGTACAAGCATAAAACAGATGTCCTAAAATGGACATACAGTACCACTGACAGCCCGGAATATTAACTGTATATTCTCCTTATATAAGTATATAGCAGACAGTTCGTTCTGGTAACTCAAAAACAAGCCACGCACTGTGCCAAAATCAAAGGGGAATAAAAAGTAACTGAAAGTCACCACCGACTGATATCCATGTCGAAGGGCACAGGAATTATCGTTGATACTTGGTGTTTACTAGCATACTATATTAGTTCAACTAGCTGAAGTCGGTAAAGAGAAAACGTTTAATAGGTGGGTTCCACAGGAACTAAATGGAAAACAAAAATGGACATGCTGGTCTTTCCTGTCTTTGTCGGTACACCTTATCTGTATCGAAAAAAATTGAAGCTTGCACGAATATTGCTTTATCGTCACAAAAATTATGCATTTTTGATTCCAAGTAGATCCAATATAATCAAGGTAAACGTTCAGCACTGCAGTTGGACGAGGAACAGCCACCAAAACACAGCCAAAAGTGCAGTAATCATCAAGACAAGTTAATAGTGAATGTCTGGTTGTCTGGCACAGGAGTACTCCACCATGATGCAATAAAAGGTAGCTCATAGATAACAGCGGAAGGATAGTAAAACCAGTTGGACTAAAACTTCGCACAAGAAAAAACCGAGGCTGGTCAACTGGTCGACTCACCTTCTATTTTACGACAACCCTAGGCCACAGACTTCACAAATGGCACAAATGGTAATGCTACAGCAGTTTGGAGTTGGAAGTTCTCCATCGTCTACCATGCTCACTAACTACCACTTCTGCCAGACTTTGGATGAGTTTTCTTTATCAGAAGACAATTTACTCCCAACAACGCTGAAAACAGACCTTACCAGACTTGATTGGCGCTTCGTTATCAGAACTTTACGCCACTACAAGCGAACATGCGAGTCCCAGGAAGAACTTGAGAAGAAGATGACTCGATCGCTGGGACGATACTTTTATTTGCCTGAGTTTTTTGAGATCCGTCTCGGATTCGTCATCAGAGACATAGTCAGAGAGCAGTAGCAGATAGGGTAGCGTATGCACAAGAGTTTGCATAATTTATAGGATACAGTCATTACTGCAAACATACAACGACAATTGATGGTAATTGCCTTCTTGCGTGTCGGTAGTTCGTTGAACAGTATGCAGGTTCTGACCTGCTTAATTTTCATCACGCGTGGTGGACTTGGGCGGGATGATTGCTCGGCCAGCTGGTCCTCCGGTGTTGGCGTAGGATGACGCGGTGGCCTGTCCGTTCCTCAAGTGGCGACTTGTTTCGGCAAAATTAAATCTCAGCACCGAATATGGATTGGGCAAATCGTTGCACTTGTTTATGAATTGGGGGCCCGTGAAAAATGACAATTTTGCACCACCGAATTGCGCAAACTACCTCGAAAACTGCAAAAGTCTATGGACAATGTGGGTCCACATTTTGATGAATAAAACGATGATTTGTATTTACAAAACCTTAGAAAACGTTGTTTTGTCTACATATTTCATTCTTGACGAGCCAATATAAAACTTGTGCCTGCCTATGATCATAAATTTAGGTAAATGTATATTTGTTCCGTCAGAAACTCGGCCTTTCATATAAATGGTATTTTGACTAGCAGACATAAAATGGCAATTCTATTCTGCGTCGAAGGGATTTTGGCGTAGTTGGCGCTTTTGGCGAATGGAAACAGTAACCTGTCGTTGACTGACTAGATTGTGGCGGACACTTCACAGTGCTGTCCCCTTTCCTGGTTCAATGCCCGCTGCCTCAACCTCATGCAACTTCACAGGCAACTGTCTCCGACTTGCTGATTCAGAGACTTTTGCCTGACACACCCGTGCCCACACACGTACACCCAAATAGTCGCGGTCGTCTAAGGGCCAATTGAATAAACTACCCAACAGTCAATACTACAGGCGCCTTCATACGCGACAACTCCCTCGGGCAGTGCAACGCACCAATTGCACACCACTTAACTTGCTCCATAATCATAGAAAAGCAGCTGTCACCATCACAAACAAAAACTCAGACACGGCTGGATTCATTCAAAATTTGCCCTCACTTCGCCAATGATTTTGCCTTATTTAGCATTGTGCCACATGGCTTCTTCAGTATTACTCACTTACATTTGGTACTGGGCCAGGCGGAAACAGGTAGGCCGAACGTAACCTTTAATTTTGCTTGATTTTGTGATCCGGCTTACATGGTTCAAATCTGCTACGGCATAAGTATAATTTAATTTTAAAAATTTACATCAAATAACCAATACCTTAGACAAGGTGGGAAACTAAAGTGACTCTTATACAAGGCTGATTGTGTAATAAACCTGGTTGATATGAAGATTAAGGCGTAGAAAGCCTAGGATGGTGGCGGAGGAGAACTGTTCTTCGTCTCTCCCGACCTTATGAGATCAAGACTTAAGGAAGAAAACGTCACTGAACACATTAACGGTACTTTTGATTCAGTTTTGCAGCACAGAGTAACGGAGAATGAGATGATGTAGCTGATTGTAAACAAGTAATGTGTATTAATATCAAATTCCATGTCTGAGGTTAGTGTTCACTTAGTGCCCCGATGAGCAACGTAGAAGTATTACCACGTGCGGAAAGTACACGAGTGAAGGGGAGTGGTCGGTTGTGCTTTATTAATAAATATGATTGCAATGCTGTCATATGCCCTCATGTCTGAACAGGAAGTGTAGGTTGTGCCCTATTAGAAAAGCACGTTTTGTGGTAGGTTTCAACAGAAGAGTCGCCTGGGCCTGAAGTGTCTTCTCAGAATTCCCTGTATGCGTCAGCGCTGTTGCCGGGATAAACTACAGTGCAGCCGTCGTGCAGTGCATACTTTCTAGAAACATGAATTGGCGGGAATTATAGATCTCATTTGACAACAATTGCTGTTACATTTCAGGTCACGGGAGAAAATTCTGCTGGTGGTACTGGTCGGGATCTCTGGAATTAGCGAATGTTTTTAAGGTTTTTTTAAAGGGTACTTCCGCCATACAGAGAGCTGTCCTTTAATAAAACACTCAAGGAGCTCAAAGCAAGCACAGCCAATTTCTGTGGAGTATGAGAAATAGGCTGGATATAGCATAGCACCCCCGATAGACATCATTTTTGGATTTTTATTTTTAAGTACACTCTGGCATTGTAGATCAGAAGGATAAAGCTTTGTCTGCCGACTATCCCTGTTCTTTGTGATGGACGTTGTTGATTAACCGTTTCTACAGCGAGGCATGCAAAGCTGCACTGGATTAATGCCGCAGGAAACCACCGAACTGTAAACATAATCGAGATGCTTTCAAGAATAATGTAGATGGACACTGAACTTGCCCTTAGGTCACCTCTGCTGTCAACAGCCAGTGGTGCTTTAAGCCCAGATGTTGACAAATCACGGAACTAAACGAAGTCCACTGCTTTATTCATCATTCATCTCTACCAACTTGATTTGCTGGGCACAACCTCCGTCAGCTAAGTGCCGGTCACCCATCTATTGCACCCTATCCTTTCTCTCCGTTGCACTGCATATTTCCGATCCCAGCCGACAAAACGCAAAATATGTAGCCCATGTGGTTAGAGCAGTGGCACTAGCTGCTGCAAAAACTGGCCGGACTTGGTTTCTAGTTCTAATGATTCAACCTATAGCGTTGGGAGTATCGTTGGTTGATGAAGGTAAATAAGCCAGAAACTGCCTGGCCAGTATCCCTTCGGGTTATCCGCAGTGCTGTAGAATTACTGCTTACTAGTGGTTCAGTGGCTTACTACGTGACTTATAGAAACACGGAGATCAAAGACAGAGCGGAATTGTACTGTAGTCCACAGTTTACTCAGGGTTTGTTGATGAATGCAGCTCCTCTTCGGCAGGGAACTATGCTTAGTCCTTAGCTGAGGAAGTTTTAACTTGTTTACCCTTCCTTCCTTGTGGATGTTTCTCTGTGGATTTAAAAACACGTAGACGTCCGGATAAAAGGAGGGTTATGCATGTTTGGCACACCGGGAAACGTTCCTTCATCTGAAATTCGGTTTGGCACCCATTAGTCAGATTTACTATCCTTCCTTCCTTCCTTCATTGCATGCATGTGGGGTCTCCCCATTGCGTACAGACTGCCCAGCTCCTGTATAAAATGTTAATGGAGTAAGCTTTCGGTAATTTCGTCAGGATGTCGGGGTAGAGCTTTTTATTCGTCAACTGCAAGAGACAATTTACAGTTTTACGTTACTGAATCCCAACTTTATAAACCATTCACATACGTTTTCTGTCTTTCGATTTACCGTTGCCGAACGTTGGCCCTATAATGCTAACTGTCTCCGCTGCATACTATCCACTAGCAGAATCTTCATTTTGCATGCCAAATTAATTTTTGGCCGTATACGCGCAATAATGAAGAGCTGGATGATAAAATATACGTCCGAGTAAGTCATGTGTCAAAAACCGCGAGTCAACTTCAAATCTCTGGGTGGCATATGATAAAAACTTCTAATTCTCATGTTTACAGTGGGGTTAAATGCTAGTGCCTGATAAAAAAGGGGACAGTGTGGTTTTTTCAAGTTAAGGACAAGGAATGGGCAAGGGATATTCATCACAAAAACATGAGAACAAGGAAGTTTCTACCGCCTGTACATGAAAGCGTCTCTAACTTCCCTTCGGTCATAAAATTTTTTGTGCATTCACAAAATTCTTCCACATATGCAAGGCCGAACTCTATAGTCTGATTTATTGTCTACCCGCTTTTGCTAAGACCACTGTTCTGCTTATTTGCGTTAAATTGTTTGGGCTTGACAGACAACTAGGTGGGTATCCTTGTTATTCATTTGACGTCCTAGAATGCACCGAAATAGAACTCTTTATAAGTCCAACCTTCCTATTCCTAAAACATACTGCCATATTTTTTTGCCTTTTGCAAAAAACGCATTCGTTTGGAAATTTATCGTCCCCATAAGAGCACAGAGGATTCAAAGAAGACAGGTTATTCGACCCTCTAACCCACATGGGTGAAATACCATTTTCAGGCCTTCAGCAGGCAGACAGAATAAACTTCATCGTTCCAATGTTTTGGTGATGTCATTGCATGACTTCTTATCATATTTTCTCTCTCATAATTAGTTTCTCCATCTTCGACTGACCGCACCTACCCCGAAGTTTCTCGGTGGTCGACATACAACCTCGCTTTACAAAAGATGTGCTATTTCGTGAAGTTTTAGCCAAAATGGTGAAATTTATGTGCGATTCTAGAAGCTCGCTTAAGTAGGTTTGTAACATTTATTATTATGAAGCACAATACTAAACTGTTTTAATCGCTAAAGTGATTGAATTTATGAGGCCGGCTTCCTTCCAATCGTACTCAAAAACTATATTTCATAAAAAGGACTACTTATGTAGTAGGATTTTCCTCTTAATTTTCTGCTTTCCGTAGAACTCCAAATGTATGCCATTTAATAAATGCACAAAAATGTTCGATTTGATACCCTTCTGGGGATATATTACCTCTTCTCAAACTTTTTATTCCTCAAAACATTTTTGCATCCGACCCACTGTTACGCTTGCACTCAGGGTCTCCAAACTACAAGCTGTGAAATGCAAAGAAAATTGTACATCCATATGCGTTTCTAAGTAGAGGGTATACAGAGCTCATAAAAGTTTGCAATGGATGTAATGTGTTTTGTATACTTTGCAAACAGCGTTGATAACTGCAAACATATAATGCGCAACCAAACTTGTTATGGGGCAGGGCTCGCAGCCTTATGAAACACGGCTGTCGAATCTCAACCTCTTCCCTTTGCGCTACAGGCAGCTTCGGGGGGACCTGATACTAGCATTCCGCGTATTACGTCTTCAAGACTGCTGTCTGATATCAGGGGATTTTTTCGAATTAGCAACGACCACGAATCTGAGGGGTCATTCCCTCAAATTAAAGGTGACAGGGGCCAGGCTGGACGCTCGGAAACACTTCTTTTCAAAAAGGGTGGTCGGAGCGTGGAATGCGCTTCCTCAGGACGTTGTTATGTCGGAATCACTAGAGGGTTTTAAGCGAAAACTGGATCGATATAGCAGTGCACGATGGATCGTAACTGACAATTTGCAATAACAATAATACTACTTCCAATTTTTCAGTAGTATTGGTTTTTATATCCATTCACGTTTGCTATTTATTACGACCTCCCACGCATAGCCTCATGCGAAGGTCTCCGCGGTCTACCCTACTTGGCTATCTGCGTACCGTGATTACCCGCTGGCGATCTTATCAGCCAGACCTGCCGGTCTAAACGGTCACCCTTGGTTCGACTCAAAGCGGACTGTCGACGATCTGGACGGATGCCTCTGTTTTTCCAGTTCCGTGGCGGACTCTGCAATCAGCAAGGAAGAATCAGGACGTGGCTTCTACACGGTGATGATCCTGGGAACCTTTGCAATGCCCCCCCCCCAGTGGGAACTCCCTCTTTTCTCCTAAATCCCACGCATTCCCCCCACAAGGGCGACAGTTTTTCTCCTAAAAATCCCTGAGGAGTTTTTTCACTGTCTGCTCCTATTTTCATCCTATGACTCAGGACAACTGGCCTCGCCAACAGTCTAAGCAACAAATTTTTTGCTACCACTGCACATATGTACAAATAGGGCACTCAAAGGAATTTTTCCTACATACCCTCAATATACTGATACTGATACTGATACTGCTTTATAAATAGACATTTCATGATAGAAAAAATGCCATAGTGAGTAAAGTTTTTCAAGCCAAAACACATTTTTTTGCCAATCATTGTGTGTTTTTCCGAAATATATTTAAATGCATCAGGACACCAAAATTCAATAGAGTAAATACTTAATATTGAGTTGTCCTTATTTTCTGATTGCAATTTTTGCAGACGGTAGTAAAAAAGCTCGTCCAAGACCCGGACCCTTCATACAAAGGACAGATTTTGGAATGTTGCTTCATGAGACTTAGTGTAACCAGCCTACTCAAGTAATATTTTTGAATTGGATACACATTGCAGAATTTAGGCTTATATTTCATGGGATGGCACATCTACTATGTAATTATTTTGATTGAATTAAAAAATACTGGAAAACGTATGAGTGTTCATTATTTTGACTACTTCATTACCAATTTAAAAATACACTTGATCGCTTACTTCTGCCTTCTCCACTTCCCTTGTTGTTAGGTGTGGACTCATACTTCAGTGTATATTTGACTGAAAATAGAATAAAATAACTGAGTGCCATCGCCCAAGGTTTGTGACTAAACGTCTTAGTAATCGTTGAGGCTGCGATATATGGCCCATGATTTAGGGTTTGGAATTTGAATTCTCATTTAATGGGGGCAAATTTCAGATCCTTGCTTAATACGATGTCCTTGCTTCAGAATCTTATGTTCGTCTCCTCTCCAAATAATGTTAACTTAACTGCAAAATGGGTAGCCATTTGAACCCTCACTCCTAGGCTATAATTACATTGAAAATGATCGCCAAATCCTTCGTGGTGGGGGAAGATACACCTATGTTAAGCAAACACTTTCCTTCCATATTTCTTTGCGATAGAATATTGCGACTGACTTAGAGTTTTTTTAAAAAAACAGTAAACTTTACTCGGTTGCTATTTTAATCGTTCACCTAACTACAATGAGGGTTTTGATCTTTGTTTTTCACTGGTCATCCATGTCGAGGCCAGTTTAACATCCGAAGATCAGTGATTTACGCTTGGCTTTGGTCTTGCCGAGGTCCACTGGTTTCCATGTTCCGCCAACAAAAAGTTGGACACATTCCTGCAACCTATAGATATCGGCATGTGTAAGAAAATTATCGATTTTCTCCCCTGAAGATCAAGCATACCAAATTTAATTTGCTGTAGGGATTGCCTGCCGTAATATCGTACCCTTTAAGATGCTCTATAGAATCCCATAGCAGACACTAAGTTTCCGATTATAGCTTACATACTTTTCCAATTCGAGGTGACTTATTACTAGGATTTCTATAAACATACTACTATATTGATTTCAATCGACGGTTTTTTTACATTAACATTCTTGTTGGGAATGTGTTGAACGTGTTGTTCGCTATTCTTTCTCCAATTCCGAACCTTTTCAAAATTTATGTTTCCCTATTGGTTTTATGCATTCGGCACAAATAAACTGCCTGAAAAAAAGTCTTGCGAATTAACTATTCTACGTGAATCCCTTCAACATTTAAGTGAAGTTTTTAGCCGCTTTTGTCCTGCGAATTGATCCACTGTCCAAAATTTTTATTAAACTTCGACCGGCCCGCTGCTGAACATCCCGGTGGACTAGTGCAGATCTCGAATTGCGACGTAACGGTATTCATTCGACGTTTTTGTCAATCTACTTGTCCCTGCACAGTGCGTCCCCGTCAGTAGTTCAAGAGCCGATGCCAATGAGGTCTATTTTCTGTCCTGTGTATGATAATTAATCTCGCTCTCGAAAGTGAAATCGTTCCCATTTCATGGAAGGAATCCCCTTGCATTGCCTATCCCTAAGCATTGCTGGGCAGCATCATTGTAAGACTTTCAGTCAATATAAAGCATCCCAACAGTTTCAAAAACCTTCGAAGGCTTGATCCAATATAAAATGATGTTTCACTTAACAGAGGATAACATACAGCAGATTCACTATCTCATGCAATAGCTGCCGGAATTCTGAAAAAACAATTTCGATTGGAACATATTAATTGCGGCTGGTTGAACTAGAAATGATCATACAGCCTAATCTCAACATATTTTAGACGCTTCAAGATGCCGGCTTTCAAACGAGCTTCTTTGTGACCGCCAAGACAAAGCATGTACTGTAAAATTGACTTCTTAAATAGTATGCATTTTTGTCATTAATTTCGACTGCCTTTATAGATCCAAATATATTTTTTGGAAAACATGAACGAAAAATTATTCCTTGTACGGTTTTGGTAGCAAATTAAATTTTATACGTAAATTAAAAATAGCTTTCTGTTTTAAAAAAAATTCTAATGATGAGCTCTTTAACAATTTTCGGGTGTTCATTCAGTGAATACTGTGTCCGTCATTTGTTAATGCTGCTGTTACTGCATAGAGCATGCTCCATGTCTATTTCAACATTTTATGGGAAATATGTGAGGTCTTCGTCAAGCTGTAGGCGAAAACGTACTTTTCCTTATACAGGATGTACACAGTGCGCAGTTTGTAAACCTTGAATTCCAGAATAGCGGTCACTAGGTTTCAAATTATTCGGCAGTATAGAAACTTTTAAAAACCGAAAGATACCATTCCTTTAAGTATAAAATTTAAAGAAGGCGTAATTTGCTACCAAAAGAGAGCAAGGAATAATTTTTCGTGCATGCTTTCCAAAAAATATATTTGGATCTATAAAGGCAGTCGAAATTAATGACAAAAATGCATACTATTTAAGAAGTCAATTTTACAGTACATGCTTTGTCTTGGCGGTCACAAAGAAGCTCGTTTGAAAGCCGGCATCTTGAAGCGTCTAAAATATGTTGAGATTAGGCTGTATGATCATTTCTAGTTCAACCAGCCGCAATTAATATGTTCCAATCGAAATTGTTTTTTCAGAATTCCGGCAGCTTTTGCATGAGATAGTGAATCTACTGTTTGAAGTGCGTCTAAACACAAGTTCTTCAAATCTCGGTTTCTGACACCTGCCAACAAACTTCGTTTTCCATGTTCTATAGTAAAGGGACAATGGTGCGTCCTTCACACAGTCTATTTTGGTTTCATTAAGGCTTTGATCGTGTTGACTGCGCTGTCCTTTTCTTCAGACCTTACTCTTTCGGTGCAATTTTGACTCTGATATTTCCAAATCTGGGTTCTCGCATACAATGGAGTTAGGTTCTACAATTTTGTCTCTAGCTGCATATGCGTAAGAAGTGGAGCTATTCAAAGTTATGTTATTTGCCAGATCTTTTTTTGAATTTTGGTTCATGACTTGCCAGATACAATTCAGAACCAAAGACCTTTTATGTGTGCTGATAATTTGAAAGATACCTACCGATAATGAACCAGCAGGTGACAACATCATGCTCAAACTTTTATAGAGTTTCCTCGGGTGGGGCCCAGCGGTGCTCCACATGGCGTCGTTCCCTTTTTTCGCACAACTGCTTAGTTGTAGTACTTGTCGACGATCAAAAGCATCAAATAAAAAATGAAGGTCGCGTCATAAACTTGACCACAGACAATGAAGGCTGAGGTATATCATAGTCCAAAAGTTTCTATCTTTGTCGCCAAAACATGCAATATGGCTGGTTTGATCCTGCAAAAATAATAACATTGCGATGTTGGGACCTACCGTTATAAAATCTACGTTATAAATAGCCTGAACTACTTTTTTCATTTAGCTTCCTACGTGAAAGAAAATGGAAGCCATCCACTATCTTTTTACCAAAAGCGCTATAGTCTCGAAACCCTGCAGCCATTATTGTGAGCTCATTTAATTCGTTCCCTTGGTACCCACAGTTTGATAGCTTCGAGTATTTGCTCTGGACACGATTACAATCTGTGATACGTTACCCAGAAATACGTACAATTTTTTGATTATTCTTTCTGGAAACAAACTATCACCCGTTTTCTGCATTTAGAGCAATCACAATTTTGAGTGCCAAATCCAACCAAGTCATTGCCGATGATGAGGTTGTTCGTGGCTGCTGACCTATTTGCCTAGTATCGTCTCGAATAAGATTGTGCTGAGTCTATAGTCTGCAACACAGGTGTAAATTTTTCAGCCGACAGCTGAAACAGGAGTTTTGGATTAAGCTGTAATACCCCTAAGGAAACAACGAAAAATCTAACGTTTATCAGCTGATGAAAACTATGAACGTATAGTATGTGAAGTGAGGTTTTTAGAACACGATAAAAATCAAAATTATAACATTTATTATGAGTTCGAACGTCACGATGGCTTTTATTTTAACCGATACACTGACTTTTACTGGTAGAAAGCACTAAGGATACCGTTAGCGACAGATTTAGAGCTGGTACTGGCCAGAAAAATCTATAGTGCACCAATGTTAATCCCACCAATTACACTGACGTGCGCCCTAAACTGAGCCACCGGTACCGGCTGCTTCTGAAATCTAGTCAACTATGCTGGCTCAATGGTAAACTATCCACAGGGAGCAAATTTGTCATATATATATATATTTTTAGCGTATGAACTGCTCGGCATAATAACTCTTTTCGCCCCTCCCCCCTAAAATGTCCTATTTTCCCTCTGCATCCAAATAGGTCATTTACTTATCTTGATTGTATACAAACCCTGGAAGTTTTCTTCAGACTTTTCGAACGTTTAACAAAGCCGATCAGCAAACCTGGCCACAAGGTAAATAAGCAAATGTTGTAAATGTGTCTAATCAACTCCCATATAAGGAGGTGTAACGGAATTCGATGGTTAATGTTAGTTTTTACGTTTATTTCTTTTTAACCTTATAGGGAGGTCGACTGTGAACACGTTAGTGGACCAATCTGACTTTACCCCTGACAACGCGGGGTTTGATGTACCGCGCGATGAGATGCGGGGATTTTAAATTTTGGATTAGTGATAAAAGTATTAGGAGCGAGTCTCATCTTCTTCCGTGTCTCGGCTCACGTTTCTGCTGATCGCTTGCTTGTGAATGTTGCTCCTTAACGTCTGCCCCATCCGTTCAAGTCCTTCACCGCACATACCGGCCCACGATACAGATGCATGTAGGCACAACCTGACACCATTAATGGAATAAAAAATAATTTCATCCAAACTTCTAAGCGCACACTTATAATCATCGGTAGATATCAAGAGAATGCGGTATTAATGTTATGCAGCTGTTACAAAACCACAATCTACTAGTTATCCTACTTATGGCAGGCGTTGGTGTTTTGAATGTTGCTATTTTGCTCAACGGTAGCCCAGATATTCTTTGAAGTTATGCTATACCATCGCCCTCGATTTCACCCGAAATGACATCGAAAACCAGGAGACCATTACAGTTGCTGCCCGACTAGAGACCGGTGGATTGAGACTATAACGGCACGCGGTTTACTGGCTTTGCAACTCTCAGGAGAATGTGTAACTCACCCAGCTTAAACGTATGATAATGATATGGAATATCAGGTACCAGACATTATCAACTTAAGTATACAGTGTGGATCGAGCAGACTGCAAAGAAACTCTTCGGTTTATGCAGTAGATTGTATATCTGATGAAATTTTAAAATAAGAATTTGAGTGGGGAATTTAACAAACATTAAAGGTTGTTTATTTTGCTCAGTAGGTTGACTTGAGGCGCAAAATGCTGTTTAATGGGAACGAGTTCTGCTCCTTTCAGATCAGTATAGTGAAGAAAAATAGGGGCAAAATTGGGCCAAATTAAACGTTTGTTGATATCAAAGGAATTCTATTTGTTATTAAGCGCTGCTAAAAATTGGTTCGATTGATTATAGAGGCCAAAAAAATCCCATTGACTTATAATAAAGAATTACTTTCAAAACATCGACGGCCTGATTTTAATTATTTTGTTAAATTCCAGCAATAGGCGGCCGAATGTCCATATTCGTTAAATTCCGCATACATAAGGTCAAATTTCACTCGATAAGCATTCGTATCCTACGCAATAATATATTTATTAACGCACACTAGTCAAGAATTAAATGTTTGACTACAGAATACTTTTAGTGGTTAACCGGGGGTTACATATCTAGAGGGGCCCTACAAGTCAATTTTGTCAAAACTTCTTATTTGTGCGTGGTGTACTATAAAAGAACATAAATGAGGACAAGAAATGTTTTAATTATATCTGTTCGCAAAACAGAAAGTTTTGTTTTACGTTCCTGAAATTGAGGGAAGTGTACGTATGAGGTAACGTATTACGGTCGGGAGCAGAAGAGCGAAGTCAATTTTCAAAATTTTGTCCTGTGAATCTGTTACGTTTTGTGCCACAAAGATAAGTAATAAATTTCTGCAAGTTGTTTTACCATCCCGAAAATACTGACCGTAATTGACTGCATATGGAATACCACGAAATGTCACATGTTTTCTCGGTAACCGTAGCCTGGGCAGGCCCATTTGGCGAAAAATACGAAACTAACTACTATATTTGTTTAGTAGGCCTATTTATGCCCATTCATTTAAGTCGGCAGACTAGCAGCCGCGGATCGCGTCCCGCTTCTTCAAAGCGCATTGACGACCTTGCTACTACATCACTGCCTACTATTCACTATCTCCATCAACCCAGCCTTGCCATTACATTGCCGCGACTCGTCTTGCCAAAAAAGGAAGCAGCAGTTTTACTTTTAATTACTGCACGTACCATACGTTACCTTTACACAATTGCGGTTAAAATCTGCTTAAGATACTTCGCTGATGATCACATGAAAATGCTTTACATGCATTTGCGGTTTAACAGAGGGAAGACACCTTGACGTAACAAAATAGACAGCGACTTACATCATCTCAATTATTGAGGTTCCTACAAAAAGGAGAACAAAATGTCGATGACTTCGCCAAGGCTCAGTGAACAATCCCCAACTTTCATGCATCCGTCGTTGCTCCATTAGGGTTAAGTGATGATATAACAAATATGTACCTCAGTGACCTCATCCAAGGTCAACGAAACTCCCCAAAGATACATACTTATGTCTTAGCTCAAGGAATTAGAAGGGATATTCGGATTGCTTCAATTTAGCCCTCAAGTAGACCGGCCACAATGTAGCCTATTGTTCACAGCAGCCAGTTATCAGAAATTTAAAATTATTATTTTGAACATTATGTTACAAATAACCCTTTTATACATGTATCCAGTAATATTTTGTTATAAGACGTTTTTATTATTAATATAAAGCGCTTAATATTAAGTAAAAGCCTTCAAAAAGTCAACTATTACTGGGTTTTGGAAAAAAGGGAACATTCGGAAAAAAACTCCACAGTTCCAGATTTTTCGACGTCAATGCGACGTCGATTTGTTTTTCACACTTTTTGCTATTTACGCGATCAACGCCCTCACTATATAGCTGCCTCATTAAACTATTTCAACAAATTTTAACGACTACTTTTACTTATTTTTACAAAGGCTTTTTATCGTTCATCTCTTTTCCCCACCCATCAAACCCCAATCCCACCAGTCCCGTAACACAGAATACTCGGGTTTTAAAAATCCAGGTGGGCCTAAACAAGCTACTTTTGCCGTTTTCTCTTTAACGCCGTAAACTGACCCAGTCAAAACATGTTCAATATGTAGAAGAAAATCACTGTAAATAAAAAGATGGAACGGAACAGACAGAAGGTTATCATGTTCAAAAAATATCGACGAATATATTCTGTCGAAAGAATATATTCTTCGGTTGTGCTTTTGCAATCAAACAACGGTGCCTTAAAGTAAAATAAATACATAAAAATCTGTTCCGGTCTACATATCAATGCAAGTTCTTCCATTTTCAGCAGAGGATTTATTTTTTATTGCTAAGGAAGTCATCAAACTGGTAAAAATGTTCCATTTCGATCTTGAGCTGACCTTCAAAAAAGGTAAGACACACAGATATTCGACGCCAAAATATCTAACTCAGGCGCTTTTTGAAGAGGCAGCATGTTATCGAAAGTTTTTTTACTTATTCTTAGGCGTATTAATTTGCGACTTTTGGTGTGGACGTTCCTTCGTCTCGGCAATTTATTAACGTGTTTAGCTGATTCTTAAACTATGACCGAACCCGACAGTCGCCTAAGAAGGAATGTTTAAAAACTTCTTGAGGTAAATGCTTTTAAGAAATATCTTGCTTTGTAGTTTTTGTTAAACTGGTCGAACAAAATCATTACTTAGAGACAAACGTATAAAAAAACACTGAAGTTCGCTAAGTGTTAAGCAGAATTTGAACTCCTACTTGAACTCTCGAAATAATTACAAAGTAATGTGACGGAAAAACATTTTTCTCAATGCACACAAGATGGCATGTCTACGAGTACACTTGAAAATTTTACGAATGCGGGGTGTCCCAAAAATGTATACACATTTTACATAATTATGAAGTTGGTTTTTGTCATACTTTTATTATTTCAAAAATAGAAATATATTTACAAGTACCTTTTTTCACTGTTTTTTTTAACTGCATGTTCACGCATTATGCAACGTTTTTATTGGAAAAGTCAGATCCCAAGATTAGTCAATGCTCTTGATGAATATGATATTCACCGAATAATAAATATGACGAGTGGTATTTCGAACAATATATGAATGAAAATGAACATAAGGTTGAGAACATGTACCGAAAAAAAAACAATAAAATGGTACTTGCAAATATTTTTTTACTTTTTTGAGATAATGAAATTATAATAAACACCAGGTTTACAAGTGTATACATTTTTGGGACACTCTGTATTTTCAAATTCATTAGTCACTTACCGGCAGTGCATGTGAGCTTTTGAAACACCTTAATCCTGTGACGTCCGTATCGGCAAAATCAAGTGAAAATCTGCTTGAATTACTCCAGCGTATCATTAGTGAGCTAGAAATGAAGAAACAACTGGACATTTTGTGTGCCATTTGTTCTCTGCCCTCCATTGCTATTCTGAACCGCAATATACGATACTTTATACTACGCGTAATTTGGAAGCATACTTATCCAAAAATGTCACAACCACACTATTTGTAAACGAAATTCCACCTGTGATACTTTATTCATTCGGTGTTTTTCGTGGACAGACTGCCTCTGCATTTGAAACTTAAGATTTCTCAATAGCCCCGATTCTTCACTTTTACTGATATCTCTGTTTTTCGAACAAAACTACTTTTCGTAAACCACATAATATTACGTGGTGTTTACTTTTATATGCTTAGCCTTTGGGGAACGTAGCTTAGGCTGTTTTTTTCCGTGCCAGCGATTTTTCGGTAAAAATCCTTGGATTTCATAAGTTGTACCACCTACTGTGCCAACAGAAAAAAGATAGGCCTGAGCATGACCTGGTCCGTCGAGTGAACCGTGAATAAAAGGCTACGTCATCGCTTATCACTGCTTATGCAAGTCTGGTCGGCCACGGTCGAAGAAATATTTCTGCTTTACAACATTTTTGCTTTGTTTGATATAAATTCCCAAACATTGAGTTACGACCAAGGACGACAGATGTTTTTCGAAACGGGCATGAGAGACGAGAATATTAACCGAAACGGGGAATTTGCGCGGTTTTTCTTCGGTTCCGTTCAATAATTATGAAAGTGAATCAACATCAGTCGTTACAACGGAACGAGTGACGCATGATTTAGATCGTTATCATGAATACGCCAGTGCTGACTTGAAGGGTGGCGAAATTTTCATTGTCCAAATAAAGCTTTCTGACTGGGCAAAGCAGACCCAGGCAGTGACCTGCACGCAGACCCAAGGCCTTTTAAAGTTATTCTAGATGATAAAGTTCAGTTTCGCATATGCTAAAAGGTAAAACGGACTAATAAAGTTCGCACCAGCCAAACTACGAGCCAAGGAATGTCCTCTCCACAAAAAGAAATTGTATTTGGAGGCGTTACAGATTAACCGGCTCCGGAAAGCACTTATGGGAATATAAGCAACAACTTGACCATTTTAAAAGTGAATCTACGAAGCTGCAAAAGAAATACGGGCTGAACATACTACAAAACTCGTGAGAACATCCCAAAATACTATATAGCTACTTATTAAATACAAAAAGATCTCACGAATTGATCCCTACCCTCTGATCTGCAGACTGACAACTGGAGACAAGTAAAAGCATCCCATTTTTCTATTTTCTTTAAATTCGTCAACAATCGAGAGCATAAAGCTCTTGCTACTGGTCTGTCCGATCTGCAGTCAGTCAGTAAGTGTATTTGAGGATAAATAAGCTTGCGCCTTTGAATTCCCTATGTGCCACATCAAAATCTCGAGAATTACAAACAATATAAAAAATTCAGTGGGGTAGATGCATACAGTCATGTGGGATAATGCTGTGTAATTAAAGGGCCTCTTGGGCCTTAAATATACAATTTATTATTATTATGCAAAGCAGTCCGGCCTGATAGTAGAATATGAACATATCCCAATTGTTATAAATAAGTTGATAAGATAATGCGTGGAAGGCCAGATTATTATCGATAATTGAGTTAAATACAGGAGTAGAATGTGAATAATAGGTAATCGCCACCCAGACGAGCGCAATCCATACATGAGAGGTTCAAGCCCAGATTCATATTCCGTTGGGTGTTGTTGCCGGTTCCGTATGTCTCCAGTCGGCATTGAAGTCGCCGGATTCGGGAGTATCTAAGCGTAAGCAGTCACGACACTTATGTCCTTTGTGAACTGGCCATGGGGAGTAGTTGGCCAGTTAGTACAGTCACGTCCGTGGCCTTGACTCTAGCGTTGACACAATCTGGTGCGCACGCGCTGGTGCACACGAGAGCCAGACGTGCGGGAAATGCCCCACAAGCGTGCGAACAAATCATGGGTTAGAATACAAGGTCACTACAGACATATCGTGCATCGCTGTCAATAAAAATCTCCAGCTCCTTTCCCTCTTCCTCAATCCCCAAAATAGTAAGCCTAACTTTTTTCACAGGATACAGTCAGGGCCGAATTACTCCATATAAAGCTTGCTAAATCATCTGGGCCAGATAGAATTCATGCTCTAGCGCTACGGGAACTAGCTAACGAACTGTGGAAACCTCTGTCTGTCATCTTATAAAAGTCTTTTGAAGAAGGCGAACTCCGGAAGATTGGAAGCAAGCATTCGTCTCCCGATCTCTAAGGAAGGTCCACGACCTGAGTGCGAGAATTACCGCCCTGTCAGTCACAATTACATGGCGTGTCAAATCATGGAGCATATTATCAAGAGGCATTTAATGGGATTCCTGGTAATAATCAAAATATAATGCGATGTACAACATGCCTTTCGTCCAGGATTCTCCTGCCTCGCGAGTACCCTTTACTCGCACACAGAAGACGGGGGCCACGGATAAGGGCTATTCAGTTGAGGTCATATTTTTCTACTTCAAGAAAGCATATGACAGTGTACCAGACAGTCTCCTTTACATAAGTTTTGGGACGAGGGAATTGAAGGAAATTCTTATATGTACCAGAATTTTCTGTTTCCTCAGAGAACAGATGGTTGCTGTTGTTGTTGTAAACTCCACCTCGAAAAGGGTAAAGGTAGGAAGTGGGGTACCACACGGTCCTGTCGTGGGACCGCTTAACTTCCTGATCTACGTAAACGACTGCTATAATGACTCAGAACGTGTAACTGTCATGCCTGTGGATCCTTTATATTAACCTTGGTCGAAAAATGTTGCAGAAGCATAGTTGTTTAATAAATGGCGCCGTATTTAAAGAGGTGGATACATACTAAGATCTAGGCATGTGAATAATATCGGGCTTGTTGCCATCAAAACACTGTAAAAGGCAGTGCAGAAGGCAACTGCATTAATAATTGAAATTGGAATACCATCAGTGTCTGAAGAGTGCGATTTCTTTGGATGAATTATACGCTTATGAAATAATTACATGAGGAAATAAATGTTACGCATAATATTAATAAGATATATAATGTATCCATAATCTATACTTATATATAATATTATAATATAATATATTTATAATATAATATAAATGCTAGATTATAAATGAAAGGTTTATGGTTATACGATGGAAGTGGTAAAGATTCCGTCGTTGGATGTTTAGCAAAGATTGTACTTGACAACTAAGCCTTGTCAGTGTCTTCGACATTGAAGTTTTTATCTTCAGTTAGTGGCGGAGGAATTTTTTTGTGAATTCCTGTAGAGTAGGACTGATGATAGAACGATTGAGCAGCCGATTTTTAACATTAAAGTTTACTGAGTGCGCATGATTCCTTCTGTCTCTCACGTCCACGGCGAAGCTTAGGCGCAACTTGGAAAATCTCTGTGAACTTTAGATGCGTAGATAACGAAATAGTTGATCAATATTTCTACTGTCTCGTCAATTTCTTTTGTCCAGACAAAAGAAAGTGAGGCATATTGGATTCTGAAATGTAGGGTTTAGCCATTTTAGGTGGCATAAATCCCAGACATGCAACTTTCTTCATGGAGGAGAGGCTCTGCCAGTCCGATTAGTCAAGAAAGTTGTTTATTAAGCTACTTATAAAACAAGACTTGATAACATTATATGACAAAAAGCGACTATCATATCATAACTCCTTATTGCCCACCTTGTAAAAAAGATTCTGATTCTAGTTTGTTTTCATATTGCTTTGCATTGTTCCGAGAGAAAACACTCGAGGCCCTGTTATGTTAATGTTCTACAACTTCCTACTGACTGTAAAGAGGATAGAGTTACTTTTCATTAATAGGGTCCTCATCGGCATTCCTTATCTGTTACTTTTCGTTTCAGCTTGCGTTTGGCTGTATGCTAGCGAAGGACCCTTAATGTACCCTTTTGTAAATTCGGTGTTATATACACTGCATATGCGACTACAGATGCTATTCATTTTTTGCGGACGTTTCTACTTATTAGTCTAGCAGAAGGAATGTATCGGTGTCATATCAAATGTCAGTTTAGGTATATGGGATGCCCTTGATAGCATCAAGCCGCCAAGACTTCGCTTGTTATTATCCGATAAAACGTACTGACGTAGCGTTTCGCCATCTGATTGGTTCACGTTGTTCAAACCACCCAAACTGGTGAGCCTTACTGATACCACTTCAAAGTTGAGACTACAATTACAGTCTTATAAGACTAAGCAGATTGAGCGAATTGAACACCATTGGTCGTTTAAATAAAGTAAACCTACGGTTGCCGCGGGGTTGGCCATGGGGAATTGTGGGGCTCTCTTAGACATGAGTATCATTCTCGAAACCTAAGAATCCTGAATAACGCAGACGTATGTCGAAGGCAATATACTTACTTTTTAATTATTTCTCCACATTTATTAGGTTTTTAAATCATATATTAAAGTATTTTTAAAAAGTAAAATGCATATTATTTATATTATCGTTCAGGAAAATCATGGCTTGTTTAAGTGACTACCTTAGAGGTCACTTATCCGCTTGTTCTGTCGTCTGCCGGACAGCGCAATTACGAATGTGAAGGACATATCTGGGCTTTTCTTATGTTTTCGGACCGTCGCGCGTCATGCAGCGCCGTCGTCCGTTGGCCTTCAGTGAGTCTCTGTTTTCCTTTTTCGTGTTGATCAAACACATTTTACTATTTTGTATCGTTAATATCGAGTTTTTCACTAAGTTGGTACAGGCTTCCTTTTTGTCCCATAATAGCAAACTGTCAACGAATGAACGAAGAAACCGTACGATTTTCGTACGAATTTGAAACACGAAATCCTGCGAATTTCGTGCTAAAAAATCGTATGTAAAATTTCATGTGGACAGCGGGACGCCCACTTCTCATGAAAAGCCCCCCATTCGCGCGATCAATCACGTAGAACTTTTTTGAAGTCTTTTTGGAGTACAGGAAAAAATTATTGTATAAAGATGTCGGTAAAAAATTCGTTGAAAGGATTGAATTTGGCTAATTCTCCCTAATCGTGGTAGTACTAGCCTGTGGACGGGCCTGGCACCGGGTGATTATCTTCTTCGGCTTGGCGCTCTGAAAAGGGAAGAGTACTGGTTGAGAGTACGCACCTTAAGATATTATTTGCGTGGCGATAATATGTGTTCACTTACTGACAGGAGGTTTTCCTTTCTCAGCCTTGATGCATCTTCTGAAATGCCTGTCATAGGCCTTCTTGAAGGTGTATTTAAAGGCATCCTATAAACACCGGCGATCTATTGGCTGGTAATAGCTAGCAACTGTATAAGCTTCTGATTGAAGGAGAGTTAGAATGAAGTAGAAATCCTTACGCAAGATCACGTTATACGCCTCCGTTTCACGAAAGGCTATCTTCCCCTGTTGCTGGCCCTTAAAAGAGAGCTCTGTGATGCTGTTAGTTAGCAGGATCCGGAAAGCCATGTTAACGTAAGCCGGCTCATCATCGGTAGCTACATATGCCAAGTTGGACATCTGGTTACGTAAGATTACATTTTTGGGTAACTTACGATTAGTTGGCAATACTCTTCCCTAGATAATGCCTTATTAAAGGCGTCTAGTTCGCTAATTTTTGACAGAGGGGTATGAAAAGGCACGTCTACAGGTGCCAAAGCGGAGGCAGTCTTATAAAGGGCCGCAAGAACGTGGTCTCATTTACCTTCTCCACGCTTTCTGTCCTCTTCTGATTGTTTAAGATATCAGTGATTTATGCAAATCCACTAGTAACTTCTGGCATGTGAATGCCTGTTGTTTGAAGCCACGAGCAGGGTGCCGTTTGTGGCTCCGCCGGTTGGTTTTGTCCTCAGAGAATTGCACAACGATTAACACTTATATTCGTGGGAGGGTGAGTATCCTGATGGCATTTTAGTTAAACTGCCAGAATTGTCCGACTCTGACTCCTACAATGAGTCACAGAAATTCGAAGCTTACAAAGGGGGATATGTGGGGGATGTCGTTAGTTAATGATGGGACGAAATCTTTTTATTTCCCCGGTTGTCGCTTTGGTCGTTTAGATTTTTTTCGTTCGTCTTTGTCGTCAGACATGGTGAACGAAGACATGCCAGGGTAAAGGAGGGATTCAAAGAGCAATGATATCTATGAGATTGAAAATGTAGCAGAAGGTAAAGTTTAATGACTGATGTTTTTATTCAAATGTACAATCACTGTCGCTGTACACTTTCCACCAATCACTAGCTAAGGACTGTTGTGTTGTGGGATTGTTGGACAGTGTCCATATGGGCAGCCGTACAGTGAAAAAAGGGGATAGCTTACCTCAAGACACTTCTGCCTGGCGGAGTACACTGGTACTTATCCTTCCCAGTCCGTTTATTTCAATCAGGGCGTACCCATCGACAACAGGGAAACAGACATACTTCCGGATGGACGAGGGCAATAGGCAGCTTTTCAATGCGGTCCCCATACTAGCTTAAAAAACTTAAAGAAGCCGTGAATCCTCAGGATAATTCAAGTAATCGTCCACATTCACGTAATCATCGTAAACTAAGCCTCTTTCACCCGTGGTGTAGCGTACTATGTTTCGCTAAAGAGCCCTCGGAGGGTTAAGTGCCAATTAGAAGTGAGCCCTTGACGATTGTCTTAAACTGTGTAAATGATTCGCCACATGGTGGCAGTGGACCGTCACGGTGCTCATGTTTAAAATCCCATTCTGATGAATATTATAATGGCCGCCGCAATATCTTCAGCTCGCCTATTCGATGCATCAATTGCGGCAGCGGTTGCGGCAGTTTTCTTAGCTTTCGTTTCAAATAACCCAGATAACTTTCAAACAGAAAAGATGAAAAGCTGTCTAAACGACCATGTCGTCCGACGTTTAAATTCACTTAATTTATAATCATAAGTCGGACGACTTTTAGTATTATTATTAGAAAACTTTATTAAAATATTATTTTAAAAAATATATACATCCACTGAAACTTGCATTGACAATGTTGGTTATTTTAAGAATTTGCTAAAGTTGTTCACTCGGAGATTTTTTCGCCTGTTTGGTAAACAACACATGGTCTACAATGCCCATAGTATCATGCACATTGCAGACGACGTAGAACGATATATAACAAACAACTTTGAGTGATAAAGCAGGTAGCACTTTTTTGAAGTCTTTTTGGAGTACAGGAAAACTCTATTGTATAAAGATGTCTGTAAAAAAATGTGTACAAAAGATTTAATTTGGTTAATTGTCCCTCCTCGTGGCATAATTAGCCTGTGCACGGGCCTGGCTCCAGATGATTTTCTTCCTCGGCTTGGTGCTCTGAAAGAGGGGGCGTACTGGATGAGAGTACGTACTTTAAGATGTTATTTGCGTGGCAATGGTATGTGTTCACTTACCAACAGAAGGTTTTCCTTTGTCAGCCCTAATGCACCGTCTGCTATGCCTGTCGTAGACCTTCTTAAAGGTGTCCTTGAAGGCATCCTCAACACAGCGGCGATCTATTAGCCGGGATTCATTTACAACTTTATAAGCCTCTGATAGAAGGAAAGTTATTATGAAGTAGTAACCCTTACGCAAGATCACAGTATACGCCTCCGTTTCACGGGAGGCTTTCTTCCCCTGCTGCTGGCCTTTAAAAGGAAGTTCCTCTGTGATGCTGTCAGTTAGCAGGATCCGGCACGTCGTCGGTAGCTACGGATGCCACGTGGGTCATCTGGTAACGTTAGATTAAATTGTTGGGTAACCTTCAATCCGTTGGCGATATTGTTTCCTGACAATGCCCTATTAAAGGCGTAGCGATTGAAATATTTTTGCTCTTAGGGATCCCTAATAGCAAAAAAGCCACGAACCCTGATAGCAATTTGATCTGGATTCCTAGCAGACTCCAAGCGGATAAGTCGACAATTCGAAGCAGATTCCATCTTCGAATTGACACGCATGTCGAGCCGGATTCGTGGCTGGACATTTCGAAAATGTCGAGTTTCATTTTTCAGCCGGACAGGGGGTACCTCCTCGCTTGCGAAAACCCCTCTACAACGAAACCCCATAAAAGTAGACTTTGAAGGCGGCTGGCATTAATTATGCTGTATTATTTGTGTAAGAATGTTATAAAAATATTATTGTACAAAAATAATTTTACCTCTTGTTAAAATGCGTATGCGCGATTGAAAAAATCTGGTAAACAGAATCAGATAATAAAAAGAGGGGAAAATGTAATGTTCGTCAAGTAAATGACAGCCAACGCAGGAGGGATAGGAGGGATGACGACGGACCTCCAGGACAGTCGACGACAGGGCATGCGCTCTTTCATTCTATGCCCCTGCTAGTTTCATCTGGGGACTCTTCCTGAACCTCTCACCCTACCATTTTTATCACCCACTACTTTTTTACACTGAGCAGCCTCCATTTTTGAGGACTGATATTTTTTTACCTCGCAAACATTTACTTTACGAATCATTAACCCATCATCCTCCCTCTTTTACAGCGAGCAGCCTCCATTTTTGAGGGCTGATATTTTTTTACCTCGCAACCATTTAGTCAAGTCAAGTCAATTTTATTGAAGGAAATATAGGCTTACGTCTTTGAACTCCCTCTTGGTATATAGTATTCAAGAAATACCTTGGCACAGCCGAACATTTCAAAGAAGTCGTTGACACAATTGTAGGCGACTACTCGCTTGTTTCAAGTAATGCACTCACATGTGGTGATGTCAGTTAACACGAGCCAGCAGTTTAACTGCAGTTACAACCATTTTCATGTTCTAAACCTCCACTATGGAAAACAGTACGCTGTCTGCTGCACTTAGTGATATTCGCTGTAAATATGTCCCATTTTTATTTGGTAAGTATTTTCACCTTATCCCTCTGTCACATACTTTTTCGGAAGAATAAACTTAATATAAACTTTCCGTTGTCACGTTTTCTTATGAAAGTAAATGACCTGACTATCACCTGCTTTTCATTTAGATGTACTTTGTTGTTGCATTTACAACTGAAAATTCAGTTGATGGGGTTGCCGAGAAATCGTTCCATGAGCAGGACAAGAGCCGTGTGATGTAGCCCGATGATCGCAAAGTGCGAAAGCGCTGTTTAGAGATGGACGAGCTGCACCAGAGGGCACGCCCTATTACCCAGTTAGGATACTGGGTAATTATTTCTTACTAGGCGACGCTCGCCGTCGCGCTAAGGTGGCGGAGGAGACCTCCAACTTATCCAGTTCTGAACCAACGCTCAAAGGCAGAGGGTGTCGGAGGAAGTAAGCGTTTAGTACAACTAATGTTGCCTTTTCTAGGATTCGTCGTCAGCTGTCCTCGGAATCTGAGGACGAAGTATGTAATAAAGAAAATGATCCGCGACGGGCTGAATGCGCTCTCGGTTGGCCAACCACGTCTCAGTAAGGACTATTACTTTAACATACTTAAGGGTGCGCTCCCTTACTATTTCTTCGCCAACTGCTGCGGTCCCAATTTGACCATCACCTGCCATGAGCCCTGCAGCGATGCAGGATGCTCTGAAAGCCATGGAGACGCGGCTTTTAGCACACATTGATGCGCGTTTTTAAGCCCTAGATGCTACTGCTAGACAAAGAAACGAAATTCTTGTAAAACTCGTGGACCATATTGCTGCGAAGCACAGTGTGCTGCTGGCAAAAGTTGAGCAACTTGGTGCTGCTGTCCGTGACAGCCACTGTTCAAACCTCGCATGCCCGATGGCGGCTGTGGGGAGTTTGCCACTGTGCTCCGAAGACAGCCTGGCTCATTTCCTCCAACGCTTCAAGTCAGACAAAGATAGTCTGCAGGAAACGGTACGATTGTGTTCAAATTCAATTCTAACTGCTTACTCACGGGTGGATGGTTAAGTCAAAATTGGTGAAAGAAATGAGAAGGACATTCTTAGAAGCCTACTCTCGGGGATTTTGGGACCTCCCCTTATTTTAAAATTTACTTTCTCAAGGTCTTCCAAGAATAAAATGTCTTTCAGTAGGAGTCCCTTATACGCTGTATTTAATGGTAGGTTTACATTTGTGTAACCACGTTCAGAGGCCGTCCGACAAAATCCGGACTTGGACAATGTTGATGAAAATGTTGTGCGCAACACCATCATAGAATGTTTCCACGGGTCTCGGGACCACTATGGTGGGGTTCGAGGGAAGCGCAGAGATTTTGTCCACGGAGGGTTCCTGGAATTACTAAACTCTGAGGACACGGTAAGTATCATCGATCTTGCATACCTTCTTTGCTCAGTTGATTTGACTTTGAATTATTTGTTATCAATTATGACTGAACGCATCTAATATTGCTGTTTATGTTATTGTAGGAACCCGCAAATCTTGGTGAATTTGCAACGAACACTTCAGTGTATATACAGCCCTCCATACCTGAAGAAAGCTATGCCAAGTAAGAGGATCACTCCCTGAATGAACAATGAAAATTGTTCGAACGATGATAAGCATTTATGTACATATGATTTTCCACAAATTAATTTTGTCTTTCAATACATTTTCCATCTGCAGTCCCATCCTAGGCGGGGGTATATCCTCGTTTAATCCCCGCCCTAGGCGGGGCTAAACGGGGATTGTGCTGGCAGGGTGAGCAGGAAGAGCATACAGTAAAAAACTCCTAAGGCATGGCTCAGAAATCAAAACGGAATGTCATTTGAATTCTGAGCCATGCCTTAGGAGTTTTTTTACTGTCTGCTCTTCCTGCTCGGTTACACTGCTGGCGCGTGTTAACTGACATCACCACATGTGTGTATTTTACTTGAAACAAGCGAGTAGTCGCCTACAATTGTGTCAACGACTTCTTTGAAATGTTCGGCTGTGCCAATGTATTTCTTGAGTACTATGTACCAAGAGGGAGTTCAAAGACGATAGCCTATATTTCCTTCAATAAAATTGACTTGACTTGACTAAATGGTTGCGAGGTAAAAAAATATCAGCCCTCAAAAATGGAGGCTGCTCGCTGTAAAAGAGGGAGGATGATGGGTTAATGATTCGTAAAGTAAATGTTTGCGAGGTAAAAAAATATCAGTCCTCAAAAATGGAGGCTGCTCAGTGTAAAAAAGTAGTGGGTGATAAAAATGGTAGGGTGAGAGGTTCAGGAAGAGTCCCCAGATGAAACTAGCAGGAGCATAGAATGAAAGAGCGCATGCCCTGTCGTCGACTGTCCTGGAGGTCCGTCGTCATCCCTCCTATCCCTCCTGCGCTGGCTTTCACTATCTGAAAGCAAAAGATTGGACAGTGAGTACATTGACAAAGTTGGTTAATGCTTCAGTAAGGTAAGGTTTACTCACCGGCCGGCTGGGTGTTGGCCACTGTCCGTAGCAGCCTTTTCTTCCTTCGGTCCGGGGCCCGCTTAAGGGCTCTCATGAAGGCACTGTGTCGTTCGTACGCGTTATCCTTGTAGGCAACGCACCACAGTTCAAAGGTCTCTGTGGAGATCCTTGTCATAGACGTGATCTTAGCTTACCGGTTACGATTCGGAATAAGGATGATTTATCAAAGGCGCCTGTGTGTTCACCGCGGCCTGTAAATGTCATAAAGGCTGTGATGTCATCGTCAAATAGGTTCCTAATAACCCTGTTGGCATAGGCACGAGCATTGCCCCCTCGCAGCCTGGCCAGAAAGGTAACCTAGTAATAGATGTTATATGTAACGCCTCCTTACAGTGAGCTGTCTTCTTTAATTGTCCTGTTTCTCTTCCTCGACCCGATCCATGTCTTGGAGCGTATGCATCTTTGCAAACGGGGGCTCCATGCTGGAGGTGCGAACGAAGGTGCTGGAACCGGGCGTCGGAAATATTATCTGATTTTGCAGGAAGGTTTTGATTGGCAGAAACCTCCGATCGGCCTGTTGTGTCCATTTTATCATATTGTAGCGGCCGAACGGTGTAGCGGTGGGAAATTCACCAAGCGGTTGTCTCGAGGTCTGATAATTGTACCTGGAGTCGGTGTTGCTGGACAGTATGATTCTAGGAAGGGATTCGTCTTCGTCGCTCGCTCAGAAAAGAAGGGATTGTGAGATGACACTTCAGACCAAACGTTAGACGGTTGAAGGGTGATCTGAAAAATGGGATTGGAAGCCATAGCTTCATACAACAAGTATGTGAAATCTATTCTATCGGAACCATCAATCGGAGTATTATGACTTGACATATTATAAGAGATTCCGTTATCAACCAGCTTTGGCTAACTCATGTCACAAAGGCTTACATTCCATGTCGAAACCTCGGGAAAACTCGTGAAATGGAAACTGCAGCTAAGACTTATTGAAATAGGCCTGCATATAGGCAGACAATGGCCAAATTTAATCACAATCTAAGTCAAACAGAACAGCTTCATGCAAATGCTATTTCTATAAGATCGACTTAGAAAAAGTATTAGACAGTTTACACAGTCAGTACGATATCACTTACCGTGTTCTGTGACGGAGGTTATAGACCGCAGCCGAAGGTATAGGGGTTTTCTTTTGGAAACTAAGTAGATTTAACAATAAAAGTATTTCAAACTGTGTTACCTTATTGCCAATATTCCTTCGTTTATAACGGCCACCATACCGGTATCGCGACCCGTGAAACCACCCTAAAGCGACTTTCTGAATTTCATCATCTGAAATAGTGATGACTTTCCTAATTTGGCGGATGGTCTCTGTGTGGTGAATGTAAATTTTAACGTACCACTGAAAATGGTATATAGCGGGCTTCGCAAAAATGACCGCTTGTTGTTAGACTGACCTGTGCGATCCATGTAAATTTCTGGCATAATGGCGGTCCTAAGATGGAGCCGAGGAAGTTCCTAATGACCTTGTCATTGCGGCCGCCAACTGTTTTAAGATGTTTAACCTTTAAAAGTCAATAGGTAAATTGGCTGTTGAACTGTCCTACCGTATCCGCACTGCAGTTGACGTCATTCTGCAAGCGGTGGAGGAAGTCTTCGTAATCGTCCATTGTATTGACAGGTTAGCCACCCCTACATGGTTCTGGGACGGAGCGCCTGTTTTCCGACAATTTGCTTTCTATCTGCTCAATCTTGCAAAGTATCAAGTGTTTTTCTTCTGCCATAGCGTCTTGGCGTTAACTGAGTAACGTTGCACATAAGAAATGCAAGTCTTACCGCATGACTTCATTCTCTTCTATTAGCAAATCGGATTCGGCGCGAATCCGATTCCAGCTCGACAACTCTACAATGTAGAGTCTGATTCCAGCTTGACTTGCATCCAATGTAGTGTCCGATTCCAACTCTACAATTGCTCTACAATGTAGAGTCCTTAGTTTTATCTGAGCAGGGGTTACCCTATTCCTCGAAAAACCCCCGCCCAATTCGAAACGCAGTAGATAAGCACTTTTTTGGAGACGTTTAAATGTTGGAATAGTGTATTATGTAGAAAAATATCATTAAAAAGCGCTAGAAATATACAAAAACTTAAAAAGTAATCTAGGCGCTATGTAAAAGTAGGGACTCGAATAAGAGTTCATATGTAGTACCGAAAATGAGTACTGGAGGTGGTGCCGGAGTTAAAACGGTAGAAAAAGTATACAAAGCGTAAGGAATAATCTTGGCGCTATTAACAAATGGGAACTGGAATAGGAGTTCATATTATGCAGTTAGCATCGAAAATGGGTACTAGAGTTGGGGCCGGAGTTAAAACGGTAGAAAAAACAGCAGAAAATATATACAAAACTTTAAAAATATCGGGGGCACTATTTACAATTCTGGACTTGAATTTGGGTTAATATTGTTTATTTGCGACGGATAAGGGGTACTAGAGCTTGGGCCGCGGTCATTATCGTTGGGGCGATTGAAGTCTAAAAGATCAAAAATACATAGCCCCATTAGGAATAAGGAAACATTGACGGTGGCTATATGTAGAATTGGTTAAGGAAAATGTGTGATTGAACTCACCATTGTTCCTGAAGCACTTAGAAATTCAATAATCCCTGCGATGAAAGCGATCATACGCTTTCTTGAAAGCTCTTTGAACCGGCTTCGGCACGAGCGCTAGGTCCTGACTGTTCAGACAGCACCAGTACCTTGCAACCTCAGCGATAGAAGGAGATCAAAGGGCTTTGCATGAAACATTACCTGTAACAACGACGTATATCTTTGACTTTGTGAAGCGCCGCTTCGGGTTGTCATTCCAACCGCCGCTGAAGAGAACCTCGGCGGTTATTTTGTCGCAGAACAGAGTTCTGAATACTCTGTCTGCGAAAACGTTACTATTAGACCCACCGTGGTCTCTAAGGTGGACAATCTGATATGTTATGTTAGTAATAAATTATAGCCTACCAGCTGGCGACGGAAATCCCCGTCGTCCAATCGTGCATCGAGGCGGTCGTATCCCTCAAGGGTTTCCACCCTTGAGATTATGAAGCTTTCAGTTGCCGGGGCATCCGCCTGGCTGGTGGATACCTCCTGCCGGCAGCTTTCCAGTTTCTGGAAGTGCTGCAGGGTGTTTTGCTGGAAGTCCGTGATGAACTCGTGTAGCTTTTTAGGTAGCCAACGACTAACTTATTTAAATTTACCTGATCTCGCCGCATGGCGTCCAACTTCTTTTCAGTGGCAATTTGCCAACTGCTCAGATGTTGGTGACCTAGGCCGAGGAAGAAAGTTACGGTTGTTTGGTAAATTACTGGCTGAAGCGGGAGGTGTCGGAGATCTATCCGTTGGCAAAGTTATGCCACTTGAATCACTGTCCAGTTGCTGTTCCTGAAAGCATTTTAAATAAAGCAAGTGAAATGCTTACCGGCTCTAAATCACTGGATAAATCGATATCCGTGCGCAGAAAATCTTGAAATCTCTTTGGCTCCTTCTTGGGCTTCTTGGAATGTTGTCTGTCGTCGGACATAGGATACCTGAAATGGAAAGGTCCCGTTAAGCGCCTGTTGATCTGCTGATTACTGTTTAAAAAGTAACCGATTGCAGTCGAATTCACTTCCAGTGGAACTGGAAGGTGTTTTTATCTTTTTTATTTATATCCTTAGGAACATAGCATGGATAAGCAAAAAACGTTTGAAAGTTTACTGTTAAAAAGACAAACTTACCTTGGTGGCATCATTGGAGTTAACTGGCACTGTCTCTGATATCCCATCGCTCGTTTATCTCAATAAGAACGTACTGATCCTTTGATGGAAAGCATGCATGCTTCCAGACTTTGTGCGGCAGCGGGCAGCACTTCACCGTTTTTCCTAATTTTGCTTGAAAAAGCTTTAATTCCGATGACTCTTGAGGGTAACAGCAGAAGTTGCCAACATTCTCATATTCAATGTACACTTTATGTCACCACACGGATCGCGTACGATATTTTGCACGCATATCAATTTGCCATCAATAGATATAGAGCCGTTCGAAGGACTCGCCCCTACATGAAGGATGTGCTTCGTTACATACTTAAACTGCGTGAAAGTTCCACCGCCGGGTGGCAGTGGTCCGCTAAAGTGCACCAGGATCTTGGTGCAGGAGTTCAACACTGCGATGCAAACATCTAAACTCCTGCAGAATGACTCCTTCCAAGGCATTTATCCGCCAGTTATCAGGCGGTTGTGACGAACGAGCAGGTTCAGCTACACTGCAACTAGTTGATGGCGCCCTAAAACCATCAACCGTTGTTGCCATTATGTTGGTAACAGTGTGTGTGTGTCGTAGCCCATAGTTGGATCAGGAATCCCCGCCGGAATCCAAACTGGGAGTAGTTGGGAGACGGAGAAAGCCGCGACCTCGACCGGCTTGAGCCACAGGTCCGCGGGAGTGAGGTGGGTGCCTGGCCGAGAACCGCAGGCGAACAGATGACGGCAGTCATGCGGCGAGACGCCACAGTCGGGACAGGAGTCGGGTATGGATGGGTCGAGCCAGTGCTGGTACTGGCGAAGGAGCATGCAGTAGCCACTGAGTAGCTGCGCCAGGGTACAGCGAGTGACCCTCGGGAGATGTCGTTCCGAGGCCGCAATCGGAGGTGGATAGCCACCCAAAAGGACCGGGGGACGGTAACCTCGTTTCTCCTCGACAACGAATCTCTGGTGGAGACGCTGGAAGCCTGTCTTGGTGGCAGAGCTATCAACAGGTAGATCCGCAAGAGACGAGGCAACAGCTTCCTTGTGGAGTGCTCGAATAGACGGCCGGACGTTGCGGCAGGGCTCGGGAGCGGTGCAACTGTGATGATTGGGATGGCCGGGTTGCGAACAACTCCACCAGAACTGCTGGCTAAGGAGAGTGTTGTGATGGGCGACCGGTAGAACAGAAGCCTCCGCATGAAGATGATCTATAGGCGACATTTTATAGCAACCCGTGATCGTGCGGAGGGCAGCGTTTTGGGCTGACTGGAGGCGGCGGAGGCTGGAAGAGCTCATCGTAGGAGACCAGATTGATGCCGCATAAGTGAGGTGCGGCTTGACCAGCGCCTTGAAAGCAGTCGACAGAGTCTCTTTTGCGCAGCCCCAGGATGTGCCTGCTAGAGCCTTGAGGACCTTCGTGCAGCGGCTTACTTTGCTTGCGGTCTCCCCGGCATGGTCTGCGAACGTGAAGAGCGGATCAAAACGCACACCAAGGAGTTTGGGCTTGCGGACGAGCGGTAAGGAGGCCCCATTGACGGTGATGACCGGGTGACGATTGAACTCCTTCGGATCAAGCGTAAAAACAGTTACGGACGACTTGGCTGCCAAGATCGTCATTCCGCGCTGGGTGAGGAAGTTTTCGACAACAGGCATGAACTCCGTGAGGAGCTGTGCAGCCTGATCGATGTCATGGTGCCGGCAAAAGAACATGCCATCGTCCGCATAGTATACCACTTGCACAGGTGCCCGGGGGAGTGGGAGCTCTCGCATGTAGATGTTAAAGATTGTCGGGCTGAGCACAGAGCCTTGAGGGACGCTACAGGTCTGCTTACGGGGCTTGGAGAGAGCGCCCCGGAAGAGGACACGATCGTGACGGCCACGGATGTAAGCCGCCAACCATCGGACCAGGCCAGTCGGGACGTTCAACGAGACCAAGTCCTGCAGGAGCTGATCGTGGCGGATGCAGTCAAAGGCTCGTGACAGGTCAATTGAGACTGCCACGGTCCGCGAAGCGGGCTTCTGTTGATTGAAGCCCTCGAGGATAGCGTCGCTGAGCTCGAAAAGCGCCGTTGTAGTTCCACGACCCGATCGGAAACCATGTTGGTGGCAAGATAGTTCCGCCACAGACGTCAGAATCGGGTGGATGAGCCGTTCCAGGATCTTCCCAATGGACTGAGGAGGACAATTGGACGATAAGAGGTTGGTAACAGTGCTTACGGCAGGTGTGGCTCCATTGCAGGCCACGGTGCTAAACTCTTGGACGTGACCGGGGGTTCGTTCTCAGACTCGGAGTCGGAGGGGTAAGTGATTGGGATTCTAAAGCAACGTAAGATTATTCACATTACACACTTACTTTCTTCGACAACCTTTGCCCCTCTGCGTGGGGTCTGAGCTCGAGAGGTCAGAGGAGTAGAGGGCTTTTTCAACGACTGAATACATCTGGACAACAAGGAGATTTTCAGTTGGCACAAGGCATTCAATGAATAACAGAGGGGGATAACGCAAATTTTTAAAAAATACTGCTCGGAAAAACTGCAAAAGGGTGTGGCTCCATTGCAGGCCACGGTATTAAGAAGTTTCTTCATAACACCTAGGCATACTAGGTGTATGTAGTTTAGTGGGAAACATTCCACCATGTCGATAGGTAGGGTCTCGGAGGGGGGGCGTCATGTGTGGTGCTCCCCCTGCGTCTGGGCACGGAAGGTCACATTATCCCGTTAGGGTCCACTATAGGTGGGAAACACCGTAAGATGGCTCTTATATTTCCCATGTTGTTTAAACCTACAAAGATGTCTCGTGTGTGTGTGTGTGACAACATACCTGTCGCATCCATACAGGCCGTTGTGGGCTGCGATTTGCTTAACATATGCACGGGCAGGCCTGTCACAGAACCACCGTCGCAACATCACGTGTAAGCAACGTTGACAGGCCATCTGCAAGCAGTTTTCACAGGTCTGACACACAGACCTCTAGAAATCTATCCAGAGGTTCAGGCTTGCTGTAACCGCAAAAGACGCCAACAACAAAGAGTTGGGAAATAGCGGGATGCCTAATACGACAAAGTATGGGCCACATGCATTCACCTGACCCCTTAATCATATGCATTCCGTCGATGTGAAGTTGCAAGCGCATCTATGGAATTACAACTGTTGACCTAATGTGCAGTAGGCCTCTATCAGGCCTAAATGTACATAACGACCATCCCTGCCAGCATTGGCTGGAGCTGGGGACGGGGCTATCCGGAGCCAGTAGTTAAGGCATATGCATTATTCCGGAACCAAGGCTGTCTTAGAAGGAAATCTAAGTACTTTTTCATATTTTTCGTACGCAAACTGGCTCGATTGCGGGAATTTCTACTGGAATTTACCCATAAATGCCAGTTTCGCCCTGCTCGCCAACACGGCAATGCGGACGCGTTGTCCCGACGACCCCCAACAACACCGCTTACCGAGCCCAGCTTCGATCTTGACTTGATTGCCGTCTTGATGGTCAGCAAACCCTCTCGCTATCAGTTGACGGTCGCCCAAAGCAACGACCCCGATACTGGATTATATACGACCACCAGCTCAACGGCCAACCCCGACCGACTGACGCCGAACTGCGCGGCTCCTCTGAAGCTGTCCGCGTCCCGTGCAATCAGTGGGTGAATCTGTTTATCGAGAATGGACCGCTTTTTAATGAGGGCCCTACGGCACAGCCAGCACGTCTCGTAGTCTCGGGTAGTCTCACCACAACCGTTCTCAAAGACCTATACCAAGAGTTTGGTCATGTAGGATCTTCCAAAACGGAGGCTGCAGTCTGACAGAGGTTCTGCTGGCCGCAACTTTGTGACCAGGTAAACACCTTTTGCAACGCCTGCGCAACGTGTGCCTCGTTTAAAGGTACCGTAACTCTATTCCGGACGCCCATGCAACCAATGACCACGGGCTTTCCTGTCGAATGCGTCGGCGTGGACATTGTCGGACCGATTTCGCCCACACATTCGGGGTACCGCTACATACTTATCCCAGGGGGTTTAGTGAGTCTAACCGTGCAACTGCGATCTTCAGACCATGGTTACTTAGTGTTGAGGAGAAGTCTTTAAAGGCCAGAGTAGATGGAAGAGTTTGTTGTGTACACAACGGAAGAGGAGAATAGATTTACTTGGGAGAGACAATCCGATCAGTAGATTGACCGGGCCCAAGTGAGGTCTTAGAGTAGTCGGGCCAGAGGACAGATAGAGGGAGATCTTTCATTGGGTAAGTCGGCCCGGAGATTTTGGGCAGAGAGGCAACTTGCGTCGGGCACGCGTGCAAGCTCCTCATTCGTCACCTCATAGATCCGAGAACTATGATTGGCTGATCGAGACGTCGAGAAAGCACATCGGTGAGCGTTTGGGAAAGTGCACTTCGACGCGAGCTAGTCAGGCAGGCACGACCCGCTACATACTCATGTTAGCTATTACTTCACCAAGTGGGCCGAAGCTGTCCTCATTGCTAAACGGGATGCAGCGACGGTTGCTGACGCCATACTTGACGAGTAGTTATGTCAATTTGGTGCTTCTCTGTTGCTACATTCCGACTGTAGTGCTAATTTCGAGCGTAGGTTGCTGCACGATGTATGCGACCTTCTCGGTCTCCACAAAATATGCACTACTCCCGGACACCCAGAAGGCAGCGAGCAGTTTGAACGCACTAATTGGACGTTCATCAACCTACCCAAAGCCTTCGTTGGAAACTTACCCTCAGGAGACTGGGATAATCGCCCACCGTGCGATGGTAGTATAAAAACCTCGAAAAGCCCTTGCGGTAGTATAGAGGCCGTTTTATGACAGTCGCCAGACTCTTCCTCTACTTTCCAGTAGCCAGGCTTCAATTATAGCTTGGAGAACCATTGGCCCCCGCAAGGGCTTCTAGCGTGACGTCAATACGAGGCAGTGGGAATGAATCACGGATCGTGACCGCGCAGAGACGATGATAGTCGATGCAAAAACGGAGGCGTCCATCTTTCTTCGGCACTAACGTGACGGGGGACACCCAGGGGGACTTTGACAGACTTTGATAAAAAAAATACTGTTCACAAGGTGTGTAAAAGGCGGGTGAGGTAAAGGTCTCTGCCAATGTGTGAAAGGGCGTATTTACATAAAATGTTGTGCACGGGACTTGAAGGGAGACAGTCCTCCAGGATGGAGACTTTCAAAATCAACAACATAGACGAGGATCCTCCTCCAGCAACAGCGAATCCAGTGCGATACCTATGCTGATATCTGGCTCACCTACGCCGTTGACGTCCGCTGGTAAGCAATCACGCCACAAGGACTTCGTTTC
>JAYGXS010000001.1:76677035-76693388 GCA_036362985.1 Ligula intestinalis | reverse complement strand
TTTACGGCGGCAATTCCGGTTCTTCGGGAGCTACCTTGAAACGTACCCCGCCTACATAACAGACCTAAACCAGCAACTATTGGAGGAAATAAGAAGTCAACAGAACTGCGGGCAGATGTCCACCTGCAGGCAAGAAAGTGCACCCCCAGAAGAAACTATTTTACTCAGAAGAGTGTAAACCCTTGAGAAGTGCGAAAGCCTGCAATCCCGCCTTGCAGACGGGGTGTTTCGCCGCCAGTTGGTATGGCATAAATCATTGTCTAATTACGCGATCTATGCGGTGCAAACAGTTATGTATTCACGGACGGGGTTTTTAAAACTCTTTTCGCGGATCAAATAACCGCTAAGGTCCTCTTCTATGGTGCATCAGACGACAACCCGAAGAGGAGGTTTACAAAATCAAACCTCTACGCCATCGTGGCAGGTAACACATAATCTATTACAGTATGATCTCCTTTTAACGCAGACGTGGGCATGGAGTGGTGCAGAGCCCATAATTGTGACCAAACGGAAATACACAAAAACTTTCAGAGAACATTCCGGAAGGCTTACGGCCGCTTAAGGCGGAGGCTTTACCTTGTACCCAAGACCAGTCGATGCCTTGGTGAGTTCAGTGCAGCCTTCACTTACAATTGAATATCATATGCTAACACTACTGCTATCACGAATGATGCACACTTGTTATTGGGCAATGTACTTTCTGTCTTGAAGATCACAATTACCACGACAACGATGGGCCATGCCCTTCCAGTTGCACCCTTTGCCCCTCCCAAGCGGACTCAAACATCCCTGAAATGTGAGGCACCACATGGGCATGTAGTGGCCTTGCTGCAGCCATTTGCAGCCCAAAACCAATCGCTGACGCATGGCGCCTTTAGACTGTCTGCGCGCCCACTGCTAGGCTAGGCGCTAACTGTCCTTGACCGACGCGCACAGGCTAGCCAGCGTTAGCCAACCTAAAGGTCGTGCGCCCACGCTAGTCTAGACATCAGCAGCCCCATTGGCCCCGGGACAAAGCATTCGCCGGCGGTTCCTGATGCTCTAGTCACTCCGGAATTGACGCCCTAGCTGTTGGACTGCGGGCATCCGCGAGTCAACACTCTTTCCATCTAGTCTCCGTCCTGTGTACACAATAAACTCTTCCTTCTACTCTGGCCTTCCCAAGACTTCTCCTATCTCCTAAGGAAACTGGGCCTCGAAGATTTTAGGTGTTAGGGTTAACCGTCTTAGCCCTAAATCCTATAGGCATGTTCTAAAAATAAGCGGTCGTTCGTGGGAGGCCCACTATACACACTTTTCAGTGGTAGGTTGAAATTATTTTCCTCACATGCAGAGGCTATCCACCGAATGGGAATAGTGAACACTTTTTCTGAGGAGGACATTCGGAAGACCGCCAATGAGTGGTTTCATGGCCACTAGTGTGGACGAAGTAAACGACGGCACACTGCCTATAAGGCAACATAGTTTAATTGACATTTATTGTTGAATCTACTTAGTTTCCACACGAACACGTTGAGGCCCTTGACTGTCCCGTACTGCTTCTATCAGAGGACACGGTAAGTTTCATCCTATGCACTGTCTTCAATGTCTAATACAGTAGTCGCCGGTTATTAAGCCCACCTCGGGCCCAGACCAAATTGGGCTTAATAAGCGGCGGGCGCACTAACCGGAGTGTCCTAGTTTTTGATTAGCAAACGCAGGATAGGCACTATAAATTACATACGTACTGTAGTATGTGTATAGCTTGGTTATGTACAAGAAATGAATGCTGTTTGTCTGTATTTTACGTAAATACAAAAACTTAAAAAAAAGATTTGCCACACGTTTAAAAAAAGCGGTCTAGTGTCAGTTGTTTTGGAGGAAACTTCACTCGCAAGTGCTCTTTGATGTCCTTCACCAAGCACCAGAAATCGTGGAATTTTGTGAAATCTGGTGCCTTTAGACCGCATTGCAGAGTGTAGAGTGCAGCTCCCATCTGTGCAGCAGTGGGAACTGGCTTTTCCTCATTATCATCATCAAAAACTTCCTCATTTGCTTCTCCTCCATTCTTCACTGCTTCCTTCTGAATGATTTCATTGACCAAGTTCTGCTGAAAATCTTCCTCGCTTGTTTCATCAGTGACTTCAAAATCTGCAAACTGGGCTTATAAGCCGGCGGATTTCGCTATGTAAAATTCCGTCCCAAGCTGATTTGGGTTTAATACGTGGCTGGGCCTATTAACCGTGGGCTTAATAACCGGCGACTACTGTACTTTCTTAACTTCTACTCGCACAAGCAGTTAGTCAGGGCTAGCCTCTGTTAAGAAGCCCATGCCGTTCACACGGGCTAAGTGCAGCCGGTTAGTTCGCTTACTGCTAAGTGAGCCGCCGGGCGACAGGTGTGACCAAAAATCGGTATCAACGGCGGTCGCGGCAGAGCTGCGTGACTGCGTGCGTGCATATTTGTGCGTGCACGGGTACTCCAACTGCGAGACCACAGTGCGTCAGGCTGCGTCCCTCCCCAGAGTGCACGCTTACGCCGGGTGGGAATGGTTGGAGGAGCTTGCTTTTTAGTATAGTATGCAAGGAAACATTGCTAAGTACTTATTAGTACCAGTATTTTTATGTAAATGTGTTAGCCTTGACTACGGGCGGGCATCGCAAATGAATAATATGCATTCTTTAAAGTACATATTTTTAGATTTACGTGAGCAATTATTGAATAAGGAGTTTTATTACCGTCTGTCGCCATCTGTGGTGACTACTTAAGTAGTGGTAATAGCATTTTACGTCTTTTTAACGTCTGTAGAATCTCTAGTTGATATCTATTTTGGATCCCTATATGGATATCTATGCGCGAAGGTACGAGGTCCAGACATCATCTTGTGTACATCATCTCCCGAAGAGAAAGAAGAAGGGAGAAAAACTTTCATGGACCAAATTACATTTTGATGGATGTTTCAAAAGCTCACTGGCCTCCATCGTCCGAGTAACGTGCTTACTCTTCCGTGAGCCTTGAATGAATCGTTCTGCCTCGAGCCATGCGCAATATCGGTGCTCACTGCACGTGCGTTCGCCGGCCTGATGGTCACTAGTCGGCTTCAACGTTTTTGCTGCCGAACAATGGCGGGTCCGGGTCCCATTTGTCTCCTGCGCCACTATCGTGGTTGCCGTGGCATCAGCTTGCACACCGGTATTCCCCTCGTCAGGCGGTTGATGATCGGTCGTTGGTTCTCGCTTGCAGCGTTGTCGGCGCCTCTGTGAGAAAGCATGCCGCGCCGACCATATGATTGTCGATTTCTGCCGCCTTCTTCCCCCGTAGGTTTTGGCTGTTGGCCCAGTGTGGCTTGTTCGTCAGCCTTCCCCTTGCGAGGCCTCGGATCGATCAGCTGTTAGTGTTCGTTCGCAGCGTTGTCGGCGCCTCCGTGAGAAAGCATGCCGATCCGGTCATATGATTCTCGGTCGCTGCTGCCTTATTCCTCTGTAGGTGTTGGCTGTTGGCCCTGCGCGGTTTTTTTAGCCCCGTTTTGTGGGGATGTCAGCTTAGTACGGAGACCTGTAGATGGGATTTAAATCGATGGTTCGGTTTATTGTGCCCGTCGTGGACCAACTTTCGAGGATTAGTCTGGCCATTTTATCTTTGGCTCTGCCGATCACCCTCGCTTTTTCAAAGGTGAAATTGTGAGTTAGCTGCTGAACTTTATTTTAGACCAAAAACAGCTTGTCTTTTCGGTCGATTGCAAGTTGTTGTTCGTGCAGTCTTGTACCCAAGCGTTCGACTGTTTCACCAACATACCTGGCATCGCAGAGCCAGTGAGAAAAAGGCCAGACTAGTCCTCGAAAGTTGGTCCTCAACAGGTACACTAAATCAGTGGACCATCTCGTTCTACGTCATCAGCAATGTGCATTGTACTGTGCACATTGAAACCATATTTTCGTCGACGTAGAGCGTAGAAAATTCATCAGTTCAATGGCCAATCGTTGACTTGTTGGCTTTAACACTTATTTACCAACTTATTTCTCGCAAAAGTGAAGTTTCTGCGACTTGGACTCATGGGAGGGTACGGAATAAAGGCAATTTTTACTGAATCAAGGAGTTATAGGTGTTAAGGCTAAGACGATTAACCCTAACACCGACAATCTTCGAGGCCCAGTTTCCTTAGGAGATAGGAGAAGTCTTGGGAAGGCCAGAGTAGAAGGAAGAGTTTATTGTGTACACAGGACGGAGACTAGATGGAAAGAGTGTTGACTCGCGGATGACCGCAGTCCGGCTGCTAGGGCGTCAATCCCAGAGTGACTAGAGCATCAGGAACCGCCAGCAAATGCTTTGTCCCACGGGCCAATGGGGCTGCTGATGTCTAGACTAGCGCGTGCGCACGACCTTGAGGTTGGCTAACGCTGGCTAGCCTGAGCGCGCATTCGCGCTGAGGAGTATGTGCGCGTCAGTCAAGGACAGTTAGCGCCGAGGCTAGCAGTGGGCGCGCAGGCAGGCTAAAGGCGCCATGCGTCAGTGATTGGTCTTGGGCTGCAATTGCCTGCAACAAGGCCACTACAAGTGCTCCCCTCAAAGACCGAAGTCCATTCATGAAAGAAATGGAACGAAAGAAGGTTACTAAAGGACAGGGAAGGAGGTACGTACCAACGGCAGGGTTCGAACAGCTGATGTTCGTGTGGTTGGCTTGCGAGAGCAAGGTTGAAGGGACAGTTGTGGCCTGCATGAGCTTATGTGGCTGGCATGCGAGAGGCTGGGTAGTGCCGCCAGTGCCGCTTGGGAGGAAGAAAGGTCTTCTCGCGTCCGCGTGGGCAAATGGGTCTGCGGTAGGAGGGAAGTTCTCGACTATACGTGCATCGGCATCTTGTAGGAGATTAGTCATATCGACTACGTGGGAGGGAGGTTGGTTGGCTGCATTGAACTTCGACGGCAAATCAGTTTGCCATGTTAGTGTGCACAGAGAGGAGGAAAGGGCACCGTTGGCAGTAGAAGTAGAATGCCAGTTTGGAATGGAGGTCTGGGTATTGGCACTCAGAGCGGGAAACTGCTCCGTGGGATAGGGAAGGAACCAGAGCCTAAGGTCCGTGGGCTGTGAGCGATTGAGCATCTCCCTCTTGCTTCACGACGGGTGTCGGTAATGAAATTCTCCGTTTCGGGGCCAAATGAGCTAACACAGGAGAAATTCAGTTGAAGGCGAGGGAGGTCTGACGATGATTGAGCTCGGCCACATCAGAAATTTAGTTGCATGTTCATCTCACGATTGGGGTCACCAGTTATAGGAGTTAAGGCTAAGACGGTTAACCCTAACACCTAAAATCTTCGAGGCCCGGTTCCTTAGGCGATAGGAGAAGTCTTGGGAAGGCCAGAGTAGAAGGAAGAGTTTATTGTGTACACAGGACGGAGAATAGATGGAAAGAGTGTTGACTCGCGGATGACCGCAGTCCGGTTGCTAGGGCGTCAATTTCGGCGAATGCTTTGTCCCGGGGGCCAATGGGGCTGCGGATGTCTAGCCTAGCGCGTGCGCACGACCTTGAGGTTGGCTAACGCTGGCTAGCTTGAGCGCGCGTTCGCGCTGAGGAGTATGTGCGCGTCGGTCAAGGACAGTTAGCGCCTAGCCTAGCAGTGGGCGCGCAGGCAGGCTAAAGGCGCCATGCGTCAGCGATTGGTCTTGGGCTGCAAGCAACTGCAACAAGGCCACTACAAGTGCTCCCCTCAAAGACCGAAGTCGATTGATGTAATGTTGTAATGATGTAATGATTATAATGTTTACGGTCATAGGGTTTTTGGCCTCACCATTTCCGTGCGCCGATAACATCGGCCTCCTTCTTCTTCTCTTCCGGTGATGATGAAAGCAATATGATATCTGGATGTTGTATATTCTCGCATATTATTTTCTCAAATTATTTATGGGTAAATTTTCTACACTCTACGGCGAAGAAACTATGATGTACAATTTGCATGGCTTCATGCATATTGCTGATGACGTTGAACATCATGCTCCTCTGGATTCCTTTTTGTCCTTCCCATTCGTGAGTTATTTCTGAAGACTTAAAAGGCTTCTTGGAGATCTTTCGAAGCTCTTTCAGCTAATGGCTAGGCGTCTTTCCGAAGTCGACATGCCCGGCAGAAGTATTCTACCAGAAAAAAACGCTAGGTTTATGCACGAGCACATGAATGGCCCAGTACACGATGGTTTTGAGGCCCACGAACAATATACTTGTTCAGTTGGTGAAGGGTGTAGACTGAATACCTCGATGGCCAATGGGTGCATATCCATCGACGATTAAATAGTATGGGTTAAGAACATTGTACGAGATAGGACAGGAACAGCTTACGTAATTTACAATGTCAATGCGTCGAATTACTTCACCTACCCTACAGAAACTTCCAGCTTGAACTTTTAGGTAACTAAGAATTGTGATGCCATCAACAATGCAGGCCTACCAAACGCATTTTCTAAGTACGTTTGCCTTCCTAGTGATGATTCTTGCGTTTAACTCAAAATAATTGACAAAAGCGTAAGCACCCGTATACTCTTTTGGCAAAATTTGTTGACATTCTCTTCCCTATTTTTTAGATGTCTAACCAGACCGTACAACCACACAGTAACAAAATGAGAGGTTTATGATCACAATCATAAATCATGGTCTCACTTAACACCGCTTTTGTCTGTGTGTTTGTTGATCTTAGTTGCCATGAGTCCTAACTATAACCATCAGAGAGGGCGATGGCTTGCGAGAACAATTCGCGACACGTACGACGATCCAATGTGGTTGATCGACGACCCATTGATGTCGCCAGTGGTCGGTTCCCTACTACCAAAATACCTACTGCTTAGGGTGCTGTGGCCAATGCCTCGGCAATTGCTGGCGATATCTTTCAAAAAGCCGTCCTCTCTTAGGACACCTGCTCAGAGTGCACTTGATGAACTCAGCCGCCCCCTACGTCAAAGATAGTTCCACAGATCAGAACCCCGGCTTTTCCCAATGCGCTTGAAAAGCACGTGATCTAGACTGTGATGTTTAGACGCCTGCGCTGGCAAAAGGCTGCAAAGCACAACATCGATCGAGGCGCTGTCTCTTGCCTGGCCATCTGCGTTACCTGTCACAGCGAGCGTGGGTGAGCGCTACGCGAAATCTTAAAGCGGCCTACTTGAAAGGCCACCGAAGCTTTAGGGTGGTGGGAGGGGGTTAGGGAGCAGACGAAGAGGGACTCCACTTAACTGTGCCCACAGCAGTTTATCGACAGCCGTCAATCGCCCAGATGGCTGAGACGCACACTACGCGACTTAGGGATAGGGGGATGGTCACAGCCGCAAGAAAAGCATTCTGTGTAGGTGCGCACCGTCAGTGCGTTCATATGTGACCACACAACGCTGCCCACGAAAATGGGCCTACTAGCACAAGAACCGGCGGCGCAAGGATATTGCTATCAGGCGCCAGGCAGTCTTTTAGGGTTCCGCCTTACCAATTGTCAGTCCCCTTCCAAATTCCTTGGCGTAACAATGCTCCAGGAAGAGCTGTTTGTCCCTGCTTCCTCAACGTCTCATCCGGGTAGGCCGAGCTTGAACTTACTTCTTCCTCTGAATTGCATCTTGAGTTCTTCGTGATAATATGTTCTGCGTTCAGTGTCATGCAACGGCTTGATTTTATTTCTTTTATTAGTATACCATTTGTGACATGCAGAAAAACTAGTTCCTCGCTGGCTGGCCACCAATCTCTTTCAACCATTCTGCTGCTGCACTTTACGCTTCTCGAGACCAATCTACACGAGGGCAATACAGTCGATGGGAGATGCGCATAAATGCGACCTGTCGCGATCGGACGTCAGGGCGTTCGACTTCACCCTCTGCATGTCTGACCGGTTTCTGGCAACAGAGAGGCCCGGAGCTCCCCTCTATTTGTCTTCACGTCGGCTCGCACTGGTGCATCACAACAAATTGCTTTGATCTCGTGGTTTTCCTTCCACTGTTGCCCGGTCTTTTTTTTCACTCACCCACCATTCGCCTCGTCCCAACTCACTGGTTACTCCTAGTGAGACGATTATCTACATTGGCCTATTGATTGTCAACCCTACAATCCTCGAATTTGAGTAGTTTTAAATAACTTTTTACAGACTCTGTAACGGCACGTTTTTTCTCTCCCGCCTTCGACCAGTTGGTTGAGTTTCCAAACATGGCGTGTTTTGTCGTGTTCCTTCCCCGTGAAGCTATTTGCTGTAATTTTGTGCACGCGGAGTAGTACGAATGAACAATAGGCCCCAGGCAGTCATCCTATCGGACGTATACCGGTGGTTACACTGTGATCTGTTATGGCCAACCTACACGGTTCTCCCACCCGGCGGAGGTGAGGAACCTGGGTTTACGCCTGTGTGAATCCGTCTATAACGGCAATGTTTTGCTGTCCTCCCGTTTGCTACCCGCGCTCTGCTTATGCAAAGTGTATAGGTGTTATGGTTAAGACGGTTAACCCTAACAGCTACAATCATTCAGGCCCTGGTTCCTTAGGATATAGGAGAAGTCTTGGGAAGGTAGAGTAGACGGAAGAGTTTATTGTGAACACAGGACAGAGAATAGATGGAAAGAGTGTTGACTCGCGGATGGCCGCAGTCCGGCTGCTAGGGCGTCAATTCCGGAGTGACTAGAGCATTAGGAACCGCCGGCGAATGCTTTGTCCCAGGGGCCAATGGGGCTGCTGATGTCTAGCCTAGCGCGTGCGCACGACCTTGAGGTTGGCTAACGCAGGCTAGCCTGAGCGCGCATTCGCGCTGAGGAGTATGTGCGCGTCGGTCAAGGACAGTTAGCGCCTAGCCTAGCAGTGGGCGCGCAGGCAGGCTAAAGGCGCCATGCGTCAACGATTGGTCTTGGGCTGCAAGTGGCTGCAACAAGGCCACTGCAAGTGTGCCTCCAACCCCCAACCTTTTGGAGGCTGCGGGTGTTCTGATGCGGGAGGTAGGTTTGGCTCGTCTGTGGGTGCCTGTAGGTTGCTCATTAAGCAGCATTTGGCTATATGAGCTTGCTTTATGCCCGTCAAATATCGCTATATGACTGTAATTATGTCGCTGCTGGAGTAGGAAGCAGACTGTTGACTACACTTGACCTTCTGCTTTTCTTTGTCAAGGTATCATTCTTGTTTTTCTTTCGACTGCCGTTGTGGATTTTTTCTGAAAATTTCAAATAAAATATATGCCTTCAAGATAACTATTTGTTCGATTCTGAGTGCGTTCGTAGGCACCGAGGCTTATTCCTCGCCAAAACCACTCGGGAAGATCCTATGAAGTCGTGATAGGGCTTTGGGGTTCTACTGGGATCTGTGATCATGGCAAACAATGCGGCATAACAGAATAGTAAAGGACCGGCAGGTGCTTTCGTCCTTTCTGGAGTAGCATTTTCATATTCTGCACTGTCCTCTCGTTCCTGGTCTAGTCTCCGAGCTGTCGATTTGTCCTACGAGCGGTCTTTAATTTGCGCCCGACCTAATTATAGACCTATTCGTTGCGACTTATTTTTTTAGACAATTGCTGTTATTCTAGTGAGGGGCAAATGGGAAACGACCACGGTGCTATTGGGGCTATTCGGTTTTTTCTCGTAATCGTGGTTGACGAACTGTCACGAATACGGTCTTGAGGGAGAAAGCTGTTGGTAACTTCTTCATTTTAGGAAGGCTACATGTGCCTGTGAAATGGTAATCAGGCATTTGAGGGTCCCCACAACTTTGCATTTTTAAGCGCAAGTGGAATTTCCGGATTTTTGAACCTGTCATTCTGTCCAATCGTCTGGGTCGATTCCCTTCCAAGGGTAGTCATGGTTGAACTCCCGTGAATGAAGGATCCACTCGTCTGCAGGCTAGGAGGCAAAAAGGTGAGTGAGCGTCCCAGTTCTGCTCATGGTCATTCCGAAAGAGGGCGAGAAGGTTATGCGTTGTACGAGAACGTGTGTTACTGAGCGCTCTACCATCTCATAGACATCATGTAGGAGTTAGTTGGTGTGGCATTCAGCGTGAAAGGCTAATAAAGTCAATCGTGAGAAGAATGACGTGGGCGCGTCCGATGGTGCTGATTGACAACGTAAACAGTTCAGGGAATGGATAAAAATAGGTCTTTTGCTTGCATGCAGGCGGGGAATTCTACTGCGGGAGAGGCAAGACGTCATCTAAAGGGGGGCGTTTCAGAAAGCATAGAATTGTTCATGAAAGCGAAATCCTGTGTTGCAAGGAGGTAGACTGATGTAGTGGTGATAGAACCTGAAAGTTGGTGTTTGTCACGAATATGGGTGACGAGGCCGTTACCTGTTATGAAGTTCATCCAGAGGATGAGGAGCCAAGAGTTATGGGCCCTTTCTTTGTTCTTGGGTGTAAACCATAAGGAAATTATGCCGGAAGTAGGAGTCGGCGGGTCGTTGGAAGCAAATTAATGATGTGTCGCCGGTAGCGACTCAATGCTCGTTAATGGGTGTTGTGGCAACCTACGCACTGCGGCAAAGAAGACGGCAGTGCCTGTATCGACTAGAGCTCGTACAGGGTGGTTGATAAGGATCACATACGATAAAAGGAGCATCTGGGAAGGCATTCAGAGCGACAGAGTCAACCACAGTAGACCAACAGAGTGGATTCTGTCTGCAATGGCGCATCCGAGGAGCAAAAACCTACACAGTATCGGGAACCGCAGGGAACGTTGGTTCCCCGTTGATTAAGACTTACCTGACCGCTTACGTAACTCCTCTATTCCACTCTGCCTTGGGCCTTGACAGAGGCCCTCACAGCTGGTATTAGTAGGCAAATCGTATTGCCGACGGAGACAATGGGGACTGCACTGGCCATTTCTAGCTTATTATTCGTCGTCAGCCAGCCATACTCAGACCTAAGTCGTATCCCACGCAAGTTCCAGACTCGAGTGGGTTGGGGTGGATCCAACATTCTAGATTGGGTTAGTACCGACGTTCCACCGACTAGCATGTCCATACAAATTGGCATACTTTCGACGTTGCCGTCAGAAGATTTTGGGAAATATTGGCAGGAAAGATAATTGCATTTGTATGGTCTCATAGACGAGATATAAAGCGGTTGAGGAGTTCGTCACGGTCAGCCAATCTGTGGGCGAACTCCTCGGCTGAAGCTTCGTCTTTTATACTCCGAAACGTCAGCATACTAATCGGTTTGCTTTCGTGAGCCTGTATTGGCCCCTAGCCGCCACTTGGAACCCAAGATCAGCCGCTGACGCATAGCGCCTTAGGCCTCCGTGCCCACTGCCCCTGGGGTCAGGCACTAACTGTCGTGGACAGACGCCTTACCGAGGCCGCGCATGCACGGCAGCCTTCGCCCATCTCATGACCGCTAGTATAGACATTAGCCGCGTGATTGGCTGCCGAAAAAAAATCATGCGCTTACATTCCGGCGCTAACGACGCACTCGTCACTTCACACACGGCCTGCCGCCTAACTGGTCGTGCTCTCCGAGGTCAATAATTTTTCCATCTATTCCTCGTTCCTCTGTGTACATAATCAACTATCCCTAATAATCTGGCCTCTACTGACTTTTTATCTCCTAAGTCACCTTAGTCTGAAGATCGCAGTTGCTAGGGTTTAACTTACTTAACCCCCGCGGCCCAGAGAGTAAGCGTATCGCAAAGATGTTAAGGCTACTAAGGTTCAACCCTAATGGCCTGGTTCATAAGGAGATAAGAGAAGTCTTGGGAAAGGCAGGTTGCTGGGAATCGTTTATTCTGCAGAAGGATAGAAGAAGAACTAGGACGAAGGTTGATTAAGTCTGACGTCGCGTTCGCCGTGAGGGCTTTGAGGAAGCGGTAGCTACGACGCGTCCTCCCCGCCCAGGGGCAGAATGCCAAGTGAGTTCTGGTGTCGGTAATCGGAGGCGGTTGCTAAATCCTCTCTCTGTCTCGTGGCCTTGATGGTAATTGGTTGGACCGCACGAAGGTAGACACCGCGTTGGCGATCCGTGTCTCCTGCGCCCGTTCGCGTCTGGTCGGAGGCAGGCCTGAAATTATATTCGCGTAAGGTCCTGCTCTGAGTGACCTTGCCTGTGACGTCAAGATTTAGGTGCGCGTCGGGCAGAAGCGACCACTAAAAGCGTTCACGCATGCAGGCTTGCTATTCGTCGCCGGCCCAGAAGGCATCTATGTGGCAACTGTGATTGGTTGTACCCAGACGTCGAGATCAACGGCTGCGGGACATCAGGAAAGGTGTTGTAACCTAGTGTGTATCCCAGGTTACGTGTTAGGAAGAGAAGGCTGAACAGGGTAACAAATAGTACTTTACTGTCAGTTGTACTAGTACGTCAGCTATGTTTTCTGTGTCCAGCAGCTTGTCTTATGTGGTCGGTCTCGTCTCGGCAGCAGAGTCTCAGGTTGTCGGCAGCGTTGTGGTGGTCCTTTCTGTCTGACGCCCACCTAACTCTTGACGTCACGTACTAGACCGCTCACAGCAGAACATTGCGCGGATGTACTTTTGGGCGTGCCTCCGACAAGACACAAACTATGTGAGACATGGGCCACCCACTCGGTGTCTGAATCGCGCCGTCCAACCAATCACATTCAATGCCGCGAGACTGAGCGACGATTTGGCAGCCGCCCCGATGACTGACGCTAGACTCACTTGGCATTCTGCCGCCGCGCGGGGCGGACGCGCCGCCGCTGCTCTCTCTCATGGCTCTTACGGTCGAACACCACGCCAGATCTAGTCAACCCTTCTGCAAACTATTATCTTATTTATTCTTTACAGAATGCAATTTTCCTACAGCTCTGGTTCCCCAAGACTTCTCTTATCTCCTAAGGAACCAGGTCTGGAAGATCGCAGTCGTTTGGATTAAACCGTCGTAGCCTTAATACCCTTGCCATAGCGTTTCCAGCACCAGAGTCGCTGCCTTCAGTGGTGGCAACATATTTAAGGGCCGGTAGTCATTGCTACCCATTGGCTCTCCACGAGTGGCCGTACACGCGCCTGTGCATATGTCCTCATCGATACCTCCCGATAGCGGCAATTCGGCCCCGGGGCAGTCCCGCTTGCGCGTGCCTCCTTTGTCCTGACCTAATGTTCGCCCTTTGCAGGTCGCTTGTAACTGCATGCACCGGTCGTCAATCAGGACCCTATGTTCTGGTATTCTCAGGATTGCCCGAGTGATAACGCGCGTCCGGCCTATCCCTGTGGGAGCCTGCCGCTGTTGACTCACGTTGTGTGCCTTTGTTCGCCGCGAACTTGGCAACCGCTGTCAGTACGCTCCCTTCTTCTCGCTGCAGCAAGCCTTGCACGCGCGCCAGCCAATCGATGACCGCCTATCCACCTGGTCGCTGTAACTTCACACTCAGCCACACAGCAAGCAAGGCGGACTCACTCGGCCTCTCACCCCGGTGCGTGGCAGATGCGAGGCTGCGTCGCTCTCTCTCGCTCCTCGTGGTCAAACTCCACCCCAGGTGGAGTCAACCCTTCTGTTAACTCTTCTCCTACTGATTCTGTACAGAATACAATCTCCTTCCACCTTGACTTCCACGACTTCTATCTTCTTCCAAGGGATCGGGCCTGGAAGATCGCAGCCGTTAGGGTTAACCGGCGTAGCCTTAACTCCTGTTTGCGATATTGGTGACTGTCCGACGTGATCTGAACTCTCAATTTCTGATCTGGCTGAGCTCAATCAACATCCAACCTCCCTCAACTTCAACTGATTTTTTCCTGTGTCATCCCTGTGACCGCGCAAAGGAGAACTTCATCACCGACACCCTGTCGCGAAGCAAGAGGGAGATGCTCAATTGCTCACAGCCCGTCGACCCAGGCTTTGGTTCCTTCCCCATCCCGAAGACCTGTTCCCACTTTGAGTGCCCATTTCCTCAAGTCCTTTCGCAACCTTGCTCCTTCTTCTACTGCCAACGATAGCTCTCCTCCCTCAACTCAACGCAACCCACACTGACATAGCAAACGGATTTGCCGTCGAGGTTCAGCGCAGCCAACGTGGCTTTCTCATACGTAGTCGAGATGCTCAATCTCCTACACGACTCACACATGAAAACACAGAAAGTCATGCGAGTCACAACCGTCCCATCAACCTGGCTCCCATAAGCCAGCAACACCAACTCCTCGAACTCTACCGTTTGTATGTACCTCTTTCCCTGTCTTTTACTAATCTACCTTCGTTTGTTTTCCTTTTTTTCCCTACCGTTGGCATCGGTCCTGCCTTCGGCGTTCATTACCGCCGCCTTCGGTCTTGCCGGGGGGGGGAGGGGTACTTTGGGAGCCTGCCGCTGTTGACTCACGCTGTCTGCCTTTGTTCGCCGCGAATTTGGCAACCGCTGTCAGTACGCTCCCTTCTTCTCGCCGCAGCAAGCCTTGCACAAGTGCCAGCCAATCAATGACCGCCTATCCACCTGGTCGGCTGTAGCTTCACACTAAGCCACACAGCAAGCAAGGCGGACTCACTCGGCCTTCCGCCTCAGCTCGAGACGGACGCGACGCTACAGTGCTCTCTCACGGTGCTGATGGTCGAACTCAACGCCAGGCCGAGTAAACCACTTTTCTACTGACCATTCTCCTACTTTTTCTGTACAGAGTATAACCTTCTCCTACTCTGCTTCTCCAAGACTTCTCTATCATCTCTTAAGGAACCGGGCCTGGAAGATCGCAGTAGTAAGGCTTTAACCGGCGTAGCCTTAACAAAATTTTGTAATATCACAACAAAAGTTTATTTCAACGCGAACAAGTCACAACAAGCCCGCCTTATTTCAAGAACCCAACAGTCTCGCGGCTACTGATCGATGGACAATGAAGGAGGGCAGTGACTTGTCAAATAATATGAACTCCCTAATACTTCCTATTTCTCTTGGGTTAGAACTTATAAGGTTTGAAGACGGTCAGCAGAATAATTGTCCTCGGTGGACGGACGATATGTCCGAACACTCCTCTCCATCGGTTGGCCTTACATTTGGTTAAGTTGCTGATCTTTCGGGACGCTACAGGTCCGTTCTGTTGCAGTTGGCAGTGGGTCTATCGCAGGGGGTTAAGTAAGTTAAACCAAAGCAACTGCGATCTTAAGACCACGGTTACTTAGTAGAGGAGAATTCGGTAAAGGCCTGAAAAGTGGGAAGGGTATATAGTGTACACAAAGGAACGGAGAATAGATGGACAGAGATTTGACTTTGAGAGCTTACGATCAGCAGGAGAGCCAGGCCGCGGTCCAAGCGGGGTTTTAGCGACGGGCAAACAAGCAGCAGCGAGAACGGGCATTGTCTGGTTGTCTTGGCGGTTATTGGCCGGACAGACTGCATGGACCTAGGAGTGCTTGCATCCTATTCGCCCCCGGTAGAGACCAGCCTTTGTGTATGTGTGATTGGCTGTTGCAGAGGCCACCTTTACTCATTTCGAACGCGTTAGCAGCGGTAAGGCTTCGGACATGCTTGCCTATGTTGAGTGAGTCACCACAGATCTATCGCGGGGTGTTAACTCTAAAAAGGTTTATCCCGAACAGCTTCGATCTCCCAGGCCCATGTTTCCAAAAGGTGAGGAGAGAAGATGGTGGGAAAGCCAGATTGTTAGGAATAGCGTTTTCTGCGGAAGGATAGTAGAATAGATGGAAGGAGTTTTGACTCTCAGATGACTGTAGTCCGGCTAATAGGGTGTCAATTCCGGAGTGATGAGAGCATCGGGAATCGCCGTAATGTCGGCCCATGCTTTTTTATGGCGGCCAATCACGAGGCTGATGCCTTGACTTGCGGTCGGGCACGACCTTGAGATGGGCGCGCATCCACGACGAGGCAGATGCATGCGTTTGTCAAGAACAGTTAGCACCTAGCCCAGGAGGCAGTGGGTGCGCAGGCTAAAGCCGCCATGCGTCAGCGGATGATATTGGGTTCCAAGTGGCTGCAAGAGGCCACTACAGGTCCTTGAATGTTTTTTTGGGCATCGTTTGCCCTACAAATCAGCCCTTTAGATATGGGGAAGTACGTTAATGTTGGACTGTGGAAGGAAAAGGAGGCATTGGAGGTAAGGGAAGGAAGTTTTTCAGTATGCGAAGAGATAGTCGTCAACTTAGCTATGTACGGTGTATAGCTATCTATCCTAGACCGGAGATGCAGCTATAGCCCATTTTAGATCACATTTTAGAACTCTTGCTCTCATTCCGGTGTCGATATACTGTGGAAACAGAGGGTGAGAGAATGCCTCCTCAAGAGTACCGAATGTACTTATCACACATGCCGCACAAGCGAACATTTGCGATGCTCCCGCACGTGTTTTTTTAAGCCCATAAAGAATCTCAACGTTTACCTAGGTTACTGTTAGGGCTCGTACTAACAAATTTTCGTCTATCTGCAGGAGAGCAGAAGGGAAAAAATGGCACCAATTTCCCAGACGAGTTTGGAAATCAGCACATAGTCGGATTGTCCAGT
>JAYGXS010000001.1:76602294-76662035 GCA_036362985.1 Ligula intestinalis | reverse complement strand
CCACAACTGCTGCCGAACTGCGCCATGGGTCGCGATAGATTTGGTGTTGAACGACCAATTGGTTGTAAGCCTCCTACAAAAGGACTTTTAGGATCGTGGGGGAGAGTATTTGGGAAGTAAGGGGTGGGAGCAGCAGTAATTATCCTAGTAGCAGTATTGGTGAAGGGGACTGTGTTTCATGTCATGCTGATACGAATTCTAGTGCTGTAGCATCTGACTGTTGATAGAATTACTGCTACGAGTAGTGTTGTCACTGATGTTACTAAGGAGGCAATATCTACTAAAAATATATGTGGGAGAAATAGTAAAATAAAATAGGGAGGGACTCAAGCATGCATATGCATAGTAAGGAAATGATACAATGTTAATGCCAGAGAATATCGAATAGTTCGAGATAATGACAGCTGAACAACGTTACGGGAGTAGAGGGGTGCTTAAGCTAGTGGTGGAGTTACAGATAGCAATAGTGATAATAATGGAACGAACAACCAGAAATAGCAAGTATAGCAAGAATGTTATGATCAGTAAAGGAAGACAAACAGTAAAACACAGACAGACATTGATACAGTATACAGTATTAAATACCTTCCGCTGACTACGTCTACTATGATAATTACGGCAGCAACCCGGGGGCGTACCGGGCATGGGGATACACGCACCAGAGACCCTCACTTGGTTTGGCCCACTAATCGAGGTGGGGAGCCGAGGGGTGGCCGCCAGGCAAAGCCTAGCTCCGGGGCGCCACAAGTGAGAGCTGGATGCCAGCCAAGGACGCTAGGCGTAGCCACCACCTGCACGAGGAAGATGATGCAATCGGCCACGACCATCACGTTTAGCCCCAAGCTGAACACTCCACAGCCCCCGATTTCCCTCCCAACACTTCATTGAACAGCATACCATTTTGCCCAAGGTTTGCAGCTTGATCACGAGTAGTCAATAAGCACTTGTTTTGGATCTGTTCACTTGATCGCGTTGCTCTCCGATAAATACTGAACAAGATTTTCCTTCTGACTTCATGCCACATACCAATAAGAGCATGTTGGAATTCGAACCTTTTAAAGTCCTAAATATAAACGATCCGGTTTAGATATCATACTAATTGTGAAAAGTAGCACTTGGGATTCGAGGTCAACACCATTTGCCAAAAGAAAGAGAGGCATTCACTGGGCGAGGTTTATTGGATGTCTGAAATTTCGGGTTGTCGTTTCATCTACCCACCCTGACAGACTGCTTTGTCACGCACATAGCTCTCATTATACGTCCCTGTTTGCGTTGTACATCGTCTGTCAATATTGAATGTGGGGCTGCATCTATATGCCTCTCCCGCTGTGGCTTTTCTCGCCCCATTTTGCTGTGGACATAATTAGTGGCCCCGATTGTTTCCTCTCAAGAAAGCTTGCAATAACAAATCATGGGCAGGCACATTAATTTGGCGCTTGACTGAACAGTTGGTAGGCATGCCTACAGAGGCTAAGAAGGTAAAACCTAACAACTAAAATCTTCCAGGCCCTGTTCCTTAGAAGATGGGAGAAGTCTTCGGAAAGCCAGATCGTTAGGAAGAGTATATTCTGCACAGAATGAATAGGAGAATAGGCAGTAGGAAAGTGACTACCAGATGACCGCACAACCGCAAGCCAGCGGACGCCGTCTATTGTCAGGTCTGCTCGGCAGTTTTCACATGAGGTCCTATGTGATTTGGCCTGTGATCGGCTGATACAGAGGCCGGAAGCAGCAAGCGTTCTGAAACTGCACTTCGACTTGAGCTAGTCACGACAGGCGTTTACGAGTGCACTTAGTGTTGAGCTAGTCACCATATGCCGACCTCCTAGACATCTGATGCATGCCACGGCCCACGGTGTCAAAATGGAGGATTTTTCCGTCTGCGCGGCATTGGTTGCAAACTCTGATTTTGGGTCCAGCTTTCTCACGGCCAACTGCTGCTCATACATTCGTGTTAGTAGTTGTCTGCCGGTTTCTGCAACATAGATTCACAATGCATACACAGTGAACAGCGACGTAAACTAAGAACTGTGAAATAAAATCCCAATCTATGAGGATGGGTAGACTAAGCCACCACCCGTTAAGTCCCAAACACCCAATAAGTCTCCCCTTTTTTCAAATTTTTGCTACTATTCACATAAACAGCTTTGTTCGATCCTTAAATTCAAACAACGGCCTCTTCCAGAACCAACGTCCGTTTCAGACTGCATGATGCATGACAGTAATGACAGACTGGACTTCGATGTATGTAGAAGTATATGTATCGAGAAAACCAAACGCCGAATTCTACTCCCACCTCGCCCAGAAGCAATTCGCAGCTCGCATCTGAGATTAAATAGCAAGTGGCCGATACTAAGATTCCCATGAGGCTCCAGGGTTTCCTGTTCTACTTTACAGGTAACCGCACGAGGTACGTCAGACTGAAAACAAAGCTGCGTCAGACAGGCAAGTGATAAGCTGACACAGCAACGGGGTTTGAACCTAACTCTAAACGGTCTGAACGTCGAGGTCCAAGACAAAACGGGCTGTCCTTAATCTGTGATCAGAATACACATTTGAAGACTATCGATTTCAAAAACAGATGCTCCAGACTTAGCTACATGCAAATTTCTCGTTTTTTTCCATCTAAAATTGCGTCAGTATAGAATGGTTTTCCTTCTGATTTCTGTTGCTGTTTTCCACACACCGTTTCGGGGAAAACTTGCATTTGTCCATCGGTTCGAGCTCGTGCGACTGTAGTCAATCAAAATTTGTGTTGAACCCATAGATTTTATCAGGTTTCGCTTAGATGGTGACCTACATTTCCATTCTTACTTCAATAATAGGCCAATGCAGGCATGGTGGAATTCGATGCGTAGAGTCCAAAATAGAAATGACACAGTTGCGTTATCGTAAGTTTTATTTTTTTGCGGACAAAAGAATTCCCCAGGCAATTTCAGAGCCAATCAATAGACCGTTTGTTGATTAGTCAAAACGCAACTTTTAAAACAAGCTCAGTGAGAAGAAATGCCGTCGACCGATATAGTTGTAAAAGTTAAAAGGAATGGCTGGTTGTGTAACAGAAATCAGAGCTGGAGTGGAGTCTGTGGGGTTCATCAGTTTAAGAGATCCACGTAATGGTCAACTCGTTCATTTGAAATTTTTGACGCTGACTCCTTTCGCGCGCCTGTATGGACTTGTCAGCACTTACGTCGACAAATCTACCTAGCCTATTCGATACGTTACAGAAAAGAGAACAAGATATTTTTTCGATTTGGTTTCATGGCTACTCTGGTAAATAGTACCTCTGTAAAACATGCTTATTACTGATGAATGAATAGACCGTTGTGCGATATGAAAAAAGGCTTTGCGGTTAACCAGAGGCTACTGTTACCAACGGAACAACATTGTTCGTCAGTTCTTCGCATGTTTACCCAGAATAAAACCAAAACGGAAAGGCAAATGGAAGAGTGAATGAAAATATCGCAGTGGCTTATGTTAACAGTGGACACCCTTGCCGCTGCGATATTTAGACCCAAATCCGTGTGGGAAGAGGAGTGTGGCGTCAGGGGGAAGAAACAGTAGCTTGTGTACAGAGATGGTAAAGAGGAAGTTGAAAGTCGGAAATGTGTACGAGCACCCACGAGAGGACCAGCGTCCAAAATGTGCGAGTGCGGCAGTCGTTACACTGAGGTCCTGTGTAAGTCAGTCTTGAGGTGATTGGCCAGACCAGAATGGGGTAGGCGGACACTGGTGCGTGCGCGCTCGCTAGCAGCCAGGCGAGGTGATCGATTGTAATTTGCACTCGGAACCGAGCACCACAGTGTAGTTAGCGCTTGAGCCAACAGAACCTCTCTAGGTTCCAAAAAAATTAAACATGTATTGTCGGTTTGGTCTCGTGGTCACTCCCATAGACTGTACAGAACAACAACGCAGAGGAAAAATACAAGAGGGTATTAATTATGCCCGCTATTCAAGCAGAACAATAATACTCAAGCATGCGATAATAGCCTTCTGAAAACGTTTTTGTTTGGTTCGGTGAAGATGATGCTGCTAAGATAGAACCATCGACATCACCAGTGTCCATCTACCTTTTCTTTTCATACGTCTATGGCTTTATCCATCAGATACCAGCAACTATCGAAAACAAAATTATGTTAGGAATTTCTTGTGAAGCCGCTTCTGTGTGTGGTTAATAATAAAAACTACTTCGAAATCTTCAGTAACTTAATATCCCACTAGTTTCAAATTTAGTTGCGCGACAAATGTAAAAAATTAGTGCGAAATGGGGCCACTGAAATTTTCGAAGTGTATTTTTATTACTTATCCCAAAAAAGTAATACGGCTGCTGTGAACATTTAATTTCTCGCGATGTCGTTTCTTTCCTCCGACTTCATCACCTCGGCTTTTGTCCTCCTTACCTCCTATCCTATCCGCCGGTCGAGAGGGTGTTTTCATACATCCTCGGTGAATTACACAACATACGGCCTTGGCCGCGGTGACCTCAATCTCCCCGTCCCTGTCATTTATCCATGTCCTTTGGAGGCACGTTATGCTCTGCCTCACTTGTATTTGACATATAATCACTTTCGCACACAGCGGCATCCGGACGTAAACGACATAACCACCATGACTTGATTTGTTTCCCATGTTTCCGCTTTAACCAATTCAGCTATTGGTTCATTGGTTTTACCAACTTACCTACAGTCTCACGAATCCATCCATACCTCACTCCTTCTGGAAGCTTCACGTAAAAAACAAGTAATCTAAAGCGTGAATATAGAAAAAGAGTTGAATATTTTTTTAAAATTATACTTAATTTCTATAAAGAAATAGTTTGCAGGAGTCGGTATATCAGTTGAGATAATTTTCATCCTGCGTAGCCTCTTCGCCAGCTGTATTTCTCAGTTTAAATTAGTTAATTAGGAAATTGGTATTTGCATTGTTTTAATTATAACAAATTAAATATCTTACAAATATTACATGTGCTATTACACAAACCGTCATTAGTGGCAAGTTTGCTTTCGCCTTATCGTTAATAAAAATACTAATATTTCGAATTCAATATAAAGTCTCAATCAGAGCTTAGACACAAATCAGCTCTAAGCGTAAAATATCCTCATGAGCGACCCACCTTAAATCTGAAAAAAAAACTGGATGTTGACTCTCTAGAAAATTTTAACAGTTTTATGTCTCAATAGGGGTCTCTGTTTACAATCCTCAGCACCACCTTTGATGGAAAGGTATTTTCATTCACTTCTCAGAAATGTGAGAATCCGAAGCCTTTCATCAATATGCTCCCTACTGAGGCTTGGCACCGACATAAAAATTTTTTAACTTGCTTTTAAAAAATGTCCCCAAAAGTAAACTTCCCCCTATGCGTTAACTTTAAGGTCGCTGAAGCTAAAGATTGTCGTCTTGGAGTAAAATCCCACCGATTCTGTTCAAAATCTTTTCGGCGATAGAAGTAGACAAAAATTTCCTTCAGCATGAGCACTCTGCTCAATATTTGAAGAAAAGCAAGCATAGAACGCCCATAGAACGTCGAGTTTTCCTTCATGGATCCAATAAACTTTGCAGTTTTCGCAATATACCCAAATAGGTAAATTCATTACCGGTGGAAAACTTACTGGCCCCTCGCCATCTACGACGGATACCAACACCCACGTTAGCACATTTCCCAAATAAAAACTGCCACAAAATCCCCAAATAATTAACCGTGCTAAGTATGTCAACAGTTTCTCGAAGTCAAGGGTGACGCCGTTGACACGAGCGATTAGACGGGAGAGTCAAAAAAGAGCAGAACGTGAAAAAACGCCGAGCGCATTTTTTGGAAACTATAGAGGTCCAAAATGCAATTTGGAGATTTTAGGGAGAAAAAACTGTCGCTTACGGGAGGAAATGCATGTGATATAGGAGCCTCATGCTGATGGGAATCTTAAGGCGGGACAGGGGAGCCTATCACGGATAGCAGTCTTATACTTATGGAAACACGGAAAGAGGTGTCGTAGTGGTCTCGAGATACTCGAAGTGCTGGAGCTAAAACCACGATACGCCCTTTCTGATTTTCGAGGCCGTCATCAACGCGACCAAAACAGGAGAAGCCGCCACGATTGCAAGTATCCGTTATTGGTCGACATGAGTGAGCTGCACGCATATGGATGAATTTGGTGCAGAGAATAATTTTATGATTGAATATTACCCAAACGAAACAAGTAATACTACAAGAATTCAATATTTATTTTCACCTATAGTAGGACTACAGAAGCCAGCTGGTTTGGTTTACTAAAAAGGTACCTGAATCACAGTCTGGAAGTTTTTTACCGTGTACCGACCACCGAGAAGGGATCCTGAGGCTGATGCTGGTCTGCAAGAGGTGTTAGAAAGATTAACTGCTCGGCCTGACGTCTTGATTATGAATGACATCAATGCTCCGCTCGTCGAGTGGTTTTCAACATACGCACGCGGTCTAGAATTCACTAGCCCTAACACTCAGTCCATCTCTCCTTCAACCTGTTCTATTTACCACCAGGATGAGTAAAGGACAGCAATCAAACTGTCTACACATAGTACTCATGCAATCGCTGGATAGCATCGACGAGTTACCATCTCTACCTCCTCTAGGTCGAAGTGATCACGTCGTACTTCATTGGGACGTAGCACTGAATTTGGTCATGAGTCGCTCGACGTGAGCTCCTCGAGCCTTTTACACAAAAAGTGAATCTCCGAGGCTAGCTTATTTCAGTTAGAATATGAGTTGATCCGGAGGGATATGGTTATTGCAATCCCATCATCTCTTCGCAGTGCCCAGCAAAAAGTGCCAACGTTGTGATTTTTGTAAACTTTGAGACACGCCAGTGATTCTCGTGTCAACTTGGCAGTGCGTAGAGGGGACGTTCTGATCCCGCCAACGTGACAGTTATTGAAGCCCAACTTATGCCTGCAATCACCTATAGCGGTTAAAAAGGGAAATGTATTGTAACCGTTACTAAACATCATTCATTCTTTCCACAAATATTTGCGTGGGTTATTCCTCCGTGCCTCTGTCATTCCACTGCTACCATTAAAATACATAAGCTAAATAAGTAAAATGTATATCGTTAGGGGAAAATTAACGAATTTGCTTAACATAGTTGACCCAATTGTGTGGGAGTCGAACACGCAGCAGGGGACACTTGTGCACAGCTAACTATCTATCATTGAGCCACGAGGCTCATCATATGCCGATAATTTAAAGATTTATCGTTATTATTAGTATCAGTCAATAACAATCGAGAAAAATGTTAACGGGCTCGAAATTTGCAGCTCAAGTTCCTTTCCCTATTAATACACAAGTCACCTGCACCGAACCATCGGATTCGTTAATGGATTTTTTATATGAACAGGAAGTCAAATTCATCGCAAATATAGTCGATCCTAAATCAACAGAAGCATCCGATATCCCATGTTAATATCGCCTTTCTATGGCCTGATGCAACTGCTAATTCTGACTACACGCTACACGTCAACAAGCTCAGAGTGCGTTTTGAGGTAAGGATGGGAGTCTATACGGCGACACAAATGAAAGGCATCGTTTTGTTTCCCTTCCTTTCGGCAGAAATGAGCCGGTCAATTTCGAAATGGAAATAATGTCACTGTCTTCGAGCGCGACCGATATCTGGATTGGAATGCTCATCAGACGATATAAAAAGAACTAGGACGAGCAAATGAGTTAATACTCAACAGAAAAAAAGAAAGCTCCTATACAACTTTAAGGCCAATCGATAGAAAATTAATTTATTAATCAGAAAAACAAAGATTTTCTATATAAGCATGCAAATAACAATTCCACAGACTGAAAAGAAAGAAGATCTTCGGAAATCGAGTTGTATTCGTGCATTTTCGAACAAGTATCACGTGTTCGTCGTCATACTTAATTAAAAGTGAAGGCTAGGAATGTCGCACTAGAGTTTCTGGAGGCAGAGGTTACAACGGACGGGGGCGGGAAGGGGGGATTGGGTGGAAGGTTTATGGTGACGTGATACCCGCGGCGATAGGTTATGCTAGTGAGGGGAGGGGGTGTTAGCGTTTTGACTGTGGGCCGCGTGTTCGGGGGAGAGGGGGAGCTGGTTGCGAGTCAGAGAAATTTCACTTGGCCGGGCACGGAGAGCCAGTTTTTGTTTCAGACTGTGTCCAGATTAGTTGACATGGCACGAAACCCGGTATAGTGTGAGTCAAGCTCTACGTGCCTGTTTATACTAGCCCGATTCGAGTGCCAAGCTTCGATGAATTCGATCGCTTGTCGCGTATTAGCCATTGCGATCACGTCGGTGGCATCCCAATTGAAGCGGTGATCACACTCAATGGAGTGCGCAAATACGAGTGATAAATGGTTCCGTAAGTGAACGGCTGACTTAGATTCCTTGATGCGAGTCTCAAGGCGTCGACCTGTTTGGCCAATATAAACGCAAGGGAAACCAGCACACAGTATACGGTAAACGACGTAATTTAGTTTTTCCACGGGTAGGGGGTCCTTTTCTCGACATAAGCTTGCGCGCAGTGAGGTTGCCGGCATGTGGGCAACGAAGATGCCAAAGCGACTTATTTGCCGAGAGATGGTTTCAGATAATCCATTCATGTAAGGTAGAGAATAAAATTTCCATAGCAATGTAATATCATTGTGCTTGACCCCGACGTCTAAGGCAATTCTTGACAAAGCTTGTCAGACATCCATTTGCCCAGAAGAATTTGTACAAGTACGTTAGTTCTCTCTTGAGCAAATCATCGTTACTGCAATAACGGTACCCCGTTGGAAAAGAGTGCGAACACAGCTTCTTTTATTGGCCGCAGGGTGGTTACTCCTATAGTTAAGGATGATTTCTGCAGTGGAGTCCTTTCGGTAGACGCTTGTTGCGAGTTAACCATCTGCGAGTCTTTGTATCCTCACGTCAAGGAATGGAAGGGTGTCTCCTGTTGCCTCTTCGCGGGTAAATTGCATTTCTAAGAAGACCCCATTTAGACTCTGGTGCAGCCGTTCGACATCGCAAGACTTCATGATGACGAATGTGTCGTCTACGTAGCGGGGCCACAGTTTTGGTTTTACAGCTCGAAAAACCTCCTCTTCTAGTCTCTGTAAGACAAGCTCAGCCAGTAGCCCCGATATTGGCGAGCGCATTGGGGCACCCTTTACTTGCTGATAGTACTTGCCATCAAATTGACAATAGTTCTTGAGGCAGAGCTTAAGCATGTCCAACACGTGTTCTTTCGGAATATCAATAGGATTTTCATCTATGCACCGCTCTATACTATCGATGGTCAAAACGTGCGCTTCAAATTGCGGTTTAAATTTCTCGTCCTTCGTGGGAAATATTATTTTCGGGATTTTGGTTCACCTAGCCCTCTGGCGGACTTTCGTTGTTAGCTATTGGATTCAATCTAGGCAATAACTCCAGCCTCAGAAGACACGACAGGACATTAGTCAAAACGAGCATCATCTCCGTCACTGCCTTCTGTCAACAATTCTCCCGGATTCCAGCTCTCTACAAACGGCTGAGTCGTTTCAATAACCTTTTTCATATAGTTGAACGCTTTATACATATTGCATAGAGCTTTAATATCGTTTATCGTCAGTCTGATCTATTATGGGAGACAAAAATAAACGTGTAGATCAGCTTGTAAAAGCTGCGGCGCGAGAGAGACACGAACCCAAAACCTGTCGTTCGTCAATATCAGTCGTTACCACCACACCATCAGCGTCGACTGTTGACTCTAATTTAATTTGGTTTAAAACCCCTAGTCGTAATTACGAGGGCAGAAGTCACAAGATTGATGCGACGAAATCACCACCCGCTAAAAGGGCTAAAAGTCTCTCGAGTTCAATAGACTCAATTAACGAACGCCAAGTTGAGCGTCTAATCAACTCCTCCACGGAGACACAGGATGACAGCAATCAAAATCGGTTATTAATGGTCAAAAAGCAATCTACTTTATTATTTGATTCATTAACGGTCTGTTGTGAAAAGATGGTGACAGAAAAAATTGAAACTATGTGCGATACAGCTTTGGAAGATGGGAAGGAATGTTCGCCAGTGCCTGCATTCGAAATCCCGACATCATCGCAACAAGAAAAAAAAAGTCACGCCAGCGCTCGGATTCGAAACCTGGACCCCCCGCGTAGAAGTCGAACGCCTACCACACTTCGCCACCACGGGATGCTGCAACAGTTTCCAAATTCCCTTACTAACTACGGAAACTCGATCTAGAAGTTCTTCGAAATCTCCTCCTGCCAAGCGAACTAAAAGTCGTAAAAGTTTAAGGGGTGTAACTCATGAAGCTGAAGCCTCCGTATCATAGTTTACCCTTTTGAACAAATTCGCAAACCTTGAGAAGGTAGTTAATAGTCTTAGAGTGGAGATGGAGGAGCTGAAATTTTTTTCTCTATTTCTCCCTCGTGAGGAGAAACCGGCGATGCGTGAACTTGAGCGAGGAAACCTAACGTACGGAGAAACAAAATCCCTCGCCGAAGTGTCTAAGCACAAAAATGATCCGGCAGCCAGGGTGCTTGACGGAGTTGGTAGTCTGCCATGGACAGGGGAAACGGTCAACCCACTGGCTTCCAAGAGAACAAAAAATGCGCTCTCGAGCTCCCAAAAAAGGCCAACCAAGCCCAAGTGCTAATATAAGTTGGCCGAGATTGATCACGAGCCAAACAAAAAGGGTACCTTCGCAGGCCAAAATGAACAGGAGCGCTGAACCTCGAAGCGAATCTCTCCTAACAAACCCTAGAGAAGCAGAAGGGGACGACAGTCGGAAGGTGAGTGCCACTCGTATAAACTGCATAGTCATAAAAGGCAGGACAGAAGGTACTTCCGATACCCCGAAATCAAGGTGAGAAGAGGAGAGGAAGTTATTTAAAGAATATCTGAAATTTCTTCTAAAGGGTAAGGAGAAAGTCAAAGTTCTAAAGGCATTCCGAATGGGCCGTATAACAGACTCAAAAGATGAACAACGCCAACCAAGACCGTTGAAGGTTGTTCTGAATAGTGAGGCTGAGGTCCAGCTATTGTTAAGCAGGAAACCAATACTTAGATACTCACACCCGACGGTTTTTCCAGCGGGAATTTTCCCCCGCGGAGCGGGAGAAATGGAGATTGCTAAAAGTAGAACTCCACAGGAGATGCGAACTCGGCGAGAGCAATCTTCGAATTCTGAACGGGGAGATCGTCCATGTCCCGAGGTCACTCCTCTGGAGAAAGCCGATAACACTTACAGCCTAGTCGGGATGGACAACAGTCCGTCTCCATCAGCACCGACAGCTCCCTGAATGCAATCTCACGCAAGAGGCAACCGCCTGCATAAAGTGGTGAATAAGTCTAAATTGAGCTTTCTTTACATTAATGCCCAAAGTCTTCCCTAAAAATTGATGCACTCAAGGCAGTACTTTCGGAGCGGAAACCTGATGTAGTTGCCATAACGGAAACATGGCTAAAAACAGAAATCGCAGATCCGGAGATTTCGATTCCAGAATACCAGCTTTTCCGCAAAGACCGCCAAAACCGACAAGGAGGTGGGGTTGTCGTGTATGTCAGAACTAAAATCTCTGTTGTAGAAAGAGAACACACTCTAGCCCTGGAGTATGAGTCCGTCTGGTTAAAGATCAAGAAGGTGAATTCACAGAACCTTGAATTCCTGGCCGTTTACCGGCCACCAAACATTCTGAGCGGAGCCGACGACTCACTCCTTGGTCTGGTGAAAGAAGCTGCTAGCCACCAGGAGGTTCTCATTGTTGGTGACTTCAACGCCCCTGCAATTGAATGGAACAACCTGACAGTTGAGGCGGCGTCAACTTCCTTTAGTTCCAAATTAATGGATCTCACGCTTGACCTGTCTCTAGTTCAGAACGTTAAGGGCATAACCAGATTTCGAGAAAACCAGCGGGCTACTTGTTTTGATCTCATTTTCACGAAGGATTCGTCCTACATAGATGAAGTGCATTCAAGTGCTTCGCTCGGTAAGAGTGACCATACGACGCTAATGTGGGATTACTCACTCCATACTCAACGGCTGAGGAAAACGGAGGACCAGCCAAACATATGGAAGGCAGATCTCAATTCAATGAAGAATGCACTATCGACCGTGAATTGGGACTGCCTGCTCAAGGGTCATCCGGAGGATGATTGGAGATCACTCAAGAGGGTTGTATTAGATCTGATTAAGCGCTTATGTCCGATGAAGGTACACAAGACGACTAGTCATCCTGCCTGGTTGACGAGAGACCTTAACAGGCAACTTAAGAAGAAGAATAGGACATGGAAGTTATTCAGGAAAACTGGGGCGCCAGTACGCCTCGAGGAATTCCGACGCCAAAGAAATGCAGTAAAAAATTAATTCGCCAGGCCAGGAAAAACCTAGAATCCAGTATCTTCCAGCAGGTCGAAGAAAATCCCAAAATTCTATGCCGCTATATTAAGAGTAGATTAAAAAACAAGGATCCTGTCGCAGTACATAAGAATGATGATGGCTCCAACACGGCTTCAGAAAGAACCATTCTTGCCTTTCCAGCCTTCTACTCTCCACTGAGCAGTGGACTCGCGCACTGGATGAAGATGGTAAGGTTGACGTCATCTATACGGACTTCAATAAGGCATTCGACAGCGTCCCACATAAGCGTCTAATGTATAAATTGTCAGAAATTGGCATAAGAGGAAACCTGCTGGCATGGATCACAGATTTTCTCACAGGGCGATTGCAAACTGTGTGCATCGGTGACTCAAAGTCAAACCCTACATCTGTTCTAAGTGGCGTCCCCCAAGGCTCTGTCTTAGGGCCACTGCTCTTCCTTATCTATATCAACGACTGCGTCAACGACCTGGGTTGCAGCGCTATCATGTTTGCCGACGACGTCAAACTCTGGAGAGCCATCAGGTCTGACGCCGATAGGAAAGCGCTTCAAGAGAGTCTCAATCGACTTAGCTGCTGGTCTGCTCGTTGGCTTTTAAACTTCAACATTAGTAAAATCGTGGTTTTAAGACTCCGTACTAGAAGGCCTGATGAGGAGAACGATTTCTTCCAATACCTCCTCGATGGGCACCCGCTTTCAAATGTGAACGAACAAAAGGATCTCGGTGTTCTTATAAATTCCTCACTTAAACCATCTACTCAGTGTGTAAACGCAGTAAACGCGCGACACAGGTGCTGTTTGCGATTAGGCGGAGATTCATCAACATTGACAAGGAGCTCTTCAGGAAAACCTACGGAGCGTTTGTTCGGTTCCACTTGGAGTATGCTGTCCAGGCCTGGCGTCCGTGGTTCAAGAAGGATTACCTGCACCTGGAACGAGTGCAGGCGAGGGCTACGAAGGTGGTCAAGAATCTTGGTCATCTGCCTTATGAAGACAGATTGACCGAAATAGATCTTTTCCCTCTTAATTCTAGGCAACTCCGCGGGGACCTCATACAAACCTACCGTATTGTTAGAGGCCAAGACTGCGCCCTAGAATTTGATGATTTCTTCGAATTGGCTCGGACTGACCATCTGCGAGGTCATCCTTTTAAACTACAAAGGAAACCGGCCCGTATCGACGTTCGACGAAACGCCTTCTCTCAGAGGGTCGTTGGAGCGTGGAAAGGACTCCCGGACGATATGGTCCTCTCAGATACTGTTGAAATTTTTAAACACAAACTTGATTCTCATTTGCTAAGAAACTGTGGCAGATATAATGAACAAAGTGTCAGTAGCAACACCTTGCAACTGGCTCACACTTATCGCTGATGTTAAGCCTACATTTGTACATTTGTATTATGTACTATTGTTACAGTGGACCTATTATGCGATTTTGGTTATGAATAGGGAGCTCAAGGGCGAAAGCCCTCTTCCCTTAAAAAAGTGACTTGAAGTGACTTAAAGAAAAAAACAGAGCAACAACGTCGAATGACATAATACATTCGTCAGGACTCACTTGAAGTGTTAGAATTCTATGCAGGAATGCCTGTGAGTTTTTGACGTTGGATTGTGATCCATCACTCAGGTGCTTTAGTTTTCTGTAAAGCCATTTGGCGAGGTTGTGGTTAAGGGATCCAATTAGTGGCAATATCATCTTCAATGGCGCATCAGCCTTGTGCACTTTTGGAAGGCCATACGCATGTGCGATACGAGGGTCGCTAAGGTTGATAAATTTGGCGTCCCCGGGGTGATGAGTTTCAACCGAGAGATTTCGTTCACCTTCTTCTTTATAAAAGCGGTCTGCTTTTTAGTTGGGTCCGCATCGAGTGGTGTGTACGCCTCTAAGTCATTGAAGACATGGTTTGGTTTGCTGACGTAGTCGGTCTTGTCCATGACGACAGTTGCCCCAACTTTGTCAGCGGACACAATGATTATACTGTCATCAGACTTCCACAGACTGTTTTTAGGTCCAGGTATGGGCTACCTTTTGGGTAAGCTGCTAAAAAACACCCTTGCACGAGCCAGAGAATGTGTTTAAATTGGCGTGAAAATCGGAATGGTTGAATGCAGACTATATAATATGTGGAAGGTTTAATTGTCTAGCAGTTGTTTCCTGCTTATCCAAAGCAGCATGCGTTATTTCTAAGGTGAAATACCGGAAATATTCTTTCCTTATACCCTAATTTTCTGCGAAAGTTTTCATGTAACGTCTGGAAAGTCCATTGGCAAACACATGCTACATCAGATACCTTCAGAAATAACTGAAAGGATATCTACCAAGTGTATACTTGTCTCCAGGTAAAGAGTTAGTCACACCCCCCGTTAACGCGGCGCTTGCTTGTAGAAGGCAGTGTGCTGAGTACGCAAGAGAGGGGATTTGGTGAAGGCTATGAGGACTTTGAATGTCAAATAAGTGATAAAGATGACATTCATCAGTGTGTTGACGTAGCCTGCGCTCATAACCGGGAATCTCTCGGATAAAGCCGAATGTCTGCATCAACGTCTAACGACAACAGATTATTGCAATCACTAGCCACAAAGCAATTGCCTCGGAACCTACGAGCACTCGTTAGTATCTAAAAGGTTTATGTGGCGTAGACTTGTAGTTCGCTTCCAATAGACGTTCAATAATAGAACTCGATTTTAATCCATTCTCCATTTAACTAGTGAGCTAGGTAAGTTTTGCGCACCGTCTTCTATAGACATGTCGTTTTCCGGCTCCACTGCAGCAGCTGAAAAAGTAAACACACATTGGCGTGGGCTGTGACTGCAGTCAATCTTTACTGTCCGAAAGATAATAAGGGAGGGTTAGCGAAAAATAAGCAGAAGTTCTCTGTGGGGAAAGAACTCGTAGTAGCTTGTTTGATATCCTATAACACGTCTCCTTAAAAATGGGCATTTCTTTTCTGCCGTTGCGACGGCAGGCTTCGGAGCACACCTAGTAAATGGAAGGACGGGTCTCTCCGTATAACTGTTTTAGAGGTGTATGTTCAGCAACTGCTGAAAATCTGCACCGCCAGTGTTAAGCGAATAAATTTAATTTTAGATCGAGAGGAACATAACTTCAAAAATTAATGCATTGTGCTTTTTCGGTTTCCTTTCAAAATGCCTTGTGCTGGATAAATGCGTCATATTGTCTATCTAGAAGAACTTCAGGGAAAGCCATTTCGTTGTAGCAAACGTTAGTGAAATACGCGTACAGCAAAACTTCTTAACTAAGCCGACGCTGTCAGTTAAATGACTTCACAGGCAGAAGATTTTGTCGTCGTTATATCTTATTTCCCCCGAAATAAAATGAGCTGAACTGCATAAATTAAGCTTCCGATACCCTTGCCATCCTCGGTGATAGAAACGCCACCCGAATCGGGTCTTAGATCTCTGGGAAACTCAGCTCATTAACTAAAGTGCGTAATTATTTAGATGAATTTTTGGTGGAACCCCCAAACCATTTAATTTCGTATACGCAAATGTGGATTGGAGAAAGTTCATATGTTTGCATGAACCGATCACTGAGGCTGAAGGTCGTTGCTACATCATCACCGCATCAATGCATTATCGCAGTTTCCCCTTAATTGAAAAAGATGGATGATGATGGTAAGCATACACATTATATTATTTAGTGTAAGTCGATATCGTTAAACAATTGGAAAGTAAAATAACGGAGGCATTTGACCTGTTTGATCACGAAAGAAACAAAACAATTGATGTCCGTGAAGTCGGGACGGTGATAAGACACTTAGGCTGCTGTCCATCAGAAAAAGAACTCCAGGAAATTATCCCACAGGTACCATATATTTAAACATAACGTTTAGCTTGAAAACGTTCCCCCTAATGGTTATATAAACTTTGAAACCTTTATGCCCGCTATGACCCAGATATTGCTGGAAAATAGGTAGGACTAAAAATCTTACCAATTTCGCAAAAGTTTTGCGCCAGCAACAGAAGAAGAGATTGTGAATGCATTCAAAGCATTAGATACTGAAAAGACTGGCTTTATTCCAGTCGATGTATTGGAACAACACATGACAAAAGAAGGTGAACCGTTTACAAAAGATGAAATGGAAGAAATGCTTGCGGCTGCTGTAGATGCCCAAAAGAGAGCAGTAAATTATCGGGAATATGCAATAATTTTGGCGAATACAAAACTATGCGAATAAAAGTTCCTTATATCGGCGTTTATTTGTTGAAATATATCTTATATCATTTATTCTGTGTGATTTGTTGTTTATATTAATAAAAAACGTCAAAATTTATATAATCATTCTATTCAGCCTAACACAGTGATTTTATTTACGAAAACTCCGGTTTTTGCTCAATTGTAAAACTTTATCAAATAACCTGAGTGCTATGTTAGGCCCTGGTCCATCCAGCCAAACCATTGTCACCATTATATATATTTAAGCAGAAATGGGTCACAGCGATCAATTTGGACTCAAAAGTAAGCAACCTCCGTATGGGAATAGAGGTCGAAAACAGGCAATTATCTAGCAGGCCAAAGTCGGCTAAGCTAAACTTGCAGAGAGAGGTGACAGCGTTTGGGGTTAAAGTGGTGCAGAACTGGTTCGGAGTTGTTTTACTTCATTCAGAAGAGCATAACCTGGCTAGCAGCTGAGGTCGGAAACACAAACATGCGCACACGCAGGGTGCAGATGCTCCATCAGTAGTAACGACAGAATAGAAAATAAGCATTTAATCGAATAGAAATACGTAAATGTCTCGCCTCCTGCCATTTTTGCCACCACAGATGGGGTATGTATCATTCAGGCACGAACGGACACCAATACTGCTCGCCTCATCTTATTGTCTTATATCACTAATTTGTGTAATATACCTGCGGACAATTAACCAACAAAAAATCTTACTATAGCGTGTTTTTTATTAGGTTAAATGTCCGAAAATAATTGCGTTTTTGAAAAGTGTCCATTTTTACTTTCATACTGAAAATTTTGCTGCTCTCTCAAAAAAGGTGTGCTACATTTAACTAGATAGTTGGTAGGCAAATACGTGCAAATAAGTTATAACTTATTGTTGCTCCTAAAATTTTCAGTTTAAATTTTCGGAAAATCATGCACTCGATGCTTTAGTTTGAGTCTACTAGAGAACAGCACCGGTGTATTGATTTTTCCCTCTGGCTACTAAAAGCTTCTTAGTAGCAGGATGCTTGTTAGCTACTTATGCTTTCCAATATGATTTCACATCATCCATAAAACGCCAACCAAAACCAGCTAAAGCAGTGTCAACTTACAAACAACTGAACGATAACCTACTATTATCATGTTCTTCTTTGAAGTATGTTACTTCGGAAGAAAAATTCAATTCGATCAAAAAACATTCAGAGTAGCGTGCATTAAGATAAAAATATTTCACTGTTGTTTCCTCCGATGAGGTACGGGTACAGTACGGGCCCATATTCTTTCATCGATTGCACACAAAATACGCGCGGCAAACGAGCGTTTAATTTGATCGAATCGTCTTAGCATCTAGCAATCACTACCAGGCACTTGACATTTCCCCCAGCCACGCATGCCACCAAGCTTTCCAACACATATCTTCTGTGTTGTTTTCACGGCCCACTGTCGGTCCAGTTTGCAATTTATCTTCAGTTTTGCTTTATGACATTGAGGATTCAGTTTAAATGGTAAAGTGTCATTCGTCTGGTTGCATAAAACTCCGGGCCCCTTGTATAAGTGTTGCTTAGAATGGAGACATACTCGCAGGGAGTGTATTAAGTAGACCCGATTTGTTTTCCAAGATTACACTAGACGTAACCTTTGGACGAACATTGGATAATTTTGAAAACGGCCCTTTTATGTTTTTTTAGTTGCACGAGTATAATGACCGCAAGCTGGATTTAATATTGATTTGAAAAAAACACCGCTATTCCGACTTGTTATGGGTTTTTTTGGGGTGCTGTGAATATACTCAGACTAGCGATAATTTTTTTACAAGTCCGAAAGAAATCCGGTCGTATGAGAAAATCTAGGCAGACATATTCCGGTATTTAGTGCTCATTTTATTTTCAAAGGGAGGGAGTGCGTGAAGCCCTACCTTTAAAGAAGAAGAGCATGTCTTTGAAGAAGAATTATGATATCACCAAGCATCAGGGAGTGCCTAGGGCTGAATATTTGCCAGCTAATACAGCGTGTATCTGGAGAACTATCATCTGTCAAACCTGACTTGCAGTTTTTAAAATAAACACCGTCGGTTGGTCATCTAAACAGCACGCATCAGCCCCTCCAGACCTTTACCGTCCACTTCCAGTTGTTTGTCACCCCTTTTTTTGAAATTGAAATTAAATAGGCCATCAACCTTCTTCAGAAAATAACCCAGGACCGTTCAAGTCTCCAAGCCTTTTGCATTTACGTTAAAAGTTTTGAAGTTCAGGGAGCTTGTAGCAGGACACAGACCCTAGTGGATGACTATTCCTGGCCGGTTCACGTCGCAAAATGTCATTAACTGTTTTTGGAATGGGACTGCATGAAGTCACATTTGTGTATGATGCCATATAAATTAAGTCACGGTCAGTATCAGTTTACATTCGTATCAGGGCCTTTGAAGCTGTCTGTGAATAAAAGGAAAGAGATTAGGATATGTCGGCCGTGTTTCATGAGCTAATGAACCCTGTCCGATGAAAATTTTGGTGGCAGGCCTTTAAACGTCTTCGAAGACGTTTTGATTATCAACGAACCAGGGTCTCCAAACTTAAATAGCGGACACTAGTTGCGGCCGCAGGAAAATTCCAAAAAATTTGACGAAACAGCCGACATCAGAGGCATAAAAAGCAAGGGCATGTTTGAAACTGCCATTTTCGGAGTCAGACAAGGTTTGTCTGCAAATACTCTTCGTCAGCCGCAGTTCGAATGATAGTTCAACGTTTTATATCATTGGGGAACGTTGCGATATTGCAATCCATTTCACTGACACATTCGCTGATGTAGATAATGTACAAAATATGGCTAGGAACGGAGCCTTGAGGAACCAAACTCTCAACTGCAACCTAAGTTGACTGCTTGTTACTGACATTGATAGTTTAGGAACGCTCGATTATAAAGTTTTGGATCTACCACAGAAGCCAACCTCTTAATCCTATGCAGCTGAGTTGGTAAATCAGGCGAGGGTGATAAACGCTATTAGAGGCCTTTTCGAAATCGATAAAGACTGTGTGCACCGTATTTACTTTATCTATTGCTTAAGTCCACCGTTCTTAACAGCAGAGGAAAAATTTTTACACAGGACCTACCTCTATGGAAACCGTGTTGAAGATAGGACAGAGGTAGATTTGTTCTAGGAATTTCACAAGTTGTTGAGCAATTATTTTTTCCATAATTTTGCAGTGAATAAAACGAAGGCTGATCTGTCGATAGTTGTTTGCGGAGATCCAGATTCCGCCCTCATAGAGCGCAGTTATCCACGCGGATTTCCAATCGGCTGGTAGAAATCTAGTCTGGAAGAAGTTGAGAAAGGCGTTGACAGTAGTTTTGCCAAATCATTGGCCAGGTCCTTCAAAATCTTGGTTGGTATCTTATTAGGACCTAGTGATTTAGATACATTTAACTCCATAAGTTCTTTTAGAACAGTAGCCTCGGTGAATTGGACCGTCTCGACTACTGTAGCCACTTCGAAGTCGTACACAAAGTAGTCGTATCCCTTTTTCTTTGGGAAAACCGACGGGAAAATTTGGAGAGCTGGTCAGCTTTCGCTCCGTTTTCAAAAAGGACTATACCCTCGGTGGTTCTCAAGGATATCGGATTTTTGCTTCACCTATATTGTCTAAGGTAACTTAAAAAATTTGGGTTCGTGATGACCCGGTTAGGCAGGTCCACTTTGAAATCCCATTTTGTGCTAAAGATAAGGTCTTCGACTCGATTTCTCTGAGTTTTATGTGCACTAAGAGATGCAGGAGTCCTGTTCATAGGTGATATTTTCCACAGTCTCCACTTTTGTTAACTTCTATTTTAAGGCCTGCAAAAGCCATCAAGGTCTCTTGGTCACTCTTTTCCTCGAAAGCGGACAGTACTTTTTGATGAACCTGTGCAAAATGTCACGAAACATTTCCCCGTCCTCGGGTATGTTTACAAAACCTAACCCTTTTATACGTCTAGTGGCTCTGTGTTTGCATGCAGTAGCCGCAAATGTATGATCAATTTAGCACTAAGACCAAACCCGGATCTATATGCTCCCTTTCCTAAGGACTAAGAGTTTACTTTTTTAAGGCGTAAAACACGCTTAATGTCAAGCCATTCTATTTTCGGACTTCCGGGACACCATTGGTGTTAGATTATATCAAAGATCATTTCGATACAACAAACTGTCATTCCCAGTATGTGCTGGTTTCGGTTTATTTCAGTGCTTGACTGATAACCTGGCCGAAGTAATACCCCAAGGTCTTGTGAATATCAAAAGCATGTTAGTAACCGACCCATCAACAAAGAGACCATAGAACCTTAAGTAGATAGTAAATATGGTTATAAGAAGTCAGCTTCGGAGCCATGGATGATAGAAATGCAAATTGTTTTCTTGATCGGAGGAATGCCCACGTTTAAAATGGGCCTCCTCCGCTGAAAGATAGAACAAAAGTTATGACATCGACACTGTGTCCTGGAATTGTAGCGTTACTCACTTTAATCACTTCAAGAAACACGCAACTACTAGTTCTAAGGCTCCTTACCACCAACTTGAAGTGAATGTTTTCGAAAACTGTTATAAGGTCCGGCAAAATGCGTGGAAACTAGCAAAAGTAGTTCAAAGCTCCCCCACATGTTCCGCCTCATTACGACTCATAAAAACCTAACATGCGGAAATTTTACGCATACCCGTTTGCGAAAGTTTGGTTCTCGCTCACCGAACGCCTCCTTATGCGGAGATGCCGACTGCTCTTAAACATAGGACTGCATTCTTGGCGGAATTCAAATATTAGCAGTTAGGTAAGAAGGTATTTCAATCAATTAATCGGCATATTTGAAGTGCATGAGAAAAGCCTCTGAAAACTCCATTTAAACGGCACAGGTCTGAATGAAAAGCAGCTGCAAAATGTTTCAAATTTATTTTTAGTGTGTAAACTGCAAAAAGTGAAACAAAAATGTTAAGAAGTGCTGGTTTTGCGATATAATTGCGAAGAGCACATTCCATGCATTGGCATTATGAAATGTTCAGCAGTGTCAGCATTTATGTTAGCAAAACGGTTCACTGATATCGAGCCAGTAGTATGTATATAGAAGACGAAACAGTAAACAATTCTGCCAGTGGCTAACTCCTTGTGATGAAAAAGAGGAGCGTTTATTGGTGGGGCGCAGTTCATTTTTTAACTTGACAGCAGTGTTATTGGAAATTTTTCTTCGATTTCATTTCAGAAAGATTTTGTCAGTTCATACCCAGATCAAAGCATTTGATTCAAATGAAACTTTGTTAAAAGGTAACTTCTGTACTATCAACAGTGAATGGCATAGAAGTTAAATGCACGTCGTCGCGGACTTTCAAAAATATTCGTCCTTCCGAGGCCGCGCCTGCAACGGCCACCCCATCCTGTGCTGTATCTTCCAAGTGCAGCCACAAAAATTCTTCACATAACTTACCGCATATATGAGCATTTGAGTCAAAAAACATTATCGGCGTCGTACTTATAGTTGACAATGTCCACGCTCCGGCTTTAGAACACTGGGTTTTTACGCCTGGATCGTCTTCAATGAATAATCTAAGGCAGAGATCGGGGACAATTTTTACTCAGAGAACCAAAAAACAACTATTTGGAAATATATTTCAGTGAGGGCCATATAAGATAATTTAAGATTGAATCTAATTAAATGAGAGCATAAAAAACCTCTCGATTTATTCTTTGGAGGAAGCAAAATCACAACTTTTAAATTCAAATGTTATCTTAGAGAGCTAAATGCAATCATCAAAAGAGCCACACCTGACTTGCGAGCCATACGTTACCGATCTCTGATCTAAGGGCCTTTCGTATCTTTACAGTTTTAAGTGGTTAATTTTGTAAGGCATACTGTTTTGATTGTGTGTGCGTGACAGTTGGCCTTCAATGCTCCTACTTGCAATTGTTTTCCCGGCTTTTTAATATTCACATCGACCACAAATCTCTTAGGGTTTGGTGATGGAACGGTAATTGGCATGAAATCTGCCAGCGAATTAGACGGTGGACAGTCAGAGACCGTCTGTTAAATCTCTAATGAAACGTCTAGTGATTCGGTCGGCCATCTGGCGTCTCGTCCAATTTTCAGCCGTTAAGACGGAATTGACACAAACAGCGTGGAGATACTATAGGGCATTCGTATTGTTTGACCATCAAAAGGCCAAATAACCACCGCCAATTTCTCGCTCATCTTCGGACAAAAGGAGCGTTCTCACATATAGCTAAATCTGCTACCTGAAAGTTAATAGAGATAAACGAAAAAAGGTAAAAGTAGGCCCATGTGCCAAAGAACTAAGAAGTCTTTACCAAAATCGGAACGGATGCTCTGCATCTAGTCTGACTCAACCTGGAAATTTGTATGCATAAGCCATTTTGGATAATACCAAGGTCAGATAGCTTCGGTGGTGGTTTCTGTACTAGCAAAGAGGATTGAGGTAATGTCTGTTAAAAACTACTGTTCTTTAAAGGCTACGCTCAACAGACCACAACCAATTGTCTCTCAGTATCATAACTAGGATGAAAAATTGAGAATTCCATATTGTTCGGTTCGGTGCTCGATGATAAATGGTTTATTTGACTATAGGTTTGCTCCATCAGCCTGCTACTTAGTGCTGATCAAACTATTTCCGCGTCGAGGAAACATTGCGCGCGGCGCAGCCGTTCAGTTGTCAGTGTTAATTGGCCTAAAGACTGTACTGGCGTTTACACACACCCGTATTCACAGGAAGACTTCCACATGTTCACGCAGTTCAAAGATCGACCCGACACCAACGAACCATCTGCTATCGATTATTAGGCTCTGTGACACAATTTCTTTTAAGCTGACAGATCTTGACCAACAAATATTATTGGTTCATATATGCGCAAATACATAATATACAACGTCTGAAGCTGTTTTTTGTCACGAATTCCACTCCACGCACTCAGGGATACTGACTTGGATCAGCACCAAGACGCATCCAGGAGCGCTTTATACCATGACCTTGTTCGCAAATCAATGAAACCAGTGAATCGATCCAGTCCCCTCCCTGTGACACGCCATGATCCTTGTTGTAGATGGCACGCCCACATTTCCGACTAGCGACACGTGCAACTATGCTACAAACAACACATGTCGTTTCAGGGACACAGACTCTTCCTTTTCCGCGGCGAGAAGCTTAACCGTGAGTCTGAAGTCACAGACAAGCCAAACAGTCCGTCTAGCGTCAAACCTGGCTCCATCAAGACCTCGGGATTCCATTTCCAGTCGGTTTTTATCTATTAATTTTCCGTCACATCAGCTATGCAGACCCATCGATACTGGTTGTGCTGCGGAAATTGTTTGGTCGCCTTCTGATGCTTAATGATCAATTCTGCTGCCAACATATTCAATTGTACTTCACAAGGTAAATAGGCAAGTCGTTCGGTTTGCACGAACCAAATTATGTAACAGGAACACACTTCAGAAAACTTTGCTTGAATGCAAACTAACGGTGTGAAAGTGATACAAATACACAACAGAATACGAGAGCACCTCCCAGCATGGCTGGCCAAAGGCGAAGGCAAGAGCATCAATAACTCTATCCTTGCCCATATGGTTGACTCCGGACATCGTGTGGACCCCAGCGAAGCCTTTAAGGGAATTTACAAAGTCTCGTGAAACTACTCAAAGTCCCTGGGTCAGCGTTTGCTGGCAACAGCAGAAGCAACCACGATCCGGTTGAGGAAGCCGGTCTTGTTCGCGCAGAAGAACCTCCTGCAAGACCCGAGCTTGGCATGGCCAACGGTTACGTAACTGCCTGCATCTTTTCGCGCTTTCTACCGCTTTAATCCACCCTCCCATCCCCTGTCCGGACTCAACGAACTCTCATCAACTTGCAACCAGCTAATTACTATCAACTCCAGGCCCCCTCCCTTATCCCCATGACTAATTTGCGTTTTGTGTTAACATAATTACCAGCATGTTACTTTGTACCCCCTCGTTATATAAATGTAACGACCCGAAGAGAACTTATCGAAAGCTACGTATGCTCGCCAAATACTCTGCTGAATTCTCTGATGGGAATTTTTGCAACCTTATAACATACACAACACTTCAGAATGTTGCCGTCACGATCAATGGACGTCTGTCGATCCCCACTGTACTGCCGACTGCAGAAAAGCACACAGGGATGCTGCTAGTGGAACTCCTCACAGCTGTGCCATTTAGCGACAGTATATAGACGAAACATGTCGCGGCATTTAGCTAAGACCTGTGCTATCAGTATGGAAAATAGTTACTTAAGTCCTAAAAGTAAGAAGAAACAGATGCAATCGCTAGGATAAGAACTTCTTTCGCTTGGCGTTTCGGTTTCCTTCATGAACCCATAATCAGAGACATTAGCTGAAACGGGTACTTCATACACAGGAACTTACAATATTTATGTGATACTGTCGACATGCCACTGCATACCTAGTGCAACTGATGGCTCCTCTCACCTCCCCCTATTGAAGATAGCTGCCCGCTTAGGCGATAATTGCTCCAGGACCAGCGTGTGGATGATGACCTGTTGAACTTTCATCACCCGTTTTGGATCGCAGCGTGATGATTGCTCGGCCATCTGGCTCACTGGCACTGGCGTTGAAAGACGTGTTCGTCTGTGCGCCCCCAAGCGGCGAATTGCTTCGACCAAACTGAGCTTTAGTACGGAATAGGGATTGGACAGTTCACTGCACTTGTTTATTAACTACAGCACGTAAAATATGACTCAAGCAACACGCGGCTCGCACGATCGTCACCTCTCGCGAGAATTTCAGCCTCACCGAATGTTAATGTGTGGCCAGGTATCGTTGAGCAACCCACGACTTGAGAATTGACATCATTTCTCAGAACCACTGTTGCGTGTTCGACAATTCGTGTATTGAGTATTTTTCTAGTTTCTCTAACGTTGCTTTGTCCACATCCGTACTAGACCCTATGCGCTTAATTTAGGCGTCAGATTGGCAAGAACATACTTCGTCTCCACCTTTATCTAGGTCCGTGTTCATAGCTAATTCTGTAGCACATAGTCCATCGGACACGCGTGTGCACGTGTTCAATCACCAAACTAGCGGTGCTGCTGTGATGTTTGCGAGAAGTCCGTGGATGTACTGATCCATTACATAGTTTAATCGGATTACCTTTAGTCTGCGTGATCCCTTATATATTGCCATACTATAATCGTTTGCCTGTGGTGCAAGCCACGTGACCGGCTGCGCTCAATCTGCCTACTGGTGGGTCTGAAGACTGAGGCAGATCACTGATGCATGGAAACAAAGGAACATCAATACATTAATCACGGTAATAATCCTGGCAAGTTTTCAATTACTATGGTTTAGCAAGGAATGAGACAAAATCGCTGGAAGAAGAGTTCTGTTAAGCCGACGTTCCGGAGTCTCGCGCAAACCCATCGTCCTAGAAAAAGCCAGATAAGGGTACACAGTGGGTTGCACAGGTGTTCCAGTATTCATACGGGGTACAGTAGCCGCCGGTTACTAAGCCCACGGTTAATAAGCCCAACCGCTTATTAAGCCCAATTGGTCTGGGCCCGAGGTGGGCTTAATAACCAGCGACTACTCTATTAAGCCCACGGTGAATAGGCACAGCCGCATATTAAGCCCAATTTGGTCTGGGCCCGAGGTGAGCTTAATAACCGGCGACTACTGTAGTTGCTAGGCCACTGCTTGTCCTGCTTTCCGGAACTCGCCTCTTTGGCTCTATTATCACGATCTGTTTATAGCCCTGGCTCAAAATGCGTCCTCTGTTGTGCCAATAAAATCCTTCCTTGAACCTATTGCCGGACTGTGATGTTTCCTTTTTTAACATGACACCTAGGCTACTTTCCGTCGCCGGAGAGCAGATATCTCGTCAATGAAATGTGACACACGTGGAATAAGGGGCCGGATTCCGCGTGGCACGCATAGGCTGGCTGTCAAATTCTACTGGTAATCGTCCCCACTTGTTTTCATCTTGAGCATATAAATAGGGAAGAAATTGAACCTAGCGAAAGCTCACCTCGAAGAAGACATTCACGCGCACGTTGCCACTGTGCCTATTCATGACGTCTGTGGACACCTCTGCTTGCGGCAGTCGAAATACTGTGCGTGTCAGAAGCGTCAGTAATTTGGCTGCATAGCGCCGCCTGCTGAACAACCTTTCTATAATGGGTTCTGGTGAAATGATTGATCATTAAGGGTTCTATAACGCGCCAAATATACCTTATTCAGTTTCTGTTTGCTGATTCAACGCGAACGGTACGAATTCTCACTGCATTCCTCTAACACTAGAGTTGATTACATTCTTAATCATTGCTAAGTATCTAGTCAACGAAACTGCTTCCAATATGGAAATTGTATGAATAGACTACCTGGGAGACTTAGTGAAATGCTAAAAAAATACATCATGTACACTATAGAGATATAGCTCTGAGTGTCACATTTTATGAACGAAGCGAAATCTTCATACGTGCAAAATGGGTCCGTCTATTGACTTTTGCCCGCCAGCAGTCACGAAACATCAGATTACATGCATTCTTTAAGATTTTGATATACGATTTAACTACCAAAGCCCTGACAGCTCCCCCATCGATTTTGACAATGGGCACCACGCGCTCCAACAAGCCACAGCAAACGCTGAGGCGAGCTGGGCAAGCAACGCAGCGAACTACCGTACTTATTTTGCTCATTTTAACTGTAATAGTTCAGTCTGATCCTCGCATATCACAACTTCCTGAAGTTTGAAAACCTTCGTATAAACCGACTTGGATTTTTAGTTCGCCCAGGTAAATGTGTCAGTACCTGGCAAAAGCAGTATAAAAATGCATACTTTTACCTTCACACCTGCTTAGCATTTGGGGTGAGTTACAGCATTCTGACCAGTCATATCGAAGATTATGTTTTTAAAGGAAACAACTTCCCTGAAAGATTTGAGAAGATGACAATCTTCACTTGGTATCTGAAGAAATTGGCGGTTTTAATGGCATTGAAGTCCACAGTAAGGGTAATACTATCCACAGTGTGTCTTAAACATGACATTTTCAGACATACTTAGATTATACAGTTTCCACCACGGATTAGTTCGGCTGTTACTCCTGTCAAAATTATAAATAAAATCCCAGTATAAAAGAACGTCATTAAAGCAAAGCATAAATCATAAATCCAGATACAATTCATACATTAAACTGTTACGTGTGCCTTCAGAATACAAATCAGTTAATATTGCGTGACCCAAATATATTAACTATATGGTTGGATGTGCTACTGAGGAGTGCTCATAAGGACTTACTAAAATTATTTCGCACGTCCAGGTGAATAGTTAAAACAACGCAAAAACTTACGAACAATTTATTACTGGGGATAAAACCTTGTTAAAATGACATGTGGACAATTTGTTTTTCCACTTTGTCGATATAAAATATTAAATTTTAAAGCCTGAATATGCATAATAGAGGTATTTAAATGCGCGCACGCACACCCCATAAGTACGACTGTCAATCATCCAGCAAACGAAGGCAGGACAGCTCAATTGAGGGTAGAGTTGTGTCATGCAGAAAATAGCAACCTGATCCGAAGGGACAGGTGCCAGTTAGGAGGAAGTTCTTACATGGACGCGTCCTGAACTTAGGGTGGCATTGAGGGTGCTGCAGTTCTGCGGGTCCGTGAGCAAAATGGCAGTCCTCACCGAGCGGACACCGTTTGTATTTCTGGTAGTGCACACAGGGTTGGCTCTTGTACCGAGCGTTGTAGATGGCGTCCTCTTTACGGGGCAGCCTCCGATGTCCACCATCTGACTTTGATAGCGATACAAGTCTCGGTTTCCTGCGATTGGCTGAGTCAGTTTGCGGTTGGGAGCGCGGCCTTGTTGAATCCGGGTTCACTGTGCTCTGAGGCGTGGGACTTAGACTCTGCGATTTGGTCAGCGGATGACCAGCAACGTCGGCGGAATTGTTTTCGCAGACGAATAGTTGCTTCCGACGTTGGCCCCTTTCTTTACCAATTGGCGTAGGTAGCCAGGAGTTTTTCTGTATACTCTTATTTGAAAACGTATTTTTAGTCTGCATTGGAATGGACCACGGCCATTGTTGGTTAATAACCTACATTGGAGTTATTTCATCAAATAAATTTAACGTTTGTTTACCTGAAGGTTGCAGCAATTTTCGACTGATTCCAAACCTGTAGCAGTTCCAGCATGAATGGCCGATGTTTGGAACCATGGTTTATCTTTTAAGGGCATGAGGGCAAAATTTTGGTCATTTTCAATAACGGGCACGTTGAAGTAAAAATCGAAGGCGTTTGAGGCCGGAAACCTCCAGCTCCTTCCTTCAGGTGGCAGTCCCGGAGCCAAATGAGCAAATTCCAATGGGTTGGGTGTTGACTTTGTCCAAGCCGCCGTATGCATCTTGACTTATCGTCCACAGAAGACGTCCTGACTGAGCTGACTAAACGGCTTCACGGCAGTTGAGTCCTGTTGATTATTTCTAGAGGACGACTAATTACAGCAGAGAAATAGCGTAGAAAGATTATTCACCTGATTCATTTTTGACTCGAGTTACATGAGTATTCGTCAGTTGACACATCGGGGGAGGGAGGAGGGGAGGCAAGCTGCTCGGTCAATTATCACGTATAAATTAGTCGCCACGGTTAACGACGTACATTCGCCGCCGCAATAAGGCCAAACTGATTGGGCGAATCATTGTGGAGGGGGAGGGGGTTACTGGCCGATCCAGCATAAGCGGCCAACAGGAAGGCGGGTTGGGCGGCAGAATTGATGCACCCAGATTGCAAATCAATGACCTCGTTTACCACTGCGCCTGTATTGCCCTCTATTTCATAATGATGGGACAAAGTTTGCGAATGAATGAAAACGTTCTCTTTCAAGGTATTTGCGTCAACAAGGAAGAAGACGTGCTGATCTGGTGCCCGACATGTCTTCTTCGGAACAAAGTTTGGTTCCGGAATCAGGAGTAGTAGAAAATAAAGAGTATATCATCCATGACTTCGTGACTTCGGAAATTAACAGACAAATTGGGAAACAGCTCATACGGATTTCCTACCGCCTCCCCGGCCATTTCATACCGAACGTTGCGAAGACATCAGTTTTAAGACAAGGACATATGTCCCTGTATATGCACGGCTGCGTATTCAATCGTAAATATCAGAAGTTTAGCTAGTCGACGCGAATATATCCTTAGTCTTTGACGTGACTTATTTTATTCTCCTCGTGATTACTGGTTAAGGTCTTATCTTAGTTTTCTTTGTAACCGCTTACACTTGTTAGCCTAGCACATATAATGCTCAATTCAATGCAAGTCTAGAACAAGGAATACTGGGGTTATCATTTCATTAAAAAATTCGCGTTCTTACTGAACAGCATACTTTTAGACCTCAAGATAATCTTCAGTAATTACAGACCTATTCAAAGAGTGCAGTAAAATTGAGATGATTTAGGGCGAAATTCAGTTTTATCAGCAAAGCACTACTGAATTCCTAGTATTCCCGAGGATGCTTCAAACAGCTGGTCCACGTATTGGGCTGAGGACTATAATGTTCTATAAAACACACAAAGAGGACACTACATCGTAAGTAACAAGCCGGTATGAAAATCGCTTCTATTAGTTTGTGAGGCCCAGTGTAACAAACATAGCTTACATTTGTCAGTAGTTGTCTGGCTAGAAAAAAGTGCAAGCGTGTTTGCTTAAGGAGTGTAGTATGTTTCATTAGGTCACGTTTTAGTCCACTCATATTGTCGAAGAGAACAATATCCGGCTCATTCAGTAACTCCAATCGATAAAACACGATAAAGGGGAGGAAAGTTTAGATAACAACTTAAATTAACACGCCTGGGGTTCTGTCTGAAAACATACATGAAATAAGGTACAACGACAAATAAAAAAACGTAGAATATAGGGTTTTCTAAACGCTCCTGGTAAGCTATTGGGACGTTTCATCAGCAGGCTTTTAAGCCGGTAAACAGCATCATGATCTAAAATTTACAAAAATGTCATTTTCTTTATACAGACGTCACTGACTGTCAGCACCGAGAACATGAGATGAGCTCTCCATTACGCCTTGTGGCTTATTCGAATTAAAATTGTGAAACGCAACATCAAGGGTGACAGCCACTCAGTCATATTAATTATAATGCGCAGGAGAAAATTTGATTAAAATGCAATGCAGACAAAAAAATACCAGTGAACGCTCCCAATAATCAAGAACGCTTCGAAAAGCACCAGTTTACTTCACAAACGAAGTTTGTTATATCCACTGTCAGGTACTGACTTGTCAGAATATGTTACCACCAAGGAGAGTTGCTCATAGATCAGAGAGAACTACGCTGAATTCGAATTCGCATATGAATACTAGCAGTGGACAGGAGGGATGCTTACTTAAAAGTCACATCACCCATGGTGAGATCTCAGTATAGAAAGATTGAAGAGACCAAAATCGATCAAGGAGCCCTCAACCCCGTAATTCCCAGGCTGTCTTGCTCGTTCTTATCAGCCCCAGGATCGGCTGCGCGTCTTGCTCTCTTTCTCTATTAGCCTTCTTTACCACAATTAGCATTTCGATTGTAACCTAACATTGTTCCAAAGTCAATTTCCTTATATGACCGGAAAGCAGAAACGGTGCTTGCAGCTATCACTGCCTAACTTTACCTTAAAACTGCTTCTACAACATAGATCACGCCGTCTTAACTGCCGCGACCCGCGCACTCTGCAATTGCCATGGGTTGTCTCAAGAAATCTGACCTTGAGAGCGTGCATATGCTAACTGGAACTGCTGTAAGGCTGTCGTAAACTGCACAAGTTCCAGTCTGCAGATGCTGCGCCATATACACACCAGCCAGACCGTTGATCCGCGTAGCAGGCACTGCGAAATCAAATTTACTGAAGACTTGCGTAGCACCCAGAGTTTTGAAAAGTCTTCTCATCTACTCATTGTGCACATCAATAATTTAAAACAGGCAACACACCAGGAGGCTGAAATTTCTTCACTTTCTTGTTTTTTTTTGTTTTTTTCTTCCTTCTTGTCCGATTTCATTTCTTTAGGGTTCTTTTAGTCGATAACACTACTGCCTAGCACCTTACAACTTGATAAATTATGCCCCTCAAATTTGGTAACGGTCCGGAGGAATTCTTCGGCGAATTAGCTTGCGGGTTGGCATGAACAGCGGCGGCATTTGTCTGAAATTATGCTAAAAATAGGAACAATCAAAGTATGTGCGCAGCTAAGGAGTAAAAAATGTGTACACTGAATTAAAATGGATTATTTAAAACAACCAAGTAATTCAACGTCCATTGTTCTCACCTTGGACAGGTCCATTCCGGATAACCAAGCAGTAGGGGGAGGGTTGAGCCCGAACGTAACAACTACCCGAACAAGCCGAGAAAGGAAACTAAAGTGCATGTACACCAATGCACAAAGCGTGCTCTCTAAATTAGACGGGCTTAAGCTTACTATGCGCCAAGTGGTACCAGATGTGGTCTGTATAACAGAAACAGGGTTATCCACAAAGGTAGACGATCGGGAAGTTGCTCTCCCCGGTTTTCAGCTGTTCCGAAAAGATAGAGCCGGGCGTCAGAGTGGGGGTGTGCTCACCTATGCTAGACATGGCCTGTACGTGTCAAACAAAACTGGCCAGCTCGCATCCGATATAGAGGCCCTTTGGCTCACCGTCAGAACGCCGGGGTATCAAGCCCTTGACATCTTGGCGGTTTATCGACCACCGTCGAACGAGCCACAGTCAGACACTAGCCTGATAGAGGAAGTTAAAGCATTTGCCGTGCGATTCAATGTCATGATAATGGACGACTTTAATGCTCCGCATTTCGACTGGAACCTCGGTTCTGCGACCGGGTCAGAATTAAATTTCGATCGCCGACTCCTACGCACGGTATAAAAAGCCTTTTTATAACAACACGTCCTATTTCCGACCAGGCAGCGTGAAGGGCAACAGGCCAACTGCCTGGATCTTGTACTGTCAAAAGCGCCTGATAGTGTAGACGTCGTAAATTGTTTACCTCCTCTAGGCAAAAGCGACCATATAGTACTACAGTGGGAGTAGTCACTCTTCTCTGTACCTGATCGTAGCGTGACCGTTAGACACAACATATGGCGCGGAAACTTTAATCAAATGAGAACCGAAGTGCGCAGGGTAGACTGGAAGGGGGCATTCACTGGGTGTGTCCACGGGGATTGGTCGGTGTTTAAGACTGTATTACACGGACTAATCACCAGTTTATGCCCAATCTCGAAAACGAAAGCCACAAATAGGCTCCAGTGGCTAATTAACACACTGAAGAGGGAAGTCAATCGTAAAGGAAAGCTGTTTCAAACGTATCGGAGAGAGAAGACCACCGAGTCACGCAAAAAGTACAAAGCGCAGAGAAATAAGGTTAAGAGCCTTGTACTAAAACCCGCCAAAGCTTCGAGAGTGACCTAATAAACTGTGCAGTAGGAAATCCGAAGGTCTTCTACAACTACATTAGGCGATCTACCCGAAATAGAGATCCCATCCCATTGTTAAAAACGGATGACGGCACCGAAATTTGCGAGAACAAAGCAAAGGCTGAGCATCTATCCGGGTTCTTTCAGTCGGTTTTTACGAGGGAGGTCGAGCTAACCGTTACCAATTTTAGTGCAGAGGAGATTTCGACCATTGAATCAGTTGTGATTACAGAAGTTACTGTCCTGCAAGAACTGTTTAAGCTCCAAGACACGAAGTGCCAGGTCCAAACGGCATACCTGCAAAGCTATTGAAAGAGCTATCCGTGGAGTTGGTAGAAACACTGCAGTTACTCTTCCGGGTCTCCCTTAACACAGGCCAACTGTCATCCGACTGGAAGACAGCGTGGATCTCACCCACACACAAAAGTGGGAGTCGGGCGCCCACAAACAACTACAGACCAATAAGCCTTACTTCAATATGTTGCAAGATCATGGAGCGAATCATCAAAATAGAGTTGATGGAATTCTTAGAGTGTCACCGACTTCTTTCTGACAAACAGCACGAATTCCGTAGAGGACGGTCCTGCTTGACAAATCTGCTCTACTGTCTAGAACAATGGACCAGAGCACTCGTTCAAGGAAACAGGGTGCATGCAGTCTTCGTTGATTTCAAAAAGACATTTGACACTGTGCCTTATCACCGTCTCCTATACAAGCTTAGGCGTATAAGAGTAACAGGCAAAATTTTCCGATAGGTCGAAAACCTTCTGACTGACCGAACTCAAACCGTACGTATTGGAGATCAACGACTGGCGGAGGTGGCGGTTGATAGTGGGGTCCCCCAGAGTTCCGTTCTGGGTCCAATCCTCTTCCTTATATATATTGATGACTGCATAAGTGGATTAGACTGCGAAACCGCAATGTTCACCGACAATTTAAAACTCTGGAAGGTTATTCATAGCGAAGACGACGAAGCAAATCTGCAGGCAGATTTGCACCGACTCGAGCAATGGTCAAACGAGTGGCTCCTGCCATTTAATGTCGCCCAATGCAACATAATGCGTTTCGGTAGTATTAACACTTCGTATCGGGGGGTTATCAACCTAAATAACACATCGCTGCCAGAAGTAGAGGCCCATAAGGATCTGGGGGTGTGGTTCACTCCCTCACCTAAGCCATCACTGCACAGTCTGAAGGTGGCCAAATCCGCAATTTCGAGCTTGTATCTAATCAAGCGCGACTTTGTTAAGTTTGATAAAGTTGTCTTTGACAAGGTCTTCGGCGCGTTTGTGCGACCTCAACTGGAATTTGCCATTCAAGCCTGGAAACCTTGGACAGTCAAAGACAAAATAACACTTGAAAGGGTACAACGACGGGCAAGTAAGTTATGCGAGGCCAAGCGTACCTTCCTTACGAGACACGATGACCAATCTTGACTTATTTCCTCTGGATTACAGACAGCTGCGCGGTGACCTGATACAGGCATTTCGCATGCTGCGGGATCAAAATTGTTGAGCTGGCCACTAATACTAGATTGCGCGGACACCCTATCAAGCTACGTGTGACTGTGGTAAGATTGAACACACGACAATTCTTCTTCGCTAAGAGGGTAATCCAGGCATGGAATGTTCTACCCAGATACATTGTCATGTCCTAATCTGTGGACACGTTTAAGATGCAGTTGGATCAGCATAGAAAAAGACATCCTCTGTAATGACGCGAGACTAATTACATTATCGTCCGTCAGCAAGTAAGATTTACACTACTTTCCGGAAGTTATTACCTTTCTAAAAAACTGACTGCTCGCTACGTTTCAGTAATATGTTTGTTTAGAATAACGATTGACCGCAAATCTCGTATGATGGGCGCATCTCCGACACTCGGTGATGCTCTCGTGACTACCGCAATCTTCTCCTCGTGTGACAATTAGGATATTGAACAACCGCTATGGCCTCCTCCTGACATGATTCAAACAATTTCAGCAGCAGGACATCCGATTAACATATTTCCTTCGCCTTCCTCCCCAAGGGCGACAATTCTTCTCCTAAAATCCCACAAATGGCATTCAAAACTAGACTTATGAAAGATGCCTAAGGAGTTTTTTTTACCGTCTGCCCCCCTACTGCAGTTCCATTACTGGCAACGCCACATGTTCTGCATCACAGCTATGTACAAAGAGGGAGTTCAAAGGTATTTACCTATATTTTCCTAATAAAACTGAACTGAACATTTGAAAAATACCTGGCTCCCTCTGCCTACTGTATCTGCCGCACTCAATTCTTACTATTACCTCATTCACGTTCAACCCGTACCTGCGGTTTCGCAGATCAGTAGTTTCTCCAAAGCCGACTGGAGAAAAATAGTGACCTGCTATGATGTTTTTTCTGTAAAAAAGCCGCATTGAAAAATATAAAAAGATAATTCTACTTTCAAATTATCACCTGTTATTAGCAAGAATGTGAACAAAAAGGGTGATATGCGTAAGAGCTGGTAATTAAGAAAATAAAATTTGGCAAGCGCTAAATTCCAAAAAAGAGATATGTTTCAGGTTACTAGAAAACACCTGTAAATAACAGGTATTGTTTTTATAAAGAGCAATGTAATAGGAAAATCTATTTCCATGGGGCCTTTATTTGAGTTACAGGGAAATAAAGGTAGAGTGTTTAGTTTAGGGCTAAGGTTAAAGTTCGGATTAGGGTTAAGATTAGGGTTGCAATCAGCGTTCTGGTTATGACTCGATAATTATTACTGCTCCTCGAATTTCGCGCATAGACCCCTGTACTACCGGAGGGGCTAGTGTGATGGGTTTCTTATCTCTAAATCTTACCAAGGATCCTAATAAAACCGTAATTTTAGTGTTTACTTGTTCCTTTGCATCGATGTAGCGCCAACAGCCCGGGAGTACTAAGTCTGCTCCTTAGGCGACAGGCCTGCGTTATTCCTGCACATTGTTATTTCAACTGGAATATCCGGAAATCATTGCTTTAGCAGACCCGTTGCGACCCTTCAGTACACCATGCAGTACAGTGCACGCCAAGCCACGTTTCATACTGTGATCGATTTACCATATGAAAGTGCGCCAGCAATGCGATACCCCTATGAATCCGATAAAAGCTTTCTTAACCATAGGCACCCTCAGGCATGAAGTAACGTAATCGATACACTCCCTGGCCTTGTCAATGACCACTGCTGCCTGAGAAAACAGTTTCGAATTCTGTACACGAGTGGCTTCTCAACCTGTGGTTTTCCGTCTTCGTTTGCTAGTTCAGACAGGGCCTGGTAATTTTGGAGTTCAAAGTGCAACCATTACTTGAAAGGAGGGGTACATATGGTAGATGTCACAGATTGCAGAGTGATCAACCAATTTTTGGAAGTGCTGAACACAGGTTCATGCTCCCGAACGTTCAGTTTTCCCACACATGTAAAATGAAGCCTAGGACGCATAACAGACACTATTCGAAGCATCCCACCAACTTGAAATGAAGACTATCGGGGAGGATGAAAAGTCTTGAAGGTAAAAATGCATAGCCAAAAATGTTCGAGTCTTTTCTTGTCCGAAAACACCCTTGACGTTGGTGAAATCAGGTCCATCATCTGATGGCAGCATTTTTGACCTCTGTGTCGCTTTTCTGAATCAGAGAAAGGTGACATATAAACATCTCCGTTGGCGGCGTGGTGACATTTGTAGGCAGTAACTCTTCTCTCATCGTAACGCCAGAATAAACATCAGGGATTGCTGGCGTTTGAAACTCCTCGACATCTATCATTTCTGACTTCATACGGCCGCGGATTTTTTGCAAGTATCAGCACACGCTTTTTAAAATTCTTAAATCTGATTCGCACATCCGCTGGACACCAGTGACTTCCATGTGTCAGTTGCGTATACACACTTTCATTAGCCTCATATATTCGAGGGGGGATATGACTGGCATAACAGATTTTGGGATTCGGCTGTTTTTCTGTGATTTTATCTGTATATGAAGGCAACAACAGATTACTAACATGCGTTTCCGATGGGAATCAAATAAATTCTTTTAACATGTACAGCAAGTAACACCAAACTTATTGGCCCAAAATGTTCAAAAAAGCTCATGTTTACCATGGTGTATTTGGCCAAATCTCAAGCTTCCGGATTCATCGTCGGTAAATTCCCTTTCGTTATTTGACACATGGACCTAGTTTTCATCATAATTTCCATGTCTGTGCCAATGTTGGGTCATTAAGCACAACTGTAGACAAGAGTTTCCACTTTAAAAATAAGCGGATGAACGCTATAGAAGTCTCTTAGTATGGCTTGTCGGTCTTGTAGCAGTTCAAATGTATGCTTACCTTTCAGTACTAAGACTTCTTGAGGATCAATTCAGTTCTGATGGTTGGGATTAAGGAGAGGCAGCAGACGACCAATCATGTTACAAAGACTCTTCATATTTGAAGTAAAGTAGGCTGTCGGTGTCAACTTTTTGATTCGTTGATAGATTAAGAACGGGTTGACTACGACCTGTCGAAAAATAACTATGTTTACGACCTGTGTTGCGATAATGGCGTCGTCAACCATGAAGAAACAACTGAAGACTCTATCGTTTGGGATTCTTTCATCATATCTGCCAGCGCCAGTCTGCCTCAATATAAACAAGTTCGCGAACAGATCGCCGGTGCAGCGTCCAGTTTGCGGGACATGCGCTTAAATTCTTTGTTCGCAACGATTGAATTGTTGATGGCACCAGCTGCCACCTGCGAGATTCCTATTGCGATGATCTGCAATCCACGTGACGGCAGTTAATGGACAGGCAATGTCCTGGAGGACTTAAAGGCGGGCATGCACAGCACAACACACTCAGCTCATCGGTAGGAGACTTTTGGGTCATTCCATAAACCATTGCAGAGGGGTGGCTGAACAAAACAGGAAGTCACTTCAATGAATATGTATGAAATAAGTGCTTGCTTCACTAAAACGTATTCCAATTGGTTGCCAAATTATTGCATTGACAATGCACGCAGTCGAAGATATATCCATGTGTTCGCGCAGTACGTGTTGGTTAGTGGTCGGTGTGCACCTAGAATAGTCGGTTAAAAGGATAATTTCAAGCATCGGACGCAAAAAATCATTGATGAGGTCTTTTAAGTTGTGGATATTTGCCTTCTACCAGGGACATACTCCTAATTCCAAAAGCAATCAGCACCTCCGAGCCAGAAGGCATTAGGTGCATGAGCAACAGGCTCACACAATAAGGGGATGCGCCGCATTTCCGTATGACAGCCCTTTTGATATCGTAGGTGAGAAATTCAGAGTCGTTTCGGCAGTTAAGAAGATTTTTTCACCTCTGACCTGTTTCAAAAACGATTATTTTCAAGTAAAGTAGTCGCCGGTTATCAAGCCCACGGTTAATAGGCCCAGCTGCGTATTAAGCCCAAATCAGCTTCGAACGGAATTTTACATGGCAAAATACACCGGCTAATAAGCCCAGTTGCCGGCTACAAAGCACACTTTGCCAACAGGATGGAGTGAGATTCTCATCTCTCTGCGTGCGCAACTGGTTACATAATTTTGGCGAGTTCTACGCAAAACAAGATGCCGGATGTGATTTGTTTTCATTTTTTAATTTAAAGTTTGAGTTGACCCATTTGATGCGCGGGTTCAAATCCCGCCAAACGCCTAGAGTTTTACACACTTGGGTCAACTCAAATTAAGCAAATCTGCCAAACCAACTTAATGATTTAAAGTTGTTGTCGTTGATGATGATGAGGACGAAGAGCCAGTTCCCACTGCTGCACAGATGAGAGCTACACTCTACACTCTGCAACGCGGTCTACCGGCATCAGATTTCACAAAATTCGACGATTTCTGGTGCCTGGAGAAGGACATCGAAGAGCACTTGCGAGTAAAATTTCCTTCAAAACAACTGACACTAGACCGCTTTTTTTAAAGGTGTCGCAAATCATTTTTGTTTTTTTGTTATTACGTAAAATACAGACAAACAGCATTCTTTTCTTGTACATAACCAAGCTCTACACATATTACAGTACGTATATAATGTATAGTACCTATCCTGCGTTTGCTAATCAAGAAATAGGACTCTCCGGTTAGTGCGCCCGCCGCTTATTAAGCCCAATTTGGTCTGGGCCCGAGGTGGGCTTAATAACTGGCGACTACTGTAGGTGGTCACAGTTTTCAAATTAGCAACGGATTGAGTCTTGAAGCAATCAGATGAGTAACCAAGCCAGGGAAATAATGTACCATTGATCTAAATTGCAAGAACGCCGTACTGATTGCACAGTTTGGATCGAATGTTCGGGTTGCTCGAGACCACTCATGACTTTAAAGCTAGTTTCTTCTGATCCCGTGAACACTAGTCTGCAGGTGACTATTTGGGTATGGCCTGACAACGTTGCATGAGGCTTACGCTAGGACGACTGTTTTTAAAGCTGCTTCAGGTCTTAGTTTGTACATCGCTAACAAAGAGAGAGGGACGCGTGCAGACCCTCGATGCGTGGGAGAAGAGAAGTGGCTAAGCTAGCTGCTGAGTTGATTGTATGCTGGTGCATGTCACAGATAAACACACAAATGAGGATCAATTTGAAGAGCTATTACGTGAGACAACTGGAGCAGCGTGTCTGCTGGAGAATTTCGGACTATCATCGCTTCTTCGTCGGGTGGATTAGAGAAGTGACATGAATTTTAATTTTTATCTGCTCTCTAGGGTGACATTCTTGTTAGATGTGACCCATTTTCTTCCAAAATAAAAGAAACTGTCGTAAAATTCTGCAACCCCACCATCGTACATGCCATGGACAACAAAAACAATCAGCTTGTTGTTGTTTTGAAGGAACTAGTGGCTGCCGCCTAAGCGAAAAACTGGCGTTGTCAATTTAAAAAAGGCGAATTCACGTTTGATGGAGGATATCTGTCCATGAGTTGGCTGCTTCACTTGACTAAGCTCTTATAGTAGACGCTTCTGCTGACTGGCGATATCATCGGCCTTAGTCCACAGTAAGTAATTTATCCTTGAAAAGCGAGTTCCACGTGTCTTCTAATGCGCTCCGAACAATTAATTGATGGATTAGCACCACATGGTCACGATTTTCCGCCTGTTTATTTTCGCTGACAGAGTTTCGTTTTAAGTGTCAGCTTTTTTCTGAATTCATCTACAGTTTGACTGCAGCTGACAAAGTCGATAGCGGCCCTGGGAGACTATGTAATAACCCATACTAATTCCAGCATGCTTATAACGAAGCAGCGCTGTCCAAATTCTTTAAGGAGCTTTACTTTAGAGAAAGCATGTAACATAACCGGAAACGCCAAAGTCCGAAGCAAATTAGTGTAATTGTCAAAAAATATCCTCTGCAATCAATAATTATACAAGAATTTTAGAGGGTGTTTCAAAGAAAGAGAAACGGCGTAGATAAAGTGTAAGCCATATTCGTCTAGATGCACCCCCCAGTGTCAAGTATGAAATGCAACAATCAGCGCTGAGGTACACGGGCATGTGACCTTGAACTGTAATGTGTTTTGCTCGTTTTAACTGATGTCTAGGACCAAGTACGGGCAGCATACATCGCAGTGTGCATGTGAGTATGTCATGCTCCCTAAATGGATCACGCGGTAAGGGTGCTGAACCAACAGAGGGACTAGACCAGTCTCTGGCAGGCCTTATTTGAGATGCACGCCCATACGAAATACCGCACCTTCGGTGGGGTGTAGCGGCACACCTAGGCGCGGGTTCCCGTCGCGCTAGCCACCTGCACCCTCCCGCACCTCCAGTCTTCTTGACAAAGTCATAATACTGAGCCCAGGCAGGATAAAATTGCTGTAAATATAGCTAAATTCTTCTAAAACTAGAAAATAAATCACGCGCAGGTGAACAGCCCTGCATCACCATGTTGTGCGGCGCGGCGTAAATCTTGTCGACATCTACGGTCGAAATGTTGCATTTGCATTGGGTACTACTTTTGCCAATTTATCGTCATAAGATTAGTGAGTAATCCCTCCGCCCTGTCCTATATTTCAAACCAAAGCATGCGCTGGTTTGATGAAGACACAGTGACAATACATGATCGAGGGTTTTATCACCGTCCTCAATGTAAAACGTGAACGCAAGGTCCGGTAACCGCGAGACTTAGAGCCAGGTCATATGCCTTGTGGGGGAATCACATACCGGTTCTATAAATACGAAGGCAAGCATCTTTGTTTCCTCAGTAGTCAGCACGACTCTTTAAAACAGTTGGGGACAGTTCAAAATGATGACAGTATCTTTGGGTCCATCGGTTGACTTCTTCCAATTAATGATTAAGGTTTGCTGCGCAAAAGCCTGCACGGACACTACCCTGCGTCTCACGGTAAAATACAACATTTCCGATAGTGTTATTAACATCAGAATCGCCCCAGTGGACGGTTGAGGACTCGTAATGAAGATTTTCGATTTATTCGATTATAGCAGGCAAGCGGTAATACTCCCTCTGGCTTTCTGATCTTCCCTGTAGATGCAATATGCAAGAAAAGGGCTTGTTGACAGAGACTGTTTCAGAAAATTCATAGTCAGGCACATCTACGAACGATTTAACGATCGCAGGTCCGTGACACGCAGTGGGTCTATTAGGCTAACTTGAGAGAGTGTGGATATTCCTTGACTCTACTGACCCTGGTGAGTACATAATCCTAGCTTCGTGATCAGGCGTGCGATAAATGAACGGAAATCCCCATACCACTCCTGGTAAAATGACTAGCCCTGAAAATAATGCACATTGTAACCACTTTCTACCCTTAAGGTTGGCTTGATAGATTGAATGTCTTAAAATACACAGGTGTCCTCGGCCGTAATAAGGGGAGGTTTGCAACTGAAAGGGAATCAGAATGAGATGCGACGACTGGAACAAGACTTTTATCGCCCTGACGTTTTGGGGTTCTTAATCTAGGCTGTCATCAGAGACGGTTGCAAATAAAAGTATAAGTAATGCAGCATTTGTAAGCCCCAGCTTCTACGCCACCAACGCAAGTCTCGCGTTAATCACTGGAGGTCTTATTTGATGTAACGTACTTCCGCCATCACTTTTGACTCTTGACGTACTGGCAACCCAGCAATGTGACTCGTTATCACTAAAGCTGTTGGTGGCAATTTACTTTCCTAGATAAAATCACAGTTCGAAATCTGGGGCATGAGGCCATTGTGCTTGTTAATTGACTGGGGCCCGGGCCGCATTGTCTCTTTTTTAATGTAGCTTTCCGTGCTCACCTTATGAAAGCCGCGTACAGGCCGTGGAAAGCTGATCATTTTTGGTTGAGTAGTTTTGTTGGTCATTACACTTGAGCACACCTTCGGTCGCTCTCACATTTTCTTGCTACTGGATATAGGTCGGCCAGCGTCCTGCGCCTATTTCACAGGAAAAAGGTCGGACGTTGCCGTTGTTTGAGACGGCCAAATTTTCGTATGGTACCGTCAACACCAAACACACAGGAACAGTTGCCAAAAACGTGCCTCCCTATGTAACACTTCGATGGCTGACAGTTAAATATGGCACATGGGCTGGACGCGAATTAAACGGCCTATATGTACCGCGAATGGCTGGTAGTTACCTTTTAACAGGAACAGGCCTGACTCAATTCCTCGCTCTTACCTAAAAGACAGACAACTCAGCCACCTCTGTGGCTTGGTCGTTGCGCTGAACAGTTTCTGCAGTCCCTAAGGGGGTTTATATAGCAGACAGAGATTGGGAGAAAGTTATTTCAACAAAGCGGAGACGCTTATTAGTAATTCTATAGAGTAAAATAATTTTCGCCAAAACACCCTACATTAATATGTCCTGCTTTTCGTATAGCATCTCAGAGGCATGGATCAATCCACCTCCCTCATCCCGCATTTAATTTTCAAACACACTTAATTCCATCCCCGCTTACGGTTACACCGGTCTGTCTAGCGTGATGAAACAACCCGATCTGGTAAGGCCAAATCTATAACATTTGAGAATATATGTACAATGAAAGGCGGAGAGACCTGAGGCAAATATATGCCTGGAAGGTACGGAAGAGAATGAATTAACGCAGCGCGTTACTAGTGAAAGCCTCGAAAGTGGTCCTAACTGTTGCTATCATTTCCCGTAAGGCGGCTTTATAGCGTGGAAAAACATTGACTTTCGACCTTGTATTAAGTAAACCCTTGTTGATATCCGTTTACCGAAGTTCGAAACAAAACATTCTGAATTTAGTTTACCCAAAATTATTTCAAAGACTGCTCAACAAGTTTACGTCCAGTCATAACAGAATAACTACAAAGGTAGAATTTAACCGAAAATATTCGTAAGTCCTAAGCGGTTAAGTCAAACGACCGCCTAATTTGGTCGTGCGTCATCCTATGCGAATTGCAGCCGGGTTATTGCTTTTCCTTTTGTTTTTTTTCCTTTGGGAGGCTTATGGAAGTGATTAAAAGCAAGAATATAATTCTTTAAAGACACTTGCAAGGGGATCGTGAAAAATACTCAACTAAGGAATTTTCGTGATTAAAACATTTTAAAAGTGTTATTCCTCGACACCCAGTTGCCTATGCGCGAACGGAGGCCCGGTCGTCGCCCTTAAGTAGGCGATACCTTAATGATTCACAGACTCATATCAGACAAACAGCATTTTCCTAATCAAAAAAGCTGACGGAATTGCCTAAGCCTAGCCCGAATGAATACGCGAAGTTTTTGATCAGGAGTTTTCTGGACAACCTACACATACGATCGATATGCCTGATTTTTTTTAATTCCACAGGGAGCCAAGTTGCGTGAACAGTGGGTGTCAAGAGATATTAAACCGTGATGCACGACTTAAGAAAGCCCCTGGTCAGAAATAAAAAATTGATAATAGCTATATATACGGGCAGAAGATCACTCCTGTCAACTTTTAAGGCAGAGAGTAGATGGCAAAAGAAAAATATTTGTATGAAAAAAATAGCAAATTACAAGACAACTATGAGAATCAAAGATTGCAACATATCGATGAAGTTCAAAAGTATAATCAGAGCTTTGGTTTGCCACCGCGTTTCTCGAACCAGGCATCACTTCTATCAGCAGTCATGGCTTCAGACAAAAGTTCATCGGCATTTGGGTCGACTTGAGAAAGTTCACGGAAGGCCTCGTCACCAACAAAACATATCTCATGTCCATCCTGAACATAAAAAGACAGTAGCCAAACAGTAATTAATTAAAATATACTCGGGACTTTAAACCTGCTTAAAAAACAAACGGTGAATTACGTACGAGCATTTCAAACGTAAAATCTGATAAAATGTTACTGAACAAGTAAAATGGCACACCTGACAAATTTGTAGTTTCGGAAATAAATGGATTATATGTAAATGCATACTCGAATTTTGGACGACAAGCATAAAATGGGACCTCATGCTAAGAATAATTATTCGCAGTATGCTCAGAGTTGTTTGACTACATTATTATGGACACGGAACGATGCATCATGAACCATCCATAAGTTAACTTATTATAATTCAAATTCCTCCTACGATGCTTGTATACGAGTGGTTGCAAAAACAACAACACAAGTCGCTGCACGCGTCCGTGTACAACTGTCACTGGCTGGGGTGGCCGAAGCCAAAACGAAAGTAGCACACAACAAGGCGCAGGGACGCTTAAAGGGTTCTAATCCTTTTACGACAATAAGGGATCCTTTCGTGGTGTACATTAATATAGACCGTAAGTTACAATTCCTTTAACTGGCAAGGGGAAGAGTGATCGAAAATAAAGCGGAAGGTGGTCCACACCCAAATTTCGAGAGGTAGCAAAGAAACTTACCGGATCAGCAAGTATGACGACATCGACTGTGGCCTTCCCGGGGGTGTCCAGACTGACAAGGCGAGTTAGAATCGTCTGATTATCGGCCTCCATTTTTTGTTGGATTTTCGGAAGCTTAAGAAAAAGCATTATGTGATAACTTACGAAATTTACAAACCTCAGATCTGGGACACGAGAACGCTATTCTGCCGAAGGCTTGACCGCGATCGATCGGCGAGGATTCTCGTGTAATGCGTAAATGACACTGGCCATCCCCATAAGAGAGGACAGCATATGAATCGGTGGATTTCACTTGATTCATACCCATTTTGTTAACCCAGTAATCTTAAATTTGAATTTAAATGGAAAAAGTACCAACGGATCGAGGCAAATTAGAAACAGAAATTTCAACCATTGTCACGGGGTCCCCATTTGTCTTGATGTTGTGAACCAAGAAGCGATAACCCGCTGGATCAAAGGCTTCCACGCAACTCTCATTTACCGTAGATACATTCAAAATCTTTTTGACACGTTCAAAAACGTCGGACGAGTTAATGTGCACAGCCTTGAAATCGTTTCCATGCCTATAACTACTAATTCCATAATTGTAAGTCAGCTCTAAGACGAAATGAGTATCCTCAGGCCCATAGCCGATCATAGTCTTGCTCCATCTTCCGTCATAGGGACTGAGAAAAGTTTGTGAGAGGCGAATATTCCTACCCGTTACACGAAGCTTTGCAGCCTTCGTGGAATTCCTCATGTCTCAAAACCTTGAACGGCAGTTTAGCTTAACTATGAGCATACCCTCATTCCGAGAACTTCCTTGTAGAATTTAATAACTTCATCTCTCTTACTGATTTTGAAAACGAAATGAAGAGCACGCGCGACCATAACTCAAGGCAGCAAAACCACAATGTTACACGACCTTCGCGTCTCGTCCGTCAGAGTTTTAGTGCAGTAAAACAGTTGAGGTCCGATGGATAGGTTGGGAAACTTTCATTACCACACTTGACATAGATCTAATGTGTACTCATAAGAAGAAAAAATCTAACGCTTAATGAAAATCGAATGGTTCTGTAACATCGCATGCTCATCGATTTCGGAGTTATGGAATTACGGATTGTGATCGAAGCGCTGTCAAGTTAGCCTGCTGTCTGCAGCCGCTGTTTCATGTTTCATCAGGAGAGGGTAGGAAACGGATCCACATGTTCCCCTTCTTTGCACTCACCAGACATAGTGGAGTTTTCAGGTAAGACCAATCCCCCCACCAAAGCAAGGGCACTCCAGTGAACGGCACAGATTATGTTTCAAATAGGGCATCTTATTTCTCCTTGAATGCGGCAATTGTTTCGGCAGCAACAACGTCGAAGGGGGAAGGGGAGATTGTTCCATGCATTCATAGCGCGTATTGAGAGTCGATAGACGTGCGGGAGGCCACCTGTCCGTTGTACAACCAGTTTGAAGCAGTGTCCTCACGTAGGCATTTAAATGGCTAGTTTGAAGTACTCTGCAACCTCCGGTATGTCACCACAGACGATCACTTTGAACATCATGATTTGGTTGCCTCTGGAGCAGAGTTTACAGGTCACGTGCTTTACAGTGCTCCAGATAGCTCAGCCTTCTCACATCGGTTACCATTATTGACCCCAGTCGTTGAACATATTCGATGTCAGTCATTTCGCTCTTCGTATATGGAAACCAAGCGGATGATTCAAACTCCATGATCGGTCGAATGAACGTGACCATGAGCTTACGGAATATATGAATGGATCAGTACGTGAATGCTCTTTTGAAAAACCAAAGTAGCGCTAGCCCCTTGCGTCTCGCCAAAGTTGATTGATTTCGGTTCTTGAGGTCATCTTGGACGATAACACCCAAGTCTTGAGTACTCTTACCAGCGGCCAGTGTCATGTTACCCATTGTATAGGGCGGGTGGTCCCGGTCTCTCCCAATTATGAACAATTTCGATTTGGTCACGTTTACTGGTATCTTAAATAAATAATAAATAAATTTTAGATTTTAGGCCCGGAGGGCCTCGTCATTGCTAACTTAGTGCTGTGGAAAAATTAATACACAGTTGATAAATGCTGCTCTCCATGAAACAACCACATAGACAGCGGGAGCGTTTAGAAGTGTTGGTAGATTAATTCATATTCACCAACATATCGTCGTTTTAAAATATTAGTCAACGCATGGTGAACTAAGAAGGAAGCATTGAAAAAAAACTCCTACCATTTAAGCTGGGGCGGAGTTCAGCGAACCCCTGCTTAAAAAAAACAAGACGTAGGAGAAAAAACTGCTTCAAAAAAGTTAAGGGGGTTTGGTTGAGAGGATTGATTGTAGTGCAAATGAGACAGGACTGTTGATGAGAACGAATGAGGGTGGGAAACGCTTCTTGTGATTGGAGAAATCATATAATAGCAGAGGCTGTCTTTCACCATTGTTACACCGCCCGACTGGCTTCATGATCAACCATCAGGGAGATGAGACCGGAGGAGACCATCGCGGACAACAGAGTCAGGAAGATGAGGGAATGGCAGAGGTCACCTGATCATCAACGAAACGTCCGAGATGTGACCTTGTAGACTGCGGAGTTTAGCGACGAGCTGGCGAAAATAGCAGAACCACCACGAGCATGACTAAGGACCATGAGGCCTATCGTCAGGGTTGTAAAACGGAGAACGGAGAAAACGGCAATGATGACTGGACAGATAAGTGGACGAAACATCGTTGCAATTATCACTGAAAGGAGGAAGAAATAGACATGTATGGAAAAAAATTTGATACAAACATAACCACCTCAGATACCAGGGGGACCCTTTTCAAAGTCCAAAAGTTGTGTGTTTGGGAAGGAGACGGATAACAAGGACTTTATATCTTCTGAATTTAAGTGTTTACGTAATTTGACTTTAAAACCTGCTAAGTTAGACGACAGCCTAATTTCGAGGGGAATGTTATTCCAGAGGAAGGCATATTTGGAGGAGAAGAAGTGAGAATGGTTCGAAGTGGAGCTTAAGGGGTGTGCAATAATCCTGGAGGAATTACGGGTGGCATAAGGTCTATTTGCGGGAATGAGAGCGTTGATTCGTGGAAGGTTAGGGGTAGAGTTAACGCGAAAGAGGAAACAGAGGCCCGCTTCGAGTCTTCTGACCCAAAGAAATGTCATTTTCGCTAAATGACATCTCTCCGTATAAGAAAGCGTGGATCGAGGAAGAGCGAATATTTTGCGAGTAAATACCCTCTGTACATTTTCAATCTTACTGCGGTCTGAAGCATTCATTAGACCAAAGAGGGGACAGCAGTATTCTAGGATGGGTAGAACATACATGCGATAAAGTTTTAACTTTATTATCAGCAGGAAGAAATTGTGTGATATAAAACCACATATCTGTGCAGCCTTTGCAGATATTCAATCCGCATGAGGCGACAATGCTAGTTTATTTGTGTAGCTTAGACCTAAGTCTTTTATAGTGGATCGTTCTAAAAGTGGAGTATTTTGAAAGACTAGGGGACGAGGAAGCTTGGCGGGACCGAAACACATGAAACTACACTTGGATGGAGAGAATACCATCTGCCAGGTAGCACTCCAACGTGAGAGTGTAAGTAGGTCCGCGTTTATTTTATCAACGCATATACTTGCTGTGTCCTTAGAAAACGAGTATATGCATTTGAGGTCGTCTGCATAAATGAGATTGTGTGAATTTTTTAGAACAGTCGAAATTTCGTTTATGTATAGAATGAAGAGTAATGGACCCAAGACAGTGCCTTGAAAAACGCCACTCGTGATCAGCTGAGAAGTGGAGTAACTATTACCCACTAGGACCTTCTTGCTGCAGTTAGACAAGTAGGAACCGATGAAGTCGAGGAGAGGGGGATGGATACCAATTGCTTCCAATTTTACCAGAAGCCGTCTGTGCGGTACCTTGTCGAAGGCTTTGCTCAGGTCAAAGTAGATAACAACCACGGATTGCTGCTCGTTACGGAGGGAAGTGACGTGGTTAAGAAAAGCTAAATGACACGTCTTGCATGATCTTCCGGGTAGAAAACCATGCTGCGAGTCACTTAAAAGCTTATTTTTTTAGGCAAAAATCGAGAATTTTATTAAAAATTATCTTCTCCAGAAGTTTAGCGAGGGCCGGGGTTTTATGTACACCGCGATAGTTATTTATTTCTGAACGAGATCCTGAGTTAAAGACTGGAAGAAGAATAATGGATGTCTTCCAAGTGTCAGGAAAGTGACCATTTAAGAGACATACTGTAAATATATGGCTAAGTAATTTGGGAAAGGTCGACAATCTTTTGATAACTGAATTTGGGATACCATCAGTTCCGGAAGAGTGCGAGTTTTTTAGACAAATTATCTGCTTACGAATTAATTCTATGGAGAAATCAATGTTTCCGAGAGTATTGTCTGAGTATGGTTGAAACGACGGGACCGGGTCGGATTCTGTCGTAAAATGCTTCGTAAATAAAGCATTGAATAAGTCAGCCTTATCAGACTCATCTAGTACAAATGTTTTGTTTTCATTAAGCAATGGGGGTATTTCAATTCCTCGTTTTGCGGAGGCCCTACGACGAAACAGTTGTGCAACCGATTTTGCAGAGTTTGACTCGCTCAGGGCGCAAGATTCCCTGTGCTGGTCACGTGCAAGACGAATCTTCGACGCTAATTTGAAGATCTCTGCGATCCTTAGATGCACAGACAGCGAACTAGTAGATCTATCTTTCAGCTGCCTCCTCAATTTCTTTAGTCTGGGCAAAAGAAAATGAAGGACGGTCGATTCTGGTGTCAGTCAGTCAGTCAGTATATTTGAGGGAAAAATAGGCTTACGCCTTTGAACTCCCTATTTGGTGTGTAGGGTTTCGCAATTTTAGTGGGCACAAATTCCAGCATTTTAGTAGAAACGACCGACATGAGTTCAGAAAGATATGCAGCGTCGTTAATGGAGGAGAGGCTATGCCAATCTAATGAGTCAAGAAAATTGTTGATTGAGCTAATATCTGCGAGGTCATACGCATGATAGGTACGACTAGCACTAGACTTTTCCGTAGAATGAAGCGGAAGACAACAGTGAATTAATGTGTGATCGCTTTGGAAGATGTCCTGCTTAAAATCAACGAAGAGAGGGGCAATACCATTTGTGAAAATCAGATCTAGGATATGATTCTGTCTTGTTGGGGAACTAACAAGTTGAGACCAGTTAGAAAAATTTATGGTATCTAGGAAAGGCTGAAATCTAGGTGGACAATAGTTTGAAAGTCAGTCGATTTCAGGAAAATCAAAATCTCCAGCAATAATTTTAACTTCAAAAGTGGATTCTGAAATAAACTTGAATATTTCACACAAATTTGCATCTTCTTCAGATGAAGAGTTAGGAGGATTATATACACATCCGATAATCGTCTTTTGCCGGGGCGACAGGATAATAGAGGCAAAACAGTAATTGCCAGAGAAGAACGTGCTATTTAGATAAAACGGAAAGTGCCTAAATGACGTTCTAATATAGAGAAGACAACCACCACCACGCTTATAAATGCGATCGTGACGATAGAAATCATAATCGTCTATGATAAGGGATGAGTCAGAAATGATTGGATGGGTCCAAGATTCTGTTATGCATATAATATCAGGCATCATCTCGAAATCGATAGCTCGAAGTTGAGCCATTTTATTTATAACGGACCTGGCATTAATCACTATGACATCTAGTGTGTTTCGAGTGACAGGACTATAGCTATCGTTATTCATAAAAAAAGAATTTGAGGGTGGGTAGACAAACTGTAGGCCGTTATTATTTGTGGAATAAGTACTGACGGGTATGGAGCTGTTAGCATACGGGTAGCCAACAATCGATGGCTGATAAGGTCTGAGATATCTAGAGGCCTCGCTTTCTGGCAGGGAAAAATGAGGAGAGGGTAAACCAAAATAAGCTTCTGGGGCGTTTGGGAGGAATGGGGGGAGGTGAGAAGACATGTATAAGTTAGCAGGCTTGGGTGGTAGAGGATGGGTAAATGAACTGATAGGGGAAACGGTGACATAAAATTAGTGTTAGGGCCGCTCGCGTAAGGACTTGTGGTCTTAATCAGTGAATTTCCTGTACGGCCACTCCGATTAGAATTAAAACTATACCAGTTAGGGTTACTGCCGTGCAAATTAAATTTTTTTGGCTCGGGCCCGGCGTGTTCAATAACGCATTATACGGGGGAATAATATGACTCCCACGGTCAAAAGAGGAGCTAGGTTGTAATGGTGAAGCGCTCGGCCTAAACGCTTGATCTCTAATGAACACTGATGGATCACATCGAAATAATTTTGCAACGTCATTGTGTCTTCGGCGTTGCGTATGACACGCCATCCCTTGAAGTCGTCCGCGAACAGAAGGCATGGGAACGCAAGTCTTGGTGGGATATCCGCAACGTATATTTAGAGCAGTCTGGGGCCAAGCACCGACCCTTGTGGTATTCCACTACGAGCCTCAAACGCAGAGAAACCCCCTTCACCAACTATGACCCGGCATTGTCTACCGAATAGGTACTCCTTGATCCATTTGATTACAGTTCTAGGTACCGGCATATTACTGAGTTTGTTCAGGAGAATCACATGATCGACTTTATCAAACGCCTTGCTTAGATCAATTAAGGCCGCATGAACCGGCAGTCATTTTTCTTTGGATTCGCACCAAGCTTCAGGTGCCACCATGAGGTTTGTGGTACATGATTTGCCCTTAACAAAGCCTTGTTGTTCTGCCGGTAGGATTGTGGCTGGCACAATGTGGGCATTGATTTCGCGACAGATTAAGTTTTCGAGTACTTTCACAAACACCGAGGTCAGGCTGACTGGTCGATAATTCTGATGAAGAAAATGGCCGTCACCCTTGTATCTCTGAGTTACTACACTTTGTTTCTAGTCATCTGGTACCGTTTTAGTTTCAAGCATACAGAAAAATAGTGCTTTGATACTTCGTGTGATTATAGAAGCTAGCTCGCTAATAACCAGCGGATTGAGATTGTCGGGTCCAGTGTTCTTAGTAGGTATCAACCTTCTTAGTGCATTCTCCACATCTTCAGTGGTGATTAGTATGCCAATTTCAGTTTGGTCAGGGATCTCAAAATCCTCACTGTCAGGTGCTGGTGATAAGTTAACGGTAGAGTATCGTTGAGCTAGAAGTTCAGCCATACATAACTGATCTGTCTCGAGCACACCATCTGCATTGTGGAGACCTTGGATGTCCGGGCATACTACTGATAAATGCGCAAAGTCTGCTCAACAAACTGGCTGAATTACATGAAATTATCGCAATGAAGCGCCCTGCGATTGTTGCGGTGACAGAGACCTAGCTATTTGAATCCGCAAAGGATAGTGAGATCAATGTGCCCGGTTACCGAGTTTTCCGTTGCGACCGTAACGATAGGGTACATGGCCGTGTCTTGTTATATGCGACCGATGGACTCATTGTAACACTGTTAGAACGCACACGCACAGAATACAACCGGGTTAAACTACTCTGGGTGTCGGTCAAGGCTGCTATTGGTGCAACCACAACCATAGGTGTTATGTACCGAAGTCCTCAAGCCGACGGTATAAACTGGTTGACTACAGTCAAAAAGTATGCCAGAAGGTCGCGGGTCTGTAGTGTCGGTGATTTCAATTGCCCACATATCAACTGGTCGCATCTGAACATAAAAGGCCCTGCCTCTGAAACGGAGAATGCATTGTTGGAAAGGACAAACGTCGAGACCTTTTTTACTTCAAAATGTCAAAGGGGCTGCCCATAGAGGAGTTAGCGGAAGGAATCATCCACCGAAATCTTTCTTCTGTTACGGAGTCTTAGGAACACAGACTTATTAACACACGATTTACGAGCCAATGAATAGACCAGCTGTTAAGTTGATTGTAACACTCTTGATCTGTGTGCCTGTTGGTGTCATATCTGATTAGTATTTACAGTTTAATATCATCAGCAAACGGCACGGTACTGCAACAAAGGTTGCTGTAGCAGTCATTGGTCTAAAGCAGATAAAGCAATTGCCCCTAGAATGAGCCCAGTGTCATTACCTACGAAAGAGTTTGTGCGGACTTCAAGACATCGATCTAATACGTTCGCCATGTTCTGGTAAGAAAACATGCGATTTATGTCAAAAACGTTCCATTTATTATACTTTCAGGTAATAAGTAGTCTAGGTGCTTTGGTGCGACGCTGTCGAATGCCTTCTTGAAATCAACTTATATGATGTCAACTCTATCATCCCTTCTTCATTAAAATTTTTCTTCTGATGAACCACGTTCTTAAAGGGCCCCAATATCTTTAAGGAAAGCAGTCCTATTCACAATTTTATCTTTAAAAATAATATCGAACGAAGTATGCCTACTTACCAGCTTACCTAGAACGGCTGTTTTCTTTTCTTACATAGCCAATGTGTGGGATATCAGAGAAGATAACTCTCCAGAATTAAGTATTTTCGATTTGTAAACCTGAAACTTGCATATCATCTGCCGAACCAAGTAAACCAGCGGACGTCTCACTCAATCGCAAAGAAACTCAAATAAATCCGCAGTCTACACCATCGTTACTCGGCTCAGGCAGCATTAGCAATGATGTGGATTTGCGTCCTAGCGTCACATCGTTGCTCGATGCTGCACTAGAAAGCGATGATACAGAGGTCGATAAGATCATTAAGCCAAAAACCATAGGGCTAGAAAGGCTCGCAAGTCTAAACGGGCCAGGGGTGTGCAGTCAGCTAACCAAAAAACCGGCATATCAGGACCCATCGAGCCTAAAGTACCGGATACAGATACCCGCTTGGTCGTTACTCGATAGCTCGCAACAGATGCACCAGTGAGTCACAAGCAGAATATAGTTGTAAAAGTGGCTCCAGAGATAGCGTCAACAATAACACAAGAACGAGTTGACGCTGATATGGACTTGGATTTGGACATGTCTGACGACACGCCTAAAACCTGCATATCGGACCATGTGTCAAGCCCACGGGCTACATCATCGTCGCTCGGCTTAAGCGACACTAGCAAATATCGGGATTTGCATCCTAGTACCACATCATTGCTCGACTCTGCAAAAGAAAGCGATGAACTAGAGGTTGACAAGATCATAACTCAAAAGAGGTATAAGCCTAAGAAAGCCAAATGGTTCACGGGCTCGCACTCAGCTTACCCAATAGCCAGTGCATCAGAACCGTGTGCACCGGAATCAAGTGCTCCCTTGGCTGAAACACGTGAGCTCGCAACATATGCCCCATTGAGTCGCAAGCAGAAAATAGTTGTCAAGGGGGCCCCAGAGTCAGAATCGTCAATTTCACAAGAACGAATTGACCATGACGTGGGTCTTATGAGAGTTTACGACAAACCGTTGCTAAAACCAGGCGAGACTTTCCGCATTCTTAAGGCATTTCGAATAGGGAAGGCTCCAACAGCTCCAGAATCAATTTCTCGGCCACGACCTCTAAAATTTATTTTAGTAACTGAAGCACAGGCAAAACTACTGCTAGAGCGCAAACCATCCTTACGGAGTCTGCATTCGCAACTTTACTTTCAGCCGGATAACAAGTAGCAAGAGCAGAGAAAGATGAGACAGCTAACAATAGAGCTAGAGAAACGGCGAACTAATGGCGAGACAAATCTCAAAATGAGAGAGGGACAAATAGTTCAAGTCAAAAGGACATCTCTCTGGTCGAAGCCGGTAACAGTGACGGCCTAGCTGTCCCGCCACGGAAACCTAAGACATGCCCTCTTAAATTAGTCGTTTTAAATGCCAGATCACTGATTAACAAAAATACCTCTGCTCCAGACTCTGGTTTTCGTCAACTGCCCAGACATAGTTATGGTAACTGAGACATGGGCATCGGCTTGTGAGGCTGACTCTGAACTCTCTGTTCTAGGCTATGCGTGCTTTCAAAACGATCGAAACAATGGCCGTGGCGAAGGAAGCTGCATCTATATAAAGAAGCCACTTGCAGTTCTCCCGTTGGACTCTCCACAATTCACAGCGTTAGAGAAGAGCTTCTGGCTACGAATTGTTCTAAAAAACAAATACTTCTTACTTGTTGGCTGTGTTTATCGCCCACCTACTGCCAATGCAGACTACGATCTTTGTCTCTCGCAGGCATTTCATGCCGCAGCTGACTTGAATCTTAAGTATTGCTTGATTGCAGGCGATTTTAACCTTCCTGACGTGCAATGGTTTCCACCATCCGGTCCTTCAAAGTTCGAGAACTTACTTGAGGCAGTAGATATCGGCATGTGGGATCAGGTAGTCGATTTTCCCACTCGAGGAGCAAACATACTCGACCTAATTTTTTGTAGGGGATGTGAACCACTTTCAGTGTCATCCTTAGACGCACTTGGGAGTTCAGACCATCTTACAGTTGTTAGTGAACTAGAACTGGAGGCGGATAAAACATTTTCCCAAAAGTATAGTCTTTATCATGACTTCCGATCAGCAAATACGGCGGACCTACTGGCACATCTAAATGCTCTCGACTGGTCTAAATTTTTTAAATGTATAGATGTAAATTTTTGTACCAATGCACTGTACAAAGTGTTGGATCCACTCATCCTCCACTTTGTTCCCCGTAAGAAAGTAATACATGTCAAGGATGAAGTGTACCTTCCTCTGTCTTTTCGGCGTAGGCTGCGTAAACTCTCTCGTCGTTTGCATCGGCAAAACAACGCTTCCGTTCTGCCCTTGATCACACTGATCTTTGAGCAGGCTAAGAAGCTCTCCGAAGAAAAGCAGATAGCCGACGAGGTTCACTTCGCTGAAAATCCTTCCCTAAATGTTGCGAAACTCTTTTCGAGTACAGTAACAGCACAGCGTAAAACGCAACACCCCATACTTCAAGATGCTTTAGGAAACCCGATAGCTGACGCTAAGTTGACCGCTGATAGCTTCAATGCGTTATTATCCAAAACGTTTAGTGAAAGCTCGTTCGCTGCATCTCCGGCTATCCGGGCTTGGACGGGTGCCGTACTCAAAGCCATAAGTTTTACCCTCTGGGACGTGACTGTAGCCATTCGTCGTTATTGTCAATCTTATAGTCCAGGACCTGATGGCGTCCCAGTTAGCCTTCTTAAAGCTGAAGCGAATGATATCTTTCAGTCGATTCTTTGTAAGTTACTTAATCCTGCTCTTGATAGCAAAACCTTCCCTTCGTTGTGAAAGGAATCGCACATAATGCCTATTCGCAAGCAAGGCCGATCGACGTCATTCGACAACTTTAGGCCAATAAATACACTTCCCACAGCCTTGAAGATCTTGGACACCTTGATCAAAGAAAAGATGATGCATCGCTTGACAGAGAACAACCTGCTCAATACAGCTCAACATGGCTTTCTTGAGAAACGATCTTGTGACACCTGCCAGCTCTCTTTCTTTGTTTATGTGCTGCAATCTAGAGACAGTGGTTTTGCCATTTATAACGTCTTTTTTTGATTTTACTAAGGCCTTTGATTGGGTTGATCATAATCTCCTCCTTCTGAAACTGGCTTCCGTCGGCATAGGTAGCAAGCCTCTGAACTTCATATCTTCCTATTTGGATGCTCACACACAACGAGTAAAAATTTTCAATGTTATTTCCAACCCCACGCATGTGAGGAGTGGAGTTATACAGGATAGTGTACTAGGGCCACGCCTATTTTGCCTTTTTGTCAACGACGTTCCAGATTGTTTTCAGTATGGCAGACCCTTCATTTACGCTGATGTTTTAAAAGTCGCTTATCAGTACAAACCGGCAGATCGCAACATCCTGCTCAAGCTGATAAAAACTGACCTTCAGGCCTTCGCCCAGTGGTGTTGCATATGGCGCCTCACCCTTTCATGGCACAACTGTTCCGTTAGGTTTGTTGGTTACAATCATCAACCGGAATTAAGCATTGAAGGCCACGAATTAAATGTCCCAGGAGTTATCAAGGATTTGGGCATATCCTACTCTAATAGTCTCAATTTGTCAGAGCACTGTGCCCTGATAGTCTCGAAAGCACGCCGAACTACCGGATTTATCCTTAGAAATTTTAAGACTATCAAGGTAAGAACTAGCCTTTATAATATGTACGTGAGACCTAGTTTTGAATACTGCTCACTCCTATTCAGTCTTCTGCGCACAAGTGAACGGAATAAAATAGAATCGGTGCAGCACTTCTTCACTAGAAGAGTTTTCACTACAGAAAACCGTAACTTAACCTCCCAACAAAGGTGCGAACTTATAAAGCTGGATCCCTTTGTGGCTTTGTGGATTGTAGAAGGGTCTATTTTTACTGTTTAAACTTTTGAATGGTCAAACCTTTAAACCTCTCAGTACAATAAGGTAGCTTGAGCACTCTCACCGCGCCAGTCATCGAGACACATTTTTATTTCTTCCTATGGCACGTACAGTTAAGTACTGGCAATTTTTTTCAGTAAATGCCATATAAATCTGGAATAAGCTGCCCAGAATTATTAAAACCCAGCATAGCTACCCTATGTTTAAGAGAGCTATAACTAGTTTTTCTACATTCAGGAAAACTTTCACGAATTTTGGGTGCTGACTTGGTGGAATCTCACCTTCACTCTGATGACGTTCGTGGACTTTGAACCCCGCCAGGCTTCATGCTGAAAATAATGCTGCTGAAGCAGCAGCCTGCAGTCTTTTACCCTTCAGCCGATAGTGCGCAACTTTTGCCGACAACCATTGAAGGAAGACTGAGAACACTGTGTTCTTGTGCCAACCCTCTCCGTCTCGAACTAATGTCCTTAAACGATATGCAAAATTTCTGCTGCCGATGTGTCAACTCAGCTTACAACTGTACATATATTCCATTTGTATCATACCATTGAAAACAGTTTTTTACTTGAAACAAACTCCGTATCTCGCCCAGTATTGGCAAAACACAAAACCGTATGCATAAACAATTACTGGCTGCAACATAGGGAGTTTGTTTTAGGTTTTTCCGGTCTTCAAGGTTTTGGAAGGCGCCCAAGAGGTGCATTACCAACTCTTTACAATTGCCTGTAAACTGGCATAATAAACATATTATTATGATTATTATTATTGGTTTTGAGACATCCAGTTTTAATTTGTACTCAATTAACACAAACCCTCAATTAAAACTGCGGTCGAGGACTGTCGGAATGAATACCTCTTTACCGGTTCTACAGCCCACCTCCTTCAAACTCGGGACGCAAACAACGTGTTCTTCTAGGGTAAATCTTGGTCGTCCAGTGGCGTCTTTCTCAGCACGATGGTGCATGTCCGCATGCCCGCACCAACGTGCGACCTTTGCCCTCGCACGGCCGGGCGCATAGGCGCGCCTCAAACTGGTTGATCTATCAGCATCCCGAAGTGCTCATGGCCAATCAGCTCCTCTAGTCAATTCACGCACTGACGGTCACTTGGTATTCTGCCTTGGCGCGTCGCGGCCGGCGATGCCACCTTCTCCCACCGGCCTCATGGTCGGACGCCCTGCAAGACCTTTTGACAAATTTTCTCCTAACTCTTCTGTAAACAAAACACTGTTCCTTCCACTATGGCTTTCCCACCGTCTTCTCTAATCTCCTAAGGATCCGGACCTGTAAGATAGTAGGTGTTAGGGTTCATAGTCTTAGCCTTAAAACCTACACCTCATTCAATCGAAGAACTTGGCTGTTCAGTTCTTGGCCTTTCCTTGTCATGGCCGTCAGTCATTCAGTGTACTTCAGGAGAATACGCATTTGAACCTCTTTTTTTCACAGAAAAAATTGAGTGCAATTACAGTCAGGTTGATGTAGATGTTAGCTGGATTTTTAATGTGTATTAGATAAGCAGTCCACGTTCAGATGCAGCAGGAGGATATCCAGTCGGTACCCAATGGCCTCTAACAAAAAACTCATTGGATATGTATTTATAAAGTGCCACAACTCCATTGAAGAAAAATACTTTATAAAATTCAATCTCCATTGGGACACACGACGCGATGTCCCCATAGGCTATTTTTAATGGCATTCGGCGAGACGAATGCGCAGTCCAAGCCAGCGCAACTGCCTATATTTTCCACGGTAGGTTTTAAGGTTATTAAGGTGGATCTCATGTGATTGCGCTAATTTCCCCCTTATGCATCTTGAATCCAGCCAATAAACCAATTCAAGATCAACGTTAGAAGTTGGCCTCCAATGTTCGCTAATTTTAAATTGCGCAAGAGAAGTAGAATCAGGCTACATACAATTTACAAGTAGTTTTTTGTCATTAGCGACCAACTGTTGATGGGTTCACTAGGAATCCCTATCAATGGATAAAAAAGGTTCTGAGAAACTGTTCACGGAATGATTCTGTATAATTAATGAGATTCCGACAAGCTGTTGCGTTACAGAATTTCTTATGAAATTATTTTTGTATAAAACAAACAGTTTCCTTATACATACAGTTTTCCTCATTTGGATTAAAGATAGATATAATCCCCCCTGGCACACGGTCTTTTTATCAGGGGAGTATCAGAGTAGAAAGGCGTCGCATAATCAGATGGATAATTTATATTTTGGTCATTGCTGTCACATGGGCAATATAAGGCACTCTTATCGTTATTTAACTAAACAACTAAAATAAGTTTATAAACATAACATTTTCTTCTAAGCCAAAATGTCGTTATGTGAATGGCTTTGTTTAACTAGGGCATTTGTAGGACACCTGTCTTCCAAGCGTGTTGCGCGTTTAACGGAATGATTTTCCGATTACATACAGTAGTCGAGGGCTTTTTACTGTGATACGTTATCCAAATTCGTTTTTACGACTTTTTAATGATTTTTTTGTTTTATCTTAAGCTAACCCCCATATAGCAAAAGTTCATGAATGGACGTATATTTCGTACGAAAATTCGTACGAATTTGAAACAGCCCTAATGGCAATGTTCTGGAACCAAAGGTTAAAGTGGTTCCAGTGGAAACAAAGGTCTACAAGTCTACAAGCTGTCATCGAAATCGATGGTCTTACACACACAAGCTCCCACATACACCTGAGAAAAACCCTACGCTCACGC
>JAYGXS010000001.1:76571601-76592294 GCA_036362985.1 Ligula intestinalis | reverse complement strand
CAGCCCCATTCACTTAAAGTAACTTACCTTGCAATAAAGGGTAAATATTCTCGCGTCATAGCTACGTAACCCAACCAAATTTTAACCTCAGTCTGCACGTGTAGGTCATGTTCGACCCACGTCTAGACAGGGTAGGCCAGGGCCTAGGCCTGCTATTGACCCTTGAACTTTATCGCAAGCTTAGTTAATTTAAGTGGACGGAGCGTTCCTATTCTTGCGTCCTGCCCTTGTAGCCCTACAACTCAGCCTTACCCAAGGTACGTGCACGTGCAAGCTCCTCTTCAGACTGTGTACACACATCGGAATCCGTGTTCGAAGGCACATCCAAGAAACTCATCTCTCCATCGGATGAAGAGGTTTCGGTGTCAGTCGACAAACTGCAAGGTGGTGACGTTGAGTCGGTTGAGTCGGACGGGTACATTTTCCTCACATTCTCGGCAATTTCACGTAAATCTTGTTGAACCGAACGAACAACACGTCTCTGGAATGTTCTCTTTGACATGTGATGCCACATGCTAAAATTCAAGCACAAATCACCAAGTGTACAGAATAAAGGGAGAACAGTGTTAAAAAGATAGTTATGTGTGAATTCAGCAGCTCTTCACAAGACAGAATGGCGTCAGCTTACAGCGGGTGCACGAGCTGAATGGTGCGCACGGCAGCACTCTGCATCCGAGCGATCAGTCAATAAGGATCCGAGCTAACATTTTCACTCCAATTGACGCACTTGCACGTGGCGCTGACAACCAATTAAACCTCAGAAACGATTTAATGACGAGGCTCTAAACTAGAGTTGGCGTTCTTTGTTATTAGTGTACGAAACTAATGTGAAGTTTACATTTTCATTTTTCCACCATTTATTTATAAATTCAAATGTACATGTTCGTTATTTACATCTGATCAATTTCTGCTCTTCGTTATGTATAACTGCGATGGCTAGAACATGTTTCCCTAAACAGCGGGTTTCTTTTGTTAAAGGAACCAGCTAAGACTGATGGAGACTACTTTGAAACATAAAGACGGATAATTTCCACGCCTGTAATACATTTCGCCATATATTTTTTGATCACAAATAAACTTTTATCATTTCTTTGCGTCTACTGTCTTATATCGTGAGAGAATACGTACAGCATAGAAATAATCTGTATAGGCAAGTTGTGTTGCAAGCTGTTAACACATCAGGCATTAAAAGTACCATGTTGAGGGATGTTTCAGCAGTTTTCGCTTCTCAAGGACTGCACTTTGGGTGGGGAGGGGGGGGGGGTGACAGAACTTCGGCATTCCACTGTGGACTTTTCCAGCTAGCGTAGCCAAAGAGGTTCACCTCAACTAATTACACCTTCAAAGCCTCTCCAGCCCCGTGTGGCTGGTGCTGGCAGGGATGAGAGCGGGATGGACTGGACCGAATTTGTTTCGAACTAATTCACTATTGTATGCCCTGGATGTCGATTGAGAATCCAGAGTTCGCCACTCCCTACTGCTAAGGTCAAGTGGTCTGGTAAGTATCGATGTGAATACATGTACTTCGCCGATCTACTAGAGGAACAATTAAGTTCCGTTTTGCCCAGGAGCTCATTGAACTCAATGAGCAAAGGTCCTGGGTTCAAATGTCGGGGGTTCCAACCCTTGAGATTGGGTATGACTGGCTGATGACGGCTAACAAGCCAGAAATGGCCATTCCGGTCTCCAGTTGCTTTTTCGGATCTATTTCAAGCATTGATGTATCTTATGAGAATAAAACTTTCGTTGGGAAAATGTCCACTTTTATTTCGTGAATTTTTGACACGGACCAACCAGTCGTCATCACACGTGGAAAATTGTGCAATAAACAACTCATATGTTTAAACATTCGGAAAATCATATTCCTTCGACGTGTGCACCGATTGGCAGGATTTTTGATCTGTGCTGGTAGGTGTTATGTGGCTTCTGTAATTTGGCTGTCTGCTGTGTTTTAGTGGTGAGCATTCAATTGATGTTGTAGTGTCCAAGCAGTCAGCAGACAATCTCAAAGAGAGTTCCTTTAGGGAAAAGTAATTTATTGAGATTGGGAACGAACAGGAACAACAAAACTCAACAAGGGTGCGGGATAGCAGGAGGTCCGAACGAAAAAGGGGACGCCGAGAAGAAGCCATAGCACTTTGCTGAGTCACAGCCGGGAGAAACAGAATTGGCCAATCAGGCCTCGTCCTCGGCACCTTCGTCCCCGATTGGCTTCTCGGTCTCTACAAGGGCAATCAGATACTGGGGGGTGGGTTCAGGGAGGGGATGTTAAATAGTAATATTCATTACAATGTATATGTTGGGCGATTTCCGCTACTTGAAGATATAAAGAGGCAGATTTAACTTAATTCTGGGGTAAGGTGATCAGATGAAGAGTTGGGCGGGACGCAAACTATCGGAAGTGCGGAGAAAAGTTAGCTAACATGCGATGGATGACAAACTTCAGAAAAAAATTTCAGATGCTTAGGATTTGTAAAGGTTTTGTTTGCTGATGAGGGGAAACGGCAAGTTCCATTATATTTGTAATCCAGCAATTAAAATGCTAATTTCCCCGAAGATATTAAGTTGCTATTTGATAGTAAGGCAAGATAAAGTGTGCTTCAACTGGTGCAAAGATTTTGACGAAAATGAGTGGATTTTTGCTATGCGACAGAAGTCTTTTATTAGCACTGGTTTGTCAGATTTGAATAATTCAATCGACGCAATTGTGAAAAATTGGATCCGTTGAATTATTCAAATCTGCCAAACCCCTCCTAATGATTGAGTTGCCCTGTAGTCATTATGGTGGGTTCTAGATAATTGCTTAGGAAATTCTGCCTGGACAGTCAGCTTACTGTATCCGTATTGGTGGATTCCATACGTGTAATACGTTGGGAGGGTTAACCGACCTTAGTGTAATTAAATTCATGGCTTTCGACGCGCCTTCGCAGCTAAATTGGTAGATCGTTGACTGCATTAAAGCCTCCCCTGCTGATACGGGTCCGAATGACACCGACGCCACACATTTTTCACATATGGGTCGGTTGAAAGTCTTCTGCGACCTTAAAGCCACAGGAGAAGTGGAAATGGAAAGGGTCATCAAGATCTTATGTGCTCTTAGGAAGCTTTTTTAAAATTAAGTTAAAACATCGTTCTGTCTGCTGCGGGTGCCAGTCGTAACAAGTTTTAAGGCGGAAATCCTTCGATTTAATGCCGTAGCTGAGTGCCCGCACTACCACCAATTGGTAAAAGTAGAAGCGCGGGGTAACTGGAAGTCCTTAGAATTTCCCAGACGAATGCATTCCCTCCTTGCAGATATGTAGATAGACGAAAAGGTATTTAAGGAAATGTTTTATAGCGTCTACTTGTTGATGCTCATACAATTTTGGCATTCGGATCCCAATATCTCTCGGTCACACAGCTAAGATGACGGACCAGATAATAAAAGTGCAGCGGTTCCAAATGCCCTCTATTGCACAGATCTTCAGACCCTTTCATGGCGGATGAAATGTCCTCTCTTAAACCAGGGCCTGCACGCCTTAATTTCATTAACTCACTCACTCAGTCATCGTCGTCGTTCTCAATCACGACATAGAACCGCCGATATTTGTTGGTACTCTATCAAATTTTGTAGATAAAGGCCCACTGGTGTTCCTTCGCCTGCTCCTTCAAGTGGAAACAGGTAACCAGTCGGCCGGATCGCACATTTTTGCCTGTGACAATGTGAATAGCAGAAGTTTCTTTGTCGACATCGGACTCAAAATCAGCGTTGTCCCCCCTACTTCCGATGACGGTCATTCCCTCAGTCCTACTTATCGCCTTCAAACTGCCAGCTGTTCCCCCATTCCCACTTTTTGTAGTTGCATTCTCACTCCAAACATTGGTGGTCGTTAGTCGTTCTCCTGAATATTTGCGATTGCCGATGTTCCTCATATACTTCTCTACTCGAAAGTTCTAGCTGATTTCGACTTCCTGGTGAACTGCCAACGTTTCCGTATTCCCAACCGCACAGATAGTCCATCTCATCATGGTTTAACTCCCTTTACTATCTCCTGCAACCTTTCTGTTTTGGGTACAGATCTTGCTTGTCCTCTTCGGAAGCTGTTCCGTAAACTTTACAATATAATCAACCTTCAGTTTCGCAGTGGTGAGGTTCAACAGGACGTTAGGCACCACATCCACACTCAGGCGCTCCTCTGCTGGCTCGACCTAGATGACTTGCATTGACCCGTTTGCAGGCCCCGAAGGTTGAGTTTAAATATATGCTGCAACTAGGAATCATTCGACTGCCTGGGAGCCTCTGGGCGTCCCTTCTGCACATGGGGTCCAGGGCGACTTGAGGGCGCTGTGGCGACTACTGTGCTCTCAATAATGCCACGATTCGAGTTCAAAACCCTCTGCTTCATCTTCAGGATTTTGCTGGATACATTTTTGTCAAAACGGTTTTCACTAACAATGATCGGATGCATGCCTCCCTGTCGCCCCTGGAAATATTAAAAAACGGCTGTTACCACAAACTTCGGTCTTTTTGAATGCATCCGTATGTCCTTTGGTCTTGATTATGCTGTCCAGAAGCCTAAAATATTCATCGACAGTGCATTGCGTGGCTTGCCGTTTGTTTAAGAGCACTTCGGTGACCCCTTGGTAAGAAGTCGAAGTGCTGAAAACACGAGGAACGTCTTGTCGTGGAATTTCGTCGTTACGAGAAGTTTGGCATTATCATCAACCCCTGAAAACGTGTGTTTGGTGTGTCTTCCCTTGCATTTCTTGGCCAACATGTTGACTCAGAAAGTTTGCGTTCTCTCCCTTCAAAGTTCAAAGCCAGTTGTGATTTCCCTCCAGCAACCTCCAACCGTCAATTTCAAAGCTTTCTTGGCATGGCCAACTTGTACCACAGGTTTCTACCGAGCTGTGTCGACCTGATGCTGCCACTCAACAACATGCTTTCTGATCTTAAGGGCCTATCGAAAAGGTTTAGTTACTTAGGAAGACCTTGGCCGCTGCGTACTTCAGGCCCGGTTCCATGCGGAAAAAGAAGAAAGGAGACGCCAAGGTGTAGGAATTGTTTATTCTGTAGAGAACTGAAAAATATTTTGGAGAAATTTGACAATTGGAGGAGCGCTCAACCGCAGCCGAGAGGGCCGCATCCGGAGTCTGCGAGCTCGGCAGCCTTCACACGAGATCCTGTTGAAGGGTGCTTGTTTCGTCTTTTCTTGCATTCTCTGACTCTGTATCCACCAGTCACGCATACACCAAATCCAATGATAGCAACGATTAGGGCAGTGCGGTACTATTAAGCAAAATAGTAAAGGATAAACAATATGCAAACCTAAAAAATGGATAAACATAGTCAACAAAGAATGGAGTCGGCTAAATTGCCTGACTCTATACAAGGGAACAAAACACGTTCGATAACCATGCCCCTCAAGGCAAAACCAGTCTTGGGGAAGCGTGTATATGTTAGTGCTTTGATGCGGTTTCAAAAGGCATTTCCTGTGGGCTCCCATTGGTTGACCTGAAACACCAGCGTGAAAGTGGGCGGACGTGTAAAATGCAATACAGTGCCGACAATGGGGAGGGGTTGGCGGCTGCTACTTGCAAGCATTTTGAGGTCAGCGAGATGGTAACAGCTGCAAATGAACCATAGGGGGAGGGGGAGGTAATATCAAGTGTCAGCAGCCGGGACTATGCAAGTGGCCTTCAGAATGTTTGGGCCGGGGAAAGGGGTTGTTCAAGTGGCCCTGGCCGCAGTCGCTGTTATATCACCACACGAAGAAACACGTGGGTTAAGTGTGTTCAGGACAGCTTGGCCCGACAGCTACGGCTTTTTCCACTTTCATTTGTTGGCCCGAGAAAGGGGGAACTGTCGTATTCAAGAGGCTCTTGCCCTGGGCTGGTTTTAGCAGGCGTGTACAATCAAGTAAAAAGATCAGGGGAGGACTGCCAGCATTCGAGGGACAAAAGGGACACGGACATGTGGCTCAGGGGAAGGGAGAAAAACTTTTATAAGAGGGAAACATAATTTTAAATAGAGGGATGTGGAGAATTTCAAACTTTTTCAGCCGGAAATAACAGTAGTTGTGTCTATAAAACAAATGTTCACCTTGCCCAAACGACCGCGTTCATCACAGCAACGGCCAACACAGACATCATGTCCCTCACTCTCACCAATCCACCGCAACAACAACAACCAACACACCACCACCGACGCCTTCACCAGCAATAGGGACTCGAGCCTGTCCTTCATGAAAACGTGCTGTAGAATGTCGCCAGCTAAACCACAATATTAAATCACTCCTCTCCAGTAAGTTTACCATACATGTTTACGCCCTTCACATCAGGAAGTGACTGACAAAACCGGATTACACCGTACAATGAAACTAAAGTGCATGTACAACAATGCACAAAGCCTGCTCTCATAATTAGATGCGCTTAAGATTATTATGTGCCAACTGGAACCAGACGTCGTCTGCATAACAGAAACATGGTTTTCCACGAAGGTAGGCGATCAGGAAATTGCTATCCCCGGGTTTAAAGTGTTCCGAAAAGAGAGAGTCGGGCGTCAAGGTGGGGGTGTGCTAATCTATGTTAAACACGGCCTGCTCGTGTCCGACAAATCCGAAAACTTTGCGGGCAATATAGAGGCAATATGGCTCACCGTTAGAACGCCGGGGTCACAAACCCTTGACATCACGGCGGTCTCCCGTTCACCGTCGAGCAACCAACAGTCAGAAACTAGTCTGATAGAATAAGTCGAAGAATTTGCTAGGAGATCCGATGTCATTATCATGGGAGAATTTAACGCTCCACATATCAACTGGAACGTGAGTTCTGCACCCGGCTCAGAAGTAAGTTTCAATCGCTGACTCCTGCGCACAGTATAGGAATCTTTCCTACCGCAACACGTCCTATATCCGACCAGACTACGCAAAGAGCAGCAAGCCAATTGCTTAGATTTAGTACTTAACAAAGTGCCCGTAAATTTCTTACCACCTCACAGAAAAAGTGATCACGTAGTGCTACAGTGAGAGCATTCACTCTTCTCTGTGCCCGATCGTAGTGCGGCAACCAGACGCAGAATCGCACAATAAGTATATATATATATATATATATGTTTATCATGCCAGTTTACAGGCAATTTTAAAGAGTTGGTAGGGCACCTCTTGGGCGCCTTCCAAAACCCCGAAGACAGGAAAAAACCTAAAACAAACTCCCACTGTTGCAGCCAGTGTTGGTTTTATTTCCATTTTGTGTTTTGTCAATACTGGGCAAGATAGGGAGTTTGTTTCAAGTGATAAAAACCTGACTTCGAACTTACGATACAAACGGAATACATGTAAAGTTGTAAACTCAGTTGACACCTCAGCAAGAGAAAAGTTGCATATAATTAAAGGACATTTGTTCGGGTCGGAGAGGGTTAGCACAATAACACCTTGTTCTAAAACTCTTGCCTCAATGTTTGTTGGCAAAAGTTGCGCGCTGTCGGTTGAAGAATTAGCCGATTGCGGGCCGCAGCTTCAGCAGCATTATCTTGAGCATGAAGCCTGGCAGGGTTCAAAGTCCACGAGAGCCATCAGAGTAAAAAAAAGATTCCACCGAGTCAGCGCCCAAAATTCGTGAGTGGTCCTGAATATAGAAAAATTGTGATAGCCCTCTTAAACATAGGATAGCTTTGCTGGCTTTTAATACTTCTGGGCAGCTTATTCAAGATTGGTATGGCTTTTACTGAAAAGAATTGCCGGTACTTAACTGTGCCTGCCATAGGAAGAAATAAAAACACATCTCGATGACTGGCGCGCCGAGAGTGCTCGAGCTGCCTTATTTTACTGAGGATTAAAAGGTTGCCCATTCAAAAGTTTAAACAGTATAAATAGACATTTCTGCAATCTACGAAGCCACAGGGGATCGAGCTTTATAAGTTTGCACTTTTGTTGGTAGGCTTAGTTACAGTGTTTTGTAGTGAAAACTCTTCTAGTGAAGAAGTGCTGCACCGATTCTATTTTCTTCCGTTCACTAGTGCGCGGGAGACTGAATAGGGGCGAGCAGTATTCAAGACTAGGTCTCACGTACATAGTATAAAGGCTAATTCTTACCTTTATAGTCTTAAAATTTCTAAGGATAAATCCGGTGGTTCGGCGTGCCTTCGAGACTATCAGGGCACAGTGCTCTGAAAAATTGAGACTATTAGAGTAGGACATGCCCAAATCCTTGATACCACCTGGAGAATTTAGTTCGTGACCGTGTATGCTTAATTCCGGTTGATGATCGTCGCCAAAAACCAGAACGGAACATTTGTGCCATGAAAGGGTGAGGCGCCATATGCAACACCACTGGGCGAAGGCCTGAAGGTCAGTTTTTATCAGCTTGAGCAGGATGTTGCGATCTGCCGGTTTATACTGATAAGCGACTTTTAAATCATCAGCGTAAATGAAGGGTCTACCATACAAGAGCAATTTGGAACGTCGTTGACAAAAAGGCAAAATAGAAGCGGCCCTAGTACACTACCCTGTATAACTCCACTCCTCACATGCGTAGGGTTGGAGAAAACATTGGAAATTTTAACAGAGAAACTGGGTTAAGAGCCTGATACGAAATAGCCGGCAAAACTTCGAGAGTAATCAAATAAAGCATGCAGTAGGAAACCCAAAGCTTTTCTACAGCTACATAAGAGAATGCACTCGAAATACAGACTCTATTCCTCTGTTAAAAACAGACGACAGTGTAGAAATTTGCGAGATTAACGAAAAAGCGGAACATCTATCCTGCTTCTTTCATTCGGTTTTTACGAGAGAGGCTGCGTTAACCGCTGTAAACTGCAGTATGGGTGAGATCCAGACCATAGGCTCAGCTGCACTCAAGGAAGCTACCATTCTGGACAAGTGCCACCAGATTGGAATGCAGCGTGGATCTCACTTATCCACAAAAGGGGGAATCGGGCGACCGCAAATAACTACAGACCGGTCAACCTCACCTCAATATCCTGCATGCTCATGGAACACAGTCAAACGCGCGCTGATGCAATTTTTGGAACAACATCAACTTCTTTCTGACAGGCAGCACGGATTCTGCAGGGGAAGGTCGTGCTTGACCAATTTGCTCTATTTGCTAGAACAATGGACCCGAGCGCTTGATGAAGGAAATACGGTGCAAACAGTCTTCGTAGACTTCAAGAAGGCGTTTGACACTGCACCTCATAAACGTCTCTTATTCAAGCTCAGCTGTATAGGGGTAAGGGGCAACCTTTTACAGTGGATCGCAAACTTCTTGACTGGTCGTACCCAGACGGTATGCATTGGCGAACAGCGGTCGGTTGAGGTACCAGTTGAGAGCGGGGTTCCCCAGGGTTTCGTTCTTGGCCTCATCCTCTTCCTTATTATATATTGATGACTGCATAAACGGACTAGACCGCGAAATCGTAATGTTTGCCAATGACCTAAAACTTTGGAAGGTCATACGCAACCAAGATGAATTAAATTTCCAGGCAAATTTGCTTCGACTGGAGCAATGGTCGATCCTTTGGCTAATGACATTCAATGTGGCCAAATGCAACTTAATGCGATTCGGTAGAACCATCACTGCGCCTCGGAGGGTGTCTTACCTAAATCACAAGCCACTGCCAGAGGTAGAGGCTCAGAAGGACCTGGTGGTGTGGTTCACGCCTTCACTGAAGCCATCACTCCACTGCCTGTAGGTGGCTAAATTCGCCATGTCGAGCTTGTATCTAATCAAGTGCGCCTTTGCTAAATTTGATAGTTGTATTTGGCAAGGTCTTCGGCACGTCTGTGCGACCCCAAATGGAATTTGCCATCCAAGCCTGGAGAACTTGGACAGCCAAAAACCGAAAAACCCTTGAAAGAGTACAAAGACGCGCAAAAAAATTAGTACGAGGCCAACGGAACCTCGCTTATGAGACCCGATTTGTAAATCTTGACTTGTTTTCTCTAGATTACAGGCAGCTACGCGGGGATCTAATCCAGGCATTTCGCATGCTGCGTGTACAGGATTGCTACCTCTAAACAATTGACTTCTTTGAGCAGGCCACCACCTCTAGGCTGCGAGGAGACCCTCTCAAATTACGTGTGACTGGAACAAGACTTGACCCAGGAAAATTCTTTTTATCTAAGAGGGTAATCCAGGCATGGAATGCCCTTTCTGCGGAGATTGTCATGCCCCCATCCGTGGAGGTTTCCAAGGCAAAACTTGACCAGTAACGATTTAATAAGAGCCGCCGAAATTGAGTGCTCTGAATCCAAACACTGAAATGCTATTAATATATGCTAATAGTACATTTTAACTTTGATTATAATTATTTAATCAAAATGCGTTTTAAGCCGTTTTAGTTACCCGACGTCTCTGCTCGCTATGCGAACTGCGCTGATCGCGTCTGAGGTCGCATCTACCGCACCGTAGGTCCTAGGCTACGCGGACCTGTCACGCCCTATCTCATATCAACCTAAAAAACTGACTAATGACGACGTGGCGGGTTCCTCTGCTTTTGACAAAGCAAGCGCGTATCATGATCGCATCTCAGGTTCTTGGGGACGTTCTCGTGACTCTAAGGTCTCCTCTTCTTATGGCTCTTCGGATATAGATAGTACTCGCCATAGACGCCATGGCTGCCGCCAACATTCACAGAAGCATCCTGCTCCTATCATTCACATACTTTCCGACACGAGCAAGAGTTTTTCTCCTAAAAACCACAAATGAAATTCTATTTTGAATTATGAGCAACGCCTTAGGAGTTTTCTCACTGTCTGCTCTTCTTGCTCAGTTACACTGGCTCGTGTTAACTGAGTGTGAGTGTATTACTTGAACCAAGCGAGTAGTCGTCTACAATTGTGTCAACTACTTCTTTGGAAGGCTCGGCTGTGCCGATGCATTTCTTAAATACGATGTACCAAGAAGGAGTTCAAAGGCGTTTGCCTATATTTCTTTTAAGTAACTTGACTTGACATACCACAGGCTTTCAACAAAACCCCCACTGAGAAGGAAATGGGCGAGAACGTCGGCATCTTCCTAACGTGCCTCCACTGCTACGTGTGTGCTCCGAGCCTGAGGCCATTACAGTTTACTAGAAACCATCACATGGACCACTACAAACGGACGCTCATATCAGACCATGCCATCAGTCCAGTGTGTGCCGTGTGTTTAATAGCTGACAAGTGAACTGGGAGTCAGACGGCGACGGCTCTGTCTAACCTCCTGGTTCTGTTTATCCAAGTGTATGTGTCAAGGGAACCAGGTGGTACTTTGGCGAGCGCAGACGGGCTCACGGCTATGTCAGCCATTGCACCCACCCTCCGTTAGACGACTGACCGATTCGGACGATGGTTTGAGGCTGAAGACGGGGAGAGGGGGAGGTCGACTGCTCAGCGCATTTTCCTCACCACAAACAATCTGACGCACCTGGAGCTAGCATGGCGCGCTTAAAACCATGGCTTTGAAGGTTAACAACTGACGAGATACATCAGACCGTGCGATCAGCCCATTGTGTTTTATGTGCTATAAAGTTGCTGACTGGCGGACTGCGAGTCAGCCTGCGATGCTTCCTTCTTAATGGAACCTTTATGGCACTCCCGCTCAATTGGGATTCGGGCCACTGCCAACTTTTCTGTGGTGGCTCACAGTGTGTGAAACAGCGTCCACTCCAATCTCAGGTTTTGTTGACTGTTTTGCTACCGAACTTAGGTAGAGAAGTGGAACGGAGAATGAGGTAAATGCAGTGCAAGTCACTGTTCTTGTATCGCCCTGGAAAACATGTGGATCAAATCAAAACAGCGGTCGAAATATCAGTAGGGCAGTTGGTGGAACGCGCTGGTGTAGGACAAGGCACCAGCCACCCGTGTTCTTTGGGAGTCCATAGGATCGGATTCAGGCTTGGCGACTCCAGCGGCATGCGCCCAATCCCTCCTCCACCCTTCTTCAGTCTGTCTTTACACCGCGCATGGGTAATTCGATTAACTGTAAAGAACAAGGGAGAATAACGCAGACAATAGATTGTTATCTGTGGAGATGGTGTAGAGGTTTAAGTAGTGGATGTACTCGGATCACTACAATCATCAGGCCAAGTCCCAGGTTGGAAGAAAAAAGGCAGACGTCACCTGTGAGATTGCTTTATTGTATAAAGAAGTCCCAGTTGCAGTCTCAGGCGGCAGTGGCCACTGGCGAAGCCCGGAACTAGTGTTGACTATGTCCAGCCAGACCGGAGAGAGAAATAGATAGTGGTGGCAGCTGCTTAGGTAGGATTGTGTAGCAGGTTCACGTGTTGGTGTATTGCAAGTACCCGAGTGGATGTGGCCTGCAAAGGCCCCCCGCTTTGTTGGCCAAAGTTGTGGCGTGTAAAGTGACCCTTAAGAAGCCGCGACTAGATGTGCACGCATATGCGTGCGTGTGTGCGAACGTATGTGCAACTGCATATCGGTCAAGTAGCCTTCAGGTCAGGGAGGGGGAACAGTCGTCTGTGACGATGCATGACTTTGGAGAAGCGCGCATTGGAGAAGGAAGAGGAGACAGGCATTGTGGCATCACGGAATTCCTTATAAGGAATTCCGTGATGCAATCTGATACATAGACAAACGCATAAAAACTATTGCTTTTAACCGCACTAATATGTTTTGGTGAGCGAAAATATCAAAAAGTAAACAAAATCAAATTTATACCTATCCCCAAAAAGAGATAGGACTGTAAATTGACTAAAAACTAGACCCAATAATTTACAGTACAAACCAAAGTAAAAATCGGTACAAAATAGCTTCAGCTGATAAAAAACAGGTTTTAGCTGCAGCAGTCTGTTTACGTTTTAACTACTCGGTCGGTCTGCTAAGCTGTTATTGGCAACTGAGAAACGCATACGACTTTCAATCTCCTCAACAATTTCGCAGTATTCTCGATGTTTACCATTGTATTCAGCAGTGAGACGTTCCTGAATTTTAGGTTGATTATTTTTAAAATGTACCATTTCTATCATTAGTTTATCATTCTCCACAGAAAGTTGGGTGTTTGTTTCGGAATACTTCAGTTTCTTAGAACTGAGTATGCCAATACGTGTTCTAAAGAAAGATAAGTCGGATGTCTAAAATGGAATTGAGGAGCTTAATCCCCACCTTTTGAACGATTTCTTTTTGCTTATGCTCGATTTCTGCTCTGACATTTTGTATAGTTTGGCGTAATGTCATTATTTCCCTCCTCACTTTATTTCGTAATTATCATCAAAAAAACCGTACAGTCTCGGAGCTTTTGTTGATTTTGCAGAGCTTCTTTTTCATTCTGATAAATTTTCTCGAAAAGTTCATTGAGTGGTTTTGTTATTTCCATTGAAATGGGAACAACGAAGACACCTGTCGTTATTTAAAATAACGCGGCAGGAATAAACACAGGAAAAACGGAAAAGTTCATAAATTAATGTTACGTGTATTCTTGTGGCATAATTATTTTTTGCATTAACATATTACATGCTTGAACGCGATAAACCGCATTCATCATGATCTAATTAGAATTGTTCGAAGGGCACCCAGCAATCACGATAACGGAAAATGATCGTATCATTTGACTTGCGGCCCACGCTGGATTCTCCATAGCAGTTTCAGAGCAGCTTATTATTTAGACAGAAAGAAACAAGTCTTTAATTCAATGAAAATCTTCTGTTGCAGTGTGCTTCTGTTATGTAATCAACTCGTAAATGTTTTTTTGCATAACACGTCTGTTTTCTTTCCAAACACGCAAGTTGTAGATTTTGAAAAGGGTCCTCCTGTCATTTAAGCAGAGTCAAGCATCACTTCCAAGGGCTGAGAACTCTTCTTTATGTTTGCAACTTTCGCTGTGATCTTCGAGGTCGCTATCAATGGTTATCGCCAACTTTTCGATGGGCTCTGGAGTCAGGTTGGTCGTATGTCGGTGATGTTGCCTTGACTTCTACTGTCTTCTCCTGTTGTTCCGTATGACACCTTCTTAACTCAACGATATATTGTTTTTTTCCAATGGCCATAAACGTCCCGAACCCTTAACATCAGGTCCCAACATAACCACATCAAACCTTGTAACCTATTAAGGCAATTTTTTTCTCCTATAATTTTTTTGAAATTTGTGGCCCGCTGAAATCATCCACCAATTTGGGAGTTTTTTTTTACTGCCAATGACAATTTTTTTATAAGAGTTTACTGTTTATCATTATTCTTCTTATTTTCCCGATAGCACTATGTTTGTAACGACAGGGGCCCTTGGGCCTTAAATATACAAATTATTGTTTTGATTATTATTCGTGTGCGCTCTCAACTTCTTACCACACGTAAGAACCTATCAATCCTTTCCGAGCGCAATTGAATTTTTGCTGGCAGGTTATAATTATTTTCAATATGTAATCTTATGAAATGGTTAAATCTACCTCAACGTTTCGGACTAAACTTTTAATCCTTAGATTCATCCATTTAATATAGAGCATCGAATTTTATCGATTTTGCATTCTTGACTTATAACAAGCAGTGACACTGCTGTGGGATACGAAGTAGTCCGGCCAGAGAGAACACGATATATTGTATCCCAAATATCTTTGAACTAGTAGATATGAAAGGGCGTGGAAGGCCATAATGTTAGGGATAATTTACTAAGATGTAGCAAGCATAGAATATAAGCAATATGCAAGTGGCTCCCAGACAAGTGTAGTTCAGCCATGAATGGGCCGGAATCCAGAGGCGCATTCCGGCAAGTAGATCACCGTGTCCGGACAACTACAACCGAACTGTAGATCGTCGGTACTGGGAGTGACTGAGCGTAAAAAAACTCCCATGCAGTTTGTGCAATGGCGTTGTAAAGTGGTTGACCAGTAAGCTAGATATAGGGTAACCTTGAATGGCCTGTTCCCGCGGCGTCCGAGGCAAGCATGGCTTAGAAATACAAGAATAAACATTGTCGCTGAATATTGGAAAACCTTTGCTGTTTTTTCTTCATTTTCGTCCTTCTTCCTTTGTGCACTAAAATAGCAATTTGCTGTAAAAAAATAGCACATTTGGCACAGACTTTTTGAGTTTCTAGGGGATTTATTAGATTAATTAATAAATCCTCGGTAGCTTCGCCCCTGTATACAAATATACAGCCTTTTCATAAGAGTTGATGAACACAAGCTGGCCATGACCGCTTGCAGCCTGACCTCATACTTCTTACTGAAATATGGTTTGATGATCAGATGGCATATACATAATTCAAGCTTGAAGGGTTTCGGCTTATCCACATGGAACGAAATAATAAACAAATAAATTTTACATTAGAAGCCCGGATGGCATCATCATCACAAACATATTTCTGTTTTAAAAATGAATAAAGCTTGGATAAATGCCGCTCTTTGGGAGCAACGACATATGCAGTAAAAGTGTTCAGTATGTTAGGCAGATAGCGGACGTAGTCGTTAATGAATACTATTGTGAGTGTTGTCCTTCAAGGTAGCGTGTTAGGTCCTCTTTTGTTTCCACATTATATAAGTGATATTTCACCCACAAGAAAATATTCTTGATGATTCCTACTGCTGAGCAATTCTTAAAATTAATTCATTTGGAATCGGACGCGCATTTTGCGCGGACCTCAACGTAGTTAATGGAAGTCCCCATTTCTTTTTATCGTGACATGTGTTTAGGCCTAAAAGGTTACCGCAGCCAGTGATTTTTCAAGGCAGCCCCATGATTGTATGTTCTAACATCAAACACTGGGTTTTAATCTACGCCAATAAACTAGATCTGCTGCCCACAGCGATAGAATTACGGCTACAGTTACGCACATTTGGAACTTTAATTCAGACCTTCCTCAAATTAAATTAAGAGAGTGTCATGCGTTTTTTCTTCGCATGCTTGACTAATGCTGTTAACTTATTGGTTAACTGAAAGATTTCAGCTGCGCAAAGGTGTTCAAAGAAATTGTTCCGAAAATTCTTATATCAGACAATTTAAAAGAGATCCTACTGAAATAGATGCCAATTAACGAAAGTAAAATATCTACCGATTTGGAGACTGGAAGCAGACTTTTCTTTCCTTTCCACCTTAATTATGATTGAAAGAAGCCTCGGAGATATGAAATATTCTGCTTTAAATATTGCTCATTTTGAGTTATTTCTGTGGAAATTGTCATGAATCTTCCATGGAAGCGGAGGATTTAGTCGAGCGGTAAGGCTTTCTTGTGAGATAACCGAATTGAGAAAGTTCCTCGTGCAAATTTTCTATGAAAATTCTGATGGCCCCCAGTTAAATGCTGGGAAAAACAGCCAGAGAGCATACCTGTGGACAGTTTCCTGCAACCTTCTCTGTGTTAAAATCAGCTTTTGCATGTGTGCCAACAATACTTATTGTCCTAGTGGGCGTCAGTGGTCTTCTTTGCAGCTTTTCCTCAATGTGAGAGCACGGTCCTTTCATTAGCAGCAGATCCTGCCTTCGGTCGGCGGCATCTTATTTAAGGGCAAGCGGTCTTTGTCTGCTGTCTCTTCTTAAGTGACCTTTTCAGGCAGCCAACCTGTGGTGTCCTCGGGGCAACATACCAGGGTGGTGCTGTTAGGCACGCGCACATGGCCTTTTGTGCTCGCGCACTTTCGTGTGTGTGGGGCTCTCTGACCCCAGGACGACAAGAGTGTTGACTCATTCTCTGTGCTGTCCCAACAGAAATTTGGCTTGCAGAGAATGTGAAAGTAATTATTTATTATTAACCAAAGAAAAAGTGGCCGCAAAATAACCCTAACCGTTCGACTTTGCCAGCAGAACTCACCTGATTGGACAACGCACTTGATTGTACCTCCAATATTTTTTCTTCAGATAACTTATGGTATAATCTTGGAACTTGCTAGCAAGTCCAATAATGAAATAACACAATCAGAAATCGGAGAATCTAAAACTTCGTACAGTTTTGCATTTGTCATTTGAAGTAGAAATGACCTTATTCGTATAAATTAAGGCTTTCAATAAGTTCTACAAACGAGCTAATGGGGATTTGAAGAGGAAACTTTATTATTTGGAAAGGAAATTTGGGCATCCTCGGTGTTATTGTAGAAAGCTGGTTTCAGACGCCGGCGCCCGCATACTCGAGTAACTGCTCTAGTATTCATTCGACTGCAAATAAAAACCAGCATTGTTCGGGTTGAGTGATGTTTCTCACAACCAAGGGTATTGCTGCGCGATACAAGCGTGAATAAACGAAATTGAGTTGGGTGGATGATGGACGAAAATGGTGAGCAAAGCGAACTTATTTTAACGATGGAATTATAAACATGCGGTATGTTAGGATTTTACAAACAGCCTCAATTATGATTGTCATGATGATTATATGGAATGTAGTGACAGCTTATGAGGGAAGGTTCAGAGTCTACTTCTGTCTACTACTGTCTCAGTTTGAACAGTAGTAAACCGATACCTTCAAAAACCAGAATCTGAGATAATAGTGTCTTATTTGGTAAGCTGTGCCATTAAGAGAAGTATATTGAATGGAAGAAATTGTTGGTATCCTAGGAGCACAAACAAATCAGGTGGTAAACCTTATATGAATAGGTTTACAGATTTTAAGTCAGGATTTTCCTTGTTTTAAAATTAATCATTCTACTGCTTTCTACATAAGCTCTTCAAAGCATCTTTAAGCAGTCCAACCACTTCTATTCTTTTATTAAGCTAACAATTAGGCGGTAAAACGGTAGCTGACTAACCGCCTGCCCTGGGTGGGGTACATTTTTTGGCTTCCTGTTGGCCGATGTCCTCCGATTCGGGTAATTTTCTTCTAAGACAAGTTAATCACGTTATTCCTATCCAAAATTTATCCTTCGTTCTCCAATTGCGAAGGCTTCATATGCAATTTTCATTTTCAAATTTAAATATCATCAAAGATACTTGCTAAGAAACGTTCTTATATGATAATCTTAAGTCAGAAGAAGCGTTTGGATCTTGATTTATGCAATACTTAGATTATTGCTCCAACTTAATCATAATTTGGAGAAATTATTTTTAGCCGGCATGTGTTTTCTTTTTAGGTACTATGTCTATCCTTCCGAAAAAGGACCTACAACATACCCTGAAGGGTATAGTCGCAGGTAAAATTACTTTTTCTGTTTTACTTGGGCATTTTCTGTTCTCCCTTCGGAGACGTCTATTCATTTGTAAAAATGTTTCATTTTTGTGTTTTATAATGAAGTTATCATCATTTTAAGTACACGCTGACAATCTCCATTTGCTACGTGCGCTAAAGTAAGCATAGCTTTTCTTATCTTAGCGCACTTAGTAATTAGCACAATAAGTTACGAATTTTAATTTTTTGGAATTTACAGATATAATTTCTGTAAGCATACAATTTAAAAAATGCACAGTTTACTACCTAATGACTAAAAGCGTGAATCATTTTAATGATATTCCCCAGAAAATATGTAAGAATCTACGAAACATCGAAAATCAATATGAAAATTCAGACGAATTCAGTAGTCCTTTTCATGGAACTTAGTTTTTGCAAGCGGCCTAAAAAAAGCTAGCTAAAAATTGGCCTCCCCTCGTGATTGATATTTCTTAAAATGATGCTGACGATAATCAGTACGAAAACCCTACACACATGGTCTTTTCTAGCCGAAAAGCCATTTCAGAATTTGTGTAAATATCATATTGATTGACAAATTACCATAGGCCTGAATAGGCGAGGCAGAAGGCGATCTAATCGACTAGTGAAATCTAAATTGGTAAGGCAAACTGTGTCTGATAAAACCTGAACACACAGAACTCCCAAGACGCCAAGCTTTCCCCATTCGACAATAAAAAGGCTCGAGAGAAGTGGCAGCAGGTGTACATTCAGAAATTTATCTCCTTGCCCCTTCCCATGAGTTAGTTGCATGCAAAGGAAAAACACATGAAAAAGTAGAGATTTAAGAAAATCAAATTCGATAAAATACTCGACAAGTTTGTTACAGTTGGCTGGGGGAACTTGCATTACGTTAGCCTACCAATCACAAACGTTCTGTCATGTCGGTTTCTAGGACGGGAGCGTGTGACCTACCAACATGTTCATGTTTCATCAATAGAGGTAGGGGAGGGTTCACGTCATCTTACCATGTAAAAGTGATGATCGTCATATTTCTAACATTTCTGTACCGTATATTTGTCTTATTTACCGTTTGCTTTGCCTACTATTCCGAACGATCTTTTTATCCCAGACTTCGAGATTATTTTTGGTAATTCTTATCCAATTTAAGTGGAATTTGAGAATCACTTTTCTTCGGCCTTATCATTTTAGCGGTCCAGTTATCCGTCGAAGAACATTTTGGCTAGCAATCGCTTTTTGAACTTTTAATAACTTCTTGTTTTCCTTTCAGGTGGGGTTACAGGAGCCATAGAAACTTTGATAACATTCCCAACAGAGTATGTCAAAACACAGCTTCAACTAGACGAAAAAGTTGGAAACGCAAGAACGTTCTCCGGTCCGATCGATTGCGTTAGGAAGACGCTTCATTCGCACGGGTTTAGGGGACTTTATCGTGGTCTCTCAGTCCTTTTATATGGGGCCGTGCCTAAGTCAGCTGTAAGGTTAGTGATCGCTAACGTTTTACTTTCCTTCTACCTTATATTGAATTCTCGCTTGTACAAAGCTTTATGACTGATATCAATTTCGGTCAAGTTATTTATATCTCACGCCTTGTACCCTTTGATTTTTTAATTCCTTTTCCGTTTCGAATTAGTCTATGACATCACACCATAGATTAGTTGGTTCCTTGAGAGTTTTATATAAAAAAGAAAAATTAGAAATATAAATAAGTGTGAAAATAACTGTAAAGTTAAACTCCAACCAAGAATGAATAAATATTTAAAATCGTCGTAAGTGAAGGCAATAAAAAGAAGAATCAACATTTCGGACCCATTTTTCAGTATTGTATTCCTTCACTCAAGGCACATCAGTGAGAAAAACACCTGCTCGTCTGCGTTTATTTCTAAGTACAACCGACAAGTCTTGAGTTTATAGCTAATTTGAGGGAATGTCTAATCGAAAATATCTTTGCTGAATTTTCAAGCAGTCAGGTATTATGTTTTCCAGTCCCGTTTGTATTTTAGCTTGCTCATGACGAAATAAAATATTAAAAGGCTGGTAGTCAATGTTTTTCTTACTGTCTGTTTCTGGCCATGCAGGCTGTGTCTTCATAGAGTTACTTTCTCTCATTGAGAAACGTAAATTCTTGCGGTCAAAAAACCACCCCAATTAGCTGCTATTAGGCGGATGTGAAGTCAACTCTTTTTCGCAGCCCCAGGTTAGCAGCCTTTTCTCATTAAAACCAATCACGCCGAACTTATGGAACTACCGACGAGGCATATGACAGTTGGAACAACGATGCCCACCATGTGCATCCTATCAGCGTGGGAGCAGGAGCGGGAAATTGCGTGTGAATAAGTTTACTTGTGTGGCATCTACTGCTCAGCCTTTGGGTATCCGAGTGGAAAAGCATTCGTGCAGGGAAACATCTTCAAGTCCAGTTGGCACCCATGGATTAGTGTTGTACAGTGTTTAGGCTCCTGTTGACGAATAAACAGCTTCTCTCATTGTAGTGCCGAAACGCTCAAACACAGGCATTTCCCCGGTAGGCATTCGGAGTGTTTGTTTTTGCAACACTTTGACTGGGGAACCGAATCGCGCAGCAGTGGTAAAATCGGACGTATTTACTTGTGCCTCAGGATAGCCATGTCGCGGTATCATCATCATCATCATCATCATCATCATCATCATCATCA
>JAYGXS010000001.1:76519933-76563154 GCA_036362985.1 Ligula intestinalis | reverse complement strand
ACCACCACCACCACCACCACCACCACCACCACCACCACCACCACCACCACCACCACCACCACCACTGCTACAATCCTCGGTTCATCCTTGCCCATTCTTGGAAGCCAGATACCTTCGTTGCAGGGAGGAAGGACACTGACCGCTCCAGTATAATGTCTCCTTGCTTTATTGAAGATAGAGGACATAGAAAATGTGGCAGAGAAAATTGATTATACACTATCCATCTCTGCCCGCCCTTATAAACCGTGTGTTTATGTGGATTTAGTACTTTCAACAAATAAGGATATAGGCCGATACTTTAGGCATCCCGAAGTTAAACACACTGTGGAGAACATACTTTCTAGATCAAAACGACTTGACTGCGCCTTTCCGGCTCTCAGCTAGACCCATTCTTGCTTCTGTAGCTGATTTCCTGAGGGGGGGGGGAGATGGTCTGCGACCAGTCACTTAAGAAGCATCGTGAGCAAGCAAACGTGATAATACTAGTCATAGAAGCTTACATGACCGCAACTCTCTAAAACGCTTTTATACCTGACTATATATCCTGGCTTAATAATCTTCTGCTAGTTATTTCAGGTGCTGTGAATGCATGCAGGACGTCTAACACGTCAATTTGTTCGAGCTGCGATTAGGTCGAACTTCTGACCTGGATAATAGCTCAAGCTACAGGCGTATGGACATACAGTCCGTGCCAGATCTCATTAAATGTTAACCGTAATCCTGAGATAAGTTTTTGACTGGATGTGATTGCTTACTTGAGGTTGTAATATTTAATGAACATTACGTAGTACCTTCTTGGTGAGGTAGAGGAACGTATGCTTCGCCCATCACGCAAAGTATCCAGGTTGTAGACTTAAAACTATAAAGGCAAATGCAACGGACGATTGGGCTCAAAAGTACACCCTTCGATTGAGTATAAGGTTTGAAGAAAACGTTATTCGTTATCACATGGGTACAAAAGATACTATTTTGAGTGTGATTTCTGTGGATTTATAAAGCCATCTAAAATCAGGTTTTATCGGGTGTGTTATCTGCAGGCCACTGAAAAGAAGCATATTCGAAACCTCGCATCCTGGCGTACCGCCCGACAATCGATATCACCTGAGTAATCTATCCTAATCAAAGACACATTTCAGAATGTTGGTGAACATTTCATGAGATTGGGCGCCCGTTAGTATATTTATGACTAGCAGTGAGAATCTTTGCCACGCCTTCATTTTTCTTCTGTCAGGCTACTTAAGAGTATTGTGGTCAATTGTAGATTTAACAATTAGACTGGTGTACGGTGACTGAAAGCGCAAGATAGGGCGCCGATTTGTTGTTGGTGATCTGAACATGTTAGTTTCGTTAACCAGTTGTGCCGTTTGCCAAAAGAAGGCAGCCCAGTCCACAGTAAAGCGAACATGTTCCCTCAACTACAGGGACGTTTTGGTCAGCCCGATTCTCTGTTTTTATTTAATAATTGGGTTACTATTTGTCGTTCCATTTTGGGTTTTCTCATCGCCATGGAATTCCTGCATGTTGAGCACACCGAATAGCCCGCTGTAATCGCTTTTTCTCAGTCAGTTTTAGAGCACCTGTAATCCTTTCTGTGACTTGTCAGTCAGTTTATTTATGCACCTCTTTACGCTAGGATATTTGCTGAATGATGTTTTGAAGAATCGCTCTCAGACTCAGGTTCATCTGTCTAGGCCAGATGTGTGCATTTTTTGTCCTAATTTCGCAAAATACTTCCATCCTTTTTTCGTACTTTTGTTAGATGTATTCACGACGGTCTCGCATATGTCCATCGTAGGATGCCAACTAGTGCTGCAGGGATGCGATCTCACGTTTTAAGATCATGACAGTTCGTTTTAGCGGTAGCTTGGTTCCAGTCATTATGATGCTGTCGGATTAATACGAGAATTCTCTCGACTGCAGCGCATACTCAAGATTTTAATGATGCCATTCACTGTAGTTTTCTCCTTCGATTTCAACTGCAGAGCAAGACCAAACTCCTACGCAAAAATGCTGTAGTAGAGAGAAAGGGCCGTTTTACTTTGTTATAGGAAAATTTGAAACGGAGTTGAATTACAATTTAGTTTTTCATATTTTCTGCTGCAAATCCTTTTTTTTATTATCACAGAGCTTCTAGGTTGTAAGGAATACAGTATGCAAACAAAAGGGTAAATGAACAAAATTATTCGCCAAATGGTCCTTAGTTCTGTAACTTTTTTCGCATCTAGTCTATTTTTGGCTTTTCCCAACTATCCTCGGGTTGTGGTTGTTTTTGGCAAACGGCTTTGTGGGTGCTCCGTTGCTAGGCCTTTATGATAAACAGGACGCGTCAATAATCCAGACTGTGAAAATTGCCGGCTACTGGTCCAGCCCCATTCTTTGGAACAAGGATTCTGATCCGTGCCGTAATCAAAGCCTGCCTTAGCTTGTTGGGTCGTTGCACTCAGCCCAGTCGTCTTGACCTGGTCTTATTGTCGACACGAAGTGGGCCTCTGAACGATGTGTGAGGTAGATTTTGTCATCGCTCTCCTTTCGCGTTCGGTGCTGGCGTCAGGCTATGCGTCGGTAACCTCCATCAGCTAATCCCCTTTGCTGCACCTCGAGTTTGTCTCAATCACAGAGCGGACCAATAAACAGGTCGTATGGGGGAGAGGATTGGGGAACTTGAGAGGTCAGGGATCATAGTCTAATGCGCTCAGGGGCCGAGAGCGGGTGAAGGAAGAAGGTATCCGACGCTTAGCTAACCTTCTGCTCCGTCACTGTTGCGTGACATGACAGGTGGTGTGAACGCACATGCTGTATTCGGTAACCTGGACTTCGTAAATGCTTACATGGATATTATCGCTGAACTTAAGTAAACCAGGGGTCACAGTGATTGTTTGGTTCGCATGTATGGATAAACAAACCAAAGCAATTTTCATTAATAAACTAGGTGCATGCCAGCACACGTCTGTTTTGGGTAATCTTCTATGCTAATAGGTGTTCTAGACTTAGTTTGCGGCGGAAAAATATCAGCATTTTTTTCTTGAGGAAAGTGAAAAACGGCCAAAATTGCCCATTTTTCCTTGGCTTTTCTATGTAAAAACATGAAGTACGTAAATGCCATTTGGCAATATGCCGTATTAAAGCAATCGTTTGAAAGCATATTCGTCTATTTCTTTGGCACTGAGGTTTCTTGTTTGAATGAGTTCTCAACTGTAACCTGAGCGACCATTTACATGGAAGCAAACGCCCAAACACACTACTTCGGTAAATCTTTTCCAGAAATTTCTAGTTTTGAACGTTTGATAGATCGATAAATAGCACACAGCTTGTCTATATGGGCAAGACGATTGGAAGCACTAGAGACCACAAAAAAGACATTCCGAAACTCGGCGTACATTACTGTCAGCAAAAACCGAAGTAAGGTCCTGTTAGTATACAAAAAATGAGATGCTTTCGATTGAATTTGCCAACTGAATTCAAACCTATCAGTCACTGACCCTTAGGGAACTTTCTTTTCCATAGCGTCTTAATAGGTGAAATCTTCTTTGCTTTACTCAACTACATCTCTGGCAATAAAGAACTGACAAAATTATATCGATATCTCACAATAAACGTTTACAATACATAATCGAACATAACACTCGGCATTGTGTCAGACTTCATATAGTGCATATTCTGTAAGGAGGTTTGATTAAAGTGTATGTTTGAGTTGACCCAAGTGTGAAAAACTCTAGGCGTTTGGCGAGATTTGAACCCGCGCATCAGAGCAAGCCTTTGCCGGAGGCTAATGCTCTACCGCTAAGCTACAAACGCCCGCTTCACGCCATGAGTTTAATCACACTTGGATCGATATTACCCGCTCAACTTTTCGCTCATATGGAATCCACCAATACGGGAGAAAGTTGACTGCCTAAGCAGGATTTCCTAAGCAATCATCTAGAATCCACCAGAATGACTGCTAGGCTGACTTATAAACGCGACTGTGCCCATAGTTTTCAATGTTATCAGTTATTTTGATGGACATGCATTATGTATTTATGCAACTCTCTTCTGTTCATGTCACTCGAATTTACTCGGTTCGCACATTTAGACTTCCTAAGAATACTGTTTTTTTCTACTCAATACTACTCAATGCTATACTTTTTGTATGTTAATTTATCTGGAAGTCGTTCATTATTAGTTCGGTTTTTAGTAAATGCCTTCGCACTGGTTTCACATTGGTTAGTCGTTAATTTGGGCGTATTTCATCTTCCAGGTCACATACTCTATGATAACGGTGGGGAATCACTGCACAGCAGTGTGAACTATAGAGTTCACGTTTTAATATAAATTTCGGTCGGAACTGCCCGGCAGAACACGGGATTAGGAAAGTATTTCGCCAAATTTCATCAATTATTAATATTCCCGTACCACGATTGTGAACATCTCTATACTATGGTTAATTTGGCCGATCGCAACTGACAGGACAAAGGGTTCGCTACTCAGTTGTTAAGCTGTCTGACTGCGGATTCGAGCCCGAGAAATTGCACTCGTGGGATTGGGTATGCCTGGCTGTCGACGACTACTGGTAGTGCAGAAATTTCAATTTCTGTCGTCCCTGTCTTTGTTGGTAGTGCGATTATCATGTTATAATCGTAGCCTAGTCGACCATTTAAGTGCTACTCTATTACTCTCTTTTTATTCACATCATTCATCAAACTACTTTGTTGCTATCTCTTATTCACTTTATCATGGCAGAGGAGCGTTTTTGACATTTTGTCCTCCGTTTTCTGGAAATTTCTGGGGCAGATTTTGTCTACTCTTTTCTGAGCCCTAAGCTTTGCATGTAATTATGTGTCCGTTCTGCTTGTAATCGCTAGTGTCTCTATCTAAGGGTGATTACCTCCCCCCCCCTCTACGCCTGCGATAATTACCCTTCTCACCCCCGCACCAAGCATTTCCTTCTCCCTCCCCCATGTCGGTGTTAGTCGAGGATAAACGTCTCCCTTGCGTGCGGGCACGAATGCACGCCCGAACGCCTGTCAAGAGGGGGCAGTCTAGAAAGTAATCCGCTTAGAGCTAGGGGGATGACTGAACGCCTCGGTGGTGTAACCGGAAACAGCAGAAGAGGTCTTTAGGGAAATTAGTATGCAGGCCCATCCATCGTATTGATCGGCCTTTGCCAGTGTCATCGGTGTCTCTTGTGATCACTTGCGTTGCAACAAAAGTAGCAACTTTTTGGTTTATTACGCATGCGATTTCGACGCGCTTGTTGCTGCCTTTGAAGGTTTAGCGATTTTTTAATGTTTTGAGAAGAAGGTTTATCGAACACCGAAATCATTATTTTATTGGTCTGAGCTTTCGGGCTCCTGCAGGAGTCCATCGTCAGGGATGGGAAAACAGCATTAAATGAGATGGCTAGTTCTGGCGCGTGTATAAAACTATTAAAATTTGAAAGTGTATAAAATCAATAATTGTCTGGTTTGGCCGCCGACTCGCTACTGCTACAGTATGTGCTAGTGGGCGAGATTAGCGTGTTGGGTAGGAATATTTACAGTAACCCAGAGGAAAACGCATGTGAGGCTCGACATCTCCGTGACCAGTTTAGACGGAATGGCTATCCTAAGGCCTTCATAAGCCGATGCCTACGTGCTCGCCTTCCGTGGATCTGAACAGAAACAACCCCTAGGATTTGGCATGCGCTGCCGTACATCAAGGATGTATCTGAAGCAACCGAACGCATTGCCGCGGGACTAGGCCTCGGAATTGCACACCGCCCCAAGGCTTCAATGCGCAGCCGTGTCATAAGAATCAAGGATCAATTGAATACCAGTGAGCAGTCGGACGTAGTGTATCGCATACCATGTCTAAACTGTCCCATAAATTACACGGGACTGACTGGACGCAAGCTGAGTTCGCGCATACATGAACATAAACTGGCTGTTCGACGGGGTGACACATTATCGCAAATGGCGGCCCACACCTACGAGACGGGTTACGAATTCAACTTCGCAGCCGCGAAGATAATTGCCCACGCTGGCAGCAAGGCGGGCCGAGAACTGATTGAAGCCTGGGCATCGGATGACAACTCAGTTAACCGATGTGTTGAGCTGGCGCCCGCATATGTTGCCCTGCGCAGGTATCTCGAGACTCACGGCACTGGTAGTAAATTGGTCTTCTCCCCCCCCTTTCCTATGACTTATAATTGACCTTTCCCTTATAAATGTTGCTTGTTTTCGTTGACGATTTTATTTCTGTTAATATTCCCACCCAACACGCCAATCTCGCCCACTAGCACATACTGACATAGTCCGCAGTAGCGAGTTGGCGGCCAAGCCACACAATTATCGATTTTATACACATTCAAAATTTTGTAGTTTTGTACAGACTCCAGAACTAGCCACCTCATTTTTTGCTGTTTTCTCATCTTTGACGATGGATTCTACAGGAGTTCGAAAGCTCAGACCGATAAATAATGATTTCGGTGTTCGATAAACCTTCTTCTTAAAATATAAACGTTCCTGGAATGCGAACATTTGCCTCAATTTTTTAATGTCTTCACTGCCTCGAAATCTCCGACTCATTATTTTTGAAAGTACTGGCCTATTAGTCTAGCCATATGTGTGCTCTATATTTATCTACCCTCCAGGACTCCGTCATAAAATAATTAGGATTAACGAACGAACCGTGCGTTTGAATGTTACACGCCATCGTCATGTCCCTTTTTGTTCTTCTGAACACGTAGTTTGTATTTTTTGCCTACTTGTTATGAGCTTTTCCTTCGTTCTCCGTCCTCATCGTCCTTCTCGTAAATTCTCTTTTCTCTTTAGGGTCTTGATACTCACAAATATGGCAATACATTCCAATGTGCTAAAAAAATACTCTTGGAGGAGGGCGTTTTTGCGTAAGTTTTCGGCTTTATTCTGTCCCTGTGTTACCTAATCTTCCGAGCATGCATCATCATGGAGATTAAAGGGTAGTCCTATTTGAGTGTTGAGTCATACCTGAATACGGAAAGGTATTCGACCATCTGATCTCTCGATCGTTTTGTGGGCAGTAAACATCGAGATTGCGCCTCGCTTGATATCGTTGCCTTTGGAACTGTAGCTTTCCTGTTCCCCCAAAGGTGCGTGTGTGTTCCTGTTCCACATAACTCCTCTGAGGCGCCTATTCGCTTTAGCTTATCAACTTTTAGGTGAGAGGGTAGAACATATGATTAAAGATTAAATTGCTCGCTATTGACTTAGTGGCTGAATTGAGGCGCAGGTATGAAATCAGTAAAGGTCTATCTAATTACAAAACTGTGTAGTCTGTGAGACTGATTCTTTTTATTTGATAGATTATGTGATTGCCACGTGAAAGGCCTCCGCCAGGTTTATCCGGTGTTTTCTGATACGGAAGCCCGGTGAGCAGCAACCGGCTGTTTAATTCTCACACCACGCTCTGGAATAAAATTTATTTTTAGCTTAAGACTAGGCTCAATGATTGCCCTGAGGCGTGCAGAGTCGCTATTTGTACTCGACAAAACACACATGTCTGACTGTCGACTCTTTGTGCTATCCCTAGGACTTCTGATCGCAGTCGACCAATGTGTTCATTTTGTGTAACGTAGATTCTTAACTCGCTCGAGATTGGTTGATTCGCGTTTGCATTTGTGCTGTTTCTCGTGGACTTTTTGCCTAGAAAATGTGATCCCAACAAACATATCAAGAGTGCTTGCTTCACTGATACCGAATGGTCCTGCAGGCTTCTTAGTTTGTGTAATACTGATTACACTGGCTTGCACTCTGTTGGACATTTTTAGACGCGGATTTTAGGATTTGGTTGTGGCGTTTAGAATTATGTAATTTTGCGAATAGCGGTATGGGTTAGATTTATGATTTTTTGACCAAGAATTGGAAGCAGGAGACTGGGGTTTTAGATTTAGAACTGCGATTATGAAATTGGGGATTTGTTTTCCGGCTTTATCTAGGGCATTTTATTTGGGGTTAGAAGTTAGGGTAAAAAATTCGAAGAACAAGACTCGATCGCTGGGACAATACGTTTATTCGCCTGACGTTTCGACATCCGTCTTGGATTCATTAAATTTAGTTTATTTGTTGGGGTTAGGACTGTTAGTTAGGGTTAGTAGCTGGAATTAACAGTTTTAGTGAGAAGTTTGTCTTAACCCTAGTTTCACGGTCCCAGTCCTAGTCATAAATATTAGCCAAAACCCCCTTGACTTGACCCCATACCTCCATTAAATGATTCATTATTCTAAACTTTCACAAACCATTTTTCATAGTTGTACAAGAGGATGCAAGCTAGCGTTATCTCGACTACTCAAACATTTTCAGTTAACCTATCATAAGGTAACCACCAAATGGGGCTGCAGAACCATCCCTCATCGTTTAACCTTCTGCTCCCTAAATAAACTCCTCCTCAGCTTTAGGTACGTAAAACGGGTATATATTATTTGCTGGACCTGGCTGTTTCATAATGATTTCGAGACTCAACCTCCCTTTGTTAGCAGGATTTATTGACGTCATAAAATTTCCTGACCTCTTATTTAACTGCAAACAGTTGTTGCCTATTAATAAGATAGTTAACTGTCCAATTAAGTGTCAACCTAGAAGGATGAAACTTGATATTGTGGAATTCTGAGTAATTTAAGTGGCGCATAAATGTTGTCTGCCTACGTATTACGCAAAATTTCCACCATCGACTGTCACTGTTATTTTCTTTCATAAAAGCTATTGTTAGCCCATTTTTGAACTGACAAAATATTTCGCTTATTGACTTCTTAAGAGTGCCCACGAAGCTCCTCTTAATCAAAACATGCTTAATAGATGTTTATCCACGGAACGTGTGCCTTCATGAAGGTTCTATTTTCGCCGTTCATTCCTGCTCTATTAGGACCGTTATATTGTTTCCAGACAGCAAATCAGTCTCTTCTCTACAATGACCTTTAGATTTTACAAGGGAGCGGTTCCACGACTGGGTCGAGTGTGTCTGGACGTGTGCATTTCTTTTATGATGTATGACACCTTCATGGAATATTTCGCCAAAGTGTGGCCGGATCCTAAGCCACACAGCTAGTGGCCTTCTTCTCTTTCTTCTATTAGAGCACTTGTATTCCGGTTTTTACTCCGCTTTTCTCATCTTCTTTGTTGTAGTCTCTTTTTTATGCACTTTTACTTGACTAGACCCCCCCCCCTGTCCTATCGACTTTTTTTATATTCCAGCGGTACTTGGGTTGTGATTTAAATCTGGTTGTGTCTAGATGTTTTCACTATATTTCTTACTGCTGTACACAAATTCAGGGATACACCTTTTTTAATCTGCTCGTTGTGTGCTCGCAGACTTAATGTCTGCTTATATGCCTCTTGTTCTTCTTTTACCTCAAGAAATCCACTTGCATATATCTTCCCACTGGCCTACAAAAATGGCATTTATTTCCTAAGGTCTTATTCCTTTCGCATTTTAGAATATAGGACCGTGGGTGCCTTTTGGCGTTTGGGCTTCCAACTACAGACTTAAATTATGACTTCAGTTTATTTTGCCTGATGTTGGTGGCTGATTTCGCCTTCACTCACGACCAAGTCTGAAAATGTTTGTGGTTAACCCGTGCTGCTTTCGATTATATATGTCACTTTGTTGACATCGGTGACTGCTTCTCAACCGCTTCCTGTCGCCTGTTACACGCATAACAAATCAAAGGTACGCGTAGTCCATGATATAAAAACATTGTCACATGGCCACTGCCTAAAACCGAATCAAACTGATGGAAATTAATCAAGGAGATCAACTGAATACCCGTAAAATTCTAAGGAGACTGGTTTCCAGTTAGCTCGGGTTAATCGTCTTCAAGCGGTTTGACCGGTTCAGAAGAGTTACGTCTACCAATGTGAAATTGCAGTGCATTCTTTCATCAGTCAAAGCGCTTGTACGTGCAAATTGCCAACACCATGAGCAAATGGGTTCTGACAGATCGCACCGAAAAATCAGGAAATGTAAAACAGTCAGGAACTTAAAGGTAAGAATGGCACAGTTTTTGGCCATTGAACAATTCTTATTGTCTCTCGGATCACGCAACAAAGAAACGCTTGTCCGTTGCAACAGGCTTTCTATTTGACTATGTAGACTTACCCAGCTATCATCCATTCTCTTGAATTTGTCAACTTTAGGGAAAACTGATTGGCGAAGGCGCGAATGTATCATTACCGAAGAGAGGGTTTTTTTTCATTTTAGGAAATGGCTTCTAGCCTAACACTCCGTCAAATAAATTCTGTTTGGTAAATAAAAGGAAATGTATAAAAAAAGCTCGTCTTTATCCCGCCGTGCATGTGGTAGATCAATGTGGCGTCAAGTCGCCTCAGACAAGGCTTGTATGTTCGCTCGTTCTTTGCGAGTTTGATTCCTGTTCACATGCAGTAAATTCGGCAAATTACTAGAGCATGTGGTAAAGCTGGTTTTGCCTTTTATAGACTTTTATTCTGGTTGGCATATGTGCCACAGCACTTTTTATCTCACCGTGATCTTTTTATTGATTGTACGGTGCGTAAATAACTGTTTCCTGGCGACTTAAGAAAATTCGACCACCATATGCCTTTCTTTCGTCTTCTATTTTATGAGGCAATAGAAAACGCCTAAAGTAGGTTGCGAGCCTTGAGAACGATAGAAAACTTTGTTGTTTACACCTGTTTAAATTTATATCTGGCAAGGGTAGTTCCTACTCAGAAAAGCCTTTGTGATATGATTCGCCCTAAAGAGAGAATGGTCGAAAGCAGTCCATAAATTACCCGTCGATAAACCTGAACATCTTAGTGAAAGTTTGCGAGTTCAAGGCTGTCAACCGCCCTATACAGCTTACGTTTGAGTTACTTTTCTTGATAAGCGCTCTGAAAGAGTTAACTGCGTTTCTTTCCTTCATACTTAACTTCACAGCCACTCCTTAGGTCCGTTAGCACTCTTAGTTATCTGCAAATCCTACAAAGATTTGACATTTGCATATTCCAGAGGTTTTCCGTGAGAACGCGGTTTTTCTTACCACATCCGTAATGCATTTTGTCGGTTTGCTTTTTCGCAATGTATGAGAATGGATCATACTCCCCTCCAAGATTTTAAGTAACAAAAAGATGATTACTGCGCTCATTTACACCTGGACCGTATTGGACTCGTACCCTTGGCTTTTGCCTTAACACGACAACAAGTTTTCTTTTGTGTTATGAATGCAATTTTGCACACGTCACCGACAATCACCAATCCCTAGTAATCCTCCTTTTAATCATTCTTAGTTGCTGCCAAACCTGTCAGGATCTCATCTTGACTGATGTGTCGGGAAGGGCGCTAGAATAACAGTGGCATTCTTCCGTCGCCGAGTTTAAAAGGCAAAACTTCATGCAAAACTCTCCTGTGTCCTAGGCTCCCAGAGCGATCACGCTATAACAGCGCTCATTCAGCAGTGTTTAAACGCATTACAAGTGGCTGAATGACAAAACAGTAGATGTAGGGTATTTATAAAAACTCTTAATTGCCAATTAACGTTCCTTCAAGAACGAAACCTAGGTCGAATTCATGTCACGCATTGCCATGTGCTATTGACGCATACTAAGGTCCTGATAATCAAATTATTGGAATGACAACAAGAGTAGCCCGGGGGCCCGCAGCGACGGTTGTCCAACAGTTCATGCATCGGAAAACCGATAACCACTTGTTCAGAAATCCGGCCATATTTAACCAATGGAATACAATTGCGCCGAGTCAAATAGGTTGGTGAAACTGTCAGCCCGGGGTGCTTAAACAAAAATAGCCGAAAAACGGAAAGATATCCTGTCTCTGGAGGCCGCGCATTTATCCTCTCCAGGCTACAACAAGTCTTTCATGACGTGATGGTCGTGGGAAAATTAGGCGAAAGGATTCAGCGCCTGCTGAGAAAAGTTTGGCATTCAAACAATAAGTAGATCTAAATGGATATGAACGTACAACCGACCTATCAAGTTTTTGGCGAAAACTCATGCGGGATGTTTGATTTTAAATACATCTATACAGTATCCTATAGTCCTGACGATGAGGCCTAGTGAGATTTGAACAAGTCGGAAATGCCCTCCCTAGTTCTAGACAATTAACTTGGCCACAAAGAACTGTCAACACACATGTATTCCATGGCAAATAAGTTCTCTGGGAAAGACAGAAACTGTTACGAGCATTTACTGCAGGTTTGACGACGGCCTGGTGAACCGACGTTTAAATAAAGCTGAATTTCACGAAGAACAGGCGTTACCTCACCAGATAGGCGTCTGTTAGAGGGGGGTGTGCATACTCTTACGATGGGCGTCAGAAGTAATGGATGGCAGCTTGGTATTGACTTTTATGGCTCACAGTGTTGGTGGAGCATGCGATGAATTATTTAGATTCTACGCCGACTACTATAGGCTAACAAATGGTGTTGGAGAGTAGGCGCAGAGGATACTTGATCCGTGTATGTAGAACCTCATAGTGAGTGTCCAGGTCACTAGGGCATTTGGTGCTGTTTGTGTTGGATTGACAAGCCTGGGGGAATTCCCGAGACTGCTTTTTGTTGGTCATGACGCTCAATTGACTTTCGTCTCATTTTAAGTGGCGGTCACACACAGAAGCATAAATAACTGCGGAAGACAGTGTCGTGCCGGCAGATGGCTAGTTTTTGTCTGTTAATGCGGGTTCTGAGACGTCGACCCGTAGGGCCAACAAAAACGCAAAAGTAACCAACGCATCGAATATGGTCCAAAACAGCAGCCTCTTGTTTCTTAGGTATGGAGCCCTTTACTTGGGATGTTGATGCACGCAGAGACAAAGACAGGCTGTAACCAATGCATATTACGAACCGATTTAATTGATGATTAATCGCTTTGAAATTTCCTTTCAAATGGGATTGGATTGATCTATTCGCAGTACAATTTCTTCATTAGAACTGAGGCCTATCAGTTATCTCTGACATCTGGCACGCTTTCCCACAAAACTGTTCTGCTATCCATTGGATCTGAAGGGAATGGCTAAGTCAAATCTCTCCCAAACAGATCACCGCATCTGTGTTAGGGAAAGGCACGGCGGAAAAGGATTCAAACACACCTTTGTTAATGGACCAAATATTTGTTGCTGTCTTATCTAATGATAACATAATTTTCGATGGAGACTTATTATGGGACCGCGATCATTTAGTTTCCTTATAGGCATGCCCAGAATTTTTCAGATATCTTCTGTCTCATCTTCACGAGACGCCATTCAGACCCTGGTGCAGTTACCCAGCCTTGAATGTCCTGACAAAACGAAGGTGTTACTTACGTAGCAAGGCCACAATATTCGCATGAAATCCTCTTTTAGTCGGTGTTTGATAGTTTTAGAGAGTGCACCCGGTGTGCTCTTGATTTGTTGATAACACTCGACATTGAATTGACAGTAGGTCGTAAGGAAGAGCCTAAGAATGTCTACAAAGTGTTGCGTTGGAATGCCGTGTGTAGTCATAATGGAAAGATGGTCCGGATGCGTGCTCCGACAAATGATTAAGCATAATCGAACGTAAGTTCATGAGATAATAAAGAACTTATAGACAACTCCCGTTGATTATTTTTAATGATCGCCGCATGAAGTTGAAATAATGCTCATCGGTCTGTCATGAAATATGACTTTCGCCCACTGTTCTTATTATCAATCAATAGGCTCAGTGGTGAGTTTTATGGATTGACCCATTTTAGGATCAACGAAATAACTCTTCCATGTTTTCCGACATGATGGCTGTATTAAATATAAAGAAAAATGCTGTTTACAAAAGAAATGAAGGTAGACACGAGAGTATGAACGAAAGGAATGATTGTTGCAAATGTCCACATTCACTTCTCGCTGCTTAGTTTTCTATCAGTTGTTTGTGCATTGCCGCTTTCAACTCCACGACAGTGTTTTTGATGCCTTTTGTTTTTGAAACCCATTTATTGAAAGCAAATTGGTAGACCTTGCCGTTAATTGGATCTTCTATTTCAACCTAAAACCAAGAGATATTCGTTCGTATTAATTGATAATGTGAATGTCACATGTGAATAGTCCCATTGAACTAAAAAAATTCTATAGTCTCGATTTTATCATATGATTGGTTACGATGTGTATTTTACGCACTTAATGGCCTCGAACTTCTAAATATCCATCCTTTGATGCATTATTGAGTCGGGATAGATGGCAAAATTGATATGCTGTCGCAAACTCTGAGGTCTAGTAATAAGCGTAGGCTCGCAAAAACAGAAAACCGATTTTGTACAAACGTCTATCCATGTACATGGCAGTTTGTAATCGTTTGTATTTTGCATAATTGGCTACAAATATTTGAGTACTGCAGTAAATTCTCTACAGCAAGCGAACTGAATTTTTCATACAATTCTAGGAAGATTTGATTGTGGTTAAAGCGCTCCTGGAAAATCGCCCTTGCTTTATTTTCATGGAAGAACTGTTCTCGTAACACCAGTGCAGCATAATTGTCAAATTCCTGTTTTCCTGTGTGGACACTGCAAGCGACATGCCGATGCCAGGCTGCGGATGCATTGCCATCAAACTTCGACTGTTTAACATGTAATCAAGGGTTCGAGAGCACGGATGTTTATTTTTTACAGTGGCTACAGGCTGCTAATTCAAAGAGCCGTAAACTACGCACATGCTTGTTAATAAATGACATTGTTAAGAAAGATGGGACACGCAATATGTTAACCTACAGTTTTTAAATTCCAGTGAGGATATTGACCACTGTTATCGTGTCCAACGCGCACTGCGGTTATTTCCTCTACATGGGGAGATGGGAGTAAGTGTACTCGAACTCGAGTGCAATGTCCGAAAACATTTTCCTGCACACATTTTCTTGCATTTGTTGTGTATGGATAATGTTCGGTTAGCGCATTTTCAATCCAATGACGTCTTCCAAATAAACCGTTTTCCCGCAGTTGTACGAAAGGTGTGGAGGTCAGCTCTTGCATTTGCTTACCTCCTGTTTCAAACGTGACGACATATCGTACATCTAAAGAAGATCGTAAAGATATCTGTGAAAAAGGTATTGCGTGATTCTCCCTTTTCAGTCAGCACGTATGGACTGTATTATTGTATGGTGGCTGGCATGACGGACTTGAAATTAATCGAAATTACAAAGCAATAACTGCCGTAGGTTAAAAGCCCTATTTACTAGGGTGTCGGCGCACGTTTTGACGACGGCATAGCGTGTAACCGTTGTGAAAGTGTTTGCTAATTTTATTTAAGCGGTAATGTTTCTTTTCTTTTAGTACAATTGTACCGGTGGCGAGATTTAGGGTGTAGGCTAGAGCTTTAAGGTTATGATAAGGATTGTGTTTAAATTTTAAGATTGGGATTAGGGTTATAAGTGAGCGTTGTAAGTATCAAACTGTTTAGAGGCTAGCACAACTTTATCAATAAAGACAGCTGCAGCACAAACTGGAAAAATATGTTCTAATTTACGGCAAACAGGAAATCTTCATTTCGTGAATGCGGAATAGATATGAGTGCTTTCACTGTTTTCCAGCCTTCAGTCTAGAATTTACAAGGACGGTGGCGTAGTGGCTAGCAATCAATGCTCAAGAAAGAGTACTGAGAATATTCTGCGCCTTTTTATCCTCTAAAATGTTAGCCAACAATTTAAGATGCAAGACCTGACATGTGATTTCGTTTATTAACATATAATTGGAGGATATTTCACTTATGGTAGGGATGTAAAAATTGAGAACACCGATTTCCTACAGGATGCTTACCATCCGCCTTACCATCATCAACATGGTGTGTAAAAAGTCGCATATAGAAACATGCACATTTCACCAATGTAGGAAACATGGCATTTACTGTAGCCTGGTCTTTCAAATAGGCATGAGGTCGCTTAAAGAAAGCATATACGAGCTGTTAAGCTTCTTCTATTACGGAATCTAACCCCAGCCCTGGTTGTCAGAGAAGTACGGGCGGTCGAAGGGTGCATAAAGAGGAAAAGGAGAGTTAGGCTGTGAGTTTGTATTCCATTCCCATAACACGTCAGTAAATTCATTATTCCAATAAAGCTGGCGCCCGTGAATATATCACGCCATGCAATTAATCGCGGCCGATGGGACAACTCTGTTTTTATCAGGGTTGAGGTTCAGGTTGCAATGATTTCATCTTCGTTTGACATTGACGGCATTCCCACTCATGCGAAATCCAATTTTCCCCCGCTACATGAAGTGAGGTCCAGATTATGTATAGCCAGGGAGAGTGCAGTGGGTGCGTCGCAAGTCCGCCTCACAGTAAGTTTATTCACACACAACTCCCTGTTGCGCCCAGTCGATGGAACACATACTTATGCGAGTCAAACTGTTAGGTGCGCAAGCCCTGAAATCCACTCAAGTGTGAAAGTAAATCTATAAGTATTACTTCCTGGGATGTAATTCAACGAAGAAGCGGCTAAACATACGGAATTTAAGGGCACCACGAATTGGGTCATATCCTGTCCAAATCCGAATGGCCATTTTCTGTTTAAGGAACGATACATTTAGTGTCAAAGCGGCCCGAGGCAGCCAAATACTTTGAACATATAAACGGTATGGAATGCTAGTGAGTCATGTGAGTGGATCCGATGTTGGAGAATATCGGTTGCTACGTTGTGAGTAAAATAAAAATTCGTACGTTGCGGTTAGGGCTAGCCAGGATGGAACAATAGTCAGTCATGAAATAATGACTTAAAGTATTAAGTACATCATATAAATGCGAAATTATTTCAATCAACTACTCATACTATGGTAGTGCAACGTGGAGCACATTATTCAGGTAATAGCGCGTTGCATGTTGTATCTCCTGTATCACTCCGATTTCTGAAGAGCGTGAGAAACGTCAAATCGCCGCCTGATGTGATCTGTTACGTAGACAGCCCACACGGAGGTTTTTCTAGTTGAACTTTTCATATCAACACATTCGGATCTGAATGGCCTTTTATGCATGCATTCCGTTAACTTTTCTACACCAACTACTCATGCAAATTTTACTAACCCGATTGCCAGCAAACTAACAATCATAAGAAAGAAAGATTCAAAATATTGCTATGCTCAGTGATGCAGTTGGTTTACATAATCGTATTTTCAATAAAAATGGGTTGATTTGCAGGGTTGGTGTCAGCTTTTAATGAATTATGTTCAAGTATTTTTCCCCAATTAACCTCGGAAACCAGAAAGTCATACTGGAACTGGCACTTTAAAAAAAAGTTAATATTACTCAGCGATGACATAAAGTACAATCCGCAGATTAGCAGAATAGCACAAGATTAAAAGTTTACTCAGGTCGCTTGGTGCTTGATGTTTAAACGTAATTTAAAGTTCAAGTTGCTCGAATTTTTAAAGCGGCTAGGAAAAGATGTTCACTTTAGAGCATCAAACATCTTGTAAAATTAACACTCTAAATTTAAATAGCTTACTTTAAATCCTCATAATCTGTTGGTTAATCACATTAAACTCCCGATCTTCCAGTTTCTTTGATCTTTTCGCGCAGAATTAGCACTTCATTTTTTTGACCATCGGCTTTACATCTAATTCGAGATGAATTTTCACGCAGTTTTTATGCCAAGCTAACTTAATATTTGAGCAAAATAATGTGAATGGTGAAGTCAGCTATCAGTTGCGGGCCATAAATTTGATTAAAAGCAATAATTTTCCTCCGTGAAAGATCCACATTACCATTCTTTTCTAGTTTAAGCGACACTACTTTAATTATAGCACCCTGCCAACCTCATGCAGTGGACATCGTAAATAAGACCAGAGGAAAGCAATAGATGAAAATCTACAACACAACTCGTCCATTTCACCAATGAAATCCCTTATCTGAACTCAGGTAGAAGTCTGGCTAGTAAATGAAACTCGAAAATTCATCTAAGTTAACTCTCTTATGTTACCCTTACATTAGTAACCATTGCCAGGCATCCGAACATCTTCAACTGTACTATCTTGAACTAGCATTGGCAGACAGACGCTCTGCCTACCTTATTGCATTTGGACTCTGCTGATAGACAAATGAAAAAAGTTTAATTATCCAAAGTTAATAACTGTATCTGATTTGAGTCAAGGCATTATTTAATTTGTCTTGCGCATAGGCACTGTAATAGCTGCACGATATCAAAAGTCGAAGATAGTTCAAGATTCTGATCTTTTTCACCAGCTTGCATTTCATTCATTCAGCCCCATTAAAAGAGTTCATAGTTATCGTCAGTATGCAATTAGTTAATGGGGCCAAATAAAGGGGAGATACGATGGAGGCACAGACCTTTTTTGCTGATGTTGATATCATTGACAGCTGGACAAATTGTAGATGTGATTAAACCTGGTGTCAATCGCACATTCTTATCCTCATAAAAGAAGTAAGCACATCCGTTAGATTTATCGGATTCATCCACCCGCACGTATGCCACATTTATAAACTCTCCATCGAGCGATGAAAATATTCCCTTCTGCATGCGTCCTAAACACGGCAGGCTGAGAGCGTACACACAAGAGTTGTCCGCAGAAGCTGGCTTAGGATACTTTAACAATATCTGTGTTGAGCATCCTTCATTGCCAAGAAGTTGAAAAAGAAAGTCCTTCCCGTTATAGTTCCATGCCACCGTCAAAGTGAGCGCTTAACAAAAAAGGATGTTGCTTATGCGTAAATTGAACGGACTGCAAGAACTGTCCTAGGTATTTAAATTTTAACTTGCTGATTGCTTATAATGACATTGACATTGGCAGATATTCAGTTCTCTAAAATGTTTGCTTGTGACCTAATTTGTTTTAGGCCCCTTTAAAATTAAATATTCAGATTCTATGAATAGATCAGCTAGCAAAGAGAGGTCAAATGGGCCATTACATATATTCTTGTAGTGCGCTTGTCCTTTTATTTCCCGGATGAGTGTCCTGTTTGGTGACTTTGAAGAAAACCAGGAATAGCAGGGAAAACCCCATGTCACCTTCAGTGAAGGACAGCTTATAGTGACGGCATTCACAAACCACTCTATGTCATGTTGACTCTGGGTGATCTAGGAAAGGAGCGTCGAAACGGTGAACATTATATATCTACTTATATGTGGCGTGTAAACAAATATATAGATCCTAGAAAAAAAGCGGAGTGTATATTTGCTGAAAAATACAAAACTACATTGCCCCATTTGAAAATGTTATGAAGTACTTAACCTTCTAAAAAAACTGAAAAAAAACGTGTCTGTAGTCAAAAATGCATGCAATGTTTGGTAGTCCGGAATTTAAACGATTTCCTTTTTGTATCATAGCCATATTCGCATTTATTGTTCTGATATATATCTGACAAAATCAAATATGCGATATAAAATTAGCATATGTTCCCAAATTGAAAGGTGGAAGGATTGAATTAATTATCCACATACTTTTTCCATTTCCACTTTTCTGGTTGCACTGCAAAATTAACAACCAGCTTTTTAACAGGAATTTAAGTATTATAGCTCACTTTGTAAGAAATTTTGCATTGACAGTTTTTAGCGTTTTTAGTTATTCATTCGAAATGCATTTTAGGTGAAAACGACATACTTCTAAAATGATGGAGGAAATATTTCCGAGATGACCACAGCGAATCGAAAATGTATGCGTAGAGCCCGGATAGAATGCACACTGGCCAGTTCCAACGTTGCTAAGAGGCAAGCGCTTGAAACTCACGCGCTCGCCAACAATGGTAACGCATACCTAAAACGTTAACATTTTGAAAAGTACTTGAAGAATAATAAAATCAAATTGCACAAGTTACAAATAAGCAAGAATTCCAGTTTCGCTGACCCTAAGGCAAACAATCAGATCTTTTTAATGCAACTATGTGCTATAATGAGTGCATTAGTGGTGAAATAACTATCTGATTTTCCGATAGATCATTATAATATGCAAAAATGCGTTGCTTTTTCGATGATCTTTAGAGCGCCGAGAGTATTTCGTAACACGAAAGATTAAAAAAAACGGTTGAAAATAGCATGTCAGTTTTCTCAAGCTTGTTACCTAAAAATCAGCACGAGAATTTTTATACCCCATTTAAATATGTCAGTGCCTCGAGTTTTCAAGATGTGTATAAATAATTGAACACTACAAATAAGTTTTGGTGATGCTGGTGATTGCAGCATTATAATCGGATGTATAACAATTTTTAGTGGGTTGCGTGTAGAGTTATAGTAATAATCTAAGTTATACAATTACCTGTTTGTCATTTATTGTCAGTATTATTTATGGTTAGTATAAATGTATACGTATAGGATATATTAAATTAATTAAAGTAGCATACTGTTCCTGATCTGGACGATCAAGTTATTTAAGGAGACACATATGAGAGGTAGCTAATATGATGTTATCTTTATATATATATAGATACAGGTATGAATTCATACTTCACACTTATTGAAAGACAAGCATTTTAAGATACAAAATTGAACAAAAATCGGTTCTTTGGGAGAATTATTGAAACTAATTGAGTAACACTCGGAGGTAGACTCCCTAGGTCAACGGCAGACTTAAGAAAATTTGCAGAAACAAGAATTAAGCTTTCAGACATGTTTATGACTCCATATACATTTGCTGTAGGCATCAGTTAGTGGCCACCTTGATTGATTCTAGCCGGTTCTGCACAAATGAAGTTCTAAGGTTCTATGACACGACTGTTCCTGCACACGCATGGTTTTGAATCATGGACCTATGATAGTAATCTATTTTTTCCATTTGACTACCAATACTATCAACAACTAAGAGGGGCTTCAATGAGGCCACGTTGATCTGGCTTTCTTGTTGAAATGACAAGACAGAGGCTGGAAGCGACGGTTCTTCCATTACTTGAACCTAAGTTGCGGGTGCGACATCTAGACAACAAATTTGCTATAGTAACAAGTTCCGAGTAGAATCGCTCTAACAGACCATCAACTCAATCATTCTGACAATTAATTTGCACTTGAGACATATTTTGATAATTAACTCCCGTTTCTGGATGATTTTCTACAGCAAAATGTAGATGAACGATTAAGTACATTCAGTTTCCGTAAATTAACATATGCCGATGTAAGTCTACACTAGGATAACAACGACCCAATTTCTCACATGAAATGTACTACAAACAGCTTTTTTCGACAAGCGAACCTAATCGTCTGCCAAAGAAAACTGTAAATCGAGCTAAAATACCTAGGCGGATTATTTCCCCAAAATGCTCACTCTAGAGATTTTTTACTTCGATGCATGCATCAACACAATTCCGAAAACAAAGATCTATTTAGTGCTAATCAAGCGCCCAAAGAAAATATATTATGAGTCCTCTCTTAGATTAGGAATGTGTCTGAATTCGTTAGAAGTCACATATGGAAACACTGAATAAAAACTGCGCTTACTGGCTACGACCTTCAATTTTTAATTCCTAAATATGTAGGACATGCCGTACCCTAAACATAGGGTTGGCTAATTTGGCAAGAAGTGTCGTTATCAATATGTCATGAGAAACTTTCGGTGCACTGTATTGTGTTCAAGCATAAAGCCTGCTAACGCTCGCATTTTTATCTTCTCAAATACGAGTGTTAGTAACTTAACGCTTGAACCCAAATCAGTGCACCGAAAGTTTCGAATGGCATACCAGTTGTAGTCAAGAGTCTTTCTTAACTATACCATGTGTCCATGCAAACTCTTGATACAATTAAACCTTCGCCTGGAAAAAAACTAGCATCATTGGACTCTGCTACAAAGGAAAAGGTTGAAGTTTTCTCTCGGCCATGCATTTCGATGCTGCATGCATCAATCTGATCATTCAGTAAGATGCCATGTACAAATAACATCGATGAAAAATTGAGGAAACTAGGACCGACCAATACCGACTGACACAAACGCTTTCGAAATATCCATTTTTTCTGCCCATTTATTCAAATCTGCCGAATACAAAGGGCAGCATTGTTCATAATTTACCCAATTATACGTACTTCTTTTCCCAAAGAAGGGATTTTAGTTCAAATAATTGCCACTGACGAACTGTTGTAGAAGTACAGTACCAGTACTAGTAGAGTACAGTAGTACAGTAAAGTAGTACATACTTTAGGCGGGTGGATGGGCCTACTAAAAGTTCCGGTGAAGAGGCTGATATCATACAAAAGCATAATTTTGTTTTTCATGTCCGAATTGGGAGGAAATAGAGTAAACAATGAAGTTCTTTTTGCGTTTACGCAATTTCGATCGACAAATTGAATGTTTCGGTACGTTTGCCGATATCTCTCGTACTCATAAATCTAGTACAAGCAATAAAATGTGCAGACCGTGTCTAAATAAAGGCTTTCGAAATAGTGTTCGATTATAGAAGTTACTTAAAGTTATGGCCACTGACAACCCAACCGCGCAGAAGTTATCATAGCAACGTTTGTTTATCCCAAGTGTTTGAGGTCGTAGTGGTTCAGGACGCTGAGGTTGGCATACACGTGCGGATAGGGTACGTAAAAGCTTTATATGCAGTGCGAGCTCTGAACAGGTTTTATGAACATCATTGCAAGCACAAGATTGTGGGTGTCATGATTAAAGATGGCAACCTTGTATGGGAACTTCTCTGCTATTAATAAACATATATATGCACATATACAGGGTGTCACAAAAAAGTATATACATTTAATAGAATTGTAATATCTGTATTTATCTTAATTCTATTAGTTCAAAATTTTAAAAATATTTGAAAATACCATTTTATTGTATTCTTCACTGGATCTTCTCTTTATAATTTCTTTAAATGTGTATTCATTTTTGGGACCCCCTGTATATGTACATAGTAATTACATAGTATATAACGGAAAAAGACGTAAGATATACATGAGGACGCTATTTTGAGTGGGAGAGGTCCTTTGGATTACAAGTGGGAGCATAAAGTTTTGGGCAACTGCAAAAATATGACGTGGGTATTTTGTGAACGCCGAAAAGATGGATGAGTGGGCGAGAAAACTTAACAGAAAAAATCTCCGAACCGACATTCAAAATGCACCATGAACTGCTGTAACGTATTGTGTGGTTTCAATTTATGATTATGCTGTGGCGGACTATGGCAACGTTGATCAACCCTAAGTTATAATCAGATCGAATACTGTCTTGACAAAATGATATGTTCAAGTTTCAAAGTATACGAACATATAGAGCATGCATTTCTGAGAAGCAAGACAACCGAGGGTGGAGTTGGATGGCAACCCGGAATGCGTGTGCCGATATAAAGGGAAAGGGGATGCGGATTACAATAAAACTGATGCCTGAGGATAATCTGTCGCGAGGATTGCCAAGATTAAAGTTCGCCTGAGAAAATGAGGTATCCATTAGAATAGTTAGAAACTGAAAACGCATAGTTTCGACATGAAAGTTGATTGTGTTTGGTAACCTTTGCTTGGGCCGTTGGACTTGGGCAGTTGGTAAAATTAATCCGCTTCATGTAGTCTAAATAGACTTCAAGGAAGTATTCGATCGTGTCCTACATCAACGACTTCTGCAAAAACTAAACAGAAAGGGTGTTAGGTGATGTCTCCCGAATTGAATTCGAAGCTTCCAAATTGCCCGCTTCCAAACTGTCCATTCTTGTGACCAGCCGCCGGCACAAATTGCAATCAAGTCTCTACCCATGGCCCTATAATGTACATTATCCACGTCAACGACTATGTCCGTGAACTGGACTGTGACAATCCTATGCTTGCTGATGATCTTAAGATCTGGAACGTCATCAGAAATGCAGCTCACGAAGAGCATTTGTAGGTGAACTTATACCGACTTCAAACTTCGTGTAAGAAGTGACTTTTGTTTTAGCAGAAAAAGTGCAGTATACTATGAGTGGGCCGACCCAGCTCTCAGAATGATCAACAGTCAGAATGGGATCCAACTGCAAGTAGTGGACGCGCAGAAAGATTTGGGATTTTGAATCTTGACGTCACTTAAGCCCTCGCTGCATTGTGCAAAAGTAGCCATGTCTGTGATGTCCGTCTTGAATCTTGACAAACGGGCTTCCTCCGCATTAAATAAAGTCTGCATCGCTAACGTCTATGAAACATTTAAGTGGCCCAAACTGGAGTTCTCAATCCAAGCATGGAGACTTCAAATCGCGAATGGCCTCACTTCCCTCGAGAATGTTTAAAGGTGTACGACGAAACTTGCGACCGGACAGGGCCCACTACCCTATGAAAAACGCTTAACTAATGTCGACCATTTTTGAAGCTACAGGCAGCTTTGTTGTGATCTGATATCAAAATTCCATAAAATGCTGTCTTCCACTTCACGCCATCTTCGAGTTAGCAATAACTACGTACTGAGTAGATAGTCCATTGAAACTACGTTTAACAGGGGCCAGGCGTGACAGAAAAGTTCTTTTGTGGTAGAGTATTTGAAGCTTGGAATGCTATACCTCCAGATACTGTTATATCCACTTTCATTGAGGTCTTTAAGTGTAAGCTAGATTGTTAGAGTCATGCTCACTCTACCACAAACCCACCTATTGAGTCCTTCTACAGGTGAAAGGAAATTTTGAATTCTTATAGTATATCTGCTTCATTTGAGTAATATTTGTACATGAAACCATTTTCTGCAGCAAATTCACCCCGTATGCATGCAGGTAACTTATTTTGGCTATCAACGGATACTTGCGATTGTGGCGGATTCTCCTATCTTCGTTGCTGTGGAAACCCTGTGTGCGCCTGCGTAAAAACTGGGTATATCCCCCTGTTGTATGTTAGGAAAAGAAGGCAGACATCATAGCAGAGGATAGTTTACTATAACTGTTTCTACTTTAGATCAACTCAGTCTTCTGTGTGTCTGCCTGCTTAGTCTTCTCTGCAGCTCAGTCTGCTGTCATCAGTTGCGCGCTCTTGGTTCGGGAAGCAGCTATCTTGTTGGTAGCGGTCTCTCGCCACAGTGACGGAGTCCCATGTCGCCAGCAGCAGAATGCCGCCTTCTCTCGGTGGCGGCATATTTAAAGACCAACGACCTTTGTTCCATATTGGCCCCTCTGCAGGGAGCCATCGTGCGCCGACCCTAGTGTTACACTTGATGCGCACGCTTTCCTCCTGGCCAGGCGTGATCTCAGCATGACAGAACCCGGCTGGCGGCGGTCTCGCGTGCGTGTAACTCCTGTGCGTCCTCGCGTGGTGTCCACCCTTAAAGGTTACGCATAGCCTGTTCCCTTATGTGATAGCGCCATCGCGCGTTTACTCTTCCTTATCCTGACTCGAAAACGGCACGAGTACTGACTTTTGTTCTGCGCCGTCCTAACAATTGCGTTGATGGCAGCCTCGTAAATCGGTGAGGACATATTGTAGTCGCAGTTCCGGCAGCTCAAGGATGTCGAGACTTCTACGTCACCTCCTCCATGTTCACATAACTAAACGGCCGCTTTCCGTGATAGGCTCCCCTTCCCTCCTACACATCCTCATCAGCATTGTACCTTCTTCCGTAGGTATTCGTTTTGTCCCGCTCCCCTCCATTCAACAGTAACATAACAATCTTTCTACTTCTTTAACACTATACACATTAGCTTGTCGTTATACCCCTTGGCATTATCGTTAATCTTAATTACTTGGCATTTTATATTAGTTAACACCATACTGTTTATCTTATACTTGATTGTTCCCCATTTTGGTAGTTAAGCCCCTTTTTTGTTTCTGTTAAACCCCTTTTATTCGTTTAAATGCCCTATACTGGTCCCGCGAAGATTGATATTATCTCGCTGTCTCCGACTTGGAAACTTTGTGTGTAAGAGTACTATTTATGTTTTTCCTAATCTCCAATTATAGAACCGTACTCGACTTACCGATACCGTTATCGCTTAAAGCACCACGCGTATACTCAAGTTAACAAGTAAGAACCAGGCCGGCCTTACGCATCTGGTTTATTATAGAATCCCAATTCTACAAGCATGATGTTCCTGCCTCCTGTTTATTTCATCCCATGAGCGACTATTTTTTCTCCTTATAAGCCCCAAAATCGCATTTACAACTTCTTTAGTTTCCGACAACTGCTCACGGAGTTTTTTCACTGTAAATAATGGAAGGACCCCTTGGGCCTTAAATATACAATTAATTTATTTTGTTTGTCTCTCATCTAATAGCTGGCGCCATCGGCCCCGCCTATGAGCTAAGGTACTATAATTATTTAGTTATACTGCTAGTGATGGGTGAGTAGTAATATATGCTCACTATTTCCCGCTAACTGATGGCTGCTTTTAGCCTGCAATCATACGAACGACTACTGTTTGAATTTTTTAGCATTATCGATGCATTTGCAGTCTTTATGTCAACAGTATGTAGATCAAAGGTGCTTGTCTATCTTTCTTTTAATAAAACTGACCTGAGGCGAATACAGCACTAAATCTTTGACCAGGTTAAACAGGAAGACGGACGCCAGAAGGAATCGCAGCTAACCGTGAGGACAGTTGAACGAAGTAAGTATGCAGAAAGGTAAAAAGGCATAGCCCAAACTGATGTTTCGGGAAGCAAACGCGTTGTGAGTGTAATCCCATCCATGCGGTGGACTGATCGAGAGAGTTATGGTAAATGGTTGAGAGTGGCCATAAACCATAAAATGTTAGGCAGCCGAAATTACCTGAAAGAGGCCCCAGTTTTGGCAGGGACCTATGCGCATAGTTAGGCAAATGTGGTAAACTTAAGCAGCCGCCCAGCAAATAGCCGCCAGTAGGCAGGTTGTGCGCGTGGCCTCACAAGTTGTTTTGCGATATTTGCACCGGTGTTGGACAAGGGAGCCCTAAAGCATGCTTATCCTGCTAAAACAGATGGAGGAGGGTGATTTACATCACCCAAACAGGAACAGTGACTCGAAATTTGGTAAATGCGGCTACCTGCGGAGCCTGCGCACGGGGTTAGATGAACGGAAGATTGTGGGAGCTGTGTTAGCCAACCAAACGGTGTGGGTCGGTTTGAAGCATATACGAACGGAAGCTAGAGGTGGGAGGTTACGTACACCATTTGAAAAGCAGACAACCTATGACAAAAAATCGGGAAGTAAAAGCGTAGGTGGTGGACAAGGCTGGGAAACCTGAACGCGTAGGCGAATTAAAAGCAGTAAGGGGGAGAAAGAATGCACAGGATGGTTGAAATCGGTCTGCAGTAGAAATGGTCATGAGTAAATCCTCCGGGTTAGCCATGTAGACCCCATATGAAAAAAGGGAGAGGTTGAACTCCTGCAGTCGAAAGTAAGGATTGTAGCTACAGGTTTCCTATATGCTCGCATGCAGAGCATCCGTAAGAAGGGCGGATATAAGGATATTCCCCCTCCCAAAAAGAAGGCAAACTCAGGCAAACTGAGAAAAGTGAACTTTTTTCTCATAAAATGATGAGAGTAAGTGAACAAAAGATATGCTAATAGAAAGCCAAGAAGTTGCCTGAAAGGGACTACGTTCGAAAGAATGGAGCCTGGGGTGGACGGCAAGCATTTCTGTCCCATTCCTCGTGCAATGCCAGCTGCCCCAAAGTCACGAACAGTGAGAGGCAACTGTTCCAATGATTCATTCAACAGGCGCCCCAGCCCCCACACTTGACCTCGCCGCTGCTTCTGGTTAACCGATAACAGCTGCGTCCGCGTCCCATGACCTTCGGCATCCTGACGATCGAGACAATCCGGCTGACTAACAGACCTTCCGCAGAAGCACGACAGCTCTCAGAGTGGAAATCAGCTTGTTCACACACACGCGCGTCCAAATAAGCACGCCTGCTCAAGGGCCACTCAAATACGCCAGATCTCGGCCGATGCCGCAAAGACCTCTTAAGGTGAAACCCCCTAGGGAAATTTCAAAACGCCAATAGCATACAACCTAAACTCGCTTTACCATCGTGTAAAAGCAGGTATCATCATCACCCCTCACACAACATATACACTCCCGGGCACGACTGGACGCAGTCAACACCAGCCTTGTCTTCGCCAGTGGTCGCTGCTGCCTGGGACAGCAACTCAGTGTTCTGCGCACAATAAAGCCTTCACTCTGGTGACTTCTGTCTTTTACCTCATAACTTGATACCCAATCAAATTCATAAGGAGGCCGTGTTTTCAGGCGTGTGTGAATAGCAGTTGCGCGAAGGCTTGATCGACTAAAGGGAAGGGGTAGAGTGTACAGATAAACCTATGCCGCTGTTTCCTCAAAAAAAGCCAAACTCGAAATGTATTGCGGAAGCCAAGATACAAATTGACAAGGTTTATTCTTTTCCCGTAGAAGGAGCAGTGGGAGAACGGCGTAATGAGAAAAGTGGAAGAATAAAGGGCACCAGAATTGAATAAGGGGAGGACAGGGAGATTTTAAAGATAAACATGCCTACTGTGCATTTATAAGTAGGCTTAGATTTATGAAAACCCGGTTTCAAATGCTTAAATCTTTGCAAAGATGAAGAAGTACAACTAGTTCTGACGGGCTACTTGCATAAATAAGGCACAGCTCCCGTATGCACCAGCACAGGCCAGCGTTTCTAATAGGTAAACGGAAAGTTCTGTTCCCCAGAAAATCCTATATCGAAATAAATTTATTTGCAGCTGATAAATTACCTGTAAGAATTTCTATGAACACTGGTTGTTCGACTGTTTCGAAAGCCTCGCAGACACCTCTTATATCCTCCATTTAAAAAGTGCCAATCATCAAGAGCTTGTGAGTCTATAAAAAGATCCGGCGGTATTCAGGGCTACTAGAACTTGAATAAATCTAGAACGGAGCATACTTCACAACCTTCCGAGGTAGTTACATAGAAGACGCAAAAAGCAAACCGGAAGCGAGCTCTATCCTCAGGTCCTCAAACAGAGCACTGGAGGTTGATGTCCAGGTTTCGTCGGCAAAAATTTCTAATTTAATTCCAAGGCCTACATGAGTATATCCCTTACACTTATTCCCCTCATCCTCAAGGGTGCACTACTATTCATACATGGATCTACGATGGAAACTTACCGGATGGTCTGCTGTAGCTCGAATTTATCGCTTTTAGGCCACTAGTAAGTCTACCCATTTAAATATTCGAGCTGTGATTTATTGAAGTTCAGAAGGCTGTCACGGGTTGCCAAGTGTCAAACGAATGAGAGTACACTTCCATAAGCACAGCGGAGGACTTTGATTAGACCTCGAAAATGACCATCTAGTCTTATAAAAAATAGATCCGATAGTGTTTGAAGAAGACAACATTGTGCGGTACCCAGCATGGGATTTCGAGACAGTTGTTGCCTCAATTATGTTCTCTATTCGCTAGAGAATAAGACTAAGACCGTAAGGAGGAGCGAACTGAGATACAACCGCTTGATAGCCTACAATATATACTGCTGTTGCAAATGTTTGATGAAAAAGGAGTTTGTTACAGTGCTTACATAAATTGATTTTTCTCTCCTCCAAAAGACAGAGCTATCGTTGGAAATTTCTACGCCCAATTGGTAAAGGTAGGACGTGGCGTCATAGAAGGCTCTGCTTCTGGGCTCACTATTCTCTGTGGCTATACTGAATGACCGGTAGATAGCTTGCGAGATAGTTTTGTTCAGCGTTCAGATAAAATATGTATTTAAGTTGACAGTGCGGACGATGTAGAGGATCTGCAATTGCCAGCGGCCAAACTGAAGTTTTAGTCAAACAAATGGCAACACGGCCGAATGTAGGCTGGAAAGTTCCCACGAAACCCGAGTATTCTATTTGCGGACGGCGGTTAAAGACGAAAAAGCGCACATAGATCTGTATAAGTGGACAACCTCGCAAATGAGGTTTTCAAAACACTGTAAAAAGGTGTCAAAAAGTAACTAGTATTTGTACCGGATTAACCATGCGTTTAAGAGAGTAGTTTCTTAATTCACAGAAAGAATTTTTGACGATTGTACACAACTATATTTAAAATATCAAGTTAACTTGAGAGCAAGCATGACACGGGTCTATGAAGTAGTCGACTGCCTTAGGGATTTCCCCTAAACGGAGAGGTCGGAGGAGCTTGCGTTAATCTCTCTATCTTTTGAACATTCAAGATGCATCGTGCTCTAATCCTTTCGGATTATCCGCGGTCATTGCTGCTCAAGAAAAGAAGAGAGCTCCTTTGAGCTTGCAGGCATAAATTGCTTAAGTTGGTGGGTTGACTTTGGCGTCGCTCCAACTAACTCCTGATTGCGTTAGATCAATCGTTACCAAGAGATAAGGTCAACTAGATGTATCTGGCAACAGTTCTGATTAATGGGTTTCAGTGACCCGGTTTGCCCTCAGTGGGCGGTGGACACGAAGTACATTAGGAAAGGGTGCGCACGTGATCTGATCTTCACTCAATTAGCATTTTTGCTGTAGATAAACTTTGCAGCCTTCATCTTTACATCAAGGACCGATAGTAGGGCGCCTACGGATCTGGTGGCGGAACATGCTCGTCTCGTTGAGCCCCTAGAGCCCTCACAGGCAGTCGCATAGTGACTTGTAATATATGGTGGAGTGGAACTGACAAAGACAAAGGAGACCGGGATAGGCATTTCTGGCTTATTAGCCTTCATGAGCCAGTCATTGCCAATCGCAGGGGTGGCAACCCCCAAAATTAGGATCCTGAGGTTTGGTCATTCTACTACGGTCGATCCAGTTGGCAAACCTGATGCTTCGTATTCTTAAAATGAACAGTGTAGGCAAACTGACCATACAGGCGAATGTCAGGCTTTGTACGTTGCAGTAGATGTGCCAGAAATGCAAATTTCCTGCTAGAAGCACAAGTGCTAGTAACCTCTTAGATCAATAGATTAGGTACCACAGTCAAACAGTCCTTAATTTTTTTCTACGAGGGTAAACATTATGAAAAGGAAAAAAAGTAGATGAGGGACCAAAGGCTTGGTTAAGATACAAACGAACCGTGCATAAATGATGCGAGAACGAGAACTTGCGAGAGCCTAAAAACAATTGCAAATGCAGGCATAAGAGCAAGCTGTCGATCAGTCAGTGGGGCAGAGAGAGAGAGGGGGGGGGAGGTAAAGGACCCACAAGTGTGGTAAGTCAGCAAAGAATTAGAATTTGGGGCCCATAGGTTAAGATGACTCAGTAAGAGCATTGCACATAAGTTTAGTCTGAAGAAAATAAATGTGTACAATAAAAAAAGGAGGCAAGAGGTTGCACAGGGGAGAGCATGATTGTCAACTTGAATGGAAGCGTTATGGTAACGAGGCTGTGTTCGCAAAGACGTTCACCGACACAATAACTACTTTAACTGGAATGCAAATTTGACGGAGCGTTTTGCCCTATGTTAGTGCATTTATGTTTGATGATGGAAAGGGAGAAGTTCAATCAGACATCGGGTTTCGACTGCGGTTTATGGATGTCCGCATACAGAGGCTCAGGTTCAATGCCTACAAAGTATACAAAGAACAAAGAGTCCAAGTATTGATAAAAAAATAGCTTTTAATGGTTACCTAGACAGACACTCTGAGAAAAGTGATAAAATGCACAATTGTCCGACAAATAATCACCGCTTCAGAGTTTAGTTAGATGATAACTGACGTCACATTACGGCCGTCTTTACCTGTCTGCCCCGATTACAAAGCACGTTGAGCTTTGTCGTAGACCTCTAACAATATGCTAATGAACTCACTATGTTATGCTCAAAGAGATAAGTCACGTTATCCGCACCGGAATTCGTTACTCCGGCCCATCTTGTTACCAATAGTTGATTTTTACGCGTTTACTGGCGTCACCACTAAAAGGAAACAAAACGTTCACACTCTGTTACACAATAAGAAAGGATCGGTGAACATCACTCCATTCCGACTCTGAAGGTCCCCGATCGCTGCCGAGTATGAGTCCATTGCTCAGTGGAATAAAGTTTAATTTAATGGCCAACGGGCCGGAGTTTGAGCCCTCGATCTCCCCTGTTCGGGACCAAAGGACGTCTGGCCGATGAAAAAATAGCCCCTCAAGGCTACCATGCAGTTGTTTGCAACATTTATCGATGACCAAATACCTAGAGCATCGACGAGTCCGGACCGCTAAATTCCGATAACGGGAACTACGGAAAAAAGGGCAGGGGTGTCACCACTTCCGAACCCAATCCGAAACTCCGACCATCACGAACGACAAAATGAACCATCTATCCAAAGCATTGGTGCGACAGTTGCCTGCACAGGTATCTGTTATGAAGCAGACTTGCGAGCATACACCTCATTTCATTCTTTTCCACCCGTTTCTACGATGGCAAAACAAAGCCAAGATGGGCACAGACCGACACGGCTGATGAAGGATCTGAACAGACTGTTTACGCGTGCCACGCGCGATTTCGCTCATAACTCCATACGTAACAGACTTTGGTATGGGGCTGTCCTTGATTTCATGCAAGAGTACTACAGAGGTTATATTAAGAAGGAGTCACTGCAGCCTGAGCTCCAGTCTTGGGTTGAAACAAATTGGTACGTTGGCTGACAACATTCGAGTCACGACAGGTAACGTGTCGATAGTTCCAGTGTACGCTTATACGTGCGGTGTGGAATGAAGAACTAGGTCCAAGCTGAACCTCTCTTACTCCCTGTTCTCTCTCTTATAAACTAGTGGGTGGGCGCTGAGACTAATCAGGTGTGAAGTCTCAATCTAGGTCAGGGGTCGGGAACATATGGCTCGCGAGCCGGATGTGGCTCCTTTGATGATGGCATCTGGTTCTCTCATATAAAATTGGAATTAGTAACTTAAGGTTTTGTGATTTTGGTTCCTCCAATGAGGCTTATTATACTCACATTTAATATAATTCAATCTCAAAATACATTGCATGGCTCTCATTGAAATATATTTCCAAATATTTGCTCTCTTGGCTCTCTGAGTCAAAAAGTTTCCCGACCTCTGGTCTAGATCATGCAGCACGCGGGGTCGGATGTCACAGAGGCGAGAGGTGCATATCGCTACTCCCCCCTTTCACTCCCCGAAGAAAAGTTCTGTCAGTAGAAAAAGGCTATACGCTAGTCTAGGGACACACTTCTGTAGAAATAAACTTGCCAGCGAGGATGTTATCCATGATTCCGTGGGTATTCAGATGTCGAGAACCATGTTGCTTGCGCCCACTTTCCTCATGTTTGTCCTGGGACAGAACAAAAAATGGAGTTGTAGGAGACAGGGCAACGAAACAAAGTAATTCAAAGGAATAAAGTAAAGTCTGCTGCAGTGCACGTGCTCATTATAATTTTAACGGTAAGGGGGTACTAATGCCAACAAAAACATGAAATGGATTTGTTTCCTAAATGCCTGTCAAATACAGGCCTATGAAAATAGAGAAAATTGAATTTGTGGACAATAAGAGATGCATCACGAGAGTCACTGTCCCAAAAAGTTCATTGAGGGCAAAGACATGAGACACAAGAGGAGCTAACCTGACCATTTTTGACGGACGCTGCGTCGTGACCCTTATGGTGGCCGTTCCGTTTGGATGAGGAGCCTTTTGAGGACTTCGCATGGCTACGTTTTCTTCGCTCATGATCAGAGGCAAATTTCTGCAATATAAGAGAGAGAAAGAGGGCCTGGATGAAACAATATGCAAATGTGCGGCAATATGGCCTAGCATACACCTGTCACGATGCAGAAGACAATTCAGACGGCATATATTGGCTCGTCGCACCTGTACTAGGAAAGAAGTAAGTACAAGGAGTATCCTTATTGTGCTAGCATTCCGCCTAAATAGTTAAGGCAGCAACTGAGGCCTGCACACACACGCCACTGCCCTTTCTCCCAGATGGCAACACGAGGAACATTTTCTCGATCAGCGTGCAATATAAAAATGCTCGTTTAAGAAGCGTCTTTACAGGTTAGGCAGATGTCGAAAAACTTGCAAAATATCCTGGTTAAGTAAAAGGGGTCAAAGGAAGAAGGCAAAGCAAAACCAATCAGAGGAGCTTCTTAGTAATTAGCCAAAGGACGTTTGGATCGAATGTGCATGTGAGCTATCCTCACCTACTATATTTGAGTGTCTATTCACACGCTCTTTTGTTTATGTCAGCATATTCGTTAATTCAAAATCGTAAACAGATGACTCTGTTTTCGCTTATCCTAAAAAGTATCCAGATTAAGATCTTGCCAAGGCTTCACTGAAAAACGCAACTATCTACTGGGAGGAACAGCGAAGTCCGTTCGTTGAAAATAAAAACGCAAACACTGCTGAATGACAAATCAATAGAAATAGGATAGTGTGAGAGGCCACCGTCGGTCCCACTTTGGCCCACTTAATTCCAAACAAAGAGCAAAGAAGGCCTACATCGTCTGTTACATGTAGCCGAGAATCGGGCAATATGAAGTAGGCGAAGTGCAGGCGAGTCCCTTTTAAGTGGTAAGGAAAATTTTCGACGTAGGTGTCTTCAGTTATGTGTGCAGCGCTGAACTGTTCATTGGACAACAAAAAAGCCGAATAGCTAGCATCATTAGCACTTTCTGATAAGTTGCATATAATACACACAATGTTTAGAACCCGGAAAGGCGAGAAGGAGACAGCCCTACACTTAGCCTAGGAGGGGTAACCACCAAGTTATCGACTCAGTTCCTAGCTACCTGGCTAGAGGCACAATTACTTCGACATAGAACACTTTATAGGCATGAGCGAATTGCCAACCAACTTCACCCCAAAATACAGCCACAACATCACGATACGAATACTGTTGGAAGGCGTGGCGCTGTCCAGGACACCATGCAAATGGAACCAGACATTGTGGAGAGGTCATGGGGACGAAAAAGACCCTGTTCAAACAGATAAGGCAGTTGTGGAGACTGAGAATAGAATAGTAGTAATGAAGTCTTCATTAATCATATCAGCTGTAAGTTTGAGGTTGGTGTGCCATCCTACAGTATTTCCTCGGAAAGCTTTAAAACACTAGGCATGGGCACCAGAAGGAATATAGCAAAGAGGAAAAGCAATAACCAATTAAAAATGGAGGCAAAAATATTGTCTTAAAGATGCATAAATCTAAACATCCTTTTATTCTTAAGGTTATTTCCTAAGATACCCTGTAAAACTTGCAAGTTCTAGAAGAACCTGCACTAGCTTACAGCGTCTGATAGGATTTAAAGACCCCCAAATGCCAGACAACGGAACTCTCCCGAGAGGAGAAACGGGTCCGAAGACGAACACACTAAAGTAGACGGTTGTTGTGGTCTAATCAAGGAAAATCGCCAATGTTAGTAAGGGGTGCGATGATGATACAAGTAATGTAAATGATGTTCGCAAAATAATCCGTAAGTAGATGCATGTTTCAGATGTTTGTGCCAAGTTAGTTCGGTTGCCAGCACTGATGGGAGCAAGTCCGTAAAAAGCAAAGGTGAGTCCGTTAGTTAAAGCTTAGAAGCAAAAAACAGTGGCGCCTATACGGATCAAAGTAAAGATGTCGAAACAAGTAATTTCGTAACGAAGGCAATAGTAAAACGACTGCTTTGCTTCTGGCATGGGAAGAAAGATCGTAACTTGATAAGAGAGCTCTTACTCGGCGACGAGAAACTAGATATAGTCAACAGATCTGACAGTCAGTCTCCACCCTCAAGGTGACAGATAAGTTTGGCTACGGTCTACAGGCGCTCTTTGCGTCTCTACCGATGGCCTACTAAAGGTTTGCCCTCGATGACTTATTTGCCTACGTAGGTACAGATTAGGCCACCTGGGAGGCAACCATAAGTCACCACTAACGAGGTGGTTGTGATTGAAACGGATGTCTTCCGCTCCAGACGTGCACATAACACGCTTGTCTCATCATCGACATCCTCGCCTGCCCTTCAAACTGGCTTAGGACAGGATGGATGCACCCTCGTTTGTGATACTGGCAACCACTGGATCAAGTGTTTATGAGGCTGTGAGAGGAGCGCGATACGCTGATTTAAAAGTGACTATGTACGATAGACGCTGGGCAGACTTTCGTCTTATTTCACAAAAGATGAGCCACAATAGGCAATTCTTAGGGCGGTAGCCACAAACTAAGAAAGCAAAAAGTAAGTCAAATATTTTAAAAGTGGATAGTAGCAACAAAATGATCAACAGGCTGTAAACACGAGGGCGATGCTGAGACAACATGAAAGAGGATTTGCGACTCCATCCTTGTCACTGGCTTGGAGGTCCTTAAACCCGCACGTCGAGGGAAACAAGACTGGTTAGGCGACGGCGGTGAAAAATGCCAGTATTTCCTCTGAAACATGCTCTACAAGACCTGTCAGAAAAGCTGGGTCGATGCAAACAAAACTGAATTCTTTCGTCGCCAAAACCATGTTTAGTTGAGTCGAATGAAATCTAAGCCGACTGGCAAACTGGCAAGGCTGGAGGTATCCGAGCTTATGCAGACCGCGGCTAAATGAAGTTATTCGAGCCCTTAGGATTGTCCATGACTCTCGATGCAACGAAACCCCACATCCGTACAGATCGCACATGCCAGTGGATTGGATCGAGCACACCAGGGGCGTCCTCGGTCACTAATCTGCGATCTGGTAGGAAGCTATGAATAGACTGCATCAAGTGTGGACCTCGAGCGTTCGTCCTCCCAGCAAGAAACAGTGCAACAGATGTTTCCCAGAAAATTGTCAGGTGCGGACTCAATTCCAGCCGAGGTCCACAAATATTGTGGTCCACAATCTCAAAACGGATGGACTTCACCATTTGAGACAATTAGGAAAGAAGGACATGTTCCGCAAGGCTGCAAGGCCCCAAAGACACAACAATGGTCAGCCTATGTAAACGAAGGGAAACCAATGCTGGATGATTTACCACACCGATAACACAGGTACTAACTAAAAGTGCAGACACACGTTTTTCGTCGATTTTGTGCAGCTGCAATGATGCGACTATGAAATATTTGACTCATCAATTGGTTCTTAAGCGTTCTCCGTGTGGCTTATTAACTGCAGTTTCAATTTTGCCCTTTTTTAGTTTAGTCGGAAATTAATGCGCGAAATTCAAGTAAATTTTTCGATATATCGCTTTATAGACTCAATCAAAAAAGTTAAGCGGAAATTAATAAATTACAATAGAAAGGGCGTAATAATTAATAACTGCCAGTATGCAGTCGGTAGCATATAAACACTGAATAATTTGCCATACTGACAGTACAGATACTGGTAATGAAATAAAAATATGCGCATGGGTTCTTTTTGATTGTCCAAATGTACACGCGGGACAGGGGCACAAGACGAATTCCGAAAACTCCGTTAAACCAGGGGCAACTACAGTAGCTTGGCTACTGTCATGAAATGAGGACCAACTTCTACAGCCCACTTGTTTACCTAACAAAAACCCAGCAAGCGAACTGTGGTAGAATGTGAAAAAAAATTGTGTCTGAAGCGATTTACGCAAGTGGCCTGACTGCAGCAGATCACAATAACTGCACCGACCACCTTTGCTCCGGAGCTTGTAGAACCCAAAGTCACTTAGCCTAATCACAAATGGTCCGGTTGTAAAGCCACGTCACTCCATCTCAGCCGCACCGATTTGCAGTCTTTTAGACGACTTTGATTCGGACACATTCGACAGTCACAGTCGTCCGTGCCCCCACTTGAGCGAACCACCTTTCGGCTAATGAAACAGACTGATTGAGCATAAGCGATCGTAACGGTGAGGAGTAAACTTGCAACTTGCATGGCAGGTGAAGAGAGATTGGCGTTGATACAGTTCCGATTCCGCACATCAGTTTCCAACACAGGCATGCCAATAAGTTTGAAGTGATCATGAAACACTAACAGTTGTGCCAGAATTGTACTTTTGCGACCTCTGGCGTACTTTTTACACGCTTCGCATACTTAGTTATACGGGTTCAAAGAAACTGCCTGGCCGGTGTAGGTGAATTCCTTGCATACTAAATCATAAAAATGATTATTATTGAATAACATATAGCTGAGGAAGTTCAACAATTGGTTTTTACACACAAAACAAGTGCAATTACCTTAAAGACCGCACTGAATCGTGCAAGGGAGGCAAGTTTCTGACTGAAATCACGGTCAGAGAAGGAATCATGGACCTCGGGTTTTGCGAAACCAGTGGTGGAATAAAGGCGGAAGGCTGCCGCCCCGACGAGTGTTTCTACATCAGTAAGAACGGCCTTGAGATCGGATAACTCGTCTCGAGCGTCCTCGGGGAGGTACTGCAGAAACCCAGGAGAATCAGACATGAAGAGTGTATCCCGCAAAGCGAGATCATACTCCAGTTCTCTGATGCGGTCACGAATATCGGAAGGCAGAACTGTAGTAAAAGAAAAAAAGAAAATGTTTATTTCGTTCTTATGATCAGCGGGTCTAGAATTCACTCTCATCAGAAAAACCTCCTATTTGGCGATGAAGGGCAAGGATAAATAGTCCGATCTTCGTCCTTTGAATTTGCTCCTAACTGTACAGGCAAAGTTAACGACGACAGATACTAATTTATCTAACAAGCGAGTTTTCGGATCACTACGAACAGTTTATATATAGCAATATCGGTGTCAATTTAGCGTTTAGGAACTCTTGGCCGTTATTTATAAATCCAAATAGTGACGTCCTTGGGCCAGAAATTATGCATATACTTTGATTAACAGACAAACATGGAAGGTAAAACTCGATCAACTAAGAGGAGGTAGGCCTAATCCCAAACCTGTACACACAAAGAATAATTAACATTGTAATTTGGAAACGGGTGTTTTGTCAGACAGGCCCAGGCATGCCCATTATTCTCTTAATGTGCATTCTGCAGTGCCGTGTTCTATGCCATGAGGGTAACTTTCAGCATGTCAACTATAAAGACGACATGGATTCATTAATGGTCTTGCCAATGGAAACGGCTAGACTGCATGCATCGCGACAACGGGTGAGTATTATACTGAATGCTGGACCGATCACAGCTTACATGATTCGAAAATGAGGTCAGAAATCCAATCAGAGCGGCGGTCATGAGGACGAAGGGCACCAATTAAGGAGAACATGAAAATAACAGACCGATCTATACTGCTAAGGTTTTAGCAAGCACTAAATCCTGTTCTCATCCGTTGACCAGGGACGAGGCGACAGAAGCGATGATGACAAACAGAAGAATAGTCATGACGCAGACGAATTACAGCAATAAACGGACTAATTCTGATCTCTACTCAACACGCAATTTCAGACCGTACCCCTTGAATCAGCTGACTGACCGATACGCCACTTCATGATTATCCAAGTTAGTGGATTCTCCTGGCGGCATCACAGTTGCATTACGCCTTTGGTTAACTGTTCGGTCGACGAAAAACACTGTCCGAGATAAGATAGCTTTACGGCGCACAGGTAAAGGGGAAAAACACTCCCGCTTAGGTTGCACACTCCACTAAAACACTTTTATTCGTGTTTACTTGCATACCGAAGGGAAAAAGGGTGACTTGGGTGGCGAAGACTTTATGCATACAAATCTGAAGCTTTCAGTCGCCTTGACGTACCACTAGGAGTCGGGGACGCACACAGACCGCAGGCATCCATTAGGTGTCAGATACGGAAACCAACGGACCTACTGCCACGGCAAGAAACACCTGGAATCGTTTATCGGATATGGTGCAGTTGCGGGCAAGGCTGGAAGACTGGTCCGAGCGCGAATTCTCGAGCACGCGGCACAAGTGCGGAGAAATTACGCCAATTCTCCAGCAGCAGCTCATTCGATGACCACAAATTTAAGTTCAATGAAGACGAAATTATCGCGAAAAGTGATAATCGCGTGATCCGCGAGTTGCTTGAGTCATGGTTTACGGGCTCCTAGTCTATTAACATTTTGATTGCGACTCTCAAAATAGCCTGTATGCCCCTGAGGCGGCGTTTTCAAACCTACATTACTTTAGGCCTAGACGTGTACCACATATGGCGCACGTCGCAGTCAAAGTGTTAACACGCAATCCATATAAGGTACTGAGACTTCGTTTGGTTAAAATTAAGTAACTACTTGGGAAGCACACGGTGGCTCGCTTTCCTACGCCATTGCGAATGAGCCAGGTAAACGAGCAATCAGCACGCCAAAATGCAGCACGGGTGATAAAATGTCAGCATATAACGACCCACATACCGGCCACCGAGCGATTAGCGCACGAGAGGGTAATCCTGTTCGATGAAGATGGAGCCGTTGTCATAAGTAGGTAGTGACCTAGCGGTTGCACTCTATAAATACTGCAACTCCTTGCGTACGAATTACCCTTACCTACAGCTGTCTCTGAAGATGCATTCGAACATGAATCTGAAACGTCAGGCAAATAAAATTCTTGTCCCAGCGATCGCGTCTACTTCTAATCAATTACTTCTTGTGACTAAAATGTTCGCTTAAATTCACAAAAACTATCTTCATTTGAAAATCCCGCCTACTGTTGTTGTCATCGTCGAAATCAACTCCCAATATTACTGCTGCTATCACTATTACAACGTTAAGAACGACCGACTGTCCGGAACGGCCATATAAGTAAGGAATACGCAGCGACATAGCAATGCGAAACTCTCATGAGTGGTTAATCACTGTACGGTCGTGACTAAAGGCTTGGACACAGGTATGAGAGCTGAAGTCACTAAGCAGTCTTACTTTCCATAAAACGGCCAGTTTACGCGGTAAAACAGTATACAGTAGTCGCCGGTTACTAAGCCCACCTCGGGCCCAGACCAAATTGAGCTTAATAAGTGGCGGGCGCACTAACCGGAGAGTCCTAGTTCTTGATTAGCAAACGCAGGATAGGCACTATACATTACATACGTACGGTATTATGTGTAGAGCTTGATTATGTACGAGAAAAGAATGCGGTTTGTCTGTATTTTACGCAATAACAAAAACAAACAAAAATGATTTGCGACACGTTTAAAAAAGCGGTCTAGCGTCAGTTGTTTTGGAGGAAACTTCACTCGCAAGTGCTCTTTGATATCTTTCTCCAGGCACCATAAATGGTCGAATTTTGTGAAATCTCACTCTATCCTGTAGGCAAATCGGGCTTTGTAGCCGGCGACTTGGCTTATTAGCCAGCGGGTTTTGCTATGTAAAATTCCGTCCCAAGCTGATTTGGGCTAAATACGCGGCTGGGCCTATTAACCGTGGGCTTAATAACCGGCGACTACTGTAACTATAATTATGGGACAGTGGCACGTTCCACATTTTGAAATTTTGCCAATTTAACTGGACGGCCTGTCATCAGAGGATTGACAATAAGTGTACCTGCAATAACTTACTGTGCGCAGAAGCATCCAAATGAAGTATTTCACTAGTCCAATCGAAGAGGTCGGGAGATTTCACTTCGACTACTTTGATCAGTGACTCCATGAAGGGCTTCATACGGTGGACGGAACCAGTATGGGCGCCATCCAAAGATCCCCGTTTTAACAGCCGCGGACTGTCAACCGACTCCACTGCTGATTTTCGTGACATAAGGGACCAATCGACCAACTGATCACATAAAATGTGTAGAAGAATATAATACATAAAGATCCGATAGGAGAAGGACCGAATAGAGAATTTTCAGCAATAGTAAGAGAAACCTCGCGATCGTAAATCACCTGCAAAAAGCTTAGTGTTCATCCAGCATAATCGAAAACAAAGTGTGGTAGAGCTTGCAGAGATTACTCGAATACAAGAAATAAAAACAAATGTTTGAGGACTGAAGGCTTTGCATCAGAAAATGGTTTAAATCTATTGACTTCCTAAAGGCTCCTCATAATCCATCAGTGTATGAACTGTAAGTTGCGTTATCGAGGGGTCTGCGAAGGCAACGAGGCCTTTTATACAATTCGTACGATCGGCACACAAAACAGAAAAGTAGCGTTGCATTTGCCGGTTGTGCCGTAACGCGCAGTGGTTTCGCATTTTATTCGTGGCGGAACATCACGTAAAACAAGATTCTAAAACAATCATCCTGTATCCACCTCGTAAGTGAGTGCCATATAATTATGGTTGAATTCACTGCAATTTTCTCTGTAGTCCTCTCTGTGTTCATAAAATTCGAAATTTTTCGAATTACGACATTAGGCACTTCCTCTACTTTGATCCCCAAATGCAGTCCGATGCAAGTACACAATAACCAAAAGTAAGTTTGTTGGACAATACGCCACCTGCACTCTCTCTCTCTCTCGCTCTCACTCAAGAAGAAGTTTTCTTGCTTCGCATAATAAAAGACGCTAACGTCTAGCGTTTCAGATCTAGGAAGTTCCAATGACCAATAGGCGATCGCGTCGAAACATCTGACTCGTAAGTGCAATTACATTGGATAGGATGGCGGAATACGCATTAATTTTTTTAATGTCCTTTTCCTGAATAAATAAAAAGTAAAGAGAGTAGCTGATTAATACCAGACCAGAATGAGGGCAGAGGTTGATGATTATCCATTTAGATCCTTTTTTAAAAGGGTGCAAAAACGCGACTGCGAGCAGTATGGAAAAATGATAAGTGACCCGAAAGAGTTTCTGAAAGAACAAAAGAATTTGGTACTTTTTCGAAGCATTAATCTAATTAAAGATAAAGAAATAACCGACGGCCTGTTAAATTTGGAAATGAGATAGTTTGCAGCCAAGAGCCCACGTTAAGTCATGCAGTATGCCATGAAATTAGGAGAATTGAGCTATTCACTTTATTCCAGGACAGGTGTAAGATTTGCTCCCTATAATCATCATAAAAACACCAAAAAAACTTTCCAGTGCACATATAGGTCTCAGTGATACCATGCTTTCTTCATCAGCCGATTGTAATCGGAGAGTATCAGAAGTAATGCTAGGGCAATGTTTAACGAACCCGGTTACAGGACGCCGAACAAGCATTTAACTTTACCACGGAGCTCCGGCCTACAGCATTCGGCTTAGTATCCAATTTAGATTAGGCTCAACTACATAGCCGGCCTAGAGACATCCAGCGTGTGATCAACACGGTTTCCACTGAACATAGACCCAGTTTCGTTTTTTAAATTAGGAAATTTCCGCAAAGGGTGCTTATTCTGTGTAGGAGGCAGAAGCGCAGTCGCAACAAACATGGCACGTCGGCTGTCCGCTAGCAGCTTATGCTGGCCAGACAGACAGAGTCGGGTGCCGTAGCGCAGATACCAGTTGGAGACAGGAGGCTGAGATAGGACCAGAAACCACACAGTGGTCGGCACACTCAAAGGACAAATTAATTTTGATTTTACTGCTGAAAATCAGGAATGAGCGCTTACAGAAGACAGATTGGACAGCTCCAAGGTCGGGAAGTCTGGTTTTGCCAGGAGACCGCCGATAAGTTCTTCGGTTATTTGTATAACTCTTGGAAGTTTTTTGCTTGCGATAATGGCGTTGCAGCAGGAAGACAGGACAGTGAGTTGCTGGGATATTAAAAAACAGTTAGGAACGAAAATAAAGGAAAATGACAAAATGAAAATT
>JAYGXS010000001.1:76404589-76504933 GCA_036362985.1 Ligula intestinalis | reverse complement strand
TTCGTGGACTTTGAACCCCGCCAGGCTTCATGCTGAAGATAATGCTGCTGAAGCAGCAGCCCGCAGTCTGCTAACCCTTCAGCCGATAGCGCGCAACTTTTGCCGACAACCATTGAAGGAAGACTGAGAACACTGTGTTTTTGTGCCAACCCTCTCCGTCTGGAACTAATGTTTTTAAATGATATGAAACATTTCTCCTGCTGATGAGTCAACTCAGCTTACAACTGTACATTTATTCCGTTTGTATCATACCTTTGAAGGCAGGTTTTTTTCACTTGAACAAACTCCCTATCTCGCCCAGTGTTGACAAAACAAAAAACCTGAAACAAAATCAATACTGGCCGCAACATAGGGAGTTTGTTTTAGGTTTTTTCCGGTCTTCGAGGTGTTGGAAGGCGCCCAAGAGGTGCATTACCAACTCTTTACAATTGCCTGTAAACTGGCATAATAAACATATTATCAATATGCTTTGCTTAATTTCGATACAATAACACATTCACTGACACTCGTTAACCAAGAATTAATTGTTTAACCGCCAATTCCGTAAGACAGTTGGGCGGGGGAACAGATAGTTAGTTGGCCCTACAAGACAGTCTTGCGAACATTCCTAACTAAGACAAGGCGATTAATGACATACGGACAAGGGAACTGGACGATGTCACTGGATAGCAGTCTGTGTGCATGCTTTTTTGGTGGAGTGGCCTTCAAGCAGAGGCAGGTGCAGTCGCGTCCTAACGCGAATCTGGCATAAAATATGCTTATCAACCGTCCCGGTCGCACACCCTGAGCGACAGACGAGTATCGCACCTGCCTACAGGAATGCAGTCAATTTGCTTAGCGGTCCACGCCTAGTTCTGGCGTAGCCCGAAATTCAGAGTTTAAAACCAAGCGGTCGGGTGTCTCTGTCACATCGACTAGGGGTGGAAAACTTTCTATGGCAGTGGTGAGTCACGTTTTTTGGTATGTGAATTCGGAATAATCGCAAGCATTTTGATGCCAGCAAAACGAATATGGGGAAAACGGCATTAATTAGTCATATAAGTCGCTTTTTTATCGTCATCGGCGTTCAGGCGTAAATGGCATTTACAGGAATGATAACGAATTTGGCTTTCAACCACACGCATGCGATCTGGGGAGAGATCTGTTCCCATGTCATAAACACTTTACTAGTTTCCGTTTCGTAGCACGAGTGCGACTCAGTGTTGTACACTCCAATGTAATAGCTGTAGCTGACACTGTCCAATTCTGGCACTTGGATCATTCCCGGGCCTAACTCAGGCAACGGAATTTACAATAAAGAGGCAATGTCAATACTTTAACTAGAGCGGGTACATGCCAACCTTCTATGCTCCAGCAAGGGACACAGTGGATTCGGCGTAGGAAGAAATAATAGTGAAACCTGGATTAACACAATCTGCTTCAGTTTACCACCAGCATGGCTTTGTCACTTACGACAATGGTGTCCGCTCAAAACACCGCCAATATTTATGGTTTGCCACCTAGCAACAACAGCTGCAGGCGTCTGGCTTGCACAACCGATAAAAACTAGAATTTATGTCTCCCTCGAGGTTTGATGCAACAACATCGTCCACTCTAGGGTCCAGTTGATGTTCTCACGGTAATTGACAAGTACGTGTAAACCCCTACGTTAAAGTTGTGAGACATGGTTATCAAATCATACAAAAGTACATGAAGCTGCCCAAAAAATGTGCAGAGATGTAATTCCATACAGTTGACATACTCACGTCAACAGGGCAGTTTACATAAACACTTTCTCGGCACCTAAAATCTACACCTCCTGTCATCACCCGGTTTCCTACAATAATAAGACTAACCACAAAGGAAGTATTCGTCAGAAAACAAAAAAATCACATCCTTGGGACATTTGAGAGTAAATTCCGAACACTGATAACATTTGTAACGACGATGACTAAAAGTGGCAACGTAAGATTTAATAGCTCTTACATTTGGCGGCTATCTCACGATGGTTGTCCCTGTATGACCGAAATGTGACCTCTACAAAATACGTAGTATATAAATTTACCAAACTATTCGGAGTAGACGTCTTCACAATAATTGCCAGAAGTTGGGGGCAGAACAAGGAGAAGAGAGTACCGTTTATCGACATTAACACAGCTTAAACTATGCGAACGACTTAAGGCAAATGGTGCGGCGATTAGTAGAAGTACAGAATCCGAGGCACGTCTGACGATAAGGGTGCTATTTTTGCTCCGCGAACATCAGCTAACCAAGAAGTGACGAAGGTGTTGTTCAAGCTTTAATTCCGTAGAGAAGGTAGGAAAAATCGCGGCTTTTACGGCGGCACCCGGGGAGCGCATAGCGGGTAAGGCAACGCACCTCTTAATGCCAGCAGTACAACAGTGCCAAGCACGAACAACGCACGTACGCGCGAAGGCACGATTACTCAGATAAGGCGCTAAATGGGGGTGGGGGTTGATTCCCTTCGCTTACATCCCCAGTCGCCAGACAGAGCCTCGTCCCGTGGTCCGCACACGATACAGAGAGAGAGAGAAAGAGGAATTGGACGCATGACTCACTCACCTCGCTTCTAAAGTTTGCTCCGACTGCGTCGGCGGGTAGGAGGAGGTATTGCGAGACAATTTGAGCAGCCGGTCAGCGGAGGACAGACACGTGCCCCATGGATCGGGAAGGGCAGCAGCCAAAGCCGACAAATTCGATGAAAAAGGAGAGGAACGGTCCACGGCTTTACGGTCGGCAGTGTCACCGTTGTCGGTTTCTGCGCGCGACGGTGAGGACTCGGAAGCGGAAGATGCTGCTGCTACTAGGTTCGAATTAGTGCTCGCGACGGATGCTTCGAGGGGAATAGCAGCATGCCAGTGGGGGAGAGGGGCAAGTGGAGATTGGAAAAGGGGTGGCGGAGACCTGGAAAGCCTTGAGGCCATAGTGGAGAGGACGGAAGACACATTGGCGAAGAGTTTACGCGCGGTGGCCAAATCCTTAACTGTAAAGAGAAATGCATAAAAAACCATACAAGCGTGCTTATGCGATGCACAGTTCGAGTACTCGCAGATGCAGTTACCATGTCGTCTAACACGTGAAGGTTAACTTCATGAAATAAAATCTAAATTACATAAAAGTATACCCAGTGCTGAAAACTGATAATTTTGGTTCATGCTAAGTTCGAACACGGTTTTGAATACGGTGCAATTAATGAGAGTCTCATGATTACATTAAAATATTTTTTTCAGCATATCGTGTGGCAGATCAACTGTTAGCTTACCCACGTTGTTTGTGGTCTAAGCTACTTCTCTGAATGGTCGCACCGAAAAAGAAATTGGTGCGGCAGACACCTCCATGACTCACAGACGCAGCCTGACCAATAAAAGTCGCAGTGAATATATGCATCTTGGACAACGCCTGGAACTGCGCAGATAGGTGGCTATAATGCTTCGAATTGCACAGCATAGAAGGAAGTCCATTGCGTGCAAAGGTATGTGCCTTAAGGCCGTATTTGGTGCCGGCGGAAGGAAGATTAAACTCTTGGTCACTAACCTGAACTTTCATGCACATATCCATCATGACCCCTGATATCAAATACCTCGGCATTCTGGAAGACTGTGTGGACTAGGTAAGATATGTTTCGCAGGTTCAGAATGTGGTCTCTAAGGTTTCAATCCTTGCCGTAGACTATAAATACCTCCGGAAATGACAGTGAGCACTACCTGCAAGAGATGAGAGAGGAAGGAGAGAGAGAGGCGGAACCGTTCTGAAACGTTCTTACTTTTGAAGGCCCGACGCACTTTTAAGCTACAACGGCCCAAAAGATCGCCAAATAGGAGACTAACTTTATTGTTTAGGCTCACAGTCAGACTTAAATGGATCCTTAATGTGGCTTTAGGGTAATTGCCATTCTTGAGTGTTTATGCTGGTTAAAAAATAAACACGTGTTTGGCACGTGTGGAAGTTTTATGACAGATCTGTTGACAGGACCAGCGCCAAGTATCAGTCATCCTGACCTTGAATTTTCATTGGAAGACAATGTGTGAGAAGATAGAGAGAATTAAATCGGCGCACTGCGAGTGTTCATCGCTGTCATCTCGTCTACAAGCAAGATAGAGATGGTCGCCGTTGAGTCCGACCGAAGAACTCACGACAGTCCGACCGTCAATTTCGACGATGTCCACCATAGGTCCACAGCAGGATGTTGCAGGGACGGTGACTTGCGCGTGGACTAATTTTAAGTGATAGTAGACTTGCGCTGCATCTGCCGCACTCTCACCTCCCCCCCCCACCCACCTATGCCCGGTGTTAAGAAGACGGGAGGCGGGATGGGGCGTAGATGGCTGGCGCAGCCAAAGTCACGCCACCAGGCCTCTCCCCATGTTTAGTATTTGTAAGCGGCGTGCAACCTGAATGACGCCTGTCCTGCCCCGGTCTGGGATGAGGGTTGGAAGAATTAGCATATCACATGCAAATACAAGCCAACTACTAGATACGACCCATGTAAGTCCTATAGCGTAACATACAATTTGTTTGTTTAGGTTAAAATAAAGGGTGACCAGAAGAAGTGATGTAAATCGAGACATTAGTGTGGTAGGCCCACAGACAAGAACAGGAAAAAAGGAGGAAGCCAGGATTACCTTGAGATATAAGGGTGCAGGAAATCAGACCATGTCGCGGCTTCTCTGCCACGGAGCTTGTATGGCGTGAAAAAGTACCAAACTGGGGCGAGGCCTTAGATGGTAAGTCGTAACGGTAGGTGGGTTTCTCGTCGGCTCCTCTGCTCGAGATCAGATCAGCGGAGGCGCTTCGCATTGATTTGCTCTTGTTATGGCCGGATGGGGAATGGGAGTCGCTACCACCGCTCAGCCGATCACCCGAAGTAGGTGACGGGCTAGAGAACTCGAAACCCATTGGAAGTGTTGTCGAGGTGGTCATATTACAAACCGACTTCTTTTTGCTGATATACGTGGGCTGACTGTCCGCCAGGGCCGTCGCCGAAGACGAGGACTGCACGTTCTCGAGAGCGACCTGGAGGCGTTGGATTTGTCGGTGGGCAGCGGAGAGGGAAAACTCCAGCTCCTGGATGCGCTTGTTGGCAGTCTCCTGCATGCCAGTGGCCACGTTTATGTCGCGAATCTTGCCACGCAACGACTCCACTAACTCGGACAACGCGAGGTCGCGTTGCTGAAAAAGAACAACGGAAACGTCGTAGGGAAAGCAATCTCAATGAACATAAAGCGGTAAATGGGCGATGGATTTCGGCCGAATCAGTGTCTGTTTTAGGTGTGCGGAACATAGAAGGAATTAAGCAGGTGGCACCGACCGCAACAGGTAACGTAAAGCTTCACTTGGACGCCAGATGCTGCAGCTACTACTTTTGCAAGCCAGGCATGCTGGTTTGGATCGAAACAGGTGGACGAAAGGATAAAGGTGAGCAATTAGACTGTTGACAACCATGCTTCCTTTGAAGGGGATGGGTAAACGGGTTTCGGAAGTGGAACATGACTTTGCAGTAAAATAAATGGTCAGCAAGTCACTGGAAAAGAGGAATAAGTTGCTTAATAGAAGGGCGCGTTAAGTGGGGAAAATCGCAGTTTAGGTTCTGATTTCGCAAAGTCCTTAACGTTTCATGCTATTTTCCACACAGTTAAGTGGCCACTGAGACGGCCAGGTGCCGTTTTTTTTGGTCCACTAAATAGGTATCGTGAGAAAGTTTCGCCTTTGCTTCGTGCAAGTGGATATTAAAATGGTTCTACGTTTTTCAATGACACATAAAGAGCGGCACTACTAAGACAGGCGTTTTGGGTGTAGTATGCAAATATGGGGATGTTGGTATACTACACTTTTACCTTCAGGCTGAGTTGCCAGATTTATCAGAGAGAATTGGTCGAGACCAGATCATAGGCAACAAACGCTTGCATTTGAAAGGACAAGCAGTCAACTGCACAGGCTTCAGACCCACACGCATGCCGTCATAGACGGAAGTTTGGTGCTGCGTTGTGCCAAGGTCATTAACAGTCACATGACCCTAATCGTTCTAGCCCAAATAGTCAGCTGCCCAAGTTTACCTACGCATAGTTTGCTAAGGATTGGACACCAAGGCCTAGCAGATTGAAATCCAGGAGGTAAGCGCGTGGGCATAAAAGGAGGGAGATTTTATGTCAGAATTAATTGGAACGCTACTTGAAGCACGCAGAATTGAACCAGACCAGGTTGATGTCCAGATAATCAAAATATTTTCAGACAGTCAGTAATTTCGCTGGATAAAAACCACACACCAAAATCCGAAGATTTTATCACAAAATTGAGAGCCAGACACCAGAAATAGAAGTAGATGCTGCAATTATTACTAACTTAAAGCGTAGTGAGCGCCTGAATGAGAAATTTTGTCCTGAAGACTGAATTTCGTGTGAGCAGCTGTTCTAGTTGAGGCTAAAACCGTTTTCAATGGGTTGGAAAATAAGGCTTTTACGGAGAGTTCATCTCTTTCGAAGAGTGCATTCGCAAGTCGAGGCTGAAAGCTGGCTTAGTGCTTTTGCAAGAGGCATCTAATAACATAACCACAGTAAGAAATTTTGAGTAAATGCGGTAATACGACGAAGACGGCGACGGACAAAGGCAACAACAAATATAAAAAATTGAAGAAGAACCACAAACAAGTGAAACTGAAGAGGTGTGGATACCATCAACCGAAAAACTATCCGGTAAGGTCAGTATTAACGGATCAGTGGTCTTCAATGCCTTCACAGTACGGATAGACGAGCATAGCGTAGATAAATTGATTTATTTTAGTAAATGTTGAGAAAACAAGTATACGCTGGATTAAATAACGGGTGTCGTATTAAAGATAAATATTCAGTATCCCTATGTGCACTCGGGAAGTAGGATTATGAAGCAGTTGACGAATATCTTCAGAGACTTCCAGACGATCTCCCAGAATACCGGTGCACTCATTAGGAAGGTTGAGGAAGATTTATGAAAATTTCTTCCAATTTAAATGTAAAGTTGGCCTAATGGTTCATGGTTATTTTGGCTCGTTGAACCACTGAACTAATTAAGGGATGCGACTGCCGGAAATTCATGCATTCTCGTGCGAAAGAAGAACAGTGTGAGGGAATTACCAGTACGATAAAAAAGCGAGTGACCGGAATGGAAGGTGGGTGGGCATGCAAGTTCAGATAGGACAATGGTCAAACTTCAGAAAAGAGATTTCGATCCACGAATTATGGTATATATCAAAATAGCACCGCAACGTGAGTCACATTAAGGCGTGAACAACATCTATGACTGTTTGTATACCTTCGATCAAAACCACCTTTAGGAAGGCAACACGCGCTCTAAAGGGGCAAAATTCATTTACCTTAAAAGAAGCGGCAGCCTGACGAGCAGATGTTTCGGAAGCTTCCAATGCAGCCTCCAGGCGACTGACCTCTTCCATGGCAGCTTCCTTAGCTTCGGCGTCATCGAGAAGAAGGGAGCAATTGACACGATTAGTCATATAAGCATCCACGTGACGGTTCACTTTGTCGCCCGGACGTGACTGTAACGTCTGTAAGATGGGAGAAGAACGCAGTGGCGTTAAAAACCTCCGCTACGGCAAGTGGGGATATGAAAAAGGCTTATGAGGGCGCCAATCGATAGATGAGGACAGAGAGCTAACTCTTCTAGATAATTGACTTTGATAATTATAATTAGTGCCCCGTTACCTAATATGATAAACGGATCAAACGCCCGATTGCAATGTTTTATTCGAAATCCGGCTATAAATAGGAAGGATCAAGGTATGCCGTCAGCTGGTAATTTTCCAGATCACGACTTGTAGTGCGTCGGGATACGTCTAGACCACCTAGCACATAGCATGAGCTAGTGCTGCCTTTCCGGTTCAGAGAAATCGTTCCCACAAGACCAAAGATGACTCACCGTGAGAAAGTCCTCCAGTCCCAGAAGCTGGAAACCATACTGCAAATAAACCCGGAGGTTGATATTTTCCGGCGAGTGCACAATAATGTTGATGAATTGAATGCAAGCCACCTGCAATTTACAAAAAAACCAAATGAACCATACAAAGTCTGGTATGAATTGGACGTACATGACGTTCGCGCAAAAGTCCAAGCCCAACAAGAGAGAGAGTGAGAGAGAGACAGCGAAAGGAAAGATAGGGGTGCGTTTAATGCCAAATGCGTAATTATCACGTAAACTTATAGACGACAATGACTATATTTTTGTTCAAAAGCTTTGTACAGTAGGAAAAATCAAGAACTTTCAGCCAAAGTAGTGCTGATTATGCAGGTACACAAAGTGTATTGGACTATATGGAGTTTGACCTGAGTTCCGTGATTCAATGGCAGAATGTAAACATGCATTACCTCCAGTTGTTTTCATTTTTTAAAATAATAAATCCTAACTATCAGTTTGTAGGGCTTACTCATTCTGCCAACACAGTTTGATACAGAGGGTGGCACATACAGTAGGTTTGATAAAATTTCAATCAAAATTCTGCAATGGGCATTCGTTTTGAGAAAATTACTCAGGTAGGGTTGTTGTAATAATTAATGCGCAGCATAACCCCAAGGTATTTCAGTCACATTTGGGTGCCAGCTTTTGAACGATCTTCTTTCTGGCCCCCTGGAAAAACTGCACTTAACAAAAATTATTACTTAAGTTGTATGCATTTTCTCATTGATTTCCGATGTCCTGGTAAATTTAAATATATTTTACGGAAAACAAGCACGAAAATGTGCTTCCTTGCACTCGTTTTGTAAGTACTTAAGGAAGTAAGATTTTGAGTTGACCCAAGTGTAAAAAACTCTTGGCGTTTGGTGGGATTTGAACCCGCGCATCAGAGAAAGCCTTTGCCGGAGGCTAATGCTCTACCACTAAGCTACAAACGCCCACTTCACGCCATGAGTTTAATCACACTTGGATCGATATACCCGCTCAACTTTTCGCTCATATAAAATCCACGAATACGGGAGCAAGTTGACTGCCCAAGCAGGATTTCCTAAGCAATCATCTAGAATCCACCAGAATGACTTAAGAATGACTTAAGAAGTAATATTTCTCGGGCTTCAGAAGTCCCCAATTAGGGCACATTTGAAGACCATGGTATTTCCATTCATAGAGTAGTGTATCTGTCCATCTAAGAATGCTGCTTATAAAGTATATAACATGGTCCACGTCCACTGCAACATGTTATGAACGCTGTGTGATATCTTCTTAATAGGGTAACGAAATAAGTGATTTTTCACTAGACGGAACGTATACAGTCTGTAGATCGGATACCCTAGATGCAAATGCAACGGCAGGTTGGGTCGAAATGTATTCGGTAATTGAAAGCCAGTGGCACTATAAACGCCTTGACGACGCAAAGCCAACAATTATATACTTTGTGGCTGGTTTAAACAGTGTTTTAAGTGCTAAATGGCAGAGAGACCTTAAGCAAAGCTATAAAGTTGTACTAATTACTCACTGAGAGCAAACAAAGCGAATGGTACACTAAACTAAATTACTGACCGAGTATTCCAGGTTGTACTGTTCCATGGACAAGTTTTCGTGTACAACGAAGTCACGCACCAGAGTCTCAAAGCAGGCGTTCTCTCCAATAGTACGGCGAAGATGATCAAAAGCTCTGAGAACGCGGGCGTGACCGCCTTCAATTAGGCAAACGGCGGACAGGAGATCCAGTGCCAATGCCTTTGTCCTGCAAAGTCACGTGAAGGGTTAAAGCGCACAAAAGGAAAGGAACAATGTAGCTGGTAACGCATCAGAAAGAAAACAAAGCAGGGAAACTGCAACCCAATTAATGCGAAAGAACAAGGTTGAACAGGAGAAGTTGTGCAAGATTGAAAGGCGTCTTGAGGGGGTAAGGTCGCTTAATGCAACACCAAAGAAAACGAAATTAGAGGCATTGAAAAATGCCAGACCAAGTTATATGTGAGAATTATTAGTTAAACAAGGCACTTAGGCAAAAAAATGAAAAAAAACACCTATTACTCCAACAAACCCAAAGAATTCAGCTACAATGTAAATAGAAAAATGGCATTTAATAATGAAGCCAACTGTTCTGCAATTTGTTTAGTTGATTTCAGCAAATGGAAATTTTTCGGAACGAAGGGCTAGTAAATATAACCTATAATGAATAAAAAACCAAGATGCTGATAACCTCGAAGCCTCTATAGAATTGAAAACGAATATATAAGGACGATGGAGTTTGGCACTCTACTGTTTAAATTATCTATTTCAGAGCCATAGTGAAGAATTCGCATATATTTGATGGATGTACATTTAAAAGATAGTGTGAAGCCCGCACTGTATTATAGTAAACAAAAGTATAGTAGATATCTCATCACACAAGACTTTTCTTTGGGTCAGGCAACTGGGAAGATTATGTGTCATAACACAAAGACAACCTTCAGAAGATTTCGAAGTGAGTGCAGTGCAATATTTTTAGCTTAACCCTTTTTTCAAACATAACACCTTACTTCAACGCCCTAAGAGGACGAGGAAATGAAAGACTGCAAAGTCAACAAATCAGCAAGCTTAGCAACTAGAGGGCATAATGCTTGTTTGTTTTAACCAAAGGACAGGCAGCCAACGAAAAGTAAACAAAAATAAGACTGTCTCCATTTTACTCACGCATAATTGGGGTGTAGCAGGCAAAAGGTGATGATTTCGATGGCCTCTGAGTTTTCGAACGTCCTAGCACACCCAATCTAATAACAGTTGAAATGTAAAATAAATCGTCCTTCAGAATATTTAAGCACAAAATTTGGCCCTAGGATCTACGATTCAGGAGCAAAGGTAAAAAAATGAAAGGTACAGTGAAGCAATAGTTGCTTCGATTGAATAATCAAAATTTTATATTTAATTAGTCCCTGAAGCGCTGTGCTCGTAGAAGATCAGAACTCAAACTTACTACGAATTTCTGTACATGACATCGAATGATTAAAACCACTCATGCTTCGTTAGTGAGGTTTTTTAAGGTTGGTATTTCAATTTACCTATTACCTTTCTTTATTGATTTCCCAATAAATTGGTCCAATTTTGGAAGAAGAAACCTTGGTTATGTTTCCACTTTTTCGGGCTATGCGAAATGTGGGAGCCATACATATTAATTTGGAAAGTACTATATTGAGCCATTTCAGACTAAAAGAAAGCTGGAACGGGATATTTGTAAATCCTTAATGATCTAATCTTGTATTTATGTGTTAACTGTCAGTTGCTGGTAATAGAGAAACTTTAAGTAGATTGTTCAAAATATCGGAGCTAATAGCAAAAACCGTTAGACCTTCTATACTAAGCGATAACCACTTTCCTCAACTCCACGAGTTGTAAAGTAGACGTCACAGGAAACACTGCCGATGCAATCGATGAAGATGATTTTAACGCGGGAGCCAACTGCTACTAAATCGGTTAAAATAGAATCCAAATTTACGATCATAACAAATAACAGCTCAATGATAAATAAAAATCAAGCCAGTAGCAGGCAAACCAAAACTGAACAATATTTTGTCAGCCGATTCGCAAGGCTTTTAGAGAGCCGTAAACCTAATTCGTTGGTTTATAACCGAGAAAAGACTGTCAATGTAGTGGTATTTTGCGCTGAAAGTTTCAAAATACTGGTTATTATTTCGAAATTAATGCGAAACCCGGAAAATAGGAATAGAGGAGGATTACAGAAGAAACTAAAGTTGGTGTTCTTCATCCTATACATTTTTAAGTCCCATAACTAACCTGATTGTTTAAAAGCGTCTTCAAGCACTTAAGACATAAATGGAGACACTCTTTCAGCGATTCGACAGACGAAGTGGCACCAGTAAGAGCGTTTTGAGACCTCCCAACCGGTGAAGAGGACGTTTTTCTGTTGAGAGAAAAATTTGGCGTATATGGGCTTTGGAACTTTTCACGTTCTAGAGCATCCCGGGACGGCCTGGATTTAAAGTTATTTGGCGAATCCTTAGTCCCAGTGTCTTCATGACTTTTGTCCGTTACTGACGGATGACGGCGGCCGGACTCATGAAAAGCGCTGCGAAATGTATCGGTTCTGTAAAGTGCGTAAGAGCCAGAATCGTATACCTTGAAAGGAAATGCAAGGCATCGCCCATGAACGAGGTTATCGCTTCTAAACCATTGTTGTTAATGAAATCCAGGACCCATCTGAAATGCGCATAACAAATTGCTACTTACTCTATTTTATTAGTTCGAAGTGATATTTCACAGGAAGCGAAAATTCTTCGAAATTCTTCATGATCCTGCTTGCGTCTGGAGTTCTAAATCTCGTCACAGAAAATTATATTCTCTTACAGCGATATGAGATATTTTTGCGTTTTTTATGTTTTCAACACAAGCCGAGGGCAAAAATTTGGCATCTTTCAACTCCTTTTAAGTTAAATAATAAAACTTAAATTAGAACTAACAAAGTTAAGCAACAGTTCTAATTTTTTTTGATGTGGCAGCTGGTTGATAGCATTAACTTTTTCGTCACAAACATCTAGGGAAGCAACAAAAATCTGCCACCGCTGATCAAAATTATCATTTCGTTGTAGAATTTTATCGGACAGGCGTCGTTCGGAAGAAAACGGAATCTGGACTTCGGGAACAGTGGAAGTATTGCCCATCCTAATGGCCGGGCGGCCGTCGAAAATAACAAGTTTCCCGCGCCTACAAAGGTCGGGCGATTGGTCAATTCATGGACTCTATTGCTGAATTAGTTTGTAGTAAGCAGAAGTGCCCTAGCAGATTAGGGTTATATAATTCTGCCTCTAAGCTCACCTTCAGACTTGGAAACTGCCTCCCAAATCCGCTTTGCGTGGGGAACGTAAGTGCGCAACATAAAACTTGACAATCGATGATAATCCGGTTACTGATGCGTTGTTAGCAGGTTTTATTCTTTTGGACACGCCATCGGGAGCGGACCTGCGAAGAGCTCCCACCGCAGTTTTTCCCCTACAGTTTTTCTGAAAGTTAGGAGTCGCATCCAGTTTAAATGCTGGAGTTTTCTACAGCTTCTATCTAAGTTCAAGTAATTTTCTTTAGATTTTTAAGTAGTATTTTAAGAGGACGAATAGTTGCCGGATGTGAAATACTCTACCTATTATACTACTGGTTTTCGCTTCTTATTTGGCTGCGCATACAGATTATTAATTATTTGTCTGGTTATTACTTGACCATAGTGCTAAGTTTGTTAGGAATTAGCTGGCTAGGCCTCCCAAATGTAAAATGTATGTACTTATTTCGAACAAATCAAGGCGCATCTCACGCGCATTTAATAGGAACCCATATTTCCTGGAAATTCAATTCAGGAATTGAAAAATTTCTATGAATTACTGCAGAGGACTATCGTAAATCAGTGTCCACTTTCACGAAATTGGCTGACAAAGATACTTCGAGGTTAACAAAAAGCTAGAGAAGAAATCACATACTGCCAGAAATTAGTCAACGTCTTTGTGTTCAGAATAAGACGGAATTGATCATTGATCTTCTTTATAGTTTAACAGTGACCGCTTAAGCTACGTAGGATTACATTAGGCAGACTGGGTGCAATGAAGTCCATGCCATGCCGAAAGGTGCTGAATTCGCAAATGACAGTGAAAGTAGAGTACACTGTTAAGTCTGCATACGTAGGAGACGTTAATATAAAGCTAGATCACTACTGCAGTGCGAAACACAGCGCTTTTCGACCAGCATCATCTAATTTTATCTAATTAACAGTTTATTACCTTTAGAATACTAGGTAGCGCTGTCTTGTATGCCCGCACTTGACTTTTATTGATAATGAAAGAACTATTTTCACATATTGAATAGCCCAAAGTGCTTTTGTGTCGTGCGGTGTTTACCATACATCCGCTTTGCGTCACGAATGTTACCAAGGCAAAACAGACGGGGTATCATGGTGGTAATGCTAGGAGTTAACCCTGATGGTTGTAATCTTCAAGCGTGGTTTCTTGGGAGTTGAGAGAAGTCTTGGAGAGGCCCAAGCGTTAGGAACAATATACTGTGTACAGAAGAGTTAGGAAAAATTTGCCAGTTTGTCTGGCATGGCGTTCATCTGTATGGGCCGTTCGAGAGCGTGGCGTCATCACAGTGGCTATCGGCGCCACCTGCGTCCGCACCCGAATGGGCGGAATCCCGAATATTCGTCAGCACGAGATTTATCACAATTGTGCCTACTTTGTGTTAGTCACCTTCAGGCCGCTGATTTTCCCGACCTCTCTCGAGTGCGTGTGTGCCCCCTAGTCACTTGAGGGCAAAGGTTGCACGTCGCATATGGACATGAGCCATTGTTCTTGAACGAGCGTGACTATGCGACCAAGATTGTCATACGAGACCTCGTCTGTAGCGTCTCAATTTAGGAGTAGGCGAGCTGCAGAACCGCCACAGGCTGCTTGTAGGCAGGACGGGTACTGAGAACAGGGACCAGTTCAAGTGACGAGTCATTGTAACAAAGAGGGCCCTATTGCGGGGCTTAAACGTAAGAGGCTGAAGGATAACCGGTAACAGCAAAGATATGGATGAACACGTTGGTCAGGAGTGAAGGCTAGCCAGTCAGCACAAGGACATGGGTGCAGGCGTATCCCTGGTTTCAACCGGTTTTTGTCGCGCGCATTGTTTTTTGATTTCCCGACACGACAGGTGGGCATATAAAGCTGTCTCCACCGCCCGTTTATTGATGTTTCATGATTTGCTCGCTAAAGATTCAGTCACCTTTTTACACGTCCGTTAATATTGCGGGTCTTCAGGGCTCCATCTATCATGCGGCAGCCCTTCTCTATAGGTCTTTATTCTAGGGCGTTATTGGCGGCGCCCACGGTCCACGCGTTCAGAGTGTTCCCCCGATCGTCCAGGCGTTCAAACCTTGCCGTTCATGAGGACGACTGTGACAGACAACAAAGTGCTGTGCCCTGTCCGCTCCTACTTGCTTGCCGCTCTTGTCTCCTTATTACCTTGCTTTAATCCATTGGTCGCCCACTTACGCAGAATTATAGGGGTCTAAGCCATTGGTGTACTGATAGCACAAAAATTTTCACGCCCAGTTCCGTATAGGAAGAGAAAAGACAAGACCACTGGGACCTGTTAATTGTATACAGATACTCAGTGGTGGTCGGAAGTCCCGACGCTCGGTAGGCCTCGACCCTGCATGCGCGTCCGTCTGCTAGCGCTACCGTAGGCATGAATATGTAACCATCATGCGAGAGTTAGTCACTGGCCGCTAAGTCAACTGCTTGGCTAATAGCAGTCTATGGCAGGTATGAATGGCTGTCTTGAAGGCAGCTTGCGATGTGCAAACATATGACATCTTGCAGGCTTGACGTCGATGGTGGACAGCGCTTCAGCTCCCCCCAGACAACGACCACCGTGAGTGGTCGACATTGTGGTGAACGATGAAATGCATGAGTAAGTCCAGTGCACATGCTGATCTGAGCTCCTGTCGATGGCGACATATTTGGCTTGAAACCGGGGCTCGACTAATGGTGTGCAGAGGGGCAGTTTGGTGCATCAGTCAAAGGGGGTGCTGGAGTGATTTCGTCAATGTATGCTTGGGAGTTGGCACGTTTGAGGCGACCTTGTGCTCTAGCAACTTCATGTCTCACATGTCTGGCTTTCGTGTGCACCACCGCGTGCGTGCCAGCCGTGGCAAGGTCGGAACTTATCTGGCCTCACTAGCCAATCACTTCTGAAGGCCACACCTAGTGCACAAACTGTGGGGGAGTTGTTTACGCCCACTCGCTTCCAGAGCAAACGACTTACTGTTCGGTTGCAGACACCTCCGGACCCGGTGATCAACTGGCCGGACTGAGTCTCTGGACTCTGGCCCACTCATGGCTGGAATGCACTTTTCTGGGAGTTACTTGCGTGTACCTTACATTCTACGCTTGTTCCACCTTAGTAAATTCTCCCTGACACTATGGCTTTCCATGCCTCATCCAACCCACTAGCTTATACATGTTGGGATACGTTCTCTCGTCTTTTATCTGCTTGGACCGCATCGTTTCCCACACGTTGGTGTGAGAGGAAGAAGTGTGTGTGCGACACGATTAATCCTCGTAAAAACTGAGCAAGAATTGTTTGATTGCCATCTCAGTTTGAAGATGGGAACTATGACAGATCGTGTCATCAAGTGAGGCACAGGGGGGGTCGCACCTCTGGAAAAAATTAATGTCCAACGATGCAGTTGATGTTCAAAACAAGCGTTTAGGGGGAAAGAAAGAATTCCGATGTTTGCATGATAAAAGGAGTGCTTGGAAGGATTATTTGGAATTCTGCAACTAAGACGGGTTATGGGCATCGTCTTTATTCGCCACAAAATATAAACAATTGCGTTTAGCTATTGGTGGACGGGGCAATGAAGTAGATTTTGAATTAGTTTTTGACATTTGCATTCAAGTGCGTCAGGATTTTGTGATTTCATTACGTCGGGATTGCAAATTTGTAGGGGCTAATTCATGGCTCTGCTCACAGTAATATAATGATCACCCCAAGTTTCTTGACGTGTGGCAAGCCCAGGTCCTGCGCTCGCATCTGCTCGCTAGCATGCTTCGGGCATGAATGCAAAAACGTCGCGCAAGGTGAGTCACTGGCCGCTTGGTCAACTACGTGGCCAATAGCACTCTATGGCCCCTGTGATTGGCTGCTCTAGAAGCAAACTGATACCTTTGATTAAGTAACCGCTTACAGGCGCATCTCCGGTGGTGGACGGCGGTATCGGTTGCAGTCAACTTCCCTGCAATAGCGACTACTACAGCGTACACCTGTTGTCGATGGTCTTGCTTTCGGTTGTTCGCATGCCGCTTACTGATTTGACATTTGTCGGAGTTTTTAGGCTATCTGTTAACATGGAAGTTGATCTCGGCGACCTATTCTTCCTCTTGCATACTCCGCTACGAAAATTGAAGCCGATGCCATTTTGTGCTAAGATGGAGCATCCTATGGCAGATGGAGTTTTCTCCATCCAAATGTATTTTCATGTGTTTTGGGCCGCAAAGCTTCCTGAAACCCTTATCTTTCGAAATAATCTACTGTTAGAACGATCTACGATATAGGGTTTGGGCCTAACTTACACGAATAAGCTTGCATTATCGCCTCATGCAGATCGAACTTCTGCCAAGGCCGCACAGATATGTAGATTTATATCGCATAATTTTTTCTTTCCAGAAATAAAGTTAAAACTATACCGCACGTTTGTTCTCCCAATACTAGAATACTGCTGTCCACTTTTCGTTTTTATGAACACGAGTGACCATAGTAAGATTGAAAAGGTTCAGCGAGTTTTCACTCGTAAAATATTTTCTTCTTCTGGGTCTAGTATTTCTTATACAGATAGATTTTAGTTAGCAGACGTTAAATTTCTTTGGGTAAGAAGATTCGAAGCTGGTATTTACTTTCTGTTTCGCGTTGAAAATAATCCTTATCCCCCGCAAATTAATGCTCTCACTCCGGTAAACCAACCTTTCGCCACTCGTAACTCTTCCATGATAATTTTACCACTCCGTAGCTCCGCAGTTTACCGTTCTCGTAGTTTTACCTCCAAATATGCTTTTATTTGGAACAATCTTCCACTCGATATTAGGTTGCCTACTTTATTATCGATTTTCAAAGGCAAGTAACGTAAGCATTTAAATTTGGAGGAAATAAAGTCGTAACTGTCTGTTTCCTTTCTAACACGCAATTTGTAGATTTCGAAAAGGGTCCTCCTGGCATTTGAAGCTGCTTCCAGGATATGGTGATCTTCAAGGTCGCTATTGATGGTTATTGCTTGGCCGCCAACTTATCGGTGGACTCTGGAGTCTGGTGGGTCGCATCTCGGTGATGTTGCTTTGACTTCCACTGCACTCTCCTGTTGTCCCGGACGACCCCTTCTTAACTCACCGCTATAATACCTTCCCCATGAAAATAAGCATCCCGAACCCTCAACAATAGGATCCCATCTAACTGCACCATGCTTTCTTATAAGGCAGCTTTTTCTCCTACATTTTTTGAGAAATCGGTGGCGCGCTGAACTCATCCACTGATGTAGGCGTTTTTTTACTGCCCAGCTTATTATTTTATAAGAGTTCGTTGTTAATCTGAAGAATTTTTTAGTTTCTTCTTTTCACGATAGCACCCCTGCCTGCACAATCCCCGTTTACCCCCACCTAGGGCAAGGGTTTAATAAGGATATACCCCCACCTAGGACGGTGCTGCAGACGGGGATTTCAACCCACTTACCCCCGTCCTGGAACAAAATCATGCAGCATGCCGCCTTATCCTAATCCTTTTTAGCCCCATTTGCCTTAACCCCCCAAACCCCAAATTGGTTTGTTCGTGAAAGCAAAAGGCACACAGTTTGTGATATGGAAAATTTTTTGAAAAGAAAAACTCTTAGTAGACTATTATCTGAAAAAAAAGTGTTGGAAATAGTTTGATCAGGTGTCACTGCTCACTAAGCGAATGGTCATTATATTTGGGATAAATTCCTTCAAGTATGGGGGGTTTCTCATACCCTGAAGTACTTCGGTCACATTCATGAAGAGTGGCTGGTTCCTACAATAACAGAAAACCCAATATTAGATGCGTAGTCATAATTGATAACAATTAATCAATGATAAAATCAACTTGATAGAAAAGATATGCAAGAGGGATGATACTTACCGTGTTCTCAGAGTTAAATTAATCCAGGAATTCTTCCTTGACAACATTTTTTCGTTTCCCGCGCACACCACCATAGCGGTCCCGAGATCCATGGAAACATTCTATGACGGTGTTGCGGACAACGTCGTCATCAACCTTCCGTAGGTGAGGAAGTTGTCGGACGGCCTCTGAACGTCGTGACACAAATTTAAACCTACCACAAAATTCAGCGTACAGGGGGCTTCCAGGACATTTTGTTCTTAGCAACCCTCGAATAAGTAAATTGCAAGATAAGGGGCGGGCCTAAAATCCACGATAGAATGCTTCTTATAGTGTCTTTCTCATTCCGCGCGCAAATCTTTATTGAGCCATTGACCTGTAAGTAAGCAGTTAGAAATGAATTTGAACACAAGTGTATCGTTTGTTGCATACAGTCTTTGACCGACTTAAAGCGGTCGAGGAAATTGGACAGGCTCTCTGGAGAGCAGAGTGGCAAACGCCCCACTGTCACCGTCGACCCCATAGGCATGAAACGGTGGCTGTCACGGACAGAAGCAGCAACTTGCTCCACTTTGGCCAGAAGGACGCTATGCTTTGAAGCAATATGTTCCACTCGCTAAACAAGAGTATCCAGTTTCGTTTTATGATAAACCACCACAAGGGAAGGTAAGAATCCTTACCGTAGACAGTCATTGTCTGTTCTACTCACTGCTTCAAAGTCGTCTTACCTTTTACTACAGGAAACGTTATGAGCAATGTGAAGTGGTATTACGTAATCTTCTCATTGGCCCACCTATTGAGTTCATTACTTTGTCTTACAGCGGCCTCAAGAGCTTCCATACGGGCTTCAAAGCGGGTTTCAAGGCAGTCTTCCATCGCCTTTAGCCAAGCCAGCATTGTTGCAGGAAGCAACTTAGTGGCCTGTGGCGTGGAAGGAAGGGCATTTGCGAGAGTATTTACATCGGAGAGCTTGCTGAAATTAGTTAAATTAATAGTGCTTACTGAGACGTGATGGGCCAACCCAGTGCGCGTTTAGGGAGTGGCCGATTTTATTTACCACTTTCTTCGTCTTCAGAATCAGATATAACCCGACATCGAATCCTAGAAAAGAAAACATAAGTTGTTCTAAACGCTTACTTTCTTCGGCAACCCTTGCCTGTCTGCGTGGATTCCGAGCTCGACAGATCGGAGGTCTCCTCCGCCAATTAGCGTGGCGGCGAGCCTCCTCTTATGTTAATTAGTTCCCCAGTATCCTTACTGGGTAAAAAGGCGTGCCTTTTGGTGGCCGCTGCTCCTTTTCCAAATAGCGCTTTCATACTTTTGAATTATTCGGCCACATGACGCGACTCTTGTCGTGCTCATCAAACCACTTTTCTCCAACGACGTCCACAGAATTTTCGGTCGTAAACACAACCATGAAATACATCGTAAGGAAAATCAGGTGGCAGTCGAGTTATTGACACAAAAATCAAAACGGAGAAGCTAAAAATGTTTATAAAAATGTTTGTGTTCAGAAAAAGTATGTGAATGAGTTATGAGATAAAGTAGTTGCCAATTAAAAATGGGACATATTTACAAAAAAAATCACTGAGTGAAGCTGACAGCGTACTGTTTTTCAAAGTAGAAGCTTTGAACATAAAACTTGTTGAGTAGGAAAAAGAGGGCGTGGTAAAGAGGTCGGTGCAATCAGTAAAAGATCCGTGGACTATGCAATCGGTAGTAAATACAGTAAGTTGACATGGCCTTTTGCCAATGAGTTCTATATTATCGGGGAAGTCTATCGAAAATACATAGCCATTGTGAAAAATTGCGGTTGATCCGCGGGACAAATTAATCATAATAATAATAAGGTTTATTTGTAAAGCACATCTTTGGCGCCGTCAAGAACCCCGGTAGGCAGGAAAAAACCTAACCCAAACCCCTTCTTTCGCAGTAACTATTGAATTTGTTTTGGTCGTGGAACAGCAACGTCATCGTCCAACATAATCGAGCTGGGCATAGACTCAAGGTTATGTCTTTCAAAGAAGCGGCGATACGCCTGCGAAGCGCAATATCGTGTTCCACTTATATATTTTTTCATTTCTTGCAAAAAGGATTTGAAGGGAAAAGCATAGAAGTTATCTAACATTCCGAATCGATTAACGTCGACGGGAAGGTGGAGCAGAGAATGAAAATTATCATCAACGTGGTTTTCTTTGTACAAGATAGGGTAGTCGTGGACAAAATGGTTCAAAAATTGTTGACCAAGAACAGCATATCGCTTGTTGAGCAGGCGATGAAAAAAAGATAAATATCCGTAGACAACATCAAAAAACGATAATAAAGATCAGAGTCAAGAAAATGGGTTTAAACAATGGGACCTATGTACAGTAAAAATTAACAGTACTCAGATGCCTTCCAAAACTTAAGATGGTCCAGCGATCTGCATTTTCGTGCAAATTCGGCCGGTGAGCATCGACTGCAAGTATCAATTAGTGTATTCAGTTCACTTGAAAGTTGTTCCCATTTCCAGGTATGAAGAAGCCTCCTCATGACAACGAGGCAGACCAGGTGCATAAAATCAAGCGGAAATGATCCCACCATGTCAAAGTGTAGGTCCTAAAAAGGGGATCTCCCACTGTGGTGACCTTTCTGTTTTTCGTGCACGGAAGGTATCATTAATCCGCAAGTGGCCACTCAAGGTGCGGAACACCATCCTACTGCTGGCAGAAGTCCCCTGGTGACAATACTTAAAATATTTGGTGCAAGTTTTGTACTAAGTACTAAGTACTAAGTTTGTAATAAAAAGGCCCCTTGGGCCTTAAATATACAATTAATTTATAATAATTTATTAATCCTGTAACGTGATACTTGCGTGCTCGCATCTAAGTTCAGACGGCAGTAAGCCCTCCTATCTTTAATAGGAAACGATACCTCCGAATTGAGAGAGTTCAAAAATTTAAGAAAGAACGGAGGTTGGGCCAGACTTCGAGGCTGGGAGCTCCTGCAGTCGGGACTGAAGCAAACAAAACCGTAGGTTGGTACATATAGAAACACTGCAACTGAAATCGGTTAACTGTTGCTATAGAGGTTAGCAAAGCCAGTGCCAGGGGCTACATTAGCCACACGGTCTTTCATACAATGTTGAGTGTGTCCCAGTTGCCTTCACTGAACCATCCGCAACAAGTAATCATCTCTGACTCTCACCCTGAACTTGAGTTTCCTGGGTTGCGACCGGGGACGCTTGCTTTAGTAATGTTCTCACAGGCGGCGAGCAGCAAGAGTTAATTGGCATTCCGCATAAAACCTGTAGCACCGCCAACCTGGGCGGGTTGAGGTCATAGTAATCATCATCGACCGGTGAAATTTATGAATACCTATGCAAACAAATCCCTGGCCCATTATTCGCTAGGTTGGCTTCTCCTACTCACCCTTCTCTAACAGTTGCAACAGATTTAAAAAATAACGTTCTAAATTTAACAACATGCCTTAATTACACGTCTGTTTATCGGAGAATGGCGCAGGTGTACTTGGCTTTTCAATCTTCATCCGTTCGGAATTCACGGCTTACGCACACAATCGTACTTAAGGTTAACTTTCTCCAACATTGGCAGCTCCTGATAATTTACCTCTCATGCTGGCTTGCAAATAAAGATTGAAAATTTGTAAAAATCTTAGCAGAAATGGTCCTTTAAGTGCAATAGTTAGCTATGTTTTGCAATTATTGGTAAACAAGAAAACCGGCAGTAAAAAATCCTAAACAGAAAATGGGGGCAGAGTTCAACGAACTGCCATTTTCGAAAAGTTTGTAGGAGAGAAACGGTGAATTTCCTGTTCCGTGGCATTAATTGTTTTGATTTCTCCTTCATTGAGCCGAGATTTCCTCCTTTCTTATTAGCTAATTATAACATATTTGCGTGGTGGCTTAAAAGATAAACTTTTTCTGTTATTACGCACGCACGTGCTCGCTGTATTAACAAACACTTCGAATCCACTCCTACCACTGTCGCGTAAGACTCCTGAGTCAGATGTTTTTCTTTTCAGACGGCTGTAAATGAAAGCCCTACCGAATACCAATATGGACCATCCAGAAACGTTGGCTTACATTATTTGGTCAGGTCTCGACCTCGCACCTGACCCCCGAAATATTCTTTATGGCGCTTGGAAAACAGAGATTATACTACCTATAACAATACCCCTTTTCAGTTCATTTGGTACGGAAAGCAGACAATGCACTTGAAAATCCCAATGAATTTTTGTCGAGAACAACTCAGCGTACGGTGACGAATGTAACACCGAGATGAACCAAGCATTTGCATATAATATGCAGTCCATTGCGTGTTTTTGTGTGCCTTAATTCGGTGCTCGTTTGAGGTGCATAAAAATATGCGTGATCATAGATGATTCAGCAGTTTATAGTAGGACCGTAAATATCTTTTATGAAAACTGTTATCTTGTTTAAATAATTTGTGACAAGGTGCACTTTTCGGATTTGGTCTGGCCTCACCTTGAATTTTCTTGCAGTCGTGGTAAATTTTAATATGCTTTCTCCATTATTTTTTGTGTGCCATTACCAGCACTCACCAGGAGCCGAATTGAATAAGGTTTAATGTTGCGGGGAGGATGGTAGTCAATAAGGTCTGAAAGTATAAATATTAGGCATAACTAAATAATTAATTGATTTAACTTAAGACATTAATGCCTTTTTAAAGCATGGGTTGAACTGTAAAATTGTGATGGGAAAATTCCTTTCAAGTAAAGTTGTAAAATCAGGATCAGTGTAGTGGTAAGGGTATTGCGAAACCGTCGAAATGTTCCGAAAAAAATATCCAACCTTAATAACAAAATAACCACGAATTACCACGAATGCACGAATAATTCGTACGAACTTTCGTACGAATTTTAAACATGAACTCGTACGAAAGTTTGTTCGAAAATTCGTATCTCAAAATTTTTTGTCCCGCGGGACCCCAACTTCTCGAAAAACCCCCCATTCACACGATATACACCGTAGCACTTGTTTGAAGTCTGCTTTGTGTGTAACAAAACTTTATTGAACTTAAAATATTATAAAAATAGGTGTACAAAAATATTTTTCTCTCGATTGTCCGTGGCTATATTAAATCCCACCCGGGGGCCGGGTTGGGGTTCGAACTCATGAATTTAAAAATAGAAATAGCTTATAGTGTGCAAAGGATGATATCAATGGCTAAGTAAGTGTTTGCGTTGACTTACCGGCCATGGACCTCTCTGTGGCTTCCCTCAATAGCCGCTTGAGGTTTCGGTCGTAGCCTTTTCTAAACGCCACCTTAAAGGCCTCCTCGTAAGCCTTACGGCCAACTGCCGGTGATCCGCGGGGAATCGTAAAGGCGTCTGAAGGATGCTGTGTTGCAGGCAAATTATTAGTATTTACTCAATATGACTTTGTAAGCCTCTGTCTTGAAGAAGGCTTTCTTTTCCCTCTGCCGGCCGTACACTGCCACATCTTCAGTAATTCTATCGGCTAACAGAGTCTGAAAGACCCTTTCGACGAAGGCGGCAACATCCGTTGCGTCAAAATTGGCGAAGAACGCGGTCTAGTAACTTTCGTTTAAAGAAGGGTGCACATGCCACTTGCTTACGGAATTCCTTATTAGATAAGGATTGGTCGAACTGCATTAGTTCATTCCACGATTCGGCCCTCGAGATTAGTGGCCTTTGACTTTGGGCCGGAGTCCTAGTCGCAGGCTGCACCTCCCCATTCACTATTTGTTGGAGCAAATTTTCAATGGGGACCAGCCGCTCTTCCAGCCGCTCTTCCAGCCGCTTTTCCTGCATAACGTCATGACGCCTGTTGTCCACTATTGTTTTCACAATCCATTTCAAGGCCTTCTTCGTCAGACATGGTAAACTACAACCCAACAGGAAAAAAGTGCATATTTATAGGACACTCCTATCTATGACGTGTACTCTGTAATAGAAGATAAAGTTTGATTGGGGATAGCTTTATTAATGTGTGCATTCACTGCCACTCTTAACTGTCCACCAATCAATATCTGGGGGCCGTAAGGTTGTAGGGTGTTGGACGGTGCCATAAGCCATAAATTCAATAACCTGCGTATTACGCCCAGGTACACTAGATGAAAGGGGTCCAGAGGGTAACCGCTTACCATTTTAAAATTACATGCCAGTAACGGGGATGTACCAATTCGATGGCAGTCATCCATCCGGTGGTGAAAATCATCATCGCATCGCTTGCGGTCACTAAGATTAACGTAATATATCTTATGAAATTCATGATCATATTTGTCCTCTATCCAGCATCGCTCACAGCCATACTTGGCATTCACATTCTTAATTTGCTTAATAAATGCCCTTGATGGAGCATCACAAATTATGGCTGCTAAACGAAATTCTAGGGTCCTGTCGATTTCGTCGACACGCAGACCATGCCTACGTAAATTGTTTAGCTCATTAACTAATGGCATACAAAAAGACCGCACACCCGACGGTTTACCGCGGCCGCAATACTTACTTGTACTTGTTACGGCTGTGATCATGCCTGATCTAGCCGGCCTCAATGATGTCACGAACGGTACCTCTCCATGCGTGGCGATTGGCGACAGCTGATCTGGAAAGCTCCACCCAGTCCCTTCTCCAGCGACGGAGACCGAAGATAGAAAGTCCAAGAACTGCTTCCATGTCTTGACGGACGGTGTCGAGCCAAGTTTTCAGTTGCCCTCCTCTTCGACGTTTCCAGGTGGGCTGCGGTGCCGGGTCGAGGGCAGCATAGGTCAGCTCTTGGGGCGGACGACGGAGAACGTGTCCAAACCACCTCAGTCGCCTTTCTTGAATGGCCTGAGATATCCTCGTGGTACGATCGCAGTGGATGCGGACTGTCTCATTTGAGATGAAGTCGCTATACTTAACTCGCAGGATCGTCCTCAGGTACCGGTGGTCAAAGACCTCCAGTCTTTGCTCATCTTCAGCACGCACAGCCCAGCATTCACATCCATAGAGGAGGACTGACCGGATGGCTGCACGGTATACACGAATCTTCGTGGCAATGGAGATGTCACGTCGGATCCATAGGCGCTTTCGAAGGGTTGAGAAAACCGAGCGAGCAGCATCGATACGGGAGACAATGTCATCCTTGCTCTGCCCATTCGGTAGCAGCCTCGCCCCGAGGTATTTAAAGCTGTCTACTTCTTCAAGTTGATGGCCATTAATCCCCGGGCTGCCTTTTCCTGGTCAGGGATGCAGCTCAATAACAGCTTCGTCTTTCCGGAATTTATCGACATGCCTACCGACATAGCGATCTCATTTAACCGCGACACTACTGACTGTAGACCATCAAAGCTTGAGGCTAACAGCGCAATATCATCGGCGTAGTCAAGATCAGTTAGTCGGCGTCCGGATGCAAGTTCAACACTGAAGGCCGCGCCACCCGTGGACACGCCAGGTAGCCTGCAGCTTGGCTAATGGGTAACCATCCTTTCCCGGGTAACCCGCCTTCATCTGGCGGCCGCAATATACTCATACAACAAAAGTATCGCCAATAGATGGCTGCAAAATGCGCCCTAGAATTAGCCAAAAATGCTCTCCGGTTTTCTTTTTATTGTTAGACCATCAATAGCTAAATAGGATACTATCCTACTGTTTTTAATAAGCATGGAGTTGAGACTTACCTGCGCCGTCAGCTGCCTGATAAGTCCTATATGAGGATACTCACCGCTACCCATTGGCGTTAAGTTATGATTTGGAACCGTATATGACGTATTTTTTTCCTGTAACTAGTATAGGACGAGTGTGATTTCGAAATTTCGAAAATTATAAATCAAATAATAAGCCTTTCATAGTAATTTAAGTGCCCATATAAAGGTAGCTTCACATATGGGCACTTAAATTACCATCCTAAATATTCATGATGGCATATATATAAAGCAGAAAGTGGGGTATGACAGCATCTGGGGGTTACTTGATACAAAACTGTTTCGGGCTTATTAACCTTCATCAGCCAAGCATAACCCTCAAAACCAGCTGATCAGACAACACAAACAAACGCACTTACGGACGGCGCAGTTGATCCACCACTGGAGTATCAGATTGGTCATAATCACTTCATCAAACCGCAGTTCATCAGCGCCTCGCCACCTGCCATTTGCTGGTTTTGAGGGCTATGCTTGGCCGATGAAGGGTAATTAGCCCGAAACAGTTCTGTATCAAGTTACCCCCAGATGCTGTCATACCCCAACTACTGCTATTATGACTTGGCCAGCATCGGCCTGGCAGGTGGTCACCCTTTGGGGACCTCTGACCACCACATGAACTTTGTTTAGTTTGGAAGCTTATTCAATCAGTGTTTGCACATTTCTGAGTGAATATGTAACCGGTCAGCAGTGACAGCAAATGGCAGGTGGCGAGGCGCTGATGAACTGCGGTTCGATGAAGTGCTTATGACCCATCTGATAGACTCCAGTGGTGGACCAACTGCGCCGTCCGTAAGTGCGTTTGTTTGTGTTGTCCGATCAGCTGGTTTTGAGGGTTATGCTTGGCTAATAAAGATCAATAAGCCCGAAACAGTTCTGTATCAAGTTACCCCCAGATGCTGTCATACCTCACTTACTGGTATTATGACTTGTCCGGAATCGGCCTGGCAGGCGGTCACCCGTTGAGGACTTCTGACCACCACATGAACTTTGTTTCGTTCGGAAGCCTATTTGATCGGTGTTCGCACATTTCTGAGTGAATATCTATATATATTCACTTAGACCAGCCGGTGTTCAGGGTTATGCTTGGCTGATGAAGGCTAATAAGCCCGAAACAGTTCTGTATCAAGTTACCCCCCAGATGCTGTCATACCCCATTTACTGATATGTATGTATATATATATGTATATATATGTATATATATATATTCATATATATGCATTTATATACATAATTGGAGACCTATTCAAATCAAAGTATTTCTTGGAACTTGGGTTCTCGGTAATGCCATTTATAATTTTTTGATTCAGATCCAAAACATCTCTGCCCAACTGAATATGGTTAACGTTTCCATACTTTTGAAATAACATACTAAAATATTCACGTTGAAATAAGAAGTTTTTTCTCGACCTTTCTGTTTTTTTAGGCAGTAGGTTTTATATAACTGAACTTGCATTGATACCGAATTATATATTTTATTTTTTAGCCACCACTTTATTTTACAGGACGAACATCGTTTTATGCAAAACGATAGCGCTGTTGCGCTACTCTGCATGCACGTGATTAACCCCCCCCGACTTGCACTTGTCACAGGGTGTCAAGCCTTCGTCTGCTTCGACTTGATCAAACTTGGCCCCGATTTCGAAGGTGGGATGCCTGTGCCAGCTACAACAAAAATAAAATAAAAGCACCAAATCAGAGCACTCTCTTGCGCGGTGGAACACTTTCAGCCTTTGGGACCCAGGGCGAGCGTATCGATTAGGCGATGCCGGACGTGCACTCACGCGTGACATGAAGAGGGAGAGGATGAGTGCATAGTATGTTGGCGCTGTGGGCCGACTAGAGGGGACAATGGCCTCCCCCTGTCACAGGGGTTGATGCCGACCTGGTATGCTTCTCGCATGCGCATGTATGTGTGCGCGAAACGCAGGCACAGAATAGCGCGACGGCGCTATGCAACTTCGCATTTTGCTAGCGTTTGGCTATCAGGGATATATGAATTTAACCCGTGATACGAATACGGTTCCGTGACGAATCCACCATGTGCTTCTCAGGATCGGTACGGGACGGTAGCTTTCGGAAAAAAATGCTTGTAGTGAGACAGACTTCCATAGGTGAGAGAGAAGAGAGTGCGATAAACGCTGCTAAAATGTCTCCCTATAAAATACAAATTTCCGCTTAAGTCACCGGTACTATGCTCAATCCGTTTACTTTTTCCTAACCTTTGTTGGTGAAGCTTACTGAAGTCCCTGAATATACTTGCTGTTAGGTAACAAGTTGCTTTTACCAAGAGCATCAAACTCATCTTCCTTTTCAGGCTTATAGATTATTGTTTGCTCGTTCAGTTTGAGTGTAACTAGTACTTACTTGTACTTGTACCGGCATTCACCTAGGCGGGTTGAGCCGGCATCAGTTTTGACATTGACTGCATCACGAATCAAAACTGTCCAGGCGCGTCGATCTTGCGCCTGTTCACACGAGAGCGCCATCCATTCACGGTTCCACCGGCGTAGGTCGTAGACGCATGGGCCGGAAACGGACGACAGATCCTGCTTGACCGTTGCTGTCCAAGTTTTCAGCTGTCCACCGTGACGTTTGTGTCAGGTGGGGGCGGCTTCGCCGCAAGCAGGTCACGAATCAGCTCACCATCATCACGCCGGGACGCCTGCCCGAACCACTGAAGTCGTCTCTGAAGCAGGAGTGGAGGGACAGCGTCCAGGTAACAGCGTCGGCGGAGATCGGAGCAGCAAATTCGGTCGACGCGACGGTGACGAAGGATGCGGCGTATGCAGTCATTGTCAAACACCTCAAGGCGCCTCATGTCCTCAACGCGCATAAGCCATATCTCTCAGCCATAGAGCAGGATAGATCGAACCACTGCTTGGTAAACACGGGACTTTGTGCGTAGTGATATTTCCCTTCTATTCCATAGAGGAGCGACAGACGGTAGAAGGGTAGATCAGGCACGGTTGGCGCGTGATACAACCTCGTCGACACCTTGACCCGTTTCCGTGACCAAAGAGCCCAAGTATCTAAACGAGTCGACCACTTCGAGAGGAGCACCGTCGAGATCAATATGAGTGACAGATGTAGGGGGCACACAGGAGAGCATGACTTGGGTCTTAGTGGTGTTTACGCGTAATCTGATGGATCGTGCACGCTCATTGATCTTGTCTAGCGCCTGCTGAACTGCAATACAGTTGTCGCCATAGAGGACGATGTCATCCGCAAATGCCAAGTCAGTCACCCATTTCGAGCGATCTAACTGCACTCCCGGGAAGTCATCCAGTGCTTTGGTCATGATCCAGTCCACCGCATAGTTGAACAGGGTTGGTGAAAGGGCACAGCCTTGGCGGACGCCCGTTCTGACGCTATAGGCTTCCGTGTCGCCGTTCTGCATCCTCACCCGTGTGGAAGTGCCCCGATAGTATGCCTGCATGAGATTGAGAAGCTTAGGTGGTAGGCCGTCCGTCCTCATTATAATCCACAGCGAACTGCGATCAACAGAGTCAAATGCGGCAGCAAAGTCGATGAAGCATAGAACAGTGGGTTGTTGGTGACCCCATCTAATTTCCAGCACACAACGGAGATTGAAGATCTGGTCGGTGCAGCCACGACCTGGTCGAAATCCACTCTGGTTTGGGCGGGTGCGCTGGTCTCTCGCAGTTTGGAAACGTTTGAGAAGAAGAGACATGAATGTTTTCGCCGCTACATCGATAAAGCTAATGCCTCGGTAATTGCTGCACGCTCGTCTGTCGCCTTTTTTAATTAGGAGGAGGATCACTGCTTTACTCCAGTCAGAGGGCACAACTTCGCTGTCCCATATCTTGGCGAATATTTGTTGTAGCCAGGGCCCAATAACCTCGGGTGCACATTTCAAGAGCTCCGGCGGGAGGTCATCCTCACCAGGTGTCTTGTTGTTGCGTAGCCTCAAGAGAATGGAGACAACTTCCTCTACACTGGGTGGCTCTGTTTTGCACTCATACAGATGGTGAAGATCGTCCGCATTAGGTGACAGGTCAGACCTCACAGGGGGATCATGGTTAAGGTGGTCACAGAAATGCTCGTGCCATCTCTCTAACTGATCATCGATCTTAGTGATGACAGCACCGTTGCGATCCAGTAAAGTCTCGGTGGTGTTTCCCGAACATCTGCTGGCCTGCCTTAAGAGTCGATAGAGTTTGTGGGTATCACTTCTGGTAGCTGCCCGCTCCATTTCCGAGGCAAAGTCGCTCCAGTAAGCGTTCCTATCGGCTCGGATGGCCCTTGTCGTTTGGCGCCACAGCTCTCTGTAAGTGGGGGATCCAATGAGTCTGACTCGGCCGGTCTCCTCAGCTAACTCAAGCGTGGGTCTAGTGATCAAGTCGCAATGTTGCCGCCGGGTTTTTCCCAGACATCGCGGCCTTCAGGGACTGCCACGCGGGCTCTGGGTTCGCTCGGGCGTCAGGGTACAGGCCGTCTAAACGGTTCTGGAGTACTAAGTGGAAGGCGTCGCCAGCAGAGGACTTCAGCTTTGCGACCGATCCGCTGTAGTCGAGAGGGTCTGTGAATAGCTCTCAAACGCAAGCAAAAGGTTGCCCACTGTAGGACCTGGACCGATGCATGAGCGTTTCCTGTATCAGCACCGCAGTAGGCTCGACTATCTAAGACCGAGCTGGCCCAGCGTGCTTGGACAAGGATGTGATCTATTTGGGTCTGGGTATGCCCGTCGTTTGATTACCAAGTGACAAGATGGTGGCGTGGATGATCAAAACGGGTACTTGACACAACGAGGTGTTTCGACGATGCGAAGTTGACAAGGCGCTCACCGTTGGCACACTGCACTCCGACAGCAAATTTGCCTACCACATGACGGGTTCCAGCGCCACACACACCTGGTTGGGCGTTCCAATCACCGGCAATGACGAGTAGATCGCTTCTCGCGATGCGGTCAACTGTTCGCTGGAGGTCGCCGTAGAAGTCATCTTTTACGCTGTCATCAGCAGCCAGAGTAGGCGCATATACCGAGATGATGGAAACGTTGACTGGGACACTTTTCAAACGGACGCAAGCGATCCGCGGTGAGACAGCCTCCCACTAACAGACTCGAGCGAAATTCATCGGCCAAATCTATAGCAACACCATACAGTTCAGAGTTGTCGGAGACACCACTGTGGTAGAGATGGTACGCAGAGTCAGCTCCTGGTACTTGTAGCCAGTGCCAGGTAGGCGGACCTCAGAGAGACACGCCACACCAACACGGTATTCAGAAAGGGATTTAGCTGTTAAAAGTTGGTCGCCGTCATCCCTCGGAGTTTGAAAATTCCAGCCTGCAATTCGCAATCCGGCATCAGCTCGCAAATTTAACACCCCACCCGCGATGCCAATTGGATGGGGCGCGTCGGTTCCCGCAGACGCCGTAGGTATTCTGGTGTTTTGCGTGCCCGCACCTCGCAATCTAGCATCAGCTCATAGATTTAACACCCGTCTCGCGATGCCAAGAGAATGGGACGCGTCGGTTCCCGCGGACGCCGTAGCAGAGGTCGTATTTTGTGGATGGTTGTGATTCATGAGTGTAGAAAGTCAATTCTGTGTTTCGTTGAGAAAAGGGAATTGGCGCTAGGTCCTCGGTCTTGCTCCCCTACCAGAGCCCCGTTAGCCAAGCAAAAGCAAGTTTCCGGCGCGCACCAGCGTGGAGGTGGAGTTGGATTTTTACGCACCAAAAGTGTAACTAGGGCTCTGCTTAAGCAAGTAAACTGAATGAATTTTGAAGGTTCGCGTTTTTACTGGACTGGCACCGACATCTGATTATGAAAAAACCCTACAGAGTTCCGAACCTCAGTTATCATCTCATTTCTTATTTTCGCATTCAATATGTTGCTGATTGCCTATTACAGTTCTTGTTTTCTATGTCATTACAGGTTTTCTGTAGTTTTTTTGCAACTATTCGCGATTGCCTCTGCGCCGTATACTACCCCTAAATGGCTTCACTGCAAGTTTGTAAGAAATAAGTTTGTCTTTCGCATAACCCAAGAGCAATTACTGTGTGCTATTCGACGCATTGTTCACTTACACTTGATGTAATCTACCTAAGCAACCGGAAAGGGTTTCGTAGACTTTGGTGATAGTCGTTCGTCTCTGATGTAAATTGTTGTTGCTATAAATTTGGTAGATTCGCAAGTGCCTCCCAACATCCAATGACATTTTTAAAGTGTGATGGCAACGCATACGCGTGAAGAGGTGCCATTAACGATGCTTTTTTCATGGATTTCTGGTTTCGCGTGTTGATCGCTCCGTTCAAGGCGTCTTTTCATAGACTTTCCTGTCGTTGATGTTAGTTATCATCTACAGTCAAACCTTTAATCATTGTTTATATGATATCCATATAACCTGACTGCTATATGAAAGTAGTAGCAATCATCACTACTGATTAAACCCTTTCGTGTTTCAGTTTCGCTCCATGTCAAATACTCGCCTTCAATCGCAGTCGGCATGAGGTCGATTCATGAAAAAAGTAGAGCCGATTGGAACATAAGCCAAATGTAAGAAAACCACACTTTAGGTTATCAGCGCGATTTAAGCCTTGAGCAGCCCTGACGCCAACATTCCCTCTGGTTGACTTCGCCCTCAGGTTTTTGCAGTGGGCGATAGAGTACTTGTAGTCGGTGGCTAGGGTCGCCAAGCCAAGTTCCTGTCAGCACGAAACCATGGAAGACACTCGAATGCAGAACCTATTTTGCACAAAAACCCAGTTACTGTATCGGCTGCCTGTGAACCATCCTGATGTCAAGCTGTAAAAGTGTATTGATTTTATCGGCGAACTGGCCCGCCAAATTAGTTGATTGACACAGCAAGCTGCACTTATCACCAGGGACAGACACTCCTTATAATTAATGACAGCTAACCTAATGAGATAGACAGTTTCAATTACCTCCAATCTAAGTTTCTTCTAAACGGAGAGGGTGAGGGTGACATCGTAGCTATAGTACATTCACTTTTCAGATTTGTATTAGCCTCCTACAGACATCAGTGGCCCTGTTGCGATATCTCAATTGCCACCCTTGTCCGCGTGTATTAACCATCTATTCGATCGGCCATTTCTTAAGGTGATGAATACTAGTTCGCTGGCATAGAAATCAAGTGAAAATCAGGTGTTTTTGGTCACTGTTTCCTGAGAACTATCCTTTGAGTGACGGCCGTGAGCTTGGCTTGAACGAAAGAATCGACCCTCGTTTCGGAAACTTCACAGATGCGGCTCAAGTCATCCAAAAAGATGGCTGAAGATCTTTGACCGCACTCTTCCTCGCGCCCTCGTAAGTTCAGCACTTTCGCTCAATATTGGACACTCCTGCCAGACCAGAGGAGACTAAGAAATCAGCTCAAAGCCGGACCGGACACAATTCTTTAAATTCCGGACGTGGTCTTTGAATATTTGGTCTTCGCGCGGAGAAGAAGAGTGAGTAGAGCTCTTCGTATCCGTTGTCGCGGCATTGCAATATGCGACATCCGGAATGTTAGAACTCAGGTATTTGTATTCTCGGTAGTCTTGGTAACTCTTTTCTCTTTTTTAAAGGCCGCTTAAAAAAGAAAAGGTGTGAATGCCAAAACAAAATTTCCGTCACAGCGAGGGCATTGTTCTCAACACAACGCAATAATCGGTTGCCATGGCCACTCAGTAGCGCTTATAAAGTTTCGTAGACGTAGTTACTCACCTGTGCTATCGTTCTAATACCATGCGTTAATTTTGATGTTTTTGGCGAAATGGAGACAGCATTTCTCGAAGTTAGTCACGAACCTGTTCCTTTGCACTCAAATGCACATTATCAATGGTGGTCTCGACAGAGGCTATATTAAGTTAGATAATTTTACCTTTTAGCCCTCTGCGAATCATACAAGGTAGTTGGAAGTCGTCATTCTAATTTTTGGTCTGTCATATACAACCGTTGTAGATTAAATTGGCTTACGAGTTTAGTGCGTTGTTTATTCACTGCTGGTATTTCGACGGAAAAGTGATATTGACACCTTTTTAAAGATATTTTCACACATTCCTTCAGACACAGTTAAGCTTCCACACATGTCCAAAGGAACAATTTTATACGGTCGATATCTGACTTCAAGTTTATACCCGGAATCATCCCCTGTCGTGGATTCCTAACGTGAGTTCTCGACCCATCAACCGTGCAGTCGCATCAAGTACAGATACCGATCAACCAGACATAAGTCCGTTGAATGTGAATTGAGGAACGAAGTTTTGTCATACTAACGATCTGTCAGATAACCAGAGTTGTAGACTTCATACTGAAATAAGGAGTAGGAGCGTTTAGCGGTGACATTTCCGGTGTTCCGACCGTAGATGAAGATCCCGGTATCAGATTTGCAGTTTTTGATCACTCTTTCAAGCTCGTATACTCGCATAAAGGTGCGCCACACGCGAATATTTTACCGATTTCCACTGCCATTTGTTGACTCGTGACGAAAAGATGCAATTTAGTTGGACCAACTTGTTCCTACAGATCTTGTCAATTAGTGTAATCGTTCAGACGAATGAGCTAACAAAACCGAAGGTGAATTGTCCCTGACTTTGCTTAAATGCAATCTTTCAATTCCCGCATACGCCGTAATAATGTTGAAGGGCCTAATCCAGGGACTAGTGTCATATTCGTTCGAGGTTTACTTGTATTACGACCCGTCCGGCTCCGCTCTCTTAAACAAGACAGGAAAAAAATTCAATGACTTTTAAGAGACACTTTCGTCACTTTAATTGAATCTTGTCATCAGCCACAGCAGGTCCTGTGAGGCGTTGCGCCTAGCCCTACTTCGTGTGGTCATAGTTGATAGCTGTGTGTTATGGGCTCACTCCAGAGATACCAGCCTCCACAGATAGGCATTTAGTTTGACTAAAAGTTCGTCTGAGTAGAACATTATACCTAGGTACTAAATATAACCTTTCTTTATAACGCTTTCTATTTTCTAGTTCATTCTTTGCAAGCAGTGAACGTCACCAGTGTACCCGAGTGCGTGCGGTAGTGGATTTTTCTGAAGTGAAGTGGACTTGTGCTGCGTTTATCTCACTCTGTCCACTTCCTTCGTGGTCCAGTGGCAAGACGCAGCGCAGTGGCTGAATGGGGCTGGAGTCAAGTCTACGAGTACAACAAACGTGGGTGTCGCTAAAACACAAAAAAATAGTCTCCAGTGGGTGATGGTTCGAACCTCGTGAGTAACAGTCACATTTCGAAGAACCCACTGCACCGTGACCCCCCGGTTCACCCATAAATTGCCAACATCCACACCGCAATTTTAACGCATCACGATGGCACAAAGTCGTGTGAATTTGATTTTTTTTACTGAAGAATATGAGCATTAATTTGTAGCTTAATTGACATCACGCTCTTTTTACCCTATACAAACAGCATATCTGGGTCATTTGACTGCAAATGAGACGAGTTGCGGTCGCGATTTGAATGTTGGCAATTAAATATTGTCTCTTCGTCGGAATAGGACTTCTTAGGTCCTTCTTACGAGTTCTGTTACCTTTCCTTTCCACACAATTTAAACGGATTTTTGAAGTGAGAGAAGATGCCCCTGATGCTTCGTACGTCTGCTTATGATCCAACTCATGGGCAATCTACCTTTATGATAATGCCAGTTTGGTTTGCGGTTGCACACAGCCCGGGGTGGCCATTAGGCTGGAAAGCATGCTGTCCGTGACACGCGATATCATACCATTATATAATCATCTCACCATAGTAGAGCGTGGTCACAGATCACGTTATCATATTTTTTTCTTTTCGTTGTGCTTTGGGCCTTGATCTAAAGCCATCCATATGAGTATTGTGCTTTTCCAAAATCGTTTACTGTCTGCGCTTTTAATAGATTTATTGGAATGGTTTTCCTTTCTTATAATCTTTTTTGCAGTTGTTACGCCGCAGTCGGCTGTGGGCTCACGACCTTATTATTATGACTAGTAAAACTTTCTCTTTGGTTGTAAACAACTGCGTAATGCTCGTACCGTCACTTTTTGTTTTTGTCTGTCTGACTTTCCCTTACTTTGATCGGTTGTATCCAGCTGTAATCCAGTCATACGCCTGAAATTCGTGAAGGGCTATATTGACACGGTGTCCGGCAATTTCTCTGGCAAACAGTGGGGTCTGCGCGAACAGTTCTTCAAACAAATTATGCAGTTTTAGAAAATCTTATTCTTTCACGTTCTTGCCAATGCCGCTGTTTTTAATTTTTGCTAGTATGCAGATTATTAATTCTGCTCTGATAATCGAATAATATCTTCTTTTTCTAGATTCAAGAACCATAGGTAGGACAGGTTGACCACGGTTTGGGGCCATTCAATGAGTAGCAGCAAAAGAAACTCGTTGGTTAGTAAGATAACGGACGAATTTAAACGGCTGGAGGAACTCTTCACTGACATCCGATCTTCTATCGCCTCCTTGGAATCCCTTAGACGACGCGCTGAGAAGGCTGAAAACCCCATTGAAAAGGACCCAGCTCTGCTTAATTATGTGAATTTGACAACAGTCAATCGTGTGGTGGCCAGTTTTTCCCTCAGTATCGCGAATTTCGTCGAGAAGCTCTCAGATGAGGTCAGTCAACTGTTTACTGAGACGGCCAGTATTCTGAAACTACTCGACTCGTTGACCGAGGAGTTACAAGAGGCCTGCCACAAACAGATGCAGAACTTTCTTGTCTTCAACGAATTGATTATAGCCGTTAATGAGGTTCGAGAAATACTCATTCAAGAGATGGATCTGACTTGTTATAGTGCCTGCCTTCACATCTCCCCCACCCTTGTACCGCCAGTGGCGCCAGCATTTCATTTGGCCTCCTCTTATCTTTCAGAACGTAGTATAACTTTCTCTGTATGGCGAGAGGAGGTCGCGCCTATGTTTAGTGTTTGTAAAATGTAGGGGCCAAGTCATGTTTCTTATCTGTGATAAAACCCCCAAACCTCTAATTTGTACAGTCCCGAATCAACATTTTTATTGCTGTCAGCATGCCATTGCCTAAGCTTCTTTGACAAACCCAAGTGCTTGCTGGGCGTTACGATGATAACTTATCTGTATTCTATCTGGAGTCGCGCTGAAGCCTAGTATTATTATACAGAGACTAGGATACCCCCGCGAATTTCATCCTTTTAGCACAACGACAACATGCACGTTCTCCTGGATGATTGTGCGAAACTTAGGCTGTTATCTAATAAAACCTGCTGGATTCATGATTAACTAAGGTTCTTGGGCAATCGATGGAATCCCATGCCATTGTCACGTTTAGTTGCGTTCCATCACCGACAGGTCTTGGAAACGCCGCTTAGTTTGTAAAGCTGTTGTGTTCGTTTGCAAAACTGCCGAATGCAGTGTGTATGGTAGATGCGAAAACAACCAAGGCGAGCCTGAAGATAATCAAAAATACTCGTCTATAGGCTTTTTGGTCGGAATTATCTGTCTAGGCCGGTAGATTGTGTACCTCGTTGCCTAGTGGACAGCATTTTCAACCCCGACTAGAGCCTTCTGGTAAACAATTGGCTATTTTTGCACTGTTCGTCAGATCATTCGAGGATCGGAAGAGGTCTGAACGGCGCCTGGCTGCGAACTTTTTAAGGCCAAAAAGATGAAATTCAGCGTGTCGGGAAGGCTGACCACCGCTGTCGTCTCTAAATCACCTTGTGTGATCACATCGCGTTACCGAAATAGTGAGTCGCTAAATAGCGGCAGTCATTGGGGAGAGGCAAAGGGTCCGGCACGTGCATCTGAACTCGTTTGAATCGCTCGCCGGGATCTGGGTAGGCAGTGTTTTCGACCTTGTGCTAGCGGCTCTTCCTCAACTGACAACTTAACGTGTTGCCCCCAATCTCTGAGCCCCTGTGTATATCGGGTCGCACGACCTGTCACGAAATAGTTTGTCAGACGGTGTCATCACTAACACCGGGAAACTGAGTGCGCTCTTGTCCTCCGGATGGTCAAATTTTCGTTCTCCCATCATACTGCGATTGATCTTCGGGTAAACAGTGTGTATGGAGACAAGGAACCTAAAAGAAGCATAGAGTACCTCACTCTGCTAACACGGATGACGCCAGACCTGATGTGGTCGAGGTAACACGTAGAAGGAGTCCGCGCTTGTGCCCGATCCCGCCTCCGGTCTTCTTGAATTTGTCTTGGCAAGGGCGGGTGAGGGGATGGAGTGTGGCAGATGCAACGCAAGTCTACTATTACGTCAAATTTATTCACGCGTAAGTCACCGTCCCTGAAACACTACGCTATGGAGCATACGGTGGTCATCATCAGATGCGGCGGTTAAACTGTCGGGAGAATACTGATGATATGGTTAAGTCTCGTATTCGAAGCTATTGAGTTTCTTCAGTGACATCGTGGCAACACGTGAGCGTGCGTTGTCGTGGAGCAGAATTGGAGCACGTCGATTCGCCAGGGCAGATCTCATTTTCCCAAGTGAAAATGCCTTTGAGTTACTTGCAGTAGACCTCTGCTAAGATGCTTTTGCTAGCCTTCACGAAGCTGTAGTGAATAACACCAGTTGCAGACTGCCAGACTGTTACCATAATCTTCTGCTGACATGACTTCGGTTTCGGGAAATATCTGGACGTTTTGTCGCGAGCAAGCCACTGTCTTGATCACTTAGAGTTACTATCAAAGATCCATTTTTCGCCGACGCTCCTGCTCGATCAGGAAATGGGTCCTTGGAGTTTCGTAGAGAGAGAACACCGAAAACACAGGAAAATGCTGAGCTCTCTGGTTTTTATTGGGCTCACGCGAGGCCCATTTATCGAGGTTTTTCACCTACAAAATTGCATCAAATGACGAAACACAGTTGAAATACTGACGTAAGGTGCATCAAACATTTCTCGGACACTTTGCAATGCCTCCTCTTTGATAATTACTTCCACAAATTCATCATTAAGAGCGCACAGCCGTCATCTACCTTTTTCCTTTTCAAGGCTCTCGTTGCCAACATGAAATTTCGGTAACGAGTTATGTTCTATCTGATCACTTGTAATCCTTTCTCCATGTTCTGTTGATGTTGACTACTGTTTAAGAAGTATTACGGGTGAGTTAGGGCCCGTGCAAGAAGCGTTAACCTATTTCTTCTTTTGTCCATGAAGGGCTTGTACAGTAGATGACATATCGGATGAAATGTGAAAATCAAAATTTGAGTGGGAGATTTAACAGACATTTGAGGTTGTTTCTTTTCCTCATTGAGTTGACCTGAGGCGCCAAATGCTGTTTACTAGAAAAAGTTCAGTTCAGATCAGTGTACTGTGGGCGAAATGGGGCTAAATCCAACGTTTGTTAATGTCCAAGGCATTTCCTACACGAGTAAACGCTGCGGAAAGAACTTATTGTTCGGTCGTGTTGTACTATAAGAGAATATTAATAAAAACCAGAATGTTTTTATTATATATGTTCAGAGAATGGACAATTTTGCTTTGCGTTCATGAAATTGAGGTAAGTGCACTTATGAGGTAGCGCATTACTGTCGAGAAAAGAAGAGCGAATAATGTTTAAAAAATTATATCTTGGAAATCTACTACGTTTTTTACCATAAGATTAAGTAATACTTTTATAAGGCTGTACTTATTTTAACAAGACCGAAACTAACAAGCGTAAGCAAGCATATATAAAAACACCCGAGACATGCCATCTGTCTTTTTTGTTAAACTGTATGCAACACATGAAAAGGAACGGCTAGCTTATTTGTTTTCTCAAAATAGTCGTTGATATTCTTCCACTCGGCTCAGTTTTGTTATCTTAAAATTGAGCCCAGAAGTTAAAAATATACTGAAAACTACTCTGGTATGCATAGAAAAGTGATTTATTTCATTTTCAAAACAAGATATATCCCTAGTTCTTAGAGAAGTCAAAAAACTGGCCAACATTTCCCCTTTTTATACTGAATTTATCTGCAAAAAACGTACAGTACGCAGATATTCAACGCTGAAATATATAACAAAAGACATTTTACAGAAGGTAGCTTGTTATAGAAAGCTCTTTAATTAATCCTGGGCATATTCATTCGCAACTTTTGCTGCGGAGGTTCATTTTTCTCGGGAATTAATTGGTATGACCCAACCAGACAGCTGCATAAGGAAGAATGTATAAAAACTCGTTATTTTGGTAAATGCTTCTAAGAAATGCCTTATTTTAAAGGTTTTTCGTCGTACTGGAAATCCCATAACTCTTACAAACAAATATGGCAGGAGGAAATTTCTCTTAGTGTACAAAATGGTACCTTTACGATTACACCTGATAATTCCATCAAAATTTATTTATAATTGACCGGCATGTCCACACATGAGCTTACGAAATATCTTACTACTGTGAAATCCCGATCGGCAAAATCAAGCGAACGTCCAACGTAACTCAATCAATGTATAAAGGGAGGAAACAACTAGCAATTCTTGTGAAAACGTGTTGGAATACATGCTCCAACTTTGGACTCTACGGTTACACCTATAGCTTTCACTGCACATACCCTCAAAATTTATAAAACGATTATTTTTAGACGTAATTCTACTTGTGCTATTATATTATCTCGTTTTTTGCATGAACAGGCTCCCTCTAGCTTTAAAACTTAAGTTTACCTAGTACGCTCAATTTTCTCGATTTCGAAATTTTCCGTTTCGCCAAAAAGCTGGCATTTCTAAACAACATTATATTACTTGATAAATCGCAATATGCCCTATTTTGAAGGAAGACAATTACTTTACTTCTGTAAGACTTTGGGGAGCGCAACTTGAGCCACTTTTGCGTAACAGGGATCTTCTTGTAAAAACCTAGGATTTCATGAGTTAGGTCACCTACTGTACATTTCAAAATTGTACACCAAGGGCGAGTATATAAGGATAATTACAGAATACACGTAAATTGCTAAGCAATTAAAATCCCTGCCAGCACACGCCCAAAACTGGGCGGGGGTGACGACGGGAGGAAGCGGGGTGGACGACGGAGGGATGGTTAAGTCGTATGTATTATTCCGCAATCGGAAATATTCAGAATGCTGTAGACGGATCTAAAAGGCAATCTTACTCATTTTTTGACTATTTTTGAACTAAAAGTACGTTCTTAGGTGAAATTTGATATTATTTTTACGGATAATTTAATGATATGCATGCCCTCTCTTGATTTTCGACGGGGCGATCCAGGTGTGAGGACGGGGATATGTGGGTTTAAAAACCCGTCGTCGCCCACGCATCACCCCTATCTCCCCAAAATTTCGACGGGGAGATCCGGGGATTTGGCTGATAGGGATGCTGTATACAACACAGTAAAATAGCTACTTCTTTGCATTTTTAAAAGCGAGGCAAAAAATTGGCCAGTATTTTCCGAACAGCCTAATTTTTGCGAAACCCACCAGAGAGACAGTCCCAAGCGATTGGACAGCGTTAGATTAATATAAGAAGAGCGCATTGGAAACGCCTGAAGAAGCACAGCCAAATCCGACTGCCACATTATGTTCACGGGGAAGCTGCTTTGGTTCTTCATATCTTCTCTAGTCTACTCAAGCGTATAAAAACTAAAGACTAAAGCGATTCACAACGGCCGATACTGCTTGCCCCTTCCCTACGTAAAAAACACGCCAAGTTTTCCTTTATGCGTATAAGAGGGTGGCATACGTGGCAGATAAAGCTTAAAGAGGCTGAGGACAGGTAGATAACTTGCGCGCACACTTTCTGAAGATAAACTGATTATAGTTGATGGAAGTACAAAGTACGTTGAGTAGACACGCAATCTGCCGCAAGACCATAAAGTAACCTCATGCTTTTTCCAGTCAGCTCCTCTCTGCCACTTCGCCAAGCAAAATGGTCATCTGATATGGCCTTTTACCAGTCCTTCCGTAAAGCCCCTTAATATTAGCCTACTCGATGCATCGCAGTTTGGCATACTCATTGAAATTCTTAGGAAGACCGTTCCTTCCTATTTGGTTGAGCTGGGGATTTATTGTTGTCCACAGAACCTGTCTTAGTTTCTTTTGGAGGCGTTTTCATCAAAATGTAAAAGTTTATCAAACGTTTGGGCGCCAGCGTGCGCCAAAGCAAATGTATATTTTCATTTTCAACGTTATATGGACATGAGTTTGATGGATTAAATTATAAAGTGGGCCTTCTTAGAACGTAAGCTCATGAAATAAACAGGAAGTGATTCAACTCTTTCCTATTTCGCATTTTTCTCAACACTTCAGCCCTATTTTCTGGCATAAATTCGACCAATACGAAAGTTTTAATTGAACCAAAATTTCACGGTGCTACCAGATTTGATGGCCCCTTTTTCAGCTGCTGAATAAGTTTACCTAAAGACTGATGAAATGATTGGTTTAGGTGTGTAAATAGAACTATATCCGGACGATTTAGCTCACCGATTTGCTTCATCGTCCCTTTTGAACGCTAAAACTTGATAGTGCTCCAACTATATAACTAATCAACACCACCAACCGTTGTCTTAAAGTTCATCTTGCAGTATTACCTGCATCTAACTGCAGTGTTTTTTAGCTACTTAAACGTGCAAAAATAACATAAAATTTCCTTGCCTACGTAGCGAAAATCTGTCTCATCGATACTCGCTGTCCGGTATATGTTAAGGCATCTTATCATTTCCATTCGTAATTTCGGGCAAGATTCTTGCTGATTTTGCTTGGTTTAAAAGCCTACCAATTAGGAATCGTGACATATTTTGATGGCTACGGCGAATGAAATCTGTTACCCTTACAGGAGAGGCCTAATTATCTTCAGAATAAGATGCAATGTAAAGATCTGCTCATGCCCCGAGCTCTGTATTCGATCTGTTTGACTTTCCTGTTCTCGCATGTTTGTTCGCACTTCCTCGCATTTCCTAGCAATAAATCACAGATGTATACGTAGGACTGGTCAAGTGCGGTGGATGAGATCCCTGTTCACAACTGTTCTGTCGATATTTTCTTTTGTGTGTAGTTCAAGGCATCCTGTCATTTTTATGATTAATTTCGGGCAGACTTCATTACTGAGTTCATTTGGTTAAAAAGTCTAATCCTTACCAATCCTGATATTTTGCTGGGTACGTTGCGTGGTTTTTTCCCCAAAAATAGCTTTTGTTAGATTACGATAAGAAGTAGATGTGGTGAAAAGATCGTCCAATGCCCTGATCTCCGCGTCTATCATGTTTGACTTTCCTGTTCTCAAAAGCTTGCTGGTATGGCCTCGCATCTTTTAACAACCAATCATAGACATCTACGTGTGCATGGTCAACGGCGGTTGGTGAGATCCTTGTTTAGTCTTGCCCTCTTTCTCGATTTTCCATGACTGGCCTTGATAGGGCATGCCCGTTTGACTTCTGCTAGTTATTTATGTTAGGCCTTTTCTTTCATTCATTTGATGCACAATCTAATCCTCCTATTGTTGTCATCGACCTGTCCATCCACCTAATCCACACCTAGCCTAGGGGTCGTGCTGTTCAGATCCCGCCCATGACTTTACTAGCACTCAAAACACACTAGACAACAAGGTAGTCCCAGACGTGTAGAAGTATACTGCAAGTGACTTCTTTTCGTATGTTCGAGATAGGAGATGACCATATCATCAATTCTTCAAAAGATCTTACACATGTACGGACAGACTTCAAGTGAAAAGTCAACATACACTCTATTGAACTCAGAATACTATATTTTTTAGTGGAGCTTGTTCTCTCTCTATTATGTGTCCGAAACCGATTACCCACAGACTGGGGTCTGGAATAGGAGGATATTTGAAGAGAGTTTTGTCAAGTCCTTCGTTAACTAACAAAGGCGATAAGCACCTTTGTACACTAGTTATTTTTAACGTTATGATTCAATTGAGGTACGTCTTCGAATTCTTTGCATAATCTTCCCCATCTTATAGGTTGGCAAGAAATAACAGCCAGTCACTAGCTAGAATTACTAGCTCAACATCTTTAGGTGGATAAGCTGAAGTGATTGCGTGAAGTAGAACAGGTAAACTAAAATTCCATGTCTAAAAGTAAGGTAAAAGCTATTATTCGACCATCAGTGTCTATTTTTAGGCTCCTACTTTAAAAGTACAGTCCGGGGAAGAAAGTAGAAAGTGAGAAAATTATTGTCGACTGCAAAAAATTATATTTGGCGAACATACGTAGCTTTCAATAAATTCTCCTCGGACCATTAAATTTATATAGGGGAGAGGGGGTAAAAAGTAAGATGCTGGCAATTATGGTCATCGTTAAAGGCAAATTAATCATGGGAATAGGGTAGGGGTGGGGGCGGATGTAACCGCTGGCCATGCAAAGCTCGGAGCTTGCAGGAGTTTCTTTTGTGCGGACAAAACCGGCTTCTTCAACCGGATTGTGGTTGCTTATGCTGTTGCTAGCAAACGCTGATCCGGGGACTTTGGGTAGTTTGGCGGGACCTTATAAATTACAGGTCATTTTGGAAAGTTGGGTGGCTTTAATAATAAGAAAGGTTTTAGTTTGGAAAACTGCCCTCTTAGTTAAAGTTATGGAGTGAAATAGGCACTGATTTTGGCGAAATCATGAGTATGTAAGTTTATATCAAAGAAATTTCCTATGCTATAAGGTAAGACAGAGCCAAACGTTTTGTCAATATGCATTGTGCTGTGGAAGAATTCCAGAATAAGTAAAAAAGTGGAAAAATTATCCCTTCCAGAACTGGAATATTTTGCCCGAAATTGTTCAGTTGCAAGTGAAGCGAAGTTTAAGGAATCGCATTAATTTTTAGAAAAAAGCAATAATTTAAATTTTAAAAATTTAGTTTAGCTAAACTGTGAAGTTGATTTGCACAAAATGCAGTAACAAAAATGTTTTCATCGCATTTCTTTTTACCACACTGCTCTACGTGGCGACTAATCAAAGTGCCGTCATATGTAACTGCGGAGGTAATGTAAACAAGGCGTTATTTAATGTAAGTCATGTAGAAATATACTTTTTGTAAACTTAAAGCAACGTTTCCCAGGCGCAATTTTAAAGATGACAAAACAGCAACATTTATTGGATCCATGACATTTGGAGAGAGCTTTTCTGTTGCCACCTCTAATTGCATAACGTAAATCACGAATTTATATGCATTTGCGGATGCAAGTACATGAGCGAACTCAACAGACATTGGCTGCCAGAGCTAAGGAGCATTTACCTAGCAGAAAGCAGAATTCCCCCTTCACCGATTACTGACCATCTGCTATACAATGGCCATCCTGTTGACCCTAAAACTTCTTTCCGAGTACTAATTCAAGCCCTAACAACTCGTACATTACGCTACCTCGAGGCAGCCTACATACAGCGGTTCAAACCCGACTTATATAAACAGCTGAAACATGTAGCGAACCTAACTCTGTCGTAGTAGCATTGGTTCCGTGTTTACACATTTCCCTTCCAACTTTTAACCTTAGACCTCTTTTCCCCTATTTCTGTCCATAGTGTTTTAACTTTCTCCCGTTATTGATTAGTCTTTTGGCCATTTCTTATGACCTTGTTGTTTGGATCGAGTTTTCTGTATGAATTCAATTTGTATTTTCTCTTACGTGATTCACGTTATGCAGTGAGAGGCAACAATCGAAGAGCTCTCTCAAAATGTCATGGATCCAGTAAATCTTGCTGTTTTTACCATCTTTGAAATTTTTGTAAGCTTAACGTTCCGCTTATGCATTCTTTAGAAACGGAACAGGCAGAACAATAATAAGTAGTTCAAAAATGGCCATATATGGCCAGTATTTTTTGCATTCACGGGATCGTGGAATTAATCCACTTATGTCAAACATAATTCGTCGTAAAGAGAAAAGTAAGTTCTTTCATTCCCAGTCCAATTGAATCGTTCATCGTCAGGTATATTTAAAATTTGTCAAAGGTCTCCAATTGCAGTTTGACATTACCCTGGAATAGGCTAATATGCACAGCAATTCGTCAGGTTATTACCTACTTAAAGCCCTTTTTAAAGAGGTAACCTAGTATAGAACGTTTTTTTAATAATCTTAGGAATAATAATATCAGAATTCCGTTGCGGACGTTATTTTTTCTCGACAATGTGGTTTGACTGTTTTGAAGCATTTCTAAATATGATCCACCTGGCTATTCTCATAAGAATTGATATCCAAAAACTCATTTTTTGCGGTAAGTACTATTTATGTATATCTTATTTTAAACGTTTTGATGTAAAAGTCGAAAAGAAGCGCAATGTATGAATAAACACATGAAGACACCGAAACAGATAGAAACTATGCCAGACTTTATTGGACGATATTCAATAAATAGTTATCCACTATTGGTAATATGTATAAAATATTTTGACTATGGAAAGGTTCTGTTTGCATACGGCAATTGGTTACATTCTATTTTCAAAGCTGAAAAATTTTTAAATTTATTGTTTTAATTCATAACTATTTTTACATCTCCAGAACATAGGCATTATCGGGAAAATTTTATTCTTAACTAACACTTTGTACTTCATATAAGTCTTTTAATTACTTAATATGACTAATGCTGCTCATTATTATTTCTAAGTTTTCGTAAATGCGTTCAGGCCGGTATGCGAGTAGTGATCAAACTTTTACAAAATGAGGCAAGTTGCATGCAGCATTCGCCATACTGTTAGTTGCGTTGAATAAGCTTAAAGAGTAAAAGTATTTGTTCGCTGTTTATTTATCGCATTTAATAAACGTAAGCACGAACTTTTTGAAATTATGTACCTTACTGCACGGAGATCTGTTGTATTATTTGATGCAAAGGCCTAAAAACCTGGTGATATTTTTCATAAACTGCAGACATAGGCAGATAAGGTGGAAAGGTAGTAAAGTTTTAGTATGTAGGAAACAATGTATGGCGATATAAGCTTGAAATGACCACTTACAATATCGAAAACATTTAGTATGAGTTTGAGGCATGTGGTGCAATGGCCTCTCATTTTTGAACAAAGTTCAAAGGTTAAAAGGCTATTCTACTTAGAAAATTATAATAAACTTGTCAAGAACGATTTCTTCAGCTGAATTCCGCATATAATAAAATTTTATCTTCAAAACCAGCCAAAGGCAACAAGGGCAGATACAAATTTTGAAGGTAATTGCACTCAGAGTCTGTCTAATTGCGGTGCCAATAGCAACCATTTTATACATTGCGGGCCCAACATGCGGGGAAAAATTTATTATACAAAATTCAAAGAAATTTTCCGGCCATACCCCCCTAGGTAATAAACCTTTATATGGAACATGAAAAATTTACACGCTCGCCCATTATTGCCGGGGCTGTTTTATTGCGAGAGTACTCATTCATGTTAATAATAACACCCACATGAAGGAAAATACAAAGGCATTGCAGAACAATGTGTGCTGCCATTTAACGATGGTCGCTTTTCCTGGTAAACAAAAACTTTTATGACATGAATGTTATATTAATCGAATTTGTGACTAATTTCACTTTGAAAAATTCAAATTTTGTGAATATGCGTTTTCGATTATTAATCCTCAGGCCTGTTAAGTAGCAGAAATCTTAGTGAAACGGTAAAATTTAAACAGTTAATGAACGTACGTTCATTGAGCTTGACTTCTTTAACGTTTTCATTGATACCCTCTTAAAACCTTATTCCACTTTGATTACTTCTGTTGAATTGATAGTTTTTGGAAACATATGCTCAAACGTATAAATTCTTTGCCTCCCAGATCCTTGGATGTATAAATGTGAACTTTTTCAGAACGTTACTCAATGGCCATACCAAACTCTTTAAAACAGTTAAAAACCCTTAGCGAGTACCATTTAGGAGAAGACGTATTACGTTCCTGTCGTCTAGCTAGGTCGATAAAGCGAAAAGCCGCAGGATGCTTCTTGACTGATATACGCTATATTTCAGGACACTTTTCATTGCCACATTGAATCCTGCAAGTAATTTTCGCAAATATTGAACAAAAGTGAACCTGTTTACGGCTCAAGGGTTCGGTAAAGATACTGGAAAATTTAACGTCACTGCTAGCCTACACAGGTTTTTTTACGAGTCACCATCAAAATCTGCGTAGCAGAAAAGCAAAGTTCAAAAGCTGAAGAGATGCCTGTCAGCCCAAACGATCTACATACTTAAGTATGCCTTGTGGCATGGCATCCTACCCCTCCTTGAGGGTTTTGTCCTGGAGCAAGAATATTAATCTCACCAGGACATTATAGAAAATATTATCATGATGAAATAAGAAAAGTCTGCAATGCTTGTATGCCAGGTAGCTAGACCGATCAAGCAGGGGTTGTATGGTGATAGTTTATACCTTGAGAACTGCTTAACTCGAATAGTGCGGTTTTCCTTTGCTGCTTGCTTGTTTGTACCTTTTTGAGAAGTCGAATTTATACTTTGATCTGCCTTTAATCTGGACTGGGTTGTCCATGCACATTCTCTGCTTTCTATTCACGTATGACTGACCAGCTGACTAACTTGGCGTTCTCCTGAATGGTATACGCCTAACAGAATACACTCAGCACTGTTGAGGTTAACATGTTTATTTGCTATCGTACCCGGTCTTTGTATGCATATGCGCTGCTTGTGCAGGCTGCGGACTATGCTTAACCCACACAAACAAAATGCTCTGAATTATGTCCTAGTTCGGACACAAGGATTGTACCTGGGCGTGAAATCCTTGAAAAACCTGTGATTTTATGGGCTTTATTTATAGTTCCTAAGAAAACCAAATGGTCTTTGCATGTTACGTTCTGTCGTCTCCTCTAAAAAACTTCGTCCGCCTGTTGGTAATGAAAAAGTAGCATGAATTAAAGAGGTTAAAGTTACATACTAACTACATTACTGGAGAAACTTCTACGTTTCGGCGGCTTTACCTGTGAAGTTTTATGCTCCCAGTTTGTCTATAATTTACCCTTTTCCTGATGGCTTTTAAGCCTGCAAACGCTTTTCTAGTGGTTTCTCCGCAAAATATATAATTTTCCATTCAAATTAACCTCGAATGGAGCAAAGCGCAATTGCGTGGGTTCCTCCTAAATACTTTGAAGGCCACTTTCACCATATTCGTACAGTACAGAAATGTACATTGGATGCGAAGGTGGGAATTCCTAACTAGTGTTTGCAGGATCGTGGTTTTCTCGTGGAAGGTAATATCCTGGGAACACTTATCTGGAAATAGTTGTAAGTTAATAAACAAAGGTACTATATTGGTCTTTTTGCGATGATAGTTTTCGATTTCACCTTTAGCTGTATGAAAGGGGGCACCTTTTTGGAAATAAATACCATGGGTACCATCTAGTGTTTCATTATTTGTTGGATGCCTCATGAGAAATAGAATGAATTAAAAGGACGTTATAAATATTTTAAAGAGGCTGAATTCTCGTGAAGTGCCAAAACGAATCCCCTATATAACCTTGCAGGCTTCTGCTACACACATACGTTGGTATATCTTGAGGCAACCATAAATTCAGAAATTTAAGAATTAAGGAATTTATAGAAATAAAGCGAATTTTTATCCGTTATTTAGATTCACAAAGAGGTTTCTGCGCTAAATATATTCAATATATGACATTCCAATTAGTTGCTTTCTATTCGTGAGGTTTGGAAACGAGCTATTTTGGGTTATCAGGGTCTGTCCATCGTGATAGTTACATGTTTTTTGCTGGCTTCTCCTGTTTTTGCCCATTGAAATCGTACCCTTAACAGTTGCTCTGCGACCAATAAATGACCACACTGCCCCAATTGCCAACCGCGCCAGCGTTTGGTAAATACACTTTTTTGAGGCTAGCTTTTAGCTATCCACGAGATAAACCAAGGAGATTGGGATGTTCTTCTCTTTTCTGGGCATTCTTATCCCGGACTCAAGGCTTGCGTATTCATTTACTGAAGGCATTTCGTGCAGAGAACTAAAAAAGACTTTACCCCGAGCAAACAAATGGCAGTCGGCGAACTAATGGTCTTGGTCCAGGTGGAGAAGGCGACGCAAACTCCTTGCATCTGCGGAATGTCATTATTAAAGAATATGAGTAAGGAAACGATTGCTATGACAACCAGGTCCGCAGGTCTGGAGATGACGGCACATGACTCTATAAGTTAAGTATGCCAGTAAGAATCACATGACTCTGTGAAGGGGAGGTATCAGTGGAAATTCAGTATCCATAAAATCCTAAACCATACAATTAGTTGGCATTTCTGGTGAAATTTTTCGGTCGTTAGTATTACATTAATGAACGTTGAGCGCAAAGATTGCATTGCCATTCCCGCAAATTCCGCAAACGTGAAAACTACTTGCTTACTTCAATTTTTATAGTAGGCTGAATATTTACGGTAAAGAATAAATCAGAAGACAGAAGAAGGCTTATCTTTGCCACTTCTCACAGTATGAACTAAAAATACTAAGAGAGTGATTTCTTTGCCCACTAGGTTTTGCTCGGGAGAACTGTGTCTATAGGAGTTTTATTTACATAGTTATGTTTTTAATTGGTTGGTGAACAATTAAGGATTGGTTACGGGACTCACTCGTCCCTTTCTTCCATGGTGTCGTACAAAGACTACTTATCCAAAAATGTTGAAAAAACATTTGGTTTATACAGTTTTCGCATGGGTAAAATTCAGGGTAATGGGGACAGAACCGAGGCGAATTTGAAGGAAACAAATGCTCAAGCTTTAGGTAACAGTTTTTGGGAAAGATGTGTGATCAACAGAATGAGTAATTGGCACACGTTGATGAACGAGTGATGCATGTAATTATCCCATGAATATCGATGACGGTGTGCGTGAGTAGGCGAATGGTCCATCAAGTGTAGGCACCTGCAATCAATTCGGGATCCGCGGATTTTGCATCCTGTAAATAATGCTGCCCTTCCGCACCCGTTATTTTTAGATGGCACTGAGTTCCAGTATAAATTTCAACTTCAGGCAAATGAAAGTCCAGTATCGAGGATAGTGGCTCCTTTACATCTAGAACTACACTGATCACCCTCGACCGCGGGGGTTACGTTCCAGAATCTCCGAGAAGATTGAAAGGCCGCGAATTAAATACCATATATATATGGCTACTTTATATATTGTAAGTCCTTATTAAACTTCGCACATTCGCATTACCATTTACACCACAGTTATACAACATAAACATATCATTGATATACTAAAAGTAAATATGCGGATTATATACCCCTTGGAGTTTTTATTTTGACGCATAATACGGCGAAAAAGTCTACCAGATATAAAAATATACAGTTTCCATAGCAAAAATGAAACTACCAACATATGTTTATATATATTGTGTATAAAATTAGGGAACAACCGAATTCGCAGAAGCCGAAGCGCGGGATTATCGTACTTTCATGTACTTGTAAGTAGCATTTTAAGGCCACGAGCAAGCTAAAAATATAAATAAGATTACTTCGGGTCATTATTTCTTTCCCGACCAGATCGAACGATCTCCGATAAAGGTGATACATATCTACTCCATACTGTTCGTATATTTTGTAGGAGCGAAGCCTTTAAGATAATTGATAAGGTCCCGCCAAACTACCAAAATTCTCTGGGTCAGCGTTTGCTAGCAACAGCAGAAGCAAACGCAGTCTGGTTGAAGAAGCCAGTTTTGTGCGTGCAAAAGAACCTCTTGCAAGCCCCGAGCTTTGCATGGCCACGGGTTTCGTAACCGCCTGCATCTTTTCACGCTTTTCCCCCTTCCACCTTCCCCCCTCTCCGGACTCAGCAAATTTACAGTGCCGCACAACCAGCTGAGTGCTACCAACTCTACCCTTCCTTTTATTCACATGACCAATTTGCCTGTAACGATGACTATAATTGCCAGCATGCAACATTTTACCCCCTCCTTATATAAATGTAATGGCCCGAGGAGAATTTATCGAAAACAACGTATGCTAGCCAGGTATTTTCTTATGTTGTGGAGGAATTGTAGTGCCATCTGTAGGGCCGATATGTGCGAGCGTTCTTATGCATCTTGTCCAGAGTTCTGTTTGGTAGTGTTGCCGGTTGGATGAGAACGCGCTCTGGCCGAAAAGCCTTACAGTATTTACACTACCAATCTTTAACCAACTATGTGTGGAAACCGTACAATGTTTTGGAAAAATTGTAATCCTTTTTTATTAGGTCACGGCCCTTTAACAAATCATCAGGTATTGAAGCATTTGTAAAACATTTCTGATTTTAGTAGTTTTATTGTATGTTCTTGATTCTGACGCACTTCCAGGAGTAAATTTAGCAGTTTTTCCTATTCTTTTAAGAAAGTTTTGCTCTTAAGCTCGATACCCGAATTGAGGTCGCGAGTTTGAAAGAAAAATAATTCATGGTATTGGCAATGACGTGTAATGTTAGTTAATAAATGGTTGCTTCCCAGTAGGCTATCAGGCAAAATGTGTGAAGGTTATATTATTCACATGGTTAGAGGAATAAAAAGGATAGACCAAAGTGAAACTTAAATAGCTTAAGTAGCCTATAGGAGAAGTGAAACACGATTTTTTCACTCGTAAAATGTCCATTTTAGCTACATCTTTGCTATACCACGCTTAGGCGATAGCATCACCACCACTGTTGGGACTGTAAAGTTTTTGTTAATTCATCAAAATACAACTCCTAATGGCTTCTAATACAGTAAGCCAGAATGTAGCTTTACTGATTCATCAGAAGTAAGGGAGGTCCACTTGAAGGACAGACAAAAATTGGGTGGATAAAGCTGCAGACTAGGCAGGACTAGGCTTTTAGATAGAAATCACATGGTTTGTCAATCAAGCCACAGAGGAATGATAATTGTTACTCTGACGGAATTTCGTTGCCAACTCTGAAATCCCTCTCTTTTTTCCTTAACATAGGGAGTCGTGTCAGTCAAGCATGCATAATGCACGAGGCAGTCGTACTCCACAAACCTGCAGATGGATAAATATGCGCAACTAACGGGAGAAGATGGGGGAAAAATCACTACCAAAAACATGCCTTGGCCAAACATTGGAGTAAAGTGCATTTAATTGTTCGCTGGTTTTTAGAAAGGATGTCAGAATAACACAAAAGAGAGAGATTTGGCTTGGCCTACAACTAATGAGTAACGATACGACCAAGTAAGCTTAACCAGGGGTATAAAGGAAGACAGGTTCCGGTAGCAAGAATATGACTACGGAGAACTATTTTGCATGGAATATTGGATTAGTCAGAGAATATTGAATTTCCCGCACTACAGGAATTTCAAATGGTAAAGGGAATTCTGTTGTGTTCTGTAGTAATAAGCAACTCAAGAAAACAAAGCTTTTGCATGTCCGTGAATGAAAACTCCCTCAGAAGTTTGGTTTATCTTTATTTACTCCTCGATCGGCCCAAGGCCAAGAGAAGCGGCCAGTCATTCAAAATCCTGAGTGAATGTGACAGTTTTCACTTTGAAAATGGTGAACCGGCAGCATGAATTAAAATCTGTTGCGGTGAGGTACTTCAAGTTCGCAATTTGTTTTTCTTAAGTCAAAATAAACAGCAGTTTACCAAGCGTAATAAATACAGGAAAGTAAATGGTTCTTCTCAAAAGGATTCAATGAATTCGATGTTAGTTACGTTTCTGCGATGATCGTTCACCAGCTCCTGAGTGTAATAGGCTATCAGAGAGCAAGGAAGCTGGTTTATATAAATCAACCCTGCAGTCTTAAAAAAGACAGTTCGAAGGTCAGGATACACGAAGTTGAGTATAAAGAAACGACTACAAGAGATATTATGGAAAGGACTAATTTACATTAGGTAAAATTATTTTGCCTGATTATGAATCAGGCAATACTCTGGTTAATAATGGACTACTGAAAAAATATCATGTTATTATGCCGTTTCAACCATCAGAATCGTCGAACCCATTACCTAATCTCGTAATTAATACTCTTTAATGTAATGTGGATTACAATAAGCGTGGAATGAGTTCAAATACAGAGTTTGATCTTAAAATACTTCTTGAAATTGTGCTGGAGCTAGCTTTGTGGTTTGGATGCCACAGTGGATGATGCATTATGTTCTGCTGCTTTTTATGACCACACTGCTATTCATGGCTGAAGGGCATAGTCAAATGCTCGTAATTGGCTCTACAAAGTCCCACATAGAAAAAAAAAACGAAACTACAAGGCAACCTGGCTGAAATCCTAGTTAATCGAGCAGTGATGCGAGTGTTATAGTATGTTAGCAAAAGTGACTGCCTTATCCATGTTGGAGCTTGTTGTCGCAAGTCAACCAGCATAGGCTGTTCAACATTGAGCGGTTTTCAAGTACAAAAACTGCGGCATTCGAGGGACATTCTGTTTTGTAACTTAGTAAGTGTACAATATTTTTAAGGTGAAAACTGGTATGGAAAATACTTCAAAAGCTCTAGGCAGCAATAGCATCTTGAAGCGGCACGCCTCCCTTTTGCGGACACACATTGTTCAACTTTTCATTAGCAAACATCTACGTTGGACGTCTGCTAGATGCTTTTTATTGGCTAAAATAAATTGCAGGGTATGAAACCCGTGAGGGTGACCCAAGAAATGAAATGCTTGTCTGGGAATAGTTTAATTTTTAAAGAGTTTACCGGTCGATGCAACCCTTGAATATAATTTGTTTCTTGTATGCTTAGACCCACGTTCAAAACTTATTTGCACTTTATCGTCTTGTCTATGCTTTGGCTAGGGTTTAACTATTTGCAGAGAGAGCTTTCGAATAAATTCGCTGGAAAGACTAAATGAACACCCTTTGATTATTTCTTCTTGCAGTAAGAAATTTGCTTAATGCATTAACCGAAAGCAAATAAATTTTAATTAGCATCCGAATCCTCAACTGCGAGAGCATTTGAAACAAGAAACACAAAGTTCATCGAAGACTTCTTGTCTTAGATTATATGACGTTTATATAAAAAACTAAGACCAGAAGTCTTTGATGAACTTCGTGCTTCTTGTTTAAAGTGTTCTAGCAGTTGAGGTTTCAGACACTGATTAAAATGTATTTGCTCATAATAGATTATATGACGTTTATATAAAAACTGTTATGAGTTTCGAAAATACTTGCATGATTTTAACAGTGCTAATGGCCAAATAATCGGAAGGAGGTAATAGCGTACTTCCTTTGAAGTGTTCGTCTGATCTTGTGCTATGCGGTGCGCCTAAATAAAATTGTTTCTGCTATAGAAACAGCAAAAATTACGATCCTATTTGTCAGCAGGCTTTTTCCTGGAAGTAAGGTTCGTGAGGCAGAAACACTTTTGTTGAAGCATAAATTGTTAGCTAATCGTGATCCGTGACCGCATAAAATGTCGTGACTTGAGGGTTAGAAATATTGTGATGGAAATTAAGCAGCCATTACCTCTTAGTTCAGAAGAAAGTGACTGAGCACGCAATGTCTGTCGCCAGAAGTCTCGAACCACACAATCCAAAGTTCACATCTGCGACACAATACGACTATAAATCTTAACAATTTCGGAGCGAAAATGAAATTTCTGGACCAGATTTTGGGAAGAGATCGCCTTAAAGCAGCAGTTAGAATACTTTCCCCGGACTGGGGCTTGTTGTGTGCAGTTTATCTTCAAATAAAATGTGCAATCTCCTCGTCGGTCTGCTCGTTTACTGTGATTTACTATGCAATATCTTTCCAGCAGAGTGTTGAAGTAATATAAATGTTTGCCTTGTAATTAATGGAAACATTTGAGTTTTAAGGAATTGACTCCAATCCTCCTAAAAATTGTTTGTTAGTATTTGAAATTTAATACACCAGCGAAAAAAAGATCATTCTAACGCGAATGCTACACTTATAAATTCGGACTCTTTCAATCAATACTTCCAGTTATACTTGAAAATGTAGTTGTTATTTGTGTGTTCAAAGTAAACTCTTTGCTCTTGCATTACTAGCACGGTTAATTTAACCCAGCGATTAAGATGTTTCCTCCCAGTCAAATCAAATTGCCAAACGGCTGATTAACAATTTCTGGCAGAGAATTTCAACAACACAGACCATGGAAATACGAAGAAGCTTCTTTTTATTTTGTGAGTGTTCGTCGATAAAGCTAGAGTTTGGACAAACCTTTACTTCGGATTGCAAAAAATCCTCCACCATTATGTTAAGCACAAACGCAAGGTTACTTTCACACTATCCTAATTAATCATATTAGACAAAAACAGCGGTGGATTGACAATCCAGCACTCTTGCTTCTGCTGATCGAGGACTATAACATATTGCTGCTTTGTATGCTAGAAGTCAATAAGGAGGTCGTCGAATACCTTACTTCACTGGTGAAATACTCAAAGACAATATATGAATATAGAAACCGCCTATTCCGGAATCTTATGTCAATTGCCACTTACATAAAATTCAGTGTTGAGGTTATGGTAGGGTTTAAGTTAAGTTAAGAGTCAGGGTTAAGGACAGCGATATGACTCGATTATATTTACCCGTAATGGAATTTCACGCGAAGCTTTTTGTGTTAACTGGTTGGTGAAAGGTAGGGGGTCCATATTCATGTGCCCTACCGGCTCAACGTCCTTGGATAGGTCTCGTTGCGCAGGTGGCTAGTGCTGGTTGCACCTCACGGCCTCGATCAGCTCTAAGATCTTCCAGTTTTCCACGATTGACTTAATTGTCGTGCAAAGATATGCAAAACGCCGGTAAATATGAGGTCTTAAATTATAATTTTAGTTATTACCGGGGAACGAATTTTTCAAATTGGGTGAACTAAAAATTTAGTCGGTTCTTCGCAAGTCCGGTTATTCCTGTGTACTATTACAGATGCATTTGCTTGCTGAACAACTATTCGAGTTTTGGAAATAATTCCACTTAGTGCTAGACATAAAGAACAGAATATTCGTTTGTTAAGTTGCTTGTGAGAAGACCACTTATGCTGATGTTAATACAAACATTCCTCCATATTCATGTTATCGACTCAAGAGTTGACACAGTGTCGTTTCAAAGTAAGTCCTATATAGCAAAATGCTCACCTCCTACGTTCCTTTCATAACCAGTGGCAAAGATTCCGGTAATCTATGTGGTAGGTTGTTTAGTTTAGAACAGCAGCGAATTTTATTTTGGTGGTTTTAAGTTACGTTAAAACCAATGCCATTTTCTCGGAATTCGAAAATAGTCTAGTATGCAGTACAGCAGGCGACGCATTTTTAAATAGAGCTCCTAGAATGCTTGTTGTCTGACTTTACTAAATGCCTTAAAGCACATCTAGTCACCGCAAGAACAGCCCAGATTTATTCCGCCAGTTCCAACAGTGACAAAGCCGCCGCTATTCAAGAGGACATAAAATCGACGTCTACTAAATCATTAATTCTATCTTGGTGTGAAATTTGCTGCTGGTTTGCGTATAGATGTGGGCGGTGTCCATTGCGTGACACTATCCTTCAGAGACATTAGAAAGTTAGCGGATTTTTACGGTAGATAGAACGATAACATCCATTCAAAGACGCTTTATATACTTTCTTCTCGACCTGCATTGTGTGCACTGCTTTTCAAAAGGGCAACGCGGTTTTTTGAAAAGGATTGCATTTGCATACGGTTGGCATTCCTGATTATACCTGAAGGCCAGTCCAGGGCCTCACCCTATTGTTTTCTTTTTATATTAAATAACATACAAATGTATTCTTGACGTAGACTACTTTACTTGTCTATTTTAATCTGATCACACCTTTAAAGCTAGCATTGGTATTCAGTATTACACGGGAATAAGAACCCGCGGCCTTAAGCTAATTTTCAGAGAGATTAGCGTAATGGTTAATCCTGGAATTAGGATTAAGTCTAGAGTTTGACTTGGGCTTCCTTTTTAGAGCATTTAAATAGAAGCTATTGCTATTTTGGACATCTTGATATAGAGTGACTTTTAAAACACTGGAAACGTATTGCTCTACGCAAGGATGCTGCCACGACAGGTGTTTTTACACTACAATGGAGGGAATTTGGAGTTTGGGCAACTTTTGCGGTTATGGTTAGGCAGATTACTATCTTTAGTTAGCGTTAGGGTTAGAATTAGAGTAATAATTGTTAGAGTTAGCGTTTCTCTTTCATCGTTGTGATCATGTTTGGGCTTTACGTTAAAAACGCCAATGCATATCCCTCGTGAAATTGAGCGCAAGGCAACTTGTAGTATGGGACGCACTTATATCTGTGTCCAAGGAAGGCATGTTATCTCCTGTTCAGGCAGCCATCATAGCACAGGTTCAAGATCTAATTTAGGCAACAACCCTTTCGTCTAGGCACAACTTCCTGTGAGTGTAGTAGTTTTACGTTGGCAGAGTGATAATGTCAGCACAGTAGTGAATGCTCAGCCGAGTTCCTGGTGCAATGTAAAGACCTCCAAATCAGTGTAGAATCCTCGGAGAATCTGGTTGCTTGTTGATGTTTTTAGCTGAAATTGACGAGAGATTAAAATCTCATCCAACCATTGCAAGAGCATCGTAGACAGGCAATCTCGCGGTGGTGAGATAATAGGGCAGTCTTTGAATATTCTCTAAGAAACACTATGAAATTCTGTGATATGGCATGAGAAACCCGCTGGCACGCAGGCCAGAGCTCAAATAAATGCCATTATTGCTTTGTTAAATATTCCCGACTTTTACACAACATTTATAGTCACTCTCTTTGATGTACGTTTTAAAATTTGTTTTTACTCTCTTTCCTCCAGGTCCGTTTTCTTTGAGTGCACTTTAACATTTGCAAACGGAAGCATCTTCTCCCTTTTCTAAATTTTCTCCATACATACACATCTAAAATCGCTGATAAAGTAACGCGGTAGTTTGCATGAAAGTAGATTAACTACCTCATGAAATGTATACCTGAAATGTGTTATCGATTGAAACAAATTCCTTAATTATGATTGTAATAGTGGTTGTCATACAGACTAAGTTTAAGATATTTGAGTCAAGTCAGTACGCCCGATTTTGAAATTTTCTTTCTGACCGTCTGCAGAAAACATACTCCGTCAAAATGGTACTTCAGTAGTATGCACTGACCTCCTTTATTTTTAATGTTGTAATCAATTCAAATATATTTTACAAAGGACATACTCAAAATATTCTTTTTGTACTTCGTTGGTAGCAAATTACACCTTTAAAGTTTGGACTTTAAAAAAAGCATCTGTCGATCTTAAAAGAAACCTTCATAATGTATCGAGTAATTTTTACCCTATCGGCCGTTATAATCGGTCTTAGAAAAATCACACGTATTTTTTGTCCCGGATTTACTAGGAACAACCTTCTGTTCTCTTAACCATCCTCAGTGTGAATGGGCGGTTCTTTAGTCTAAGGAGTCTGTAATTTAAAACTTTATTAAAGCTGATGTGTGTCAAGCATCCATGTATACTCTGGATTTTAGTGCAAAATCCAATCCCAAGTGTACCATTTTCCGTTCTTGAATGATCGACACCCCGTACCTTTGTTCTGCTTTTAAATGGACAGGAGGAGAATATTTTGGTTTTTTAGGTGCTGATTGTATAATTTTTGGAAATCTCTTGTAGGGTTGATAAAGCGTGTTATAAGATCATGGAAGCATGACATTCAACGATTTGTCATGAAGATACGATACGAACGGCTGACGACGACAGGTAAACAAATAATGGCTCTTTACACCTCTCCTATCCATATCGGTAACGCAGCTCACTTGTTAATTGTCTAGCAGATCAAAATTACCGAAAAAGAGAAGAGGAAATGAAATTGATCATTTGGGTTTATTGTTCAACATCAGCCAGCCATTATTAAGTCTAAGTGGTGCAGTACCCGAGGTACGAGTCTGTGACCTTTTGAATGGAAATCTAGCACTCTAACTCAATTAGCCATGAGTTTTTTGCTGAAGCCTTTATGACCAACTTTCTTCAAATCCGTGTTGCGAAAAGGTTGTGCTTACCATAGGTTAAGGGTCAAGCTTAGCTGTAGTATTTGTGGTACAGCATAGGCAGGTTAGTTAATTTTCTTGAAGCTTTTCAGTTTGTTAGAAATGGCCAGCTGTCATCCAAAATATTTGTGCCGGAGGTGCTTGCCGTACTGTAGGTTTAGACACAAGGATACTATGAACGATGTTCGCGCGTTCGGGAGGCGAGAGGGGGGCATGCGAAGGAAATTGCTCAGTGGAAGTGATATTGAGGACAAAGAACATTTCAGATGAAGCAAACAGATTTACCGATTTTGCTGGTTTTTAACAGTGAAAAGTTTAAAGTTTCCATGAACTGGTAGGACCACAACTATTCTCCAATAAATGTAAAGGTTTGGATTCCAGGAGATTCCAGGAAAATTTTTCTGAGCTTTCAAACTCGTACAGGAGTTCAGCGTCAGAGATAACAGTGAAGTGCGTCATTGGTTGGTGTACACTTCGTACTATTGCTCTTCCTTTTTGCTGCTGCTATCTCTGTCAACGAACTCCTGTACGATTCTGAAAGCTCAGAACAATAAACAAACAGATCCAGTGCACGACCAGCCTTCTTCTTTACACATAAATTTCTGGCCAGTGTTCGATGAATACCATGCTGACTTGAATAGACGACTGCCCTTTAGCGGATGTCGTTTTCGGACAAAGGAAGTACTATAAAGAAGGGCTCAGAAGAGGTTTTCGACTCCTGCTTATCTATATTTCAGTGCGTAGGTTTTTTCGAACCTTTTATATTACTGGACTGAAAACTGTTCATCTTGCCGTCACTGGCCCTAGATAAATTCACCTAGAACGAATCTACCGCTCGTACAAAGAACCTTAATGCTGTCGCGGCTCACTTTATCCTTGTACCACATGCTAGCCTGGTTGATAACCTGTTTTTTGCAGCACATGAATCCGAGGATTGACGCTCGCATGAACTTCAAAGTTTTGAGGGTTTTCAGATGGTGTTTAGTTCTTCTTTGGTGGGAATGGGCTGGCAGCAGTCACCGCGCCGTCACACCCTTACAAAATAACGATTTTTTCTTACATGAAAACAGCCCTTAATTTCCGTTCGAAAAGCGACTCCGAATATTGCACTGATCCCTTCTTTTTAAGGTCTATGTGTTTATGGAAATGTGACTTGGGGTGTTTTGAAATCTTTTCCTCTCACTTAAGAGGGGAGTAAACTCATTGTTTCGGAGGAAGGTTTATGCAACCATGAAGCCGTGAGTCCCATTGACGGAATTGTGAATGAGACCCATGTTTGGTCTCATAATTTGGGAACAAATCAACGCTTACATGCCCCAATTTACAGATATTACCCTTTGAACTCCTTCCCTGCATTACATATGTTCGATGTAATTGCAAAAACTGTAAGCAGATAACAATATAGTAAGAACTGCAGCATAATTTGAGAAAATGTCACAGATACTCTCTCCTCTGTATGCCGTAGAAAGCAAGATTTTCCTTTTTGCATTACACTTCAGTTCCAATGTAGGCTCTGCCAAATTTATAACGCTTCCATGTTTTCTTAACTTAGCGTTTCGTTTCTTTGTTCAAATATAATTTACAAACGAAAATAAACATGCCACTACGTCTCATAGGCTCCAGATCACCGAAAAGCACTCCAAATCCTTACATTCTGCACGGCGATTTGACACATGATAACTCACTTTGCGACGCATCTACTCGGTAGTTACTCTGGAGCAGAACTAAACGGCAGGCAAGACGAAAAATCAGATCGCGAAGCGATGTGCATGGATTTGTGGTAGGTGTATATGACAAGACAGATGCGGAGAATTCTGCCCACTTCTAGTATCACTGGCATTACGCACTGACACAAGCAACTGTATCCCCCTTCAAAACAATGGCTGCGAAAAATTGCCCGGAGCGAGCGCCCATTTTCCGCATTTGAATGTAAACGCGCCCATTGTATGTTTGAAAGTGGATTTTTGCACGACGACCGTGCCTCTTCTACAAAAAGCGCAGACGCCAGCAGACGCAAGACAAAGCAGGCTTGTTGAGCGTGCGCGTGTAAAGACCGCCCGGCTAGGTCTTGGTGAGCATACGCACACCTGCAGGGGTGCACAGGCGCAGCACGTAATTACTGTTTCATCAATGATACAATAGTTGCAGAAGACACAGGAAAAGTAAAAAATTGCTACATTACATCATGATCAGCGCTAAAAGGATGACACTTAAAGCCACTGATGCGGCTCCCTCAGTCTCGTAGAGGACCATGTTACCTCATTGAATGACAACACCCAAGCCCTGACGTATCAGCCCTTGTACTGGCTTAAGAGTGTGTCAGATTTCGATCTTTCACTTGAAATTTTTCCTTCGTTATGCGCGGAAATGCCTCACTGAGAGGAGAATAAGTAAAAAATGTAATTTTCGTTGAAAATAGTGAAGGATCAGTTAAAATTTGTCGTAAGACTTTTGCACAAAAAACATTTTGATAAAAACTGACTACTTTCGGTTTCAGTGTGGAATAAAGTTGCATTTTAAACAACTCAAATGTTTGTAAAGACTTTTAAAGATGAAATACATTGTCTAATCGAGTGTTAGAGGTTAAAAATACATAATTTCCTGTGAATTTAGGCAAGACGAAATATAAGGACGTTTTAAGAAAGAATGATTGGAAATACATATTCAAAAATACATATGTGTAATAGCATCATGTAAGAGATGGGGTTTTAAAATGCACATTTGGTAGATGGATTGACACACTCTCCAAAAAAATCGGCAGACTAGCCCATATCAACAGAGATGATGTTTCATGCATATAATTCCCAAAAACTCACCTAAATAATTGTTTCTATTTTAAACGATATCGACAAAACGTAGTTAGTGTGTCATGACCTTTGTCAGAGTTAAACTTGTTGGACAGCATTTTTAAATTGGTTACTTGTTGCGCAGGCCTTTATATGATTCTGTGCTGTGAAAATGATTTTTGTTGCGTCATTATTTTGATTGTGTCCATTAATTTTTTTTCCAGTCTGGTCTTAATTTACGACCAAGCGAACCACACGCAGTCCTGACAGCTTCTTTAGTGTCTTCTCGAGTCTTCTAACGCAAGGAAGCCGCATGCAATATTTTATAGGTTATTAAGAGCAGCAATCACATGTTTAGGCTTTAATGTGCCCATCGGATAAGTCGGAAAGATTAATGACATTATCACGACATCGAAAAAATAGACAGACACGCATATTTTTGAATGAAGGCATGGCATTATAGGATCAAAATCAATTATAGTACGACTATCATAAATGCACCAATTTAGGCATTCGAAAAGTCCGGAAAAGGCATTTCAGTATCACATAATCGTAAAATGTAAAATAGTCCATATTCGTTTTTTATTGAAAATTGTCTTCGTTTATAGTTTATAACCCATTTGGACGCTGTCTGAACTGAAGATACTTCAATGATCTGACACCGTAATTGTGTGCCAGTTCCTTGATGAATTCCACTTTGAATCGTTCTAAGCACATCCTGCACGAGGAAAAAGAAAAAGAATCGATGTAAAAACTGGCATTTATGGTTATTATTTGTAAGGGGTTTACATCCTTTGAAAAATGGAGTAGCTTTTTTGTAGAAATTGTTATCAATTCAGTACTTATGTTTGGATTTTACTCGTAAACTTGATTTTTCATAAAAGCCTGAGAACAGTTTGCGACCTACCGGAAAAAGGGTGAATTCCGAAATCGTGAGACATCCATACTTGGGGAATGTGGAAGATGAATGACGAAGACCTCTGGTAATACAAGAAAACGATAGCCAAGAGCGTCAAGAAGCATTGCATAGGCGACTTTATTCCATCCGAAGCCCAAAAACCTTGCGTCAAATCTGGCGGCAGTCTTTTTGACGACCACATATGGTTCGAAATCTGCTTCCCATTTTACCTGAAATCATGTATAGATTTATAAAGAGCCTCCTGGAAAATTTAGTTCGATAACAGACTAAAGCAATTAGTAGAAAAACGTAATGGTGCTCTTTTAGCCAGTTGATCACTTTTGCTCTTAGTTTCTTTTTGTATTACGATAATTTTGTCAGGTACATTGCATACCTCCGTGAACTAGGTCTTCCAAAACACGCCTACACAGATCCATAAACAGACAGAAGAAAAAAAAGCTCTCTCAGGAAAAACAGTTTGTAGAAGGATGCAACGCTATCTGAACATCATTTGCATGACCAGTGTTCAATGATGAGTGCTGCTATTATGAACCCTTTTAACCATTTTCCGGTCTGAGAACTAAGAAATCTTTTGACTTACTTTATATTTACCTTAAGTGTATAAACTTGTCCTAAGTATGGCTCATTTAGTCCGGTAAAAAGGTCTGTGCAAAAGCAACCCATTTGCAATAACGGTAATTATCAACAGTAAAGAAGTCAGACTATGACTTTGGAATACGTTATGAGGCCTCCACAAATGGCAAATATTTACACATCTCCTACTCACCTCATATGGGACAGAAGAGTTGTACCAGTGCGTATAGTTTGTTGCTTGGTGACCAGCTGGCCATACGTCAATGCGAAACGGTTTGACAATACCAGTTTTTATCTGATTCAGCAGTTCAATTTTATTAATGGGGAAATTGATTTGAGTGTAGAAAGTCTCGAAGGCTGGTATTACATATGCAACGGGTCTTGAATCCTTCTCCCAGGTAACCTTTGTCCTTGAGGTCGTGCTGGTTTTTATTCCTTTATTTTGGCTGGTCTGTTTTTCGTCCTCTAAGTCATTATCCTTGAAACAAATAATAAGACGTTTAGTTAAGAAGGCCATGCGAGGATGCGCATATTTAAGCAGCAAATTGTCCTTGATTGTCAAATAGGTTTGATTTGCGACTCACCTACCAACAACTCGTTTGTCCGCTACCTACGCTTACTAGAAAAATCACAGGTTGGTTTTTTGAATCAGTTTTAATTAATGGCGGCTTGTAGAAGTGTGAGTTATGTTACCCAGCTTCGGAATAACAGGGGTAAATTGACCTTGAACAATGCGAAATTAACAATCTTATGTCGGCTTAGTCGGTGGTTTTTGACAACCATATGATTGTGCGGTGTGAGTCATCGTTCTAGACTTACAGGGTTAACATGCATGCTAGTAGATTTTCCGCTTTAATCTTGATGCCTGATCTTTTGCGTGTAATTCCCTGCATGTTTTTATTCAAAGCATTACCAACTAAATCCAGTATGTGCTCCGCTGAATAATTCGTCCAGACCTCCTGTACCCTTCTTAAGTCAGAGTGTGCATAGACGAAACAGAGCCACTTGGGAATCAATGAATGAGTTTCGCTCTTAGTGACAGTATTGATTAGTCGAATTCCCGCGGATAGTTTTGGGAAAGATGCGTCAGGTCAATAAAGCCCATGCCCAACTATCATATTCTTCTCTTTTCAAAGTAAGGGATATTGTTACTTTGACAGACAGAATCAGCCGAGGTAGTCATATAGCAATATGAACCTTTTTATTGCATACACGATTAATGGATATAAAAAGTACATTACTTTATCGACGCAGATAAAGAAGAGGAACATTAATAGTCTGAACGAAAAATGACTTTAAAATTCTAAAAATATGCACCAAAAGTAGTCATTAGATCCGGAAGTAAAATTGCCTATCACCAAAATATAATTCATAAGTCAAAAAAATTCGTAGCTTTTAAGATTTATGAGCATTATTTGACTCGCAACATGTAACACATTCGTAAGATTTTGCTTTTGTCCTCAAAGTCGCATGATGAAGTTTGCGTTTATCTCAGTCGGTAACCTTTTGTTCGCAAAAGTATAGCAATGCTGAAAATAGTTTAATAATAAGATGGAAATTATTGTATCAAATTTCATAAGTTTTATTCATATCTCATCTCAAACCTTTCCAGAAAAGTGCATGGTAAATTATCACAAGTTCAAACTTATGAATCCCGATTATTTACTACTTCTACTGCATTTGCTTCCTGGTCAGAGCGTTAAGAAAAACTATCGTGTTTTGAATCATCCGTAGGCAAAACAGTCAATACAAAGTTAAGTTGTCAGCACACAAAACGGCAGAATAAGATCTACTACAAAGTATTGGAAAACTAAATGTGAGCCCAAAAAGATGTCCTTCAGAGGGTCCGGAAACTAGAGCTTCCTGTACAGGGAGGGATTTGTTTGCTTACAAGTGACTTTCTATATTGTGTCCCTGTGTGCGACTACGTTTCAGCTGAGTAAGCCTCAGTCCAGAACTCTGGAGCTGGTACACTTCCGACAACAAGTGAATGCAGGGAACAACCGTAATCAAACAAGGTCCTGGATTATTTCTTGTCACGCACATCAAGTCGGCTAAAACGCATACCGGAAGCGACAGTCGTGTTCTTGCAGGCAAGGTGTTTGAAAGAAACGGATGGACGGAACTTTTTCAAAAGGACAAGCAAAAGCACCTATTTTTATGACTACAAGTAAAGGAAAAGCTGCTCAAGGATATTATTACCTCAGATGTATTTTGCTTACCGTTACTCTTTGCAAAACAAATTCACACAACTTTTCATTTTGAAGACATGAAGGGAGTTGGCATTCCGGTAAATCAGCTTTCCTTCACCTGCTATGCGGCAAAAATATAAACGTATTCCCGCTGAAGCTTAAAAACTGGCACCACATCCTAAGCTTTTTATTCACACATATCCCCCGAGGTCGATCTAAAGCTTGCTTACAGAAGGTTGATTAATTATATGATGCATGAAGAATAAAACCGACCTCGCAAGCAAAGGTAGACGAAAATCGTCACTGAGGTTTTGCGAGAGGAGATTAAAACAAATAGAAGTTGTATCAAAATGAGTAAAATTCACTTAAAATCACCAATGAAGCATATCTTTTGGTTGAAAGACAAGAATTCGGCTCGGTGTTCTACACTTCAAGGCAAAATGGACCGCCTTTCTTCAGTTCGGCAATCCGGCCAAATATGTGACTGTTATTCTCCATAGGCAGATGTTGGACACATTATTGGACTCAAGCTTATGCTCACAACGCTTTGTGTAGTATCTTAAGTAGACTGATGCTATCATTCGACTCTGCGATCCATATGCCTCTAGTTGGCTCCATGTTACAAAATTAACACAAAGCGATTTAGGCATTCGTTTGTAAAGTACATCGCAGAGATTAAAAAGTGCAGGTCCATCACCCTTTGAATTTTCATTATACATGCTTTATTTCGAAGAAGTGTTGAAGGGTGTCAGTAGTCAATTTGATAACTACGCTTGTCTCAGTGGGATTCAAACTGACGACATAAAGGGGAAGGCTTCAGTCAGAGTTTCGAATCCCATCACCTTCTTCAAGTTTCTAACAAGTGGGTCGGATGAATGCTCGATCTGTCTTTATCACACACTAATTATTTTAAATAGCTGTTTTCACGTGTTGATATAAGCCACTTCATTCTTTAGCATTGGACAAAAAATGAAACTGTGACATAAAACATTAGGGTACAGGACTTCAGAGGATAACTGGATAAAATCTGGCAATTGATTATTTGCCGAGTGGTCTGCGAGAAGGGTGAAACAGTGCTTCTTACTTACTGGTTTGCTAGGCGCGATATATCTTAAACCTCTACTTAATGCCTGTAAATTTTTCAGTCGTAAACGAGGCTGTTCACTGAGTGCCTCACGGAATGTGCGCAGCGAAGACTTGCATTCTTAGCAATGAATATTAGTGCTGCTCCACTAACCCGGCAGCGAGCGCACGCCCAAACAAGCACAATGGATAAGGTCGGAATTAGGGTAAGGATTAGGCTGGTGAGAAGGTACACGTATAATACAGGCTAATTCACCGATAAAGAACCAGCTCATTTAAACGCCGACGGTGGGCAAATAAATGTCTTTTTATTGTGAACACGTTACCTTCTTCTTCGTCCTTTAAACTGCCCTACTCTTGTCGCTATCGACTGATTGTGTCCGTTATAAAGGTTGTTCCAGCATCACGGCCGGTGAGTGGGGTCGCACAAACGTTCTTTGCAGAAATCTTTGTTTTCCCGATCCAATTTGCCCTGTTGAGAGGCCAATGCTAAGACTAGCGGAGGTAGGTGCGGCCACCCTCGCCTGACGACGCTAAACCCCCCGTCTAAGCGTGCCAACTACAATTTGATCCCACTGTGTTAAACGCACAGCGTGCCTCCTGCATAGACGAAATTTACACATAGTTGCATGCGACGTTTCACCTTCCATACCAGTGCTGGAAAACTGAATCGAATATCTACTGAATGAATGATGCATAGTGTGCTTCGAAGGGGTCGCGTGTAGTGGATAAAAATCGTATGTACTGAGGACTGTTCTAGGACAGGGTGGGCAGGTTAGGTGTGGCTGACGCCTATAGATGGACGTCCCGGGCACGGGCTTTTTCGCTCGAAGTGCGATGGATTCGCAAGTTGTCAACAAAATATCCGTGTTATAACTTGCTACACTTACAGCCTAGGTACTAGCTAAAAGGCCCAGACAGGTGTTTTACCGGTATTCAGCCGCTGCTTAACACAGCTGCGAGGGGTCGGGCTCTTCAGTGGGTCCCCCAAATTTCCCTGTTTGCTTTTTGGTTGATATACTGGTTTTGAAAGTTGAGATATGTTACGTATAATAGGCAGCATAAGTGGGGACAGGTTGGAGCAGAGTCCACGCCACAGGTAATAGCATGAATTGAGAACCAGCTGAATGCATTTATTTCCGTGCCGTAACTGGTGTTGACGACGGTCTGTAAGGAGACGAGTGGCGACGTGTGTTGCGTTGGTGGTGGGTCCTACTTCGCCCAACCAGTCCGATACGCGCTCCTAATGCCAGTGGACAATGCAGGCGTGCTGGTATATACTAGGGGTTTGCATAACTAATCCATAATATTCGAGATTATTTTTTCCTCGCTTTTACCTCTTTTCCATAATACGTAAGTACTACGTGAAATCGTAACTAGGTGCAACAGGTGTTTAAATCAATTCAAAAATGCTCACGCAGCAACATTATTTTAGTGTTAAAAACATACGTACCAATCTTGAGCCAAGGGTCTACTGGACTTGATGATAAAACAATACCTTTATAGTAGTCCAGCATTTCTAATTTTAGTTTGCTTGCAATAGGTTAATTGGATGTGAAGTTAGTCTATGTGTTCTAAAGAAGTAGATGTCACCATGGGCAACCGCATCCCGAGAACGGCTAATGATGATTATTTTGTACTGTTCAATCTCGATGACAGTCTACAGAACCTAAATGCCATTCACATATTTAATTTCGGATTCTATAACATTCCACAATTCATGCAGCGTCTAAGTCCGTATTTCTGTGACTCACTGGAGTCCAGTCTGATCAAGACAATGCATACGTTTTTCTTCCCATCCAAAAACTGTTCAACTGTTAACTATCCACTATAAACACCTGAGTCGCCTTCGGCATTACAAGTAAGGAGGCAAAGTAGATAGCAGGGTGAAGCAACAGATGTAAAGAGACTTTATCAAAATACAACCATAGTGCACAGAAAGCGAGAAGCGACTGCAACAAAGTTACAAAAAAGGGCGTTCTGATTATTGGCTTACCTGCACGTCTGTGATTCTCCCTTATTTGGGGCGGACAAGCACTTCTCAGGTGTCCCACTGCCCTGGTTTGATGCCCACAATCCAGCTAGTCGTTCTTCATCACATACAGCTGGTACGGATTGCAGGACACTCTGTGACGTTACTTAGGCTGACTTAAGTGAAACTGTCTATGTCGATTCTGTATCATGTGTCATATACAGTTAGGAACTACAACAGGCCCTATTAACCTTAGCACTTAGGTCTACTTTATTGAAAAATCATGTCGTGTGAACAAAAGTCGAGAATTCCCAGGAATTACTCCGCACTTTATACGGAATTTAGCATAAGTTGAGTCCTTCAAATACGTCTCTCACTTTTGTCGCCCTCGCTATTCTAATCTGTAACTCAACAGTTTTTATCTGCCTACATGCAACTGACAATCAGCCACATTAACAAAAATCAAATTTTGATTAAAATTCAATTTAAACGTTCTGCAGTCCATTGTCAGTTATATAAAAACTACCTGTTCATTTGGTTTTTAACTTTGTAAAGCAACAGGCTTTCCGAAAAAGAAAGTCGGGGTTATTTGTGCTTTTGCATTTTGGCGCAAGCCAAGTGTAGAATTTGCGGATGAATTTTCACATTTGGAGAAGTATTTTATTAATTTCTCACTATAAAAGTGTAGGGGCTTTTCCTTTGTTTATTAAGTTTGCCATTAATCATCCTGTATAAGCTATGTTATCATACATGGTAGTCCTGTGTCAATGATTGTCATTTCTCCGAGTTAGTCACTTCACCTTCTGTTTGGCAAAGGCTTACCATATTGTGCTATATTTTATATGATATGAATGGATAACGGTTTAAATTGGCTTGGTTGAAGGTATTTTCTTTTCATATAAATGTTGCTTGGTGTTAGAAAAAGGCCTCGCGGACTAAGGCCTTAACTGTGTAACTGCAGAACTCGCCTGGAAATCAATTCACAATGCCTCGACCTAATGGAAACATCCGCAGAGGAACATCCAATGTAGAAAAAACACCTCTTATCCCCTCATTCAGTAATACACTTTTGAAACGCCAAAATGTACCTGGCGCGCTTGGTGAGTTTAACTTGAACTAAAGACAGAACATGAGCTATTTTGGACACTAGACACTTAGTTTGGCCTATTAATTAAAGAACAAAATTTTGACCAAAGATTCGGACTCAGGTCCAAAATTCAAAAATAATAACTAACATTTGCTGATTGCCAAAACCTTGCTGAAGTTAATTTCGTTTATAGTTCGTATACCAGAGAACATCAAAACATTATTGAGAAATGGAAAAACATCCCATATTTAAAACAGATGATAGCTAAATAAAAACCATTCGATGTTTTTTAGTTTTTTAGGATAATACAAGAGAGCAAATAGTTCCAAACGGCGTTGACAGATCCTTAATTGCCCGTGGCATCCTAAGCTTCTTTTTTGTTAAAAGTTCTGATTCTTCCCTGCTGTTATTCAACATAAACTAACGGAGTCCACTTCAGAGTATATGCTCAAATATGTAAAAATTCTACTTTGGAGAAAGTAGTTTTCTCGATTTGTTTTAGTCAGTTTATCCTTTTTGGCTTACATTTCGGGAAACCCAGACCTTTTATTTTCGCGGAAGTTCACTAGCATAGAAACAAAAAACGAACCTAGCCACCGACTGCAGACTGATATACTGTCCTCTTATCTGCGCCGCAAAAATGAGAATAATTGCAAACTTAACTCCAGAATTACCTTCGATATTTGTGATGACAGTGTGTCTCTGAGATATGTGTGCATCCGGGGAGTTGGAATAAAGTCAAAGTCAACGAGGAACACATAATCAGTTGTTGCGTACTCCATTGCAATATTTCGCAAAGCATTTATTGGATAAAATTTCTAAAAGGAGATAAGACAGTTAAGTGCGTACTTTAAATGTTTGTCATTGTCAGTTAAAGAGAGCTAGGGATAAGCAACTGCGTCCTCTTTTCCAACTAAGCTTTGATTGATGCAATGGATTCTGTACATGCCTTCTTCAAAACGAAATATCAAACACTGCTCCCAAAGGAATGCTTGAGAAAGCAGACCTAGCTATTTGATAGTTTATTTGGTAAACTCAGAATGTTCCCCGTCTAGTATTGAACGGACAAGACATTAAACTTGGTCAAAAGCTACTGTAGCGATTCTGATGGTCACGCGTAGTGGATTCTGTCCGGTAATCTAATTTTTACCTTCAATACCGAATGTGCAATCAGGTTGCTAAAAATAAATTTTCAGATTGGCAAAATTGAGATGTTGGGGTCTATAATCCAAGGGAAAGTCGGGCTCGTGGCAACATATTTTTTAATATGCTGACGGTTTGGAGTGCTTGGCTGGCACTTCATTGTCGACGGGTTCACCGTAGGTAGTCAAACAGAACAGGAAGGAGTGTCAAGCTAACAGACATCAACCACCAGCAGCCACCAGAAGTCTAGAGGACTATACCCTACACTAAGAGATTATCCGAGGCAGTTTTTTGACTGTTAAAACTCACCAGACTAAACATAACCACCGACCCAATGAAACGATTCGCCGCCGTTTGATGCAACCCAAGGACAGGTTGCCATTCACTGAAACCCCGAAAGTTATTATTAAAAAGTTGGGGGAATGAACTGCAATAACGTAGGAGTAGTCGGGCGGTAGCTGCAGAGCCACCTACGGAAGCACGAATCGGCAGTTCGGAGGCTGGGCCAAAATTCGCAGCTTGCAGCGCATGTGGGCAAAAGTGGCCATACTTTCGACTGTCAAGGGGTCACCATCTTACGTCGGAGCAATTCAAAAATGGATTAGCTAACGCTTGAGGATTGATGCCAACTCGATCAATAGGCATTTTGATCTTCATACAGCCTTTAAAGTATGTTGCCCTTACATACACAATGCTCAGAACAAAACAGCCGCACAAAACCCAAGAAAGTCCTACAGACACAATCTGAGAACAAAATCACCCAACGAAAAGAAGGAGTCGCCTATCCGAACAACGCCGATGGAAGCTCAACCATCCCCTACTCCTCCACCATCGGAAGAGTCAATCATAACGAACGCGGCTAGATTGCTTGCTAAACATCCTCCGAGGCAGCAAAAAATCGATCAGAATGATATGCTACGCCGATTCCGGTGCTGTTTGATTACCTGCATTAAAAGCTTTGACAAGTACGATCAAACCAAGTCCTCTAAGATGGCAGAATATTGGTAAACCCATCTTTTTTCTCAAAAAATAATTATTTAGACCTTGAAGAGCCATTGGCGAGCATACGTTTACTTTCAATCAATTCTCATCAGGTCGTTACATTTATATGGGAGGCGGGTAAAGCGTAAAAGATAAAATTGTAGGTAAATTAGGCTAAACCTTACAATTCAATTAGTCCAGAGGATAAGGGAGGGGGTCGGGGTAGTAACAAGCGGCTAATTGAGCGGTAATTAGGGAGGGGGGGAAGGAAATGAGGAAGCTCGGAAAAATGCCGGTAGCTAGGTGGCCGTTGGCCATGCTAAGCTTGGAGCTTGCAGCAGGTCAGCGCCTGCTAGCAACAGCAGAAGCAACCGCCATCTGATTTAGAAAGCCGATTTTGTGCGCGCAAAAGAACCTGCTGCAAGCTCCAAGCTTAGCATGGCCAACGGCCACCTAGCTACCGGCATTTTTCCGAACTTCCTCACTTTCCTTCCCCCCTCCCTAATTACCGCTCAATTAGTCGCTTGTTACCACCCCAACCCCTCCCTTATCCTCTGGACTAATTTAATTGTAAGGTTTAGCCTAATTTACCTACAATTTTATCTTTTACACTTTACCCCCCTCCCATATAAATGTAACGGCCTGATGAGAATTTATTGAAAGTATACGTATCCTCGCCAATTGCTCTTCAGATTTCTGTGATGAGATTTTTGCAACCTATTCAGATGTTGTTATGACTGGTTATAAATTGGCACCTGGTGCCATTACCGCGCTAACTTCTAAGGCTGACGATATTTTCTGTTAGCAGTGAAGACTGAAAGCTTGGATGCCTTAGTTTTAAAGGAGTTACAGCCGGTATTGAAAACACAAGAAATTATTCCACTAATTACGTTCTCAGGTCAGACTTGGTTTAAAGCTCTAATGAAGCCAAGTACGAATAAAGTAAGCACGCGCCTTTGCAAAGTAGACTCACATTTTCGTACCGGTTAAATCTTTCAATTTCATCGCAACTTACTTTTCCAGGGAAGCTTAAACATATCTTGATTGTATAAAAACGATCGGTACGATCAAATGAAATATCTGAATGTGAATAATGAGATTTCATAAAACCTATCCTTTCTCCTTCAACAGATAGTAACACATATTTTAAGGGTCTTGACTTCAATTAATTGCAAGGATACTCTCAGATAGATTCAACGGACTCAGCTTTAAGAACTCTTTATGAGGCAGAAAAAAGTTGTTAACGAATCTTTTTATAAATGTTACCACTTTGATCCAATCAGGTCAGTTATTATGACAACTTTTCAGCTCTTGGAGAGGAGCCCCATTGCCTACCTGTCGACTTGAATTTTTTACTCAACAACTTAGCCTGATTCAGAAGTAAATTATTGTAAAATTTAACTTACACCTTCCTTAAACATGAGATGTATAAAAAGGTCCTGACGCTTGCTGAGAATAGGAATATTTTGTATATATTCTGTAAGGAGCAAAACCTCTTTATCCGTGACATAAAGAGCGAGACTTATTGGTCCGTCCCAGTGAGAAGCCATTTCTTCAAGACGATGAAGTCTGTAATAAGAATTCAGAAAAAGAATATTACTTTGACGTCTATGCTCCTTAAATAATTTCGAATATTCTACGAAGAGAGGTCATTTTGCGATATATGAGCTACTTAAAATGGCTATATTTAGGTAGTATTCTTGAGGTTAATCAAGCGAATTAAGTTGTTAATATCTTTCAGGCTTTTTAACACTTCCTAAGCAGGTGCAAAAGTAATTAAGGAATTCCATAATTTTTACAGTTGGAATGCTCGTGGTCTCGGCTGTAAAAACTTGGCCTTGTGGGAACGCTCATTGACTGACACACTTGTTAATTAGTAAAACTGAACCACTGTTATCTTTTTCAATTGATGAGGAAGGTATAAATGCGTGAATCAGGAACTCTGCCTCAGTGACTTCGCTTTTCGTGCCACTAATCACACAGTAACAAGTGTCCTGCAGTAGTTACCTTTGTGTAAGTAATCAAATTATTTGCGCGTTTTATTCTCAATGCATAGAGCACTTTAAAATTATTAACTAGGACCGAGGTAATTTATCTTGGCGTTTACCTGTCAATAGTGAGTTGGCTCACGAGTGTAATATCGCTCCTTCGGAGTTTGCTCGAACTGAGATAACTTTCTTTATCGGTCTTTTGGGAGTCATTAAGTTTTCCGAAAAAATAGGGGTGAATTCTTCTTCCTAGCTCCGTTTCTTCGCGTAAATTTAGGCAGTCGAGTTGAGTATTCTTCGAGCGCCCCGTTCGAAATCCAACGGATTGTGACAAACCGTGGCTTTTGTGTGTTGGAATCTGGAATGGAAGTGTGCGTCCGCCTTCAAAATGTCCATAAACGTCTCGCACAAGTATTGGAAAATTGTCAAAAATATTAACGTTTTTCAATAGTCTGTGTTTTTAGTAAGGAACTGGATATGTTTTAAAACTTTAACTGCGTAATTAAAAATCAATGTTTACGTAGATGACCTCAAATTTGGTTTTTTGATTGTTTTAACCTTGAATTTCCAGAGACCTTCCATAGTTTTTTTTCGGTCATCGAACCTAACTTCTAATTCAAAGAACTGTCAAGCCTCAGCAACGTGAGTTCCTTTGACTAAGAAGCTGTAGGTAAAGTTCACGTCAATAACTGGGAATGTGTGGAGACAATATAAACAAAGCATAGAGCAGAGCAGAGCGGAGAAGTAGCATTACCTGAATTATTGAAAAGCTCATTCAAATTCACTATCCCAAAATATACAAGAAATACACATGCAGCAGACATGCTTTTGTTGAGTATATTAATAAATGTTTTCCATTTTATATAAACATGAACTATTTTGTTAAATTTAAATTAAGCACGTTTGATAACTGACGAGTATGTCTCATCAACAGAGAAGCTGTATTGAATATGCCCAAGAATTTGTGTTGCCCATGTAATCTGGAAAACTTACACGTTCAGGGTCAGAGTTGAAAATAGAGTCTTTCTTACGAAACAGATTGCCATCGTATCCGGCAAAAAATGTTTGTAACTTTTCAAAATATGTCCGGAACTTCCTGGCTAAAATAAGAGAACGACCGAGTTATCATACTAGGAATAATTCCAAAAAAATCTTTAAAAAAGCAACTTACGATTAAGGAAGGGATGTACTCGGGTGCTTGGGGTAGTCGGCTTCTGTACATTTTGCAGTTCTGCATCATGACCAGGAAAGGTAGTATCGGCAAGTTTGATCGGTTTATTCCAATGCAAGATGCAGGCATTTTCACAAAAAACGTCCTCGAATTTAGAATAAGAGTCATTTTTACGTAGACAGTTTGCGTAGTCAACAGAATCAGCTAACTGAACGTTCCATTTGCAAGGTAGTCTTTTGACACGACGGCTGTCGTAGAACAACGCTGCATTTACAATGTCCTTTAACAGGAAAGAAAAACTGGTTTACTTATTTAGTATGCCGATTCGAATTTCGCAATGCAAAGCGTTTACTAATAAACACTCACTATATTGAAAGCTAATTAATTGTTCCAAAAGGTATTCTAAATGGGAGGCATTTCAAACCTTTTGGAATTTGAATACTTATCATCAGAAGGTTTCCCAGCCGTGGAAATCATTCCGACAAAAAATTTAATATCAACACGTATCTGCTCGAAAGTTGTTATGTGCATGCAAATCGGTATTTTCGTGGTCTTTTTGCCCTTTCAGCACCTCAATGCTATGCTAAAAAGGATACGTTATATGCAGTAAAGTTCTTCACATCATTAACCTGACAGCACATAATTATAACTATAAAGGAAACCGTACGTACAGAAGGATTTATCATGTGAAATGCTAAACGAAATTACACATAAGAGTTTTTGATTTGATAGGACTAATTTAGGGGGATTGCCTTCTGACTTGCATTCTGGCAGTATTCTAGCATAAATGTGACTTGATTCTGGCATAATCACAAGACATTTCAGCTCCGTTGGATGTCAATTTTTGAATGACCTGCTTCTGTCCATCTAATATAACCACGCTGGATAAAAAATAAACTTGCATAGTACGATGTTTTTATATTTTTTTATATTCCCATATACATTGAATTATATATTTTAGAATCATGAAGGATCATATGCTTGTAATCCTTCAAATCAAGCATTTAAAATGTTTTTTTGTTCTCCAAATTATGAAATTTCTAAGAATATTCAATTAAAATTCGAAGGAAATTGTATCAATCCATTCATCAACGCTGCTTATAAATTATTCACACTCGTCGCTTTATTTTTCTGATAGCCGATGAAAAATCTACGGATATCCGCACGCGGACAACCCACAATATAATGTTTTGAAATCCTACAAAACGCATCTACTGGTTGGATATGAAATTGTTCGGGAAAATAAAATGTATTTTTAACTTAAGGATAACTCTTTGTGGTATAAACTTTTAAGGAACTAAGTTGCTGCGATATGATAATGTGAATTTAATTTTTAATGCGTTTATTTCTATTAAGGATGCTTGCATTTATAAAGTCAATAGCCAATATAAAACACTAATTTTTAAGTACCCATTTTCGTGATTGTATGTTTTCAGCGGCCGTTAAGAAACGACCCAAAAAGCCTGCCCCTGACATGTCCATAACATCTTATGATTATGCTGCAGGACCCGAGAGTCCAGTTATCATTTTTGATGGTTTCAAGCGTGCGCTCTACCGCGGGGGATAGTGCAGGGACGGTGACTCGCGCTGCATTATAGTGAGAATAGACTTTAGATGCACGTACCTTACCTTCTCTTCTACTCACTCATACGGACCCACTGTCAACTCAGGGTCAAAGAGACTGGAATCAAGAGAGGGCATGGGTAGCAGGCGCGGCCGTAGTCGCCACCCAAGCGTACCGCCATACCTGGCGTGGATCCCAGACGAGTAAGAGTTCAATAAATGCCTCATTAAGCGGGAGCCATTACAGCCTGAATTTCAGTCCGACAGTCAGACACTAGATCAACCACACTTAATTACGCTTTCAAAATTTGTTTTAGCATCATATGAGGATGGTCCGTCAAATAATAAACTCTGTTGTACTTGACTGAATATCCTATTCTCTGGGTCTTATTTTCTTCTGCTTTGCTGATTTAAGACATTTTGAACGGAAACAGCCAAGCCATTTTTAAAGTCGAATACCGGTACCAGAAGTCAGCATAGCGCAGAAATACAAATCGACATTCAGTTTTACCCGTCAAAAGACCCATAAATGGCTGGATGTCGACTTAATCTCATGTACTTGATAACATTCCAGTAGGATAAAAATATTCCGCAACATAAACCACCAAATGTGAAATATATTATCAAACATTATTATTGTGCTTAAAAACACATAGATGGTCGACTTGGGCATATGTAGCCGAATAAATTGCATGCTCAGCACACTACGTATTTACACAACACCGCTCTTTGCAGTTATTATACATTTTTTCGTCGAGTAACTTTAAAGGACTGATGTTTTTCTACAGCGAATATCGATATATTCTTGATAAGCACCGACGCATAAGAGTGCGCGGAGGATTCACGAATACCATAATCTGAAGCGAATACGACACCCTGACCTCCTTATTTAGGAGCATTGTCGAGTTTTTCACTTTAGTTTCGAGTCAACAGAATGTAGTTTCTCGGAGTCCTCATGGCCTTTTTTAATCCATTTGATTGAAAATAAGCCTTGACTCACCTGATCCGCTAGAGCCGTGTAGCTTAATCTTTGTAAGCTGTGTTTGGTTACATTGCGCCAGTGGTCACCCCAGGCGTTAAGACGCATCTTACGTATATCCATTAGGGCAACGCCTGTGTTAAATCCGCGATCCTAAAGGACAAAAAGAGTAATCCAACTTATTTAACGGGATTTTCTGCGCAAGATGGAAGAAAATCCGCTCAATGATCTTAGATCGTTTTATAATTTAAGTTTTTAAACTTACAACTGCTGGCCACCGAGTTGGAGTCCGCGCTTGAAGGTACCAATCACTCTGATTCTCTATCAACCCAATAACCTAAATTGTTTAAGAAGAACGTTCGTCATACTTCAAATTATGCAGCAGTCAAGAAAACAAGTTATGTCAATAAAACTACCAGTCGTCAAGGTTTAAGCTCGAGCCACTGGGTAAGACTAGATAAAGCATGTCTTTTGAACCATAATCAGCCTTTAGATGCCTAAACGGTACAAACTGTAGGAAAGGAGAAGCTTTCCAGCTCTGTTATTAAATGCCTTCAATCTGCATAGACCACACAAGCTGATATTCTGCACTAACTCTACCTGCCCTGAGATTCTAGAGCGTATGGCGCATAAGTCGATGGTCTGCTTTTCATGATTTGAATGGTAGTATCCTCTTGCGCAAACGGTTACTGTTGAAACTGTTAAGCAGATTAAGAAAGCATGCAAAAGAAATGATTTGTCCGGTCTACAAGTAGATTGTTTGATTTGAAAAGTATAATGTTAGAAGTCAGTTTACGGCAAACAATCGTTTTCAGCAACTCTTCATCAGACCAAACATTTGCAAGGGAAATTAAAGCTGTACATAACAATTAAAGTTCGAATACGTAGAATAATCAACAACTGTCTAACACGGGTGCTGATTGACCAACGCGTACTATGTCAGTTTGCGCATGTAGGCCATGTCAGCGTGTTGGTTGAGGGATTGTCGCTAGTTGGTAGGAGCGAAATCCTATCGCCGCCTGGTGTTGGTTTAGGCTATGGAAGTGACAGAGCTTGTGTCAGAGTCTTCTGGCAACACAGCACTGGATTTGCTAGCCTTATAAATACTGCTTCAGCTATTGCAAGTATCCGTTGGCATAGGCCTTTATAAAAATTAGATGGTGTCCTGTAGACCACCTGAAAGGCTTTGTTAGTATCGACTCGATGTTTCGTATCGACTAGATGTGCGAGAATAGCACTCGAGATCGATCTAGTTTCACCTTTACTTAGCCATGTCGGTATGTGCTCACGTACCCTCTTTTCGAGACGTCTCGTTGTACGGCCGATGTATCCCGCTCCACAGGAGCAAGTGAAAGAGTAAATACACATTGATGTGGCCTTCAAAGGGAGTCTGTCTTTACCTTCCAATCGTAGGAGGGGAGAGTTCGTGAAGAGCACCCGTAAGTTCGCCGCTGGGAAAGCGTTCGTGATTGCAGTTCTCAAGCGTCGTCTGACCAGTTCGCTGGTTGCATCGCCTAAGAAAGGCAGTCTTATGAATACGTTTTTCTTTCCTGCAGTTAAGGTGACGGGCTTTTTGGCGCGTTCACCAATATTTCTATGGATGAACCTTTCCGGGTATCTATTTGTAATTAGCGTATGCTGCAGCTGTTGGAGTTCTGCTTCAACAGTTTCAGGAGAACAGATCTGTCGTATTCTAGCTGCTAATCCCTGGGCCAGATTTCGTTTTATTTTGAGGAGGACAAAACTGTGGAAGTTAGTGTGTTGTCCTGTCCAGGTTTTCTTTCGGAAAACCCTGCGTAGGATCGATCCATCCTCTTGCCTTCACAGAAGGACATCAAGGAAAGCAATTTCATCGTCCACTTCAGTCTCAGCAGAAAATTTGAGCGATGGGTGAGCGCTGAAAAAACTTCGGGACCAAGGCAGCAATGTCAGCGTTATAGTCTGTCAAACAGAAGATACCATCTACATATCGACCGTAGAATGCAAAGTCATTGATGGTGTCGCCTAGACTCGTTTTCTCGATCTTGTCCATAAAGACATTTGCAAAAAACGGTCCATTTGGTGAGCCCATCGGCACACCATCTATCTGTCTGTAACACTGATCATTGCAGAGAAATTGGACATTTTGTATGCATCGCATAAGGAGATCTTTGAGGGTTTTCACAGGCATACCTATCTGGTAGTTCGTGTCCCGAATAACGTCGCAGAGGTAGTTTATGGTTTCTGCTTTGTATTCAGAACCACAGCAACAGTGTTAAGGAACTAAATAAGTAGGATTAAATGAGTAATTCATGCATTCTATGTCAATAAAATTGTGTAAGCCAACAAAAAATTTACCTCATCGTCCGAAAACTCGTCAAAGTAATTCCATAGATTTTTTAGGTTGCATGTTATAACGATGTCCAAATCCAAGAAGATGATCTATTTGGACGAAAAAAAGCCGTATTCAGATTAGAAAAACCAAATGTCGTTGCAGGGTTACATATATCTGGGACTCCATTGTGTAAGTTCGAAAGTGGCATTACTCTGCCTAAATCTGTTGGGGTTAATTTTCCGTAACTGAACAATGTTCTGGTGCTTGCATAGTGACCGCAGAGGGCAGCCAAGAGGAGCACTCACTTTCTCAGAGTGGGTTTACCTTCAGCCAGCCTCTCACTGATAGGCAAATTCTTTGGGTTGTAAATGACGTTGTAACCCAATAGCTCGGTGATCAGTTTGCACAAGTTAGGTTGTTCATGGAGAAATGGGTCACATTTCACCTTAAACCACAGGTCGAACAAATTTGGTTGACAGTATATAGGCATTTAATTTATCGGGTTTTACAATGAGTGGGAAGTGAATTATACGCATTGGAGCTCATTTTAAAACAGATCAGTTATCATATTTTATTAACCGTCAAATCAGTTGTCCGGAGCCATTATTTTTGGAAAAGCTGAAGCTCTATAAAATGACTGCTATCCAATCAGAGAAAATAATCAAACAGAACAATTTGATTTGGCTCGATCAACGCTATTTTCGGAGCAGTTTTTTCTTGGGGTGCGTAAGTGTGCGGATAGCGCTCAGTCTGTGAGAGATAAACCGGTTGCCTTTATAATATAGGTAGCTTCCACATATTTTCCATTGCAGCTAACTGAGGCACACAGATTGAGCAACCTAAACGTTTTGAATGCTGCTGCACAAGGTAGCACCAATGGAAATAAAATGGCTTAGATGATCGCAGGCGGACACTTAAATTTCCGAACCTTTTTAACATCAGCGTGAAGTACTTTCAAGTAAAATTACTGGTGCATTTCGCAAATGCAAAGTTTGCGGATCTTCAGTATGTCCATCATTCGAAACCGTTAACTGAAATAATGGAATTGAGTATTCGGTATATAACTTTTTAGCGTCAGCTAAGAAAATTCAATCAACGCTTGCGTCCTCTGTTAAAAACCCGCATATTGCCCAACCTACAAATAAATAGTATTGCTAGCGGTTTGGCTTTTTATGACGGGTATTTATACCGCACTGTCAACATAGGTCCTAGCGTATGTTTTGCCGGTGTTGCTCTCGATAAATGGCAAAGCCTTAAGGACTTCGGCTCTTCTGTGAGGTTCAAATAACAATAAGCGCCGAGATAACACAGAGTGAGCCAGTGAAAAGCGTAATGCCTCGAAGTTGCGTCCTGCGGCAACAGAAATCTCTATGAGATGAGCATGAGAACTTTTAGCTAGTGAGTTATAAAAAATTTCATAGGAGTACTGCATTACGCCATTATTCTACAGAAGTTGATGGTTAATGAAGGAGAATGTTCGCGTTCCGGGTCGATTCATGGGTAAGGAAGAAGGATGGTCGAGCACCGGATCGATTTGTTTATTATCCTGAGCTATCGAGCTCTTAAAGGAGTCCATTGTCAGAGATAAGAAATAGCAACAAAAGAGGGGCTTGTTATAATGTTGCACGCCAATCAACCGCCGAGGGTCATCAGGTCGTGAGGGGTAAGATACCGCGGTGAAAAAGGGCGAAGGGTGGGGTCAATTATAGAGATGTACGTTCATTAACTATCAGTGAATTCAGTCCAAACTGAACGCATGCTCGGATCACGCATAGATGAACACAAATTGACCTTGTGAAGAGTCGGCGAACTATCTTAAGTTGTAGCTCACGCATATGAAACAGGCCATGAGTTCAAATTTGCGGCTGTCAAGGTACTCACGCATGCAGGAAACAAGAAGAGCAGAGAAGTGAATGAAGCCTGGTCAACGGACAGGAATTCAGCCAACCGATGTGTCGAATTGGCGCCGGCGTACAGAGTCTTGCGCAATTACGTACAATCACAGTCAGACGTCTGTCATAGTTAATTGACCCCCATCCTCTATAATTGCCCCATTTTCTTTGATGACGCCCTAATGTACGTTGAAATCACTGACGCCTAATCAACGTATATCAATATATTTATCTCCACCCACCCCCTTTTTATCGCAGTTTCTTACCCCTCACGACCTGATAACCTTTATCGCTGTTTCTGATTTCTGACGCTGGACTCCTGTAAAAGTTCGAAAGCTCAGGATAATAAACAAATCGATCCGGTGCTCGGTCATCCGTCTTCCTTACCCGAAGTTGATAGTCGCCGGGCCAAGTGCTCTTTAAAGTTTCAGAACTGGTGATCAAAAATTATGTCCTGAACACTGGAGTTCGTATAGAAAAAAGCACACTTAGGACGCTGAATGATTCACCGCAAAGACAAATTCCACGCGGCTACGTCATGCAGCAGCAGATATGACAAAAAACGCAGCTTAGTACTTACGCTGGAAATACGATGTAAATGTTTCTCACATATTGAAGTAAAATGAACAAATACAAGGGAGATCATAATGGTTATTTCTAGATTATTAGCCATCATCAGTTTGTCATGCCCAATCCCAATTTTTTTCAACAAATCTATACAAAAAGCTGGAGCCCATATAATAAAAATGACCATGGATGACACGGAAGACCCCACTTGGAAACTGAGATCTTTGCCGGTGTGCGGCTACGTTGGCAAAGCCTAAGCTTCAGCTTTTCACAAGTATTCATAATTTTGTAAATCGTGAGTAAAGTCTGACCTCAGTGGTGGACAATCTGTGCCATATGTGTGCGCGCACGTTTCTATTTCCGGTCCCAGTTGGTGCTAAGAATTAAGCTTTGCTGAATGAAGAACGATAAGCCCGAAATAGTTCTGTGAGAGAATTACCATAAACCCGGTCAGCCCTCTCTGCGTATAGAGTTGTAGACGAAAATATTGAGATAATCGGTCAAATACGGCGTATTCTGAAGCCCGTTTCACCCATTCCCGTTTAGGTAAGTATTTGACGTTGAGTTAGCCATAGAGCAGTACGTCACACTATCTCTGGAAACATAGGTGGCATGCCATTTTCTTTAAAACCCCATAAAATATGCTATTGAAGGCTGCTGACGGTAAGAGTTAAGTGGTCTGGGCTGCATACAGAAATGCATCAGTATATGGAGGGCCGTTTTGCGTAATTCAGCCTAAATTGGTTCCATTCTCTCAGCAAGATGGTACATCCCTTCACGCTCACTGGCACACAGCTAAAGGTACGCGCCTTTCCAGGAAGGACTTTACATTTGATACAACAAACAAACGACCTAGTCCCATAATCTCAGTTAGGTGGCACGCAAACGGGAGTTAAGCCAGGATCCTTAACTCCACGTTGTGTCGAAGGCATCCTCGTGCGTGCGACATTTCGCAGATGACCATTTTCTTTATATCGACTAGATTCTTGTTATCCTTAGTTCTTTTACTGACGCATCCTACATAGAATAGTGACATTTTTTGCAAGCTTTATGTCCTAGTACAATGAGAAATGCGACTAGCGGAACAGACGATTCGTTCCCAAGTTGCATATAAAACGTTAATGATGCCTTTATAGCTCTTGTCCTATAGCGTGTGTTCACGATGTATAATTGAGCAAGTCATGATTTTATGAGAGCTGCAACAATTGTTTTCAAGGTAGATGGTCAAGATAGAGGGAATAAAAGCGGCAGAGGCTTAATGGAGAATGATGGATGCAAAATGGACTGAAAATGAAAGCTCACATTAATTGCAAACTTTTAGTGACTCACCTACCCATTGGATATGTGCAGGGATTATTTCTGGAACTATTAGTTTCGCCAGTCCGTAAATTCCTGAGTAGTGAACCGTGGGAATCCAGTTAATTTCTTTCTGAAAATTGGCAAGGCTAGTATTTTAATCCATGAAAAGTATATTGTTTTAGCTTGTTATATCGACAGTGTCTAGTCAAAAGTTCACCATAGTTTTATATATCTTTTGTACCCTTAACTTGCTAATTCAACCAAGCTCTACAGGATGTCAGTAATATGAATATCAGAATATTAGCAAACTACAACAGAAGCATTTTTTCAACTTAATAAAAAACCACAATCCAGAAGTACTCAAACCTCAAAAATTAGACCTTTCTTTGGACCGTATGATTTGATTGAACGGAACAGTGTCTAAGGAAAACCACGTGACTGCACGTTGATAAGTATATGTGCAATAGCGATTGTAGTGATAGATTACACCATTTCACCCAAAATAGCTAACTAAACTCATAACCGCCCATTCCGACTGTAAACCATTCCCTCCAAATAGTTTTACCTAAGGGCTCATGATATGATTAACTCGTTATGCGTAGCAGAGATAGATAGACCATGTTAGATTTGTAAACTTTATTCAAGTACTCATGACGGTGTTTGCCTTTAACTTTTTGACGAAATTATAATGCTCCCTCACGAAAGCTTTGTACAGCTAACATATCTTCTTAAGAGCTTAACAGAACAGCTGACCCAAATCATATAATTTGGTGATCGAACTTTGAGTGGATAGTTCAGTATACATTTGATTACGCTATTTTTACTCACTGAGTAGACTTTGAGCTCTAATTTATTTCAAGTAATTATGAATGCATTGCATATGTGTATATCTGAAGGGAAACAGGTCAGACCTGGGGAAAATCGGACGATCTCGGATACCCAATAAATTTCTATGCTATTTACGATCATCATGAAAATCGTTTGACTTTGTGCGTTGGGTTGTGAAATAAAATTAATATAAACAAATCTCTGCTTTAATTTAAGCTGACCGAGCTTTCGTATTATAGAAGAGTAACGCAAAACAGACGAGAATCTACGGAGGCGTCAATGAACCAATCAAAACTTGTCAAACCCTTTCACTTTAATTTAATAATTCCTTCGTTATACTTCCTATCTTTTTGTGAATAATGCTTAATTTACGAGGAATTTGTCATACTCAACGATAGGATTGGATTGTTTAAAGACAATAATGTGACAGACATATTAGCTATGGCGACTGACAGTACGCATTATATTGCTTTATTTCAGACTTACAAGGTAAGGTTCTATGTTGTAGAAATGTGCCATTAAACCCTCGATTCGCCATGATTGGAAGAGAACCCTGATGCTCATGCATGCGCTCTGATCGCAGATTATGTGAAAATGCGTCGCGGTTGTGGTTCCTTTTCGTTCTAACTGTCCTTCTTTTTGGTTGTAGAAAATGATTTTTGTCAGTACATGAAGTTGACGAGCGGCACTTGACCCACCGACAACGAAACCGAAATGCAAGATTTCATCTTTTCTTTTTCTGCTATCCAGCTTCCTTGGATAAGATCTGTGGTATTTACAGCTTTGACTTACCTTGCAAGATCATCGCTGTTCGCTGTAGGCCTGCGGTCATTCGCAAAATGCTGGAAAATAAAAAGATACGGTCAGAGGTTAAAGCAAAATAAACATCTCTAAAATGCGATCAACACACTACACTTTGAACGCAATTAGGATTACAACTGTCCCTTAGGAAGTAATCATAGGGCTTTATGACACTAGATGTCACAATCAAAAAAATCCATGCAGTATGTGAAGAAAAAATTACCATTTCTGTCCTTTAGATCCAGCCACACTCGTGTTTTTTTGACATTTTTAACATTGTCACCTGACTTCATCTAATGATCTTTATCAGACATTTATGCTGCTGATGATGGCCTGCCGCTTTGGTTCGCTTTTGTTGTGCCTCAAGAAAAGACAATTTCAGAACCATCTTTCAGGCAGCAGTAATTTAATTGAGACTGCCTAGGTATTTGCCAGTATTCTGTGAGGGGAGGACTCAAAAAATATGACAACTCATTTGTTTAAGTCAAGCAAACTTAGTTAAAATGTCAAATCTTTCGGCTAGATAGAGGCAAGGCAGATCAAAAAGAGAGTAGTTATCTGTGTTTTCTTGTTGTCTGACTGCCAAGTGTCACATATTAGCGTTAAGTTTTGAAAAATCTCAATAAACATTCTTTTGAAGGTAAAAAAGCCCATCTCATCGGAACTTTATAGGTTAACGATGAGGCATAACAATTAATTAACTCTATAACGGTTGTGTTGAGAAAAATAAGATGCAATCGCTGGGACAATACCTTGATTCACATGACGTTTCGATTTCTTCTTGTATTATTTCAACGGGCGTGTTGTCAGTTATAGCATCATAGATCTTTAAAATCCTGTACCCAATTAGTAGGCTTTTGGAATCTTTACCAGCCCCTTTTGTCCATGTACTTGTCTTTACCTCCCAAAAGGCTCAAATTACATACTTAAATTCAAAGGCCTCATTTACCAGAACCATTCTGAATTGCTAAAGCTGAATCGGTGTATTCATTAAAGGTCCTGCTTGGGCATTAGGCATATATTTTGGAATTTGCCGAAACGACGAGTTATAACTTGATTGGAAACTATGAGGATTCTTTTTAACTTTTATAGATTTGTCATCTGACATGTAAAACATGAACAAATAATGGTAGATGAACCACAAACAATGCATTTTTCCTTAAATATTGGCTACCTCTACGACTTTGTACTCAATAATGTATCAGCCTGTACTTGCATAAATAACAAGTGTTCACCTATTCATGCAGAAGATATCTAGTTGGAAGTCGACTCCTGAGAAGGTTTTTATCCTTTATCAAGTGAAAAGGCTAAATCTAGCCCGAACTCTATTCACGCGTAACCTAGAACAAATGCGATTAAAAATGAGGTTAAAAAAGAAACTTTTAAACTGCAGTCCACGATATTTCGTTTCATATTGCGCAAAGTCAACACAAATACAAGTTTGCAATCACCCTCACCCACACGCCTTGTAATCCTCGTATCTCCTTTCGAAACTTGCCTTCTAATCAGGAATTCAGTCACACCTTTATGGTACTGCGTTGTCGTGTGCAACGTTCTTGGGAGCACACAGAACTTTATGGATACCCATGTTTAAACTTGCTCTGACCGAATGCCAGTTGGCTTTGGCAATGAGATAATACGTCCGAGAGTAATTTATCTAACTTACCAACGGCTTTGAAGATGTCTGGTAGCCACCCAATGATCACCTAAATGTAACTATGGAAACAGCATTCCTAAGGGAGGACTGTAAATATAAGTTCAGATTTCTTGCTTAACGTTAGTGTGCCCTGCGTTTTTATAAATGTGGAGTTTTTAACAGTGGAAGCTGCTAATCGAACGTGTGGTGTAAGGGTCAGTAACTGTTTATCTCATCACTGATTTCCCTTTTAAGTATGAGCAAGCCATTCAAATCAGAACTTCAGTGAAAATGCCTAGGGCCTCGGTTCGAATATGAAATTTATGCCATAATATCGAAAACCTCAAGAGGATTATCAAAATATCTGTAAACCGAGCCAGATTCGTTAACGAAGGTGAAAAAAAGCATTTAATTAATTGGATATTTCTCCAACTAGCATTACTATAATTGACTAACTGGATAACTGCAATAAAAAGCATGATCTATAAAAATTCTTTTAAAGGTTTACTTTAAAATGAGATATTTAACGATGGATTGACAATTGCACAATCCAATGCACGTACACTGGAATAAAGTGCTTGTCCACGTGGAGGCACCAGAAGTCATTTTTACATCTCTGGTAAATTCTATCTTGTTCAATAAATTATTCTTTTTGGGTGTTCGATTGTGAAAATAATGACGATCTGATCACGGTTAAACTGTCGATCTGGTACATTGTCCTACCTCTCTTACTTGACGTGAAAGTGAAACTCAAATGGGTGCAGTTTTGCCATGACCTTTGTAGCTATAGCCTAGAAGTTGTTGTTTGTATACGACGATCTACCTCGACAATAATGGACTCTCATAGAATTCAGGGAGTAAAAAAGCATCGAGTCTACTTTGCAGCCCTTAACAACACGCCATAATTATTATCGTTTATCCGTTGCATTTCAATGAAACTCGAGCTGAGTTTTTTTCGCTATAGACACGACGTCAGTGCTTACAACTTGACGAATGAGGCAGACGCACACTTGGAAAATAAAATTATATACAGATTCTAAGACACATTTGAATGCAAACAAAAGCTCAAGCTTGATCGTTCGATAATGCTACGTCACCAACCAGACCGTCATTAAGGTATTTGACGATACAATTATTACCGAAAATTGCATTTTCAAGGATAGACCAGAGCTGGTAATAGCAATCTGGACTGATTTTAATGAAATCAGCTAGGAGCGATATTCATGTTCTAGCCATTATTTTTTTCTGTTTTACACACTTTACTATAATTCACAGGCACACTTCATACCCCCACGTCTTGTTGATCATCGATCTTAGATAGAACGTTCCATTTGAAGGAAGGTAGTTTCAGGGGATTTCTCACCACTCCAACGGAGAGATCTTTACCACAATTCCCACTGTTCATCAACATAAAGCCAGTATTTAGCCATAGTGCCATGGATACTAAACATAGGAGTAAGCAGGTGCCAGTAACGAGCATCGCAAGATGGAGACGTTGTTCCAGTTGTTGGACCGGTTTCCATGACGGTTTCGGACTCGGCAACTGAAGAGGACCACCTGTTCCGAGTCGCAGGCGGAAACCTGCGCTATTCGGGCTTGGTGTGCATCGACGAAGGTACGAATGATCGCGTTTTAACGAAGGTTTTGCAGAAGATGAGGAAACAGCGAAGAAAGAGAAGTTTCTTGGAAAAATGGGTCGAAGAACGATCCTCACAATCTGACACACCCTCATTAGTCCGATGATCACTGATGAGCAGCCAGGCTATTCTTCATTGTTGTTGACCCTTCAACAAAGAATGAAATTGATGTCCACATTACATTTTACTCAAGTAGTAAATAGCGCACTTTATTTGTCGCCTTCAGTATCACTTTCTTAAGAGAAAGATAGGAGGCGTTTTGATATTGATCCTGCAATGAGGTTTATTTTGGCAGATTGCAAATGCAAGTCAAAGAGAGAAACTAGATTTTTTGAATCATCGTAAGTTTAAATAAGTGTATTAACGCGTAGTTCCTGTAGCAAACCGTATCGATCTATTAAAACGGTCCTTCGATACAACGACATTTTGATCGCTTCTCTGTATTCTTAAGCCAAGTTGACTTGTATTTTATGTTCCACGCTTACAGAAGCCAAAAGCACGCAAAACGTATAAACACTGAAATATTATTTTGTATTTGGGGATACATTTCCAGCCCAACATACGAAATATTTATTTTTTAAGGAAAAATTCGATACGAATGGGAAGCTGAGACAATGGTGTATATCGATGGGTGGCTTCTAAGCAGCTACGTCCACTTCAGTTCAGTTGAACTAATTATGCCAATATCGTCATAATGTGATTTCGTGAATAAAGGCTGATGTGGCAATAAAACGTGAGGTAACCGCCTTATTGATCTTCTCTGAGATCGTTATCTTTCGTGGAAAAAACCTACGAAGTAGGCAGAGGCAGGCTCTTTCGCAGTTTTGATAAAGACGGTTTGCAATCAGAGGACTGAATACCCTTATATGCAAATTAGTCGTCCAAGCACTGGAACGGATATTGTTGACCTCCTTGTTATTATGAGTCAATCGCATGGACGATATTTAAGAGGTAAAGGAATTGCTTGATGAGACAGCTCTTCTCGAAATCTAAGCTCCATCCCTGGCAGTTGAAATTCATGATATTACGGACTGATTAGAGCAGATATGTCACAAATGACCACTTAACTGTCCCACTTTTTGGTAGTTAACTTTCTGCATTGTTTACCGTTAGCATCCTGACAATTGCCTACTTAGACCGCAAGTACTCAGCTGTGCGTCAAGTGGAAATGAAAATCCCCATTTTGCTATCAGCACAGATCGAGACACATTCAATTTCGACAGGCATAACGTAGAACCCATAGAGTAGAGCGTAAAAAGCGTTGCGCGAAGGTTAAAAAGCTCACATGACACGCCAAACGTGCAAACTGCGGCTGGACTGTCACTGGCTTAGGGCAACAATCACGCCGGCAGTATTCATTCCATCATTCCTATTTCTTTCGGCTAAGCCTCTCGAGTTATCAGAAATATGTGTAGTCCGTCGTTTAGTCCTAGACCATAGGTAATGCAAGAAATTTCTTCGCCAGAAAATTTGATTAGTACCATGTTTTCTGACGTAGTAATGCCATAGTTTACATTAAAAATTTTGCAGCTGAAGGATTTTTTGTACTCATGGTGACAAGACGGAGATACAAGATGTTGTTTTGCCTAAGTCCATTACCACATCAGTCATGAGGCATGAAGTTGCACGTTAAACGCTTGTCCCAGATTGTTGATAGCATCCTTTTTGGTAGACGTCTGGAAGGTAAAAAATGTCGGAAGCCGAAAGACCGATATCACCCATGTTTAATGGCTGTTGCCAGTATGACCCATGTCTCAGTCAACTAGGGGCCAACAAAAGTCTGTCATCTAACCTTCTAGTCTGATCTAAATCTGAATCAATCGCGCTATGTTTCGCATCAGTTAGCTGAGATCCTGGGCAAGTAATATTTACGATTTATGGTACAAAATAAGTTTTATAAAGTGATGCTAACCTTCCATATTTTATCAATCCTTCTAGTTCCCAGAACCTGACAAAAATCGTTTTGAATTTCCCTGCCTTTTTATATGTAGCTATCTTGCGCTGTTTTTAAAAGCCACAGGCCTTTATGGACAGGTCAGCTTAATTGGCAAATTTAATTTTTCTAAATGTCCTTTTTATGTATTAGTAGCTCTATCAAATTTTTAAAACTGACTTAAGAACAGTTTTTAAAAATGGTATATTAGCATCAATAGACAGAAAGGAAAAAATGGACGTCAGTATCGAGACTTTTTTATCTGATGGGAAAATATGTCTGCAGTGACTATTTTCAATGACCGTTGAACATTAAGGGAAACACTTACACGGTTAATAGTTATAGATGGATTTTAGATTAATTAAGCTATGCAAGTGGCTTTTTCGTTTGAATTTAATCAAGCTTTTGAAATTCTGGTAGCAAACATATGGAAAGAAAAATTTCAAATGTTGCTTACATATCTGAGCCTTCGGATAGCAAATGCACAAGATTGGTATTTTTGAAGTGTAATTATAGCACTGTCAACTGTTTCTTAGTGAAGACCCTGGTAAATCTAGGAGTGGCAGTATTTGTTTCTATAAGGACCTAATAGTGTATAAAAGACTGACATATAGTTGAAAATATAAGAAGAGGGACATATCAGCTTTCTTCCAAATAACTTTTTTTCCAGAGTCTATCCCCCCAACTGGTTTTCGCTAAAACCTTCGTACATTAGATAGCAACTGCTCACAGTTGAGTTCTATCTTTATGCTTGAGGTCAGCGCAGAGGATAGGTGTAATTAAGATGTTAGTGCAAATGGAATATGAATTTGTTTAAGTAGGCTGAAAGAAAGAGATAAAACATATAGTTCCGAAGCAAAGACATTTAAGCTCGGCTTACAATTGCCATTCAGCTTTCATTCAGTAAATAGCTCTTGCTAGAAAGTCTCTAAAAAAACAGACGCACGCTTTCTTACCCTCGGCCGGTGTTCACGACTTCCTTTCTGATAGTATTTGACGAACAGTGACTACTGGCTTGAAATGCACCAAGGACGGGAGACCCCGAGCCCGCAGGAAGAATAACAATGTGTCGCTGGCTGTCCTAACAATGGCCGGAGCCACAAGGAAGTAACCCATGTCGGCCAATAGCATTTCAGCTGCTCTTAGCCTTAGCCGTCTATACGCCACAGCACGCAGTCATCGCAGCGTGCGCATATGCACACGTGCCTGCGCCATACAATCGCGCAGGCGCAAACAGCCAAGGGGGGGGGCAAATATGAGGAAGGGGATTTTGTCCGGACTTCCCTTGTCTGATCAGAAAGAGAAAAGGACGCGAGGGACGGCGTCGATTGCACCAGAGCAGAAGTATGCTCAGCGGAAGGGAGGGGGCAGGGGGGGGGGAGGGTAAGATGAAGCCGACTCCAGCTCCACCCGCCTCCGTCCGGTTTTGTCATAAAATTCCCCACTCATGACCAAACCTAGAACTGTCACCATTGCGCGCAGACAGTGCCGTCAGCAACTTAGTCCTGTCCCTGTGGTGCGCCACAATGTTCTGAACACCACTGCGTCGTCAGATAGTGCTGCCATTGCTGTTATGGCGGTTGGGGACACCGATAATGATGCGCTTTCACCTTTCGACGTTTAGTCTCTAAATACAATTTTTGTTTATTGGCAAAAGCTTTGATGATTCCTCTCGTATGAAGCTCACGGATGACCTTACTTAATTGCCATACATAACTGCAGTTGTGGGGAAAGACTCAGTTTCCGAATACATTGTGACGACCTCGTACGACCGTTCATGTGCCAACTGGCTCTATCATCGCCTTATTGCAGAAGAAATTTTCCTTAGGCATCGTGGCGGCATAATGGAATGACTGAATGTTGTGGAGTTTTCTAGTTGAGGAATATTATTTGAGCCAAACTCACAAAGCTTGAGCCAAACTCACAAAGTTCTTCGCTAACAAAATAAAACGATTTCAAGTATTATATGGGATGGTCTATTGGTCGGTGATTTATAATCACCATTTGTGAATCAGGTAAGTCTGCCCGTTCAATTGAGAATGCTATGTCTGGAGATACAATCGTTGGCATTAGGATTTTCTTCGCGCTTCTGGTTCTGATTCTCCCTTACTCCCGCATCCGACACAGCATCTTATTAGGACAATTGATTAATAAGGGCTGTGATATTCAGTCATATCACAATGCACCTATCGTAAGTACTTGCACCTTCATGTATGGCAGATAGTCGCATGTGGTTCAACTATAGTTCGCCCCTACACACACGAGTTGACAGTCACCGTAATGTCATTACCCAGGTTTATTCTTCACAGGAAAACTATTGTGCATTTTTGACTGCCACGGGCAGTAACTTTCGACCGCAGCCTCTCCATGTGATCATTACTTTGCTAGAAATATCCTTCGCACATAATATGGAGATTGGAGATATTTGCCTCTATTAATCGACACTGGGCCAGAGATCATGGAGCAAGCAGCGCGCAACGCTAACGGTTGTCATCTTTTGCGATAAGTTGGGCCCCAATGACAGTATTTGAGGTTGCATCCGGTCGAATGAATTGTGACTTTACAACAGGCGTCAGTCCCTCTCCTCACCGTTGTTGAATACTCGGTCATCCGCGACCGGAGTTATTTCCCAGTTTCTTCGCTGTAGTTACTTTGGTCGTAATTACATCAGATCCCCTGACGGATTCCGGACGTCGTCGACCTTGGCAGTGGGTCTTTCGGTTCCATCAGTTGGTGCCCGATATTCGTCTCTAGTCTATGTTTAATTCCAAATCAAACTGATGTGAGAAAGGCTGTCTGCTCCCGAGTCATTTTTAATGTGCAGGAGCCATCACAGAATTTGAAAAGGGTGCGTTACAATCTCTCATCTCAGATTTGTGAAGTTTTGCAGGTAGTCATTTTCTCTGAGCTTTCGTCGAAGATATCGTACTTCAACAACGCCATACACTGGTTCACCACAGTGCATCGCAACACGCCAATATAGCGCCCTTGTGCAACTGTGTTTTTGGTTGATCAGGTGGTTGCGGCTAGATCTCACCACTTGCGTCTTTCTTATCGTCCTCTCGAACATCTTCATTTTTAAACCACCGACCTCATCACGACGGATGAGGCCAGCACTGTACGCCACCTGCATGTCCACATAATTACATTTAGCTGTTTGTGAGGAAGAGTCCAAGTAATCATTCAAAATGTCGCGCGAGTAAAACTTCTGTTCCACCGCCCGCAGTTGCTTTCGAGACTCCTAGCCAACCGCTGACCACTGGAAGATGTGTCACCCGAAAACTGACGATTTTTTTGAAATCGGGGAACATTTTACCACTGGTATTCGAATTGATCCACTGTGAATAGGGGTAGTATACAAAGAAATGATAACGAAGATTATTGAAGATCATCATCATCAACCTTATTTACTCTATGTGCACTTTCTTCACGTAGTTAATTAGACAAATAACTTTCTTTTAATGCAAACAACCGGCCGAAAGAACAAGGCTACCAATCCTCGTATATTTATTACATATAAATGCACAACAGGTTTTTTGTAGGCCAGCTTGGCGGCTTCTTGGCATTTCACCTAATACACTTAATGCACTATCCTTCAAAGTAATTACTGAAATAGACGAAGTCTAACAGATAACAAGGTATGCATTCCCCCTAAAAAAAATTTGACCAGAAATTAAAAGAGAGTGCATTCTCTGCAGTGGGTTAAAACAGTGGCTAAGTGTTTTCCAACTCACGGTACATGTGACAAATTTATTCCATTTGTGGCAAGTACCTACTTAGAGGACCGACAATGGTAACTATTAGTTATTATAAATATACTACCTGAATGAACTGCTGTTGTACTGGACTTCAAACAGTTGACGACATGCCTTGGATGGACTGTGCTGCGTCTTTGTGTGACCGAGTGGTCCCGTATGTGAGCATGCTATACCTCACAGAAGCCAATGAGTCTAATCTCCTTTCCGGTCGGCGATAATCTTCGGCATGCCTGTATTGCACGGAAGAAAAAGGATTAAGCAATTTTGAGCTGCCCTTCCTCACACGGACTCAGCATTTTACTTTGAATGAAAGGAAGCTGAGACGATTTACGTTGCCACTAGTCAAATGTAGTACTTTTAAAGGCAGCTGGTTGTGTACATTACCAAGTCCGTCTTGGAAGCGAGGAGCATACTGCTGTATGTCGTTTCCAGTATGATCTCTAAGGCACCCTTCACTATTATGAGACTCAAAGCCATGACGTAAGTTAGACGACGGGCTTGGACACGTTTATAGATATCCCCGTACTACATTTGGCTTTGCTGTAAAAGGTTTATGAGAGTTCCTCTCCACATGTCCTAACTTCAACATTATCTGAACCCTAACCCCACTCAAGTTAAAAAAACATCCTGTTCTCATTATACATCGCCAAATAGACCTTTGGGCTTGTTGCCATTTACAAGCACTCTTATTTAATTCTTTACCACCTGAGGAAATGATTCATTTCTATTTGAAACCGGGAGGAAGGTTGTGATTTTCGTCCTTAGTGTCGACTTTACGCTCCTGTTACTGGCATGAAACCCAATATTTCGGTTAACATTGAATAGCGGTTGTGTTGTACTTTTGAACTAGCTCCCGCTAGCACGCGTGCGCATAAATTTTCTTTTTTGAGCCATTTCATCGACGTCTGCCTTTGCTTATTTTCACTCGGTTTTGTCATCGGAGCATGCAGATTCTCTGACAATTTGATCCGCTATAAATTCCTACTCAACAAAGCAACATTTAAATTTTTGCCAAAACAACAAGCGTTCTCATCTCATGGTAGGACGCAGAATTCTCAGTATTAAAAACTGCACAAATGTGCTCCCCGCCTTTTGTAGGGAAGATCAATGAAGGATCAAAGGAAATGTCTCGGTTTTCTCAAAGAACACCATAGTTGTGGATGCGTCCTTAAAAGAGTCCAACGCAGCTACCATCTGCCTCCTTTGATTTCGTGCACGGAAGTTAATAATTGCGCAAACTGTAATTGCACTGACTCAAAACAATATCCTCCATTGCAATAAAAGAAGGGGCGGTTAAATGTTTATCCAGAGAGGCAGAAGAAGAAGGAAGTAAGGAAACCGGTTTTTTCAGTCGAGTCTTGACAGCAGGAGGTTTGGCCGCAGTCCCCTGCGTTCCTGCTCAAAACTGTCGCGTGTTTGTTCCGTTTAGGGCTACTTTATGCTACCGTCAAGTCCTGAAAAGCCTACTGAAGGGTGGGTCCGCGTATGCGTGCTGACGAGCGGCCAATTTGGATATTTTAGTCTGCCACGCAAGAAAGACAATGTGAAAACGTCTTCGGCGCCACTTCTGGGCGACGTTGAACAAAGTCGCATCTCGGGAGTGGTTACGTTGTACACTGGCGTCCGCACAGAGCCTGCCAACTGATGTTGGCGCCAAATGCATTATCTCATTTCGCACAGCCAGCTCGACTTCTTTCACTTCATATACCTCGGGCAAATAAAAACGCCGGACCTCTGTTTGCATGACCAGATTGTTTAACTTCATATGTAGACGGGAAAATCTACTTCGGACGTTGAAATTAGCTTCGGGAGACCGAATTTAATGTTGGCTTGCCTTAGTGTGCTGGAGATATTTTTTGTTAAAAAAACATTTGAAATTTATAAATATAGGTTAGACTGTTCATTAGACCATCAAAATAGCTATGATTGGGCGACATGAGCAGTCTGCCATGGGCAAATTGTTCTGAGTTTTAATTAGCTAGAATTTAATCAAACCATTTTTTACATATTTCGAAAGTTCTGGACTGTATTTTTTATATTAAAAAACGCAGGTTAGGAACTAGCATGGACTGGGCATATTCGATTTAAAGCCTTTGAATGCATCGAGAATCAGGAGAAATCGTGCAAAATTTAATTTAAATCTGCTTTCACAGGCCGCTATTCAATGGTTTCAGGAAATTGTCACCAACAATAACATTCATTTTAGAAAGCTCTGATTCTTCCTGGTGGTTCTTCAGTTTACTGCAGCTGTTCAGTAGATTTTATGTGACTTTTATATCTACGCCAGAGATGAAGTATTCCAGTATAAACGTAAAGGAAAAGCGAATCGAGGAAAAGTAAGCAAGAATGACTTGACTAAACAGTGAACTGATTCACTGCTTTCCCCTGAGTAAGTTTAGCATCGAAAATGATCAAGTACTCAGAAGCCGCCCATTTTTAGAAGAAGTTACCGAAAAATACAACATTGGTGTAGACAACGTGGCACGGAGGTAAGCATCGCATCTGATTTAGTAACATATGAACCTTGACAGCTGGTGACTTTCTTTGACCCTTGCACGTCATAAGGACGTTAAGTGTAGTTAATGTCAGATTATGTTCGAAAGACTGAGGGGTGTACGCTATGGTTCACTAGTATATCGAACGCTGCATAGGCGAAAATATTTTCTTGAAAACAGCATCTTTATTTCTTTCCGTTTTACTTTTAAAGCGGTCTAACCCAGATTGTCCTGGGATAGCTAGGAAGATAAAATTTCGTGAAATATATATGGAGTCCTGCTTTTCAAACTTCTTTGTAATAAATACGCAAACTTGAAGACAGCGTATGTAGCAAAATTTAATGGCACCATAAATTTCGCAAGCGCTCATCAGCCGCTTCCGCTCGCTGCATAAACAGAATAAAGAACGATAAATTACAGAATTGAATTCATACAGAAAAATCGATCCAAAACATCAAGGTCACTTGAGTTAGCCAAGAGGCAATCAATAAAGTAGGAATTCAAACATTGTGGGCAGCAAAAAACGCAGTAAACTGTCTAAGGCAAAAACATCTAAGGCAAAAATGTGGGAAGGGGGTGGGTAAACAAGGGGCCGGTGCTACCACGGCAGGGTTAGGTTCACCACATGCTCCAGTTGTTTACATAGGTCAGGTTTAAACCGCCTTATGTATGCTGCCTCCAGGTAGCGTAAGATACGAGTTGTTCGTGCCAGAACAAGTACTCGGAAGGATGTTTTAGGGTCAACAGAATGACCCGTATCCAATAGGTGTTCAGTGAAAGAAGAATGGGGAGTCCTATTCTCCTGTCTTAATAACCAACTCGGCAAGTGCTCTTTTGCTCTGGCTGCCAATTGCCATTGTGTTCGTCCTATGTACTTGCATCCGCAAGTGCATGTAAATTCAGCGATGATACCCATGTAAGCATTAAGGAAGTCAAGTTAAGCGAACGAACGTTTTCGATTAATTCATCATCAGGCAATACAGTAATATAAGGGAGCGTAGAGTTAACGAAAGTTTTAGGCAAACCAATCAGTAGTAACAAGGGGGAGAGAGGGGGAGAGAGGTGTAAAAGGATCAAGGGGATCAGATTCTAGTCTTAATTGGGGACAGAGAAATGGGGGTGGGGGGAGAGGGGAAGGGGAAGGAGTCAGACAATTAGTTAATGTCATCCAGTGGTCCTCGTCTCGGGTTTTGTTGGGTTGTGTGAGGACGCAAGGTGTCAACGTCTTGAGACTGTGTCGGTGGCCTTTGGATGCTTGATGCCGCTGTCTCATCATTGTTTCGCGACGTAGTAAGAGGCGTGAGGGAAGATGTTGAAAGGGATTTTGGCCACGGGAGCCTTAGGGCCGCTACACATGCTTTCTGCACACATAAAATTGGGCTTGTGAGGCGAATGGCGACTGCTTCTGCCGTCGCAAGTATCCGCTGACGCAGGAACTTAGAGTGTTTAGCCGGAACTTTATAGACGACTCTAAATGCTTGGTTGACGTCTACCCGATGACCGCTGTCTACCAAGTGAGGAAGAATTGCGCTTGATATCGACTTAGTGTCGCCTCTGTTTAACCACGCAGGGTGATGCTCTCGCATGCGCTTGGATAGACGTCTAATCGTTCGACCAATGTAACTTGCCCCACAGGAGTATGCAAAGTTGTAGATACACATTGATGTGGTCTGGAACGGCAGTCTATCCTTGCCTTCAAGGCGAAGAAGTGGAGTGCTTGAGAACAATAATCTTAACTTTGCTGCTGGATATGTACGCGCGATTGCAGCGTTCAGACAAAGCTGTAGAAGTTCGCTTGCTGGATCACCTAGAATCTGATCCCCTTGATCCTTTTACACCTCTCTCCCCTATGTTACTGCATGTAAATTGGTAAACAACATTAAAAGTGGCGTACAACAGCAAGGCATCCTTTGCAGTTGGAATAGGAAGGGTCTTCACCGAGTTGCAAAATTCAAGCTCAGCTGCAAAATAGATCCTTTCAATGGTATTGCGTAAACGTCTCATGATGGTGTTTAAGGTGTTGTCTCCCTTAAATGGCAAGGAAATGAAAACAGGCTTTTTCGGAACTGATTGTTCTATAACCTTTTGCCGTAAGGGTTTGCTATTCTTTTCAATAAAGTGAGCTGAATAACCACGTTTGAGAAGAGTTTCCTTTAGGCTTGCAATTTCTGCATCCAGTGTATCCATTGAGCAGATTTTGCTTGTCCTCTGGAAGAGGGTGCAAACTAAGTAACGTTTCCATTGTAAGGGGACAAAACTTAGATAATGCAAATACTGCCCTCTCCATGTATTCTTATGGAAAACTCTACGCGTTATAGAGCCATCTTTCTGCCTAGTCATGTGAACGTCTAAGAAAGAAAACTGGTTTCCACGTTCCACTTCCATCGTAAATTTCATTTTTGGATGTAAACTGTTCATTGTTAACAGTAGTTTCTTAGCTTCCTTTATGTTTTTAACAATTGCAAAGATGTCATCCACATATCTTCTATAGAGTGTTGTACTTTTCAATGTGGAAGTTACTTTTTCTTCGAGGTGACCCATAAATATATCTGCAAAGGTAGGACCTAAAGGACTACCCATTGCCACTCCGTCAACTTGTCTATACAGTTGGCCATTAAATAGGAACTGAAAATTCTTTGACTCTCGTAATATGTCAGGGGGCAGGCGAGTTTCAGAAGCATATGCACAAATGATATCAATTGTTTCATCCAGGGGCACGTTGGTAAATAGTGACTCAACGTCCAA
>JAYGXS010000001.1:76321534-76399589 GCA_036362985.1 Ligula intestinalis | reverse complement strand
GGTAACTTGATACAGAACTGTCTCGGGCTTAGTAGCCTTCATCAGCCAAGCATAACCCTGAACACCAGCTGGTCAGACAAAACAAACAAACGCACTCACAGACGGCGCAGTTGGTCCACCACTGGAGTCTATCAGATGGGTCATAAGCACTTCATCGAACCGCAGTTCATCAGCGCCTCGCCACCTGCCATTTGCTGTCACTGCTGATCGGGTATATATTCACTCAGAAATGTGCGAACACCGATCGAATAGGCTTCCGAACTAAACAAAGTTCATGTGGTGATCAGAGGTCCCCAACGGATGACCGCCTGCCAAGCCGATGCCGGACAAGTCATAATAGCAGTAAGTGGGGTATGACAGCATCTATATATATATATATATATATATATACATATATGAGAAGGCAAGGCGATCACAGGAACCAAGGATTTAATGTCCTAACGTTTCGGAATCAGACAAGCTTCCATTGTCAAAGGTGGTAAATGCACGAACGTTCACAGTATTTATAGGTAAAATTCAGCTAGGCATGGGGATGCCTGTTGTCATGCGGCTGCGGGCTCGTCTTATCCGGGGGTGGTGGCGTTGGCGGGATAATTGCCATTGATCGGGTGCGCATCGTTCGTAGGTTGGGCCCGGCCGACGTCATGTCGCGTTCACACCTTCCCCTTGAGGTGCAAATTGCGGTTGCCATGTTCGCGTTGACTTCTCGGTTGCTAGCGCCCCGGCAGTCAAAGTCACCGTCGTCTCTTATCGGCGTGGGCTCGTGTTCACCCGCGTTCCCATCCTGTTGGCCATCTCGCAGGATTGTGGTCGAAGCAGCTTGTCCCCCATTCGTGTTTGCGTCGGGTGGTCCTAGGCCCTCGTTAGTGCTGTCGGCTGGTGCGTCTGGTCGGCGTTCCTGCCTGTGGTTCTGCTTCCTGTGCTTTTCCCGTAGACTTTGGTAGGCAACTGGTAGCGTCACACACCGATTAATAGAGCTACTTGTGGTATGCCAGGCTTCGAGCGTCTCCCTGGTCGTTTGGTCGCTTCCACGCCCTATGATCTCAGCGTCTTTGAAAGCGAACTTGTGCCCAGTGGCTGCACAATGTTCTGCCACTAGAGAGCGTTCTTCCTGTCTGCGCACCGCTCCCTCATGCTCGGTCATACGTGTCTGCAATCGCTTGCCCGTTTCCCCTACATAGTTCATTTCGCAGGAACTGCAGTTGATCCGGTACACGACGTTGGCAGTTTCACCTCGGGACAGGGGGGCCTTTGGTTTCATTACCAATCGCCTGATCGTTGCCTCGGGTCTGTGGGCGATACCGATACCCAATGGTTGCAGGAGTCGAGCAGCTGCTTCAGACACGTTTGCGATGTACGGTAGCGCCCGCCAGACTTTTGGTTGGCTGACCGTCGGCTTTCTAATCGGGTTAGTCCGCCTACTCCGCTCTATGAAGCTCCGGGGGTACCCATTGATGGTGAACATCTGCCGTAGATAGCGGAGTTCGGCCACTTTGTCGGCTGTTTCACTGCAGTGGGTCTCAGCCCTCTTGTAGAGACTTCGTACACAGCTGCGTTTGTGACACAATGGATGGTTGCTTTGGTAACTCAGGATCTGGCGAGTGTTGGTAGCCTTCCTGTAAACCGTCGTCTTGAGGTTCCCGTCAGTCTTGCGATGAACCAAAACGTCTAGGAATGCTAGTTGTCCATCGTTTTCTGCCTCCATTGTGAATTGAATATCTGGAAAAATGGAGTTCAGGAGGGCATGAAAGTTGTTGACTCCTTCCCGCTTGATAATGACGAAAGTGTCGTCTACATAACGCGCCCAAAATTTGGGCTTGTGCTCAGCGAGCACTAACGTTTCCAACCTCTGTAGTACTGCCTCAGCGACGAAACCAGATAGAGGTGATCCCATCGGTGTACCTTTGGTTTGCTCGTAGATTGTCCCTTCAAAGGTAAAGTAAGTTCTGAGGCAGTACTTCAGCAACTGCAAGAGATGTCCACGTTTCGGTGTTTTGGCGGCCTCGATATATTGGCGATTTAAGGTCAATTTAAATTCACTTTTCCACATGTTCAGTTACATTTTCGCTTTACTGTCGGATTAGAATAAAGAAAGCTAGGGCTCAGAGCAGCGGCCTTGGTTTTTACAACACAATTAACCTTACTGATACCTCATCATTAAGCCAGTTTTATTTGAAAATAATTCAGTAACCCAGTGGATTCACAACCACTTTCTTGCTTTGGCCACTTTGTGTGTCACCAAGAAATGCGTCAAAAAATCAGGGAAGAAATAAACTAGAATTGCATTCAAGCTTTTCACGAACGCTCCAGAGGATCAAAAGCCTCTCGGAGGCCGCCAGCCATCGTTTCATCGGCAGAGGCCGGAAGATTCCCTGCCACGGCAGGAAATGCATGTAGTAGTTTACCGGATCTGCTGCAGCTGAGAATAAATCACCCATTTAGGGAAAAGGATAATTATTTCGGTCGCGAATGACCGATCAGGCTAGCCCTGCCTGCTGTTGTCGCCTACGGTGGGTTCGTTAGATGAGCCGTTCTAGTAAATGCCTTTTTTCTGATGAAAGAGTATCCCAGAACTTAGTTCTCCTGCAAAAGAGACTTAACTGTTGGAAAAGCGGACCTTTGCCCACCTCGCAAACACCATACTTTAATTAAGTTGCCCAATAACGAATTTATATTTAGCTCTCGTTGAACTTCACTACAGAAAATGTTTTGAATCTTTTGTCATCAGGATGGTGCGTTGTTTCTATATGCGTTTATCTGGTAATAGAAAATAACGGTTCAAATCTTGTCTCTGGGCACTAAAATGACCTTTAAGGTAAGCAAAAGCTATATACAACACTATTCCTTAATATTATTGATCGACTGACTGCGTACCACACAAAACGCCAGGGAATATAACTAACCAACAAACTGATATTAGAAGACTGACCTCAGCGGTCTACATTTTATTGTATAATTTCTAGCCATGTCCTCAGGTTCAAATATTTGCCGTCGAACATCTGGAAGTCCGTACTTACTAATCGCCGTATAGAAACAAAAATTATCGTTCAATTATTTTACAAAATGGGATCTTTGGTTTACTAATTATATTCGTCGTATGAAGAGGTGCACAAAATGCAATCCTCTCGTAGCTCGTCTGGTAGCGATTTAAAAATTGCAATAAACTTCTGGACACGCCACTAAACCAATCCGAATCATCGGCGTTTTCTACAACTTGCGTGAGTGTAGATCTAATGTTATTTCCGGCTGAACAAGTTTGAAATTCTCCACACCTATTCTCCTACGAGACTCCCGTCCAAAATGATTGCTTATCGGCTTCCGAAGGCTACCAATCCCCCCTGGAATGCTGTCTACCCATGACTGAATACTGCCCTTCCCCGATCTCGGCCCTCTGTTGACACTCTCACATTACGACCAGCTTGACGGCGGTGTCGACCCAGACGTCTGTTCCCCCCTTTTGACCCAGTGTCCGCGGCTGATCCGTGACCCACTAGTCAAGTCACCCTACCACAACTGCCTGTCAAGCGCTTGCATCCCCCCTTTTGCCGACAAAACATTGTCTCTGTTCGCATCTGTCCACTCTCCCCACCCTTGGACTAGTGCATTCAGACCAATTGGAGCCCCCAGGAACCGACTCCTGGGATCCTATAAAACCGGACCCATACTCCTTTGACGGATTCCCTTCGCTCTTGACATGGAATATCCATTGTTAATGTTTTTGTATTTATTTTGTACTATTTTCTCTTAATAGTACCGTACCACCTTAATAGTTAGTATCACTGGTTTTGGCGTACGCGTAACTGCTGGATACAGTTGGAGAAGTAAAGGGACGAAACAGTACTTAACACGGATTGGCCATGCTACCTGGGTATTTGGTCTGACAAACCAGTACTCAACATCGATACGAATAATTGGCCTGACACGCCAGTGTTCAACAGGTGTCTCACATTTGTCTGGATTTAAAGTACTTGACAGTACTTAAACACAGCTGCGAAACTGCCGGATCGAACCTGCTGAACAAGGAATCGCACACCTGGCTGGATTGACTGTACTCGACGGTACTTAAACGCAGGTGCGGAACTGACAGATCGTCAGTACTTAACACGGATTGGCCGTGCTACCTGGATATTTGGTCTGACAAACCAGTACTCATCATCGATACGAGTATATGGCCTGACAAACTGGTGCTCAACAGGAATCTCGCCTTTGTCTGGATTTAAAGTATTTGACAGTACTTAAACACAGATGCGGAACTGCCGGATCGATAGTGCTGAACAGGGTACAGAGTACGTTGGCAAGATTGGCCGTACTCAAGATCTGAAACGTTTGCCAGACTGGCAAACCAGGGGACAGACACATTTGCAAAGAATGCCCAAGGAAGAGGAAATGATCAAATCTGGTCAAGGAGAAGCCAAATATTCGGACCTCCACGCCGTCTCTGGTAAATCAAGCTCTTGTAGCTTTTTTAGTCGTAAAAATAAGGAAGCTTTAAAAACCTTAAGAATTGCTCAGCTCCATACGAAATCTGCTAGACGCAAAATAGAGATAGGTAGACGCGAAGCGAACGAAATTTTTACTATTTATTTCGAGCTTAAAGCGGAATTCACTAGATTAAATGCGAAGGGTCCGCAGTGGGATGTGGAGCTAAGTAGGCGCTTATTGACGATAGATAGACAGGAAACTGAGCTAGATAAACGAGAAGCGCAGCTAGATGAACATGAAGCGGACCTACAACTTTTTATCCTTGATGCCGAGTGTAAAACGGATCCCGCGAGATCCAGTATGAAGGGCCTGCATGCGAATGTGGAGATGCCTCAGGTAGATGCAGATTTATATGGGTCAGTTGACGGGGAACTGCCGTCTGCTGATAGTGACACGAATGCAGACCCGGATTTGGAAGGGAAGGCCGGTTCCAAGATTGGCGGCATAAGCGAAGTCGGTGGATTCAAGGAAAATGGCCCGCTTTATCATGAGATAATAGGAAAATCGGGGTCTCTGGAGTTTGTTGGCGATGTCCCCGAGGTTTTTGTCCATGCTCCCGTGTTTTCGTCGCCTTATCTTGCATCCGTTTCTATTGATCTACATAGTGTTTATTTACCCTCCGTTCATTTTGCACACGTGTTCACTGTTGACACTCATATACGGTCAGATCACGCTAACCCCGCCGGTCGGGAAGACATCGATTACGTTTCTGATTCTGCATTTCATGTGCGCTTACCTCTACCGACTGTTATGTGTTCTCAACTTCCATTCCCTGTTCCTACAGTTGTATTGGCTGAGCCTGAGTCAGTTGAAATTGAACAAGCTTTGGCAGTTGAAGACTCAGCACTGTGCGTGGAAGAATCCCCACGAAATTGACATCTGCGTGGTCACACTTGAACGGACTAAGCGAGGACGGGCTCACCGATTATGAGATCGGCACATCCATGGGAACTGCTATCGGGGAGGCTCTTTGGGTAAAGGATCAGCGCCTGAATAAAGCAGGGAGACCGTTTGCCGCAGAAACATCGCTTGAATATGCATGTGACAGAATATTGCAGCACACTGTCGATCGCCGTGTTGCCAACAGGGCGAGTGATGGGACGGAGCACGTTAAACCGTTGTACGACTCCGAGTACTTGGACACTTTGGCAACGACCGAGAGTCACTTGTTAGAGAATGCACGTGCACTGGCTATTGCGCGTTCATCCTCTGTGCATAAAAGGGAGGCCAAGAATGTCGCACCGATCAGGTCACTTGAGAGACGCGATCAAGATATTGGTATCCACTGGGACATGAGCAAGACCATCCTAAGTCCACCTCCAGATTTTGGGAACACCCTCCAGTCTGCCCAGAAGCGAGACTGGTCTTGGTGTCGGGGAGCCAGTGCACATCAATCGTTGAATCAAATCCAGGTTGAAGGGGCTCGAATAAAACCACTTACATCGAAGAGTTTAGTGTGGAAGCGAGAGAACTGGGGATTGCCCAACACTGACGATTTAAATAAGCATTATTACGTGAGCCTGAAGCAAGCACGTTACTTGGCAGGCGTCTTTTGGTGACGCTGGACTAAGGAATACCTGCTTCGTAAGATTTTTTTACTAGAGGGTAGACAATAAACAGGGAAGTAGGGGACGTGGTGCTAGTGTCACGAGCAGATATAAACTATTTCCACTAGCGACTAGTTATGTCCTTTGCATGAGCTGAGTGTAGGTGAATTAACAGAGCCGACGTGGATGTTATGTGGAGAATTGGCGGGCGGTGTTATTTCCAGCTGAACAAGTTTGAAATTCTCCACACCTATTCTCCTACGAGACTCCCGTCCAAAATGATTGTTTATCGGCTTCCGAAGGCTACCAATCCCCCCTGGAATGCTGTCTACCCATGACTGAATACTGCCCTCCCCCGATCTCGGCCCTCTGTTGACACTCTCACATTACGACCAGCTTGACGGCGGTGTCGACCCAGACGCCTGTTCCCCCCTTTTGACCCAGTGCCCGCGGCTGATCCGAGACCCACTCGTCAAGTCACCCCACCACAACTGCCTGTCAAGCGCTTGCATCCCCTCCCCCCTTTGCCAACAAAACATTGTCTCTGTTCCCGTCCGTCCCCCACCTTTGCCGACAAAGCATTTTCTCTTCGGAAAATCGAGTTGTACTCGTGAATTTTCGAACAAGTATCACGTGTTCGTCGTCAGACTAAATTAAATGTGAGGGCTGGGAATGTAACACTAGATGTTTTGGCGGCAGCGGTTACAACGGACGGGGGAGGGAAGGGGGATTGGGTGGAAGGGTTATGGTGACGTGACACCCGCGGCGATAGGTTGTTCTAGTGAGGTGAGGGGCGGGTGTTAGCGTTTGGACTATGGGCCGCGTGTTCGGGGAAGGGGGGGGCTGGTTAAGAGTCAGAGAAATTCCACTTGACCGGGCACAGAGAGCCAGGTGTTGTTTCAGGCTGTGTCCAGATTAGTAGACCATGCACGAAACCCGGTATAGTGTGAGTCAAGCTCTACATGCCTGTTTATACTAGCCGCATTCGAGTGCCAAGCTTCAAGGAATTCTCTCGCTCGTCGCGTATTAGCCATTGCGATCACGTCGGTGGCATCCCAATTGAAGCGGTGATCACACTCAATGGAGTGTGCAAATACGAGTGATAAATGGTTCCGTAGGCGAACGGCTGACTTGTGTTTGTTGATGCGAGTCTCAAGGCGTCGGCCTGTTTGGCCAATATAAACGCAAGGGCAACCAGCACATGGTATACGATAAACGACGTTAAATAGTTGTCCCACGGGTAGAGCGTCCTTTACTCGACATAAGCTTGCGCGCAATGAGGTTGCGGGCTTGTGGGCAACGGAGACGCCAAAGCGACTTAGTTGCCGAGAGATGGTTTCAGATACTCCATTCATGTAGGGTAGAGAATAACATTGCCGTGGCAATGTAACATCGTTGGGAGGGAGGTTTTGTGCTTGACCCCAACGTCTAAGGCAATTCTTGACAAAGCTTGTCGGATATCCATTGGCCGGGAAAAATTTGTACAAGTACTTTACTTCTCTCTTGAGCAAATCATCGTTACTGCAATAACGCTGGGCCCGTTGGAAAAGAGTGCGAACACAGCTTCTTTTATGGGCCGCAGGGTGGTTACTTCCACAGTTAGGGATGATTTCTGCAGTGGAGTCCTTTCGGTAGACGCTTGTTGCGAGTTCGCCATCTGTGAGTCTTTGTATCCTCACGTCAAGGAATGGGAGGGTGTCTCCTGTTGCCTCTTCGCGGGTAAATTGTATTTCTGAGACGATCCCATTTAGACTCTGGTGCAGCCGTTCGACATCGCAAGTCTTCATGATGACGAATGTGTCGTCTACGTAGTGGAGCCACATTTTTGGTTCTACAGCGCGAAAAACCTCCTGGTCTAGTCTCTGTAAGACTAGCTCGGCCAGTAGCCCCGAAATGGGCGAGCCCATTGGGGTACCCTTCACCTGCTGATAGTACTTGCCATCAAATTGACAATAGTCCTTAAGACAGAGCTTAAGCATGTCCAACACGTTTTCTTTCGGAATATCGATAGGATCTTCATCTAGGCGCCGCTCTATACTATCGATGGTTAAAACGTGCGGTAACGAAGAAAACAGAGCAACAACGTCGAATGACATAATGCATTCATCAGGACTTACTTGAAGTCCTTGAATTCTATGCAGGAATGCCTGTGAGTTTTTGACGTTGTATTGCGATCCATCACTCAGGTGCTTTAGTTTTCTGCAAAGCCATTTGGCGAGGTTGTAGGTGGGGGATCCAATTAGTGACACTATCATCCTCAATGGCACATCAGCCTTGTGCACTTTTGGAAGGCCATACGCATGTGCGATACGAGGGTCGCTAAGGTTGATAAATTTGGCGTCCTCGGGGGTGATGAGTTTCAACCGAGAGAGTTCGTTCCCCGTCTTCTTTATAACAGCGGTCTGCTTTTTATTTGGGTCTGCATCGAGGGGTGTGTACGCCTCTAAGTCATTGAAGACTTGGTTTGCCTTGCTGACGTAGTCGGTTTTGTCCATGACGACAGTTGCCCCACCTTTGTCAGCGGGCACAATGATTATACTCTCATCAGCCTTCAGTGAGAGTAGCCCCTTCCTCTCCTCGATAGCTAGGATTTGATGGTGTTTCCTCTGCCGGAGGAGACCTGTTGCGCAGCTACGTATGACCGCACGCATATCGTCAGGGACGGTGGAGGCCAGTAGAAGGGACTCGAGATTGGCTAGAAAGTTAGTCGGTGTCGCATCGGCATGGTTGAATTTTATTCCTTTTGACAGGAGGTTTAATTCAGCAGATGTGAGGACCCTTCGCGATAGGTTGACGACTCTCTTCGACATGTTGCTTTCATTAGTGGGAGGGAGAAGTGATTTGAGTTTATGCTGTAAGTTGGCTCGCTTCTTCATTCTGGCATCCTTTGTTGTGACATTTATTCTTTTCAGTACCTCTTCGAAAAGATTTTCAGGCAAACATGAAGCACATTGGCTTCTGAGGTTGTTGATGGTTGCTTCGAAACGGCAAATACGGTGGTGAACATCCGACATAATAGCACTTAAAACACGAAATCCGTATTTGTGTGCGAGTAGTCTTCCGGTCTCATTAAGTAGAGTTGGCTTGAATCGGAAAGATTTCGGAAGGATGTTGAAGTCGCGACAGCGGTGAAGGAAGTAGAGTTGTTCGTAAGTCATTGCCAGCCTCTGTGCGAATTTTTCCCAACGTCTGGTCAAGATAAGCGTTTGATGTGTTTGTACACTTTGGCTAAATCAGTACGCCCGTTGATGCATGAATCATCGGAGTGCATGGCCTCAAAAAATTATCGGCCTTTTTTGGAGGGGCAAACTCCGACAATGCGTGTTTTTTCCCATGCAAAGGTATGTCCTGTGTCAAGGCAATGCATAGCCACTTCGGAAAAACGGTTATGGCTCTTGGCTGCCAATTGGTGCTCGCGGATGTGTGTAGAGACAGATCTTCCTGTTTGGCCACAATATACCTTATCACAAGCTTCACAAGGCAAGGCAGGAAGTGCTGCAATACCTGGAGCGCAATTGAATTAGAACCGCTACACTCTCTCATATGCAGTAACATTTCCCGATTTTCCTTTTGCGTTTTTTATGCCTTCTTACTATTGTACTTCATCTTTATGTTCTCAATGGTTACATAGTCCCATAACAGAAATATCTTTTATGACACTCATTAATGTGAATCCCAGCAAACGGTGCCAACAGAAAATAACCAGAGTAAAGATATTATAAACCTTCCCGTAGTTCGTTGACATAGTCAATGAGTAAAAGAGACTTTTGTTTTACACAGGTGATCAGCGGTTGCTGAAGTAAGATGGCGATTGTCCCCTGATGAGACATTCTATGCAATTTGCGCCATCGCGTCAAGGACTTCCTCCTTACCTTAAAAAACAGCGGGCTCACGTGAAGCGATCGAATATAGCCTACTGAGTAATATTTCAAACTGTTACTAGTGCATCAACATTTTTCTGAAATTGCCGTTGACATTGAAGAGCCCGATCGTGTTTCGGTTACTCTCGCTGTAAGAGATAATACTTGATCATCTGTAATGTCACTGTTATTTCCGGCTGAACAAATTTTAAATTATGCACGCTCCTCTAATGAAAATACGTTATCCCCCTTACGAAAGCTGTTCCCCTTTCCTTTGAGCCGCATGTTCATGTCTCCGTCATTCCTCGAATGCTGGCAGTCCTCTCATGACCTTTATACTTGATTGCGCACGAGTGCCAAAATCAGCAGCGTGCCAAGAGCTACTTATATACGCCAGTTCCCTCTTTCTCGGGCCAACACAGGAAAGCGGAACAGCCACATCTGTCTGGCCGGGCTGTCTTGAACGCAATTGATCCTGTTGCCATTTCGCGCGGTGATATAGGAGCGGCTGCGGCTAGGACCACTTGAATAACTACCTCCTCCGGTCGGCGCAACCTGGGGTCACTTGCATATCCCAGGCTGCTGACACTTGATATTGCTCCCCCTCCCTCTCTGGTTCGATTGCAACTGTCACCAACTTGCTGCCCTCAGAGCGTTTGCATTTAGCAGCCGCCACCTCACCTCCCACTTGCCGGCGCAGTATTGTCTCTGTACGCGTCCGCCGCCCTTTCGTGCTGGTGCTTCAGACCAATGGGAGCCCACGGTAACTGCCTCCCGAAATCACATAAAAGTAACTGTCGCCGCCTCTTCCATTAACACATACACGCCCCCCCCCCCCTATGAATGGTTTTGCCCTGAGTGGCATCGTTGTCGAAGGTGTGTGGTTCCCTCGTATAGAGGCAAACCGACTCCCTTCATTCTTGACTTTGTGCATCCATTGTTGAGGTTTATCTATTGTTTGTCCTTTCTTATATTGCCTAATAGTACCGTACTGCCGTGGTAGTTGATATCATTGGGTTTGATGCACGCGTGACTGCTGGATTCAGTCAGGAGAGTCACGAAGACGAAACAGACACTTTGTGGCCCCTTGATTTTTTTAGTGAACAAAAAGTGAAAACGAATATTGAATTCGTCTTCAGCTCATTCCGCATTCGCCCGGGGGTTAAATATTGAAAACAACAAAATCCCCGAGGACTGATACCCTAAAATTGTGATAATACTTTCTCAAAGCTTCTATGCGCGAAGCAACTATCGCTGCCTTTTTATAAAAAATGAGCCTGGCAAAACATTAGAGTAGGCAAAATCACTAAGGACAGAAAGAAAAATTTGTTTGCCGTCTAGAAAGGGATCTCATTTATTTTGGCGGCTTTATTTACTTCGGCAGTTTCATCAGCAACACATTAGTTCCATGTTTCGGACAATTCCATTGTGACTCGCTTTACTAATTGGCCTACTCCGTGACATTTGTTTTATCCTGTTCCGCTGTCTATTTTTCCCAGATATGTCACGTGGGAAATATGCAGTAGGCTGTGACTAACATCTGAAATGCCATAGAGCTTCTGACCGAAAAAGGGACCAGCTTACTTTAAATACTCTTAGGCAATAAATAGCAAAAAACCAGAACGAATTTTTTATGCACTTAATAACTGAGTGATAATCAGAGAAAAATGACTACCTATTGTCAAATGTCACTCCTTTTTTGAGGTAACCAGTCAGTGAGAATGATATTAAACACAATATAGTGCTAGAAAGTAGGCATACTACCCGCTAGATCCGAAATACTCCAACATCTTGGACTGAAAGTAATTGTCCGGTTCACATTAATAGTCACTAAAATTCAATGTGACCAAAGTGTACTTTACCGGACAAATCCAGATTTGACAAAAACTTTAGTATACGTAAGCATTGGCGATCGAAATTTGCCAAACTTTCGTGTAAACTGGTAGGCAGGCATTCGACAAATTTAATTTCAGTGATGACTATACAACTGTATCAGCACTTTTCATGTTAACTGTTCTGTACACATTCTTCTCAAGTCTGACGATGACCTGGGGATCCAATGTCAAAACGTTACTAAATAAATTTGCTTATGTTCCCAAAGGACGCCCTTCTTTGACAATACACCAAAAAACTGACAATCTAGAGGATGAAGAAGGACCCACAGTAGTGAAGTGGGTAGAATTTACTGTATGTGAGATGGCCGAGGGATATGCGCAGAGCAGTCCAGCTTTTTTTGGCGCATAGGCACGAAAGCAACAGAACTAGTGCATTTGTTTTGAAACACACAAAATTGGGAAAATTATTCATTTAGACACCTTTTTCGCATTGGCTGTTAGAGTCGAAAAAGGCTGAAAACTTTATAAAATACAACCTTTCTTTGGTGCACCTTAGGGTGTTAAAAGAAGTAGACGCAATCGCTGGGACAACAACTATTTTCATCTGACGCTTTAAATTCCCTTTTGAACCCAGCATCAGAGGCCGTAGCAGAAATGGGCAGTTCATATATAAAGGGTTTCAGTATTTATTGGATGCATGCTATGCTATGCTATTGCATACCTATGACAATTAACGGCTCCCCTTCATCGAAGATAGAGGTCCGTTTGTGCGCTAACTGCCGGATGAACGGCGTGTGTGTTGGGGCCTGCTGAACTTTCATCAGTTTTGCTGGACTTTGGCGTGATGACAGCTCAGCTGTCTGGCCCGTCGGCACTAGCGTTGAAAGATTTATTCGCCCGCGCGCTCCCAGGTGGTGAATTGCTTTGGCCAAACTGCATCTCGGCACCAAATAGAGGTTGAAGAGGTCATTGCACTTGTTGATAGGCTATGGGGCCTTAAATCAATACTCAAGAAAATTGCGGCCCACGCAACTGTCACCCCTCACGAGAATTTTGGTCTCAATGAAAGGGAATATGTGTCCAGGTCTAGTCGAATGAGCCACAACTTGGAATGGCGTCGTTCTATTAGACTGTTGTAGCGTGTTCGGCAACTCATAACTGGAACAGTCTTCCGGTTTCTCCGGCGTAGCTGCTTTACCCATAATTGCATCAGATCTAATAAACGTCACCAGATGTTTCTTGCCGTGACAGTGGGTCCATCTGTTCCATTGCCTGACGACTAATGTTTGTCTTTAGCCTGTGTGAAACTCCCACTGCAGTTGGAGGACCTGGAGTCGTTTACTGTCAGTAGCGTAGTGACTGTATCCTATAAACACTGCAACTCCCTGTGTAAGAAGTACCATCTTCTACTACTGTCTCTGTTGATGGGTAAAAGGGAGAATCCGAAGCATATGACGAATGAAATCCTCGTCGCAGTGATCGCGTCTGCGTTTCACTGAATTCCAGGGGCTTGCATTTACGATTTTATTAGCAGTTTCGGGTATATTAAAGCGTAGCCTCCCGAAGTGGGACATTGTTTTGTGCAAAAGTAACTACGTTTATGTGTCATTAGCAAATGATTAGGGTAGAAGTCTAAAACTACGACAAATTTGCAGGTAAATAGTGTCATAATAGTCCATATATAACGTAAATTTACTTAGGTTTACACTGTATTATTTAATTTCGGAATTAGTTGGAATGCAGTTTCAAAGACAAGCGTATGCACAGATTTAAACCGGTCTGAATCTTAACTCGAGATTGCTCCTAATGGTTCTAGTTTGAGAATTGGATACTATTCTTAATATACTTGCTTGTCTTGTGACTGTTCACGATCGCAGTCAGCAATATAGAGAGTAATGTTTACGAACGCCGGTTTAAACCACTACAATAATGTGACTGACGTTCGCGAGTGGTCTCAAGACTCAAACCGATTACCAACGTTCGTTTACTTGTTTACTAGTCTTTTGCTGACACACCACCCAAATGACAAACTATTTAGTTAAATCGGTTTGTTGCAACCCTAAGCTAAAACCAAAGGTTATGCCATCAGTGAAAGACATTTGTTTAAATCAACGTTACAGGAGCAAGAAGAAAAATGGTTTTTGTTTAAGCAGATCCAAATACTTGAAAATTGCAGTTGGCAAACATACGTTTTTGGCAGTTCATTAGCGGGCCTGTACAATTGCATTGAGGATAACTATAGTAGAGTTGGACAGGGTAACTAAAAGTCTTATGATTAAACTTCATAATTGTTGAGGTGGATCGGATAAAGCAAAGGGAGACCGAAATGGCCATTTCTGGCTTATTAGCCATCAACAGCCAGTCATACCCAATCTCGAGGGGAGGCAACCCCGAGATTTGAACAACCGACAAATCAGGAGACCCGTGGACTAAAGGTAGTGTCTTGAACACAATGACTGAAGGTCCCGGGTTCAAATCTCGGGGGTGCCAACCCTCGAGATTGGGTATGACTGGCTGATGACGGCTAATAAGCCAGAAATGGCTAGTCTGGTCTTCATTTGCCTTGTCGGATCCACTTCACCACATCACTTTAGTCACCATGTGACGGTCGTTGAGGGTTTGCGTTGCGAGCTCCGTGGCAAAGCGGAACTTAATTGTTCCTTGACTAGATCGTTGAAACACCTGTATTCATTCTTCATAATTGTCATGCCGCCCGCATATCGAGATCGGCCTGTGGAGGTCATTGCATAGGGGGGAGGGGAAAACAGGATCTGCTGTGAGTATTGGCCATGGATCCAGTCCGCGAAGTGAAAATCACCGTCAGGTGCACGGAGTGAACAACTGGCACCAGGGGTTGGGGGACACGCTGTAGTGGCCTTTTGCAGCCACTTGGAATCCAAGACCAGCCACTGACGCATGAGGCCTTTAGCTTGCCTGCACGCCCATCGCCTCCTGGGGCTAGGCCCTAACGGTCCTTGACCAACGCGCACGTACGCCTCAGCGTGACCACGCGCCCACGCTAGCCAGTCCCAGTCCGTCTCAAGGTCGCGTGCCCACGCTAGTCTAGACATCATCCGCCTCATTGGCTGCCGGAGCAAAGCATGCGCCAGCGACGCCCGATGTCCTCATCACTCCGTAACGAACACACTACTCCGCGAGTCAACACTCTTTCCATCTATTCTCCGTCCTGTGTACACAATGAACTCTTCCTTCTACTCTGGCCTTCCCAAGACTTCTCTCATCTTCTAAGGAACCGGGCCTCGATGATTGTAGCTATTAGGGTTAACCGTCTTAGCCTTAACTCCTATAATGCGATCACCACCCGGCGTCGAAGTCGACCAGGGGAGTGGGAGTGTATGAAATAGTATTATCTTAAAAAAACAGCACTGGATTTGCTAACCGTATAGCCAATCTTTCGGATGTTGCAAGCACCCGTTGGCGTAGGCCCTTGGAAAACTTAGTTGGTGTCCGATAGACAACATGAAAGGCTCTATTAGCATCGACTTGATCATTCGTATCGACAAGGTGTGCGAGAATAGAAGAGGGGATTGATCCAGTTCCACCTTTACTTAGCCAGGCCGGTATGTGTTCATGTACCCCGTTTTCCAGATGCCTCGTTGTTCGGCCAACAATGACAGTTCGGTGTCATTTTGTGCAAGGATTCAAGAGCATTGGTGTGGTAGATTAAAATAACTGCACCTTGCCTGTCTTCTATTTTATTAAATCCTCTAAAGATTTATTTATTTTGATTATTATTATTTATTTATTATTGCAGAGCGGTTCTTCGAAGGCAACTGCATTCCATAATTGTTATAATCAGCAAACTAGGAAAAGTTGGAGTTTGAACTAACCCCGGAATTATCACTTGCTTACAAATTTTAAGTAGGGTGATTTACATAATCTCGCCACTTTTGTTCGTCTTTAAACTTTTTTCTAGTTTGTGTTGGCGATAACACCGGAAAATGTCGCTCAGTTACCTCGCCTGAGGCTTGGGCACATAACCCCCTCCATACACGCGTTCGCCGTTGGTCGGGCGGGGGTTAGCGATGATATTAAAGCTCATTTCAGTGTCTTCTCCCAAGGTTTGAGTACGCAACCCAACTTGCCCCCGTAACTTTTTATTTACCATGAAAAGTTGGATCTTATTTGGTCCCTGACATGCCCCACCCATTCTCTCCCCGAAAATCAGGTGTACGTGAGCCTGCGGAGCGCGATCTACGCCATCCCCAGACGACCCTACGACATAATCCTACCCTTTCCAGTAAATAGCCCAACATGTATAACCCCTGTCACCACCGGGCGCCTATTACAATCCTCAGTTGAGTGCTATATTGCATTTTTTGCTAAAATTTAAACCCGTAACTTGCAGAAAGGCCCTTTTCAAAGTCAACGTGTTGAGCGTTCGGGAAGGACACGGACAGGAGTGACTTTATACCTTTTATGTATAAGGCTCTTACGAAATTTAAATTCACATATCGATAATGAAAACGAAAAAAAATGAGTTGTAGTGGAAGGTTGTTCGAAAGAAAAGGTAATTTGAATATTAAAACGGGAAAGTTTAGACTTATGACAAGGAAGCGGCAGAATAACAACGATATAAGTACGCGTGAAATAAAACGGATTCATCGGAGCGGGAAAATGGGGAATAATAAAAGGATTGGAGTTAGTGTGAAACAGGAAGTATATTTCGGGTTCGACGATTCGACCACACAAAAACCTAACGCTCGTCAATAGGCATCCCTCGGAATACTGTCGATTTTGATACGGATACGTGCTTTTTATGAGACCAAATGAAAAGCAATTTTATTAAAGTAATAACTTCGAATTTTACTAACAATGTAACAAGTTTTCGGTAGGGCCACGTCGTAGAGGAAACTGTTATTTTCTATAAAGATTGCGATTTTCCCCAACTGTCGTGTATATTGGTCCACGTGGGTGAATTTATAACCCTCTAACATGAATTCTGACCTTCTATCTGCTCACTTATCCAGGCTCCGGGTATGGCCATAAAGTCCAATTGGAAATGGGCCACGGGCGTTTTGGATAGATTGCGCACCATTGTTTGTATCATTTTCCCATCATTTCTTCATCTTTTATTTCTAGGCGATGTTTCCTCGTTTCTGCATTTGAAATATGTTGGTAAATATTTGCTATCACGCACGAAGTCCACTATAAAGTTTCAATCAGAAAATTCTACAAACATATTTGCAAACCAATTTATTATAAAGGGAACTGTCTCAAAAAGCAAGAGGAGCAATTTTAAGGTCTAACGATGCATGTTCGAGAAGGAACCCACCAATGAGGACCTTATATTCTCAAGAGGTAAATGTAAAGGTACTTTGGCTTTGAAAACGGCTAATATAGACGACAATCTAATTTTGAGCAGTATATTACTCCAGATGAAAGCATATTTTGATACGAAAAACATGATCAGTTAGATGTGGAGAAAAGAGATGGTGGAATGACCATGAAGGAGGTACTAGTTGCAAAAGATCCATCTTCTAGATTGAAGCGGTACTTCGTGAAAGATTAGGGTTAGAGTTAACGCAGAACAGAAGCAAAAGCCGGCTTCGGGTCTTCTTACCTATTGCAAATTTAATGTTCAACTAATGACATTTACCCGTATTAAACATACCACACCCAGTCATCGAGTAAAACTTTGTGAACATTTTCAATCTTTGAGGAAGTCAAGTTAAGCGAACGAACGTTTTCGATTAATTCATCATCAGGCAATACAGTAATATAAGGGAGGGTAGAGTTAACGAAAGTTTTAGGCAAACCAATCAGTAGTAACAAGGGGGAGAGAGGGGGGAGAGGTGTAAAAGGATCAAGGGGGATCAAGGGGATCAGATTCTAGTCTTAATTAGGGACAGAGAAATGGGGTGGGGGGAGAGGGGAAGGGGAAGGTGTCCGAAAATTAGTTCAATCTTATTGCGGCCAGATGCCTACATCAGAACAAGGAGATGGCAGCTGTATTCTACGATAGGAAGAAAAAAAATGTGGTACAATTTTAATTTAACTTGAGGAAGGAGGAAAATATGTGATATACAACCACATATCCATGCAGCCTTTGCAGAAATTCGATCTACATGAGGTGATAGTGCTAATTTATTCCTACGTTCCACACGGTGGATCATTGTAAAATGGCGAATTTTGAAAGACTAGGTGTCCAGGAAGTAGAACGGGGCAAAAACAAATGAAACTGCACATGGATAGAAAAACCTCCGCAATTTAACTTTAGGAATGAAGAAAAAACTTCGTAGACCATGGATTCCACAGTGAACACCAAATATAATTTCCTTGTATCCAATATATGGAAACTATTTTTACTTGATCTTTACTATTACTAAGTGTTTTTTGGCATTATAACTGCATTTTAACCAGTCTTTACTCTTCGTTTATTTCCCTATTTGTTGTTTATAATTCGCTAAAAGATATTCCATTGTTCACCAAATCATGAAGGTGAATCTAACTGTTTTTATAAGCCATAGCTTCATCGTATTCTGTCCGGTCACTAATTAAAAATTTCACATATGCTTCTGGCTAAAGCAAGATATAATCAGCTGTGTGCAAACATTCACGTTTTTATCAATGCTGTTGACTTCTGTGACCCCAAGCTAATTATCAGTCTATCTCTGACGAGTGGATACACGGCAAATAACTGCAAATCAAGTTACGGGGTCATCTCCAAAACAAGAGGTTCCAACTGTTCTCGCCTGCTAGATACGCATGTTTAATATCTTATTCGGCGTGCCTTTTCGTGGTACTATTCCTATTTAGTAGCCTATAATTAAGATTCCGAAAATCCGACTCGCTGGCCAGAATGTTTACGTCCACAGTGATTTCTGACGACACTACTATGCTAATGCGTAAAAAGGAAGGATAAAAACGCCAAATGGTTTATGCATTTTGAAATGAAAAATATTTTCTGTTAGGTGTCTGGAAGAAATAATTTACCTCACCTTTGTTTTAATAGATCAAATTGATACGAATTCCATGCCTCTGATAATTATATCAAACGCGGTATGCACAACTTCTCAAAACGGCTGATAAAATTGTAACCGGTTGTGGCATAAAATGCCAACCTCCAAGTTTGCTTGTAAAATATAAACGTGGCTGTAAAACAAAAGTGCATGTCATTAGCTTACGTGAATTTCCATTTGAAATTTCCGTACTTGAAGTCTACGAACAACTAATTAAGGAAAATCGGCATGAAGATCTGCTTGGACAGATCCCCAAGATTCAGCTTATCCGCCTACTTTCGATTCTCAAAGACCTAATAAATGGGCAGAGCCTTGAAGAGTCTCTGCGAATCAATGCTGAGTTGGAATGTATCTCTCCAAATGAAGACTTAAATAAAGCAGACGACGAAACTCTTGAAAGGTAAATATTATCATAGTAACAGTATCAGCTACATGTAACTCTCGTTTAAATGCAGAAATAATTATGATTTAGTTCTTGGCAATCCCCAGTTGTAGTTATTCTACCTTAAAGGCAACTTTCCTTGTAGCAGTTATTTATAAATAACTGATACAAGTAACAGATATATCTGTTTAGTGTTTAATGGTAAATCTAATCTTTTTATTTTTTGCCTATTCTTCCTTCGACAATTATCTGCAAATTACACGAAAAATACCAGCTCGGTCATCCTGGTGGTAGATAGTGGAACAGCCTTCGACGAACTTTAGTCGTGAACTAAGCAGGCCCGTCGTCTCACGAATAAACAGTCATGGATCAGCAGCGAAAGTGTTACCAGGGCTAAGGTCTGGCACACCGACTACTTTATAAAATACCGCAAGTCCCAATTATAGCACTGTGACATGGCAAGCATGAAGCGCTATAAAGTAGGTTTGCTTGCCAACGCTGCCCTGTAGTTAGGTTCTTGAGGTGCTAGAGAATACAACCTCGAACAGATACTCCGAGCGGCTGTTGGGGGCACACCTGTATTCAACATCCCCATGCAACATATCTACTTACGGTGCTGCGATCCATTTTACGGCGTCCACCGAGACCGACAGCTTCTGCAACCCTTGCCTAGCAGTGCAAGCGAATATTATGCGAGCTGGACTACTCAATTGGGAAAGGACACTTGTTGTGAGATGCTGAAATGAGCGAACGCTGCTGGAACCTCATACTCAAAGTCTCACGGCGCGCAGTCTCCGTCAATACTACGCGGATACTTGATGCCTGTTCGAAGTCCGAATACACGACACAGGCGCCCGAGAAATAAAAATCCCTGGAATCGGTTCCCTACTCAAACTGTATCACAGGGGGCCACGCGACTCATATAGTAGACACTGTGTGGTTATTGCTCTCTCGATGCGAGCAAACCGTGAACCTCTATCATGAAGACGATTCAATGGCCGGACAGCTTATTTTCGATTAGAGTGTCGCCTTACGAACATCTTTGTCGTGTCCGTGCATGCACCAACACCAGCTGCCGAACTTTTATTCGGAGCTAGTTGAACGACTTACTCGCTGTGATCTGTCGATTGTCGCCGTGGGTGGAGCGGCCGGACTAAGCCCGGTGACCCGCCAAGCAGCCACATTATTGATTGTTGAGTTTGGCTCTCGATTCGACAATTTTGAGGGGATGCTGCCTTTTGCTAATCAGAACTGACTGTTTTTCAACAACACATACTCTCAACATCGTCATAAACATCTCCTGCCCTGGTACTCAACCGACGGCCGTACCGCTAGTCAGACCGATTACATTCTTGTTGTTTCAAGTTTTCGCAGTTGGGTCCACGATAACAAATCGATGCGAGCTGCCGAAACTGGTGATGCCCACGGGTCTGACCATGTTCTCCTTCGCACATGCCTGAATATTCATCTCTCATCTGCAGCCAAAATGCCGCTGGCATGACGCCTCGATGTCGCAAAACTCTGGTATACCCGCATTAACGAGGCCCCAAATACAAAATCCGGTCTCGTCTTATGAGTTGAGCCGACGGCAAAGGCAGTAGCAAGTGGTCAACACTGAGAACATCCGTCAGCGGCGCCGCCGTGACTGCAACTGTGGAAGAAACTGCAGCTGTCTGCCCAGACGGCTCATGCCATGTCCCGCGACGATTTTTTGCTTCCAAAAGCTGACAGAAAAGTCGGCAAGGGATGACCGGTAGAAGTATTGGCCAAAAACAGCCACTTCCATGGAGCATGCTGGGTGCACGGACGAGCGTGGAGAAACGAGCCCGCTCGTGGTTACTGGGGCTCAGGCATCCTTGCACTTGCATACATGAAGCGAGATTAAACAATATGCGAGAACTTTAGCGGTTCAAGTATTATCGACGTCGCTGCGAGATTGCGCGTTCATATCACCTCGGGGTTACCAGTTATAGGAGTTAAGGCTAAGACGGTTAACCCTAACAGCTACAATCTCCCAGGCCGGTTCCTTGGGAGATGGGAGAAGTCTTGGAAAGGCCATAGTAGAAGGAAGAGTATATTGTGTACACAAGGGAAAGGAGAATATATGGAAAGAAGTTGGATTCGGACTACACGTCATTCCACTGGAGCGCCGTGGCCCTAGGTGATGTCTGGCGGTCGAAGATGGGGAAGAGGAACTTGTTGAAGTGGTGCTTGGCGGCCGCGAGAACCTAGATGCACGCGTGTCTGTCCTAGTGAAAGTAGGTCAAGTCTCGGCAGGTCAGCGCGACTGTAGGCGCTGACTGAGGTATTGTATGACCTTGAGGCAGCTGGCATTGAACAATGACGCCGAACAAAGCGATAGACGGCGTCGAACGGCAGAAACCGTTACAGATCTTCGCTATTGCTCTTCTGAGGCGATTTCAGTATGTGCGTGACTCTAGGACGCAGCAGAAGCAGGACGAATTCCGCGCCATCCTATAAAGTTTCGTGTGCGGTCAGTCCACTTCCATGGCTGCAAATGTGAAGCTCTACACGGGAAAATGAGCGAAGACTAGAGGTATTTTACAACCGCTGCCTCAAAACCCTTCTTCGAATAAAGTATACCGACTTCACATCAAATGAAAGAGTCCGCACACACTGAGACCGTATCGCGAGGATATCTCAGAACATCCAAGAAAGACGATTAAGGTGGTTTGGGTACTTTTTTTCGTCGGCTGCCTCACAAGCTTTGCTATGCGTAGCATCCCACCTGGAGGCGTCAAAGAGGAGGGCAACTCAAAACTTGGCTGGATACCGTTCGTCTAGGTATGGAAGCGGTTCTTGGACCCTCGATGTCGGTTTCCATCGCTGGATAAAATAATATGAGGAGCTTACCAGATTAGTTGCGGCTAATTGTCACGGGTGGTGGGGGGCATCGTCCGTGGCGTCATTGAGGCCGGCTTGATCAGCTTTATCTAGTGGAAATGGCAAGAAAGCTTGCACCTACGAGATTCTTGTTATAGTTAGTTCTTCCCGAGTTGAGACTGGACCCACCGGCGTAATGAACGCAGAAAATAGCTTATAACTTATCCAATTCATTTTTAAAATTTTACTGCAGGAAGAAGTTGGTCATGGAGGAGACCTTCGAACGAAATCGAGTCCGACCAACAGATCCTGATTTTGAATACGATATCGCGGTCGATTTCCCTCAACAAGTTGAAACCAGTGGGTGGGACTCGGACTTTTCTGACTTCTGATCTACACAACTTTGCCCTTTGTCTTTCGCCTCCAAATTATTAAGTTCGGTTACTGAATTTGAACATATTTTCTTAATCAAAAACTTAAATCGGATTTGTGCACATTTTCAAGCTTCAAGCAAATCTGAATCGGTCTTTAAAAGTCAGATTCCCAAGTGGAACCTCCATAGCTAACAGGTCTCCGAATGTGCCGGAAATACTCACGGTCTGAAGGAATTAACCGAAGTTCAAATATGTCATTGCGAAAAAATTGGTATCTTCTTCGTATGTTAAACTTTGCCGAGGAAAAACATGACGAATTTTGCCACGCAAGCTAATTAGAACACGTGCTAAAGAATCGCATATCTTAATAGTGTCATCTAAATTATCTAAAATACCAAATGTCGTTATTTGACGTAAAGAAACACCAACGACCTCTGCGTACAACCAAATATTTTAACTGACTTGGAGCCCACCAAACATACCTAACTTCGTTTGCGAATGTCGGAATAGCAAATACTAAATCGACGAGGTAACCATAAATACGTCTGGAACTCTAATTTTTAAAATCGTCTGACTGCCTTCTACTATTTACACCCGGAAAGAATGTTGGTGAAACTGAAAATTCACGTGAATGTAGAACAGCTTCTGCAGAATCGGCCTATTTACTTACGAGCATTAAGGCAAACTAGGAAATTTATATCTATTACAGAGGTAATAAAAGCAGTAGTCAAAAACGTAAGACAGCTCATTTTAGTAGAAGATGAAGGATGATAGTGATAATAAAAACGTGGTTTTTCCACATGTGCGCTAAGTGCGAAAGGGTAATAGATGTCCTTTTAAAAAGAAGTAGGATTTGCCGGTAGTAAAAAAAGGAAACTTAACATGAAAACAGTTTCATGATGTTCTGAAATGCAATTTATCATTAATAATTGACTGCCAGTAATGGGAAGTAAGGATTCAAAAAGAAGGACCCAATAAAGTCGGCGCTATTCATTGGTGGTTTCGTTCACAGATGTAGGCTTCTGTGCAGAATCGAGGATCTGGGCGAAAGGAGCTCGTGCAGCGCCAGAGGGGTTTTCGTCCTCAGCGCCTTCTGCTTGTTCACGGGGTTCGATAGGTACGTCGGGAACTTTACAATTACCACCACAACGGCATTCTTGTGGTTTGGTGCAGTCCGCACTAAATTGGCACAGTCTTCTGTGCTTTGAATATGATCTAAATGTAAGCGGACGACCCTGATCTCGACCGCCCTCGGACGAACTACTGGCTTCCGAGCCGGAGGTCTCCTGCAGGCGCACGTCGTGGCGGCCACAGTGTCGATTTCTAGTTGACTTCTTAGTAGTATTACTATTCTCCTCAGACGAGCGCAACTGTGGTGTACAATGTCGGCATTTCGAGTAAGGGTCAGGTTGATGATAGGAGGGAGAATAGATGGATTCATAGCCGGAGGCCTGTTCTTCGCGAGAAGTCACAATAACTACGTGAAGGTTCTGAATGTGCGTTGTACTTTGCTTAACATCAGCAACCACGGAGGTTGAAGAACTGCTCGGTCTGGCGGTCTGATTGTCACCAAATTCGGGCTTTGAAAATGCTGCCGGGTCTTGGCAGGCCTGTCGGGAGAGGGGTGATTGTGAGGGATATTTGCCAAGCCCGAGTCCTTGACCAGTAGATGGGCTGACATTTTTTGACATTGACAAGGAGGACAGTGCAGCAGCTGACGCAGGTTTGCCGGAGGTACCAAGACTATCATACACCGCTTGGCTAGACCCTACGCCAGTTCTACCAAGGTTTCCAACTGAAAAGGAAATGAAAAAGCCGTGGAACTTATTCAGTGCAATGAAGCATATAGTACAAAGAGTGGCTCAGTTTTTAGAGAGTTGAACTTTATCAACAGTTCGCGGGCCCGAGGCTACGGTGCCGCAATATCCGGCTGATAACAGCTAGGAAGCCAGAAACGGCTATTACAGTCTCCCTGTTCTGGGCTGGTAATATACCTCATTTTTGAATACTGTCTGGTATCAATGATCATTCGAATTTTGTTGAGTACGTTCGCAATCGAAGGAGATCGCTATCTAGACAACATTTACAAAAATGAATGCCGTTAAGTGCGCCATCCTTTGCGTTGACAGATTGAGATTGAAAGTGGAAAAATAAGTGTGCATTTGGCCCATCCTGTTACAGAAATAGTGGATGGGAAATAATTAGTGAGAATGCAAGCAGAACACTCATAAGATCAAGAATTCCAATGATGCAGACAGTATCTAATGAGCTGCGGGCTCTTTGAAGTCGGGGATCTGTGGAGCTTTTTCTTGAACTAGTTTTATGCAACAATTAACGAAGAGCATTCGGCCTTTTTGACTAAACTGCACAATAGAACTCTAAAATCAGTCTTAATACATGACAGTTGTTAGGACTCAACCCAAGACCTTAAAAGTGTTCAAAATATGTCAGCGATGACTACAACCCTATTAAATATGCGTAACACATTGCCATTGTTGTAACGGACGAAGATTAGGGACAGTTATCAAGCGAGGCTGGAAACTATCGATTCTCTTAGTGGATTAATGCACGCCTTCCTCTTTATTGGCCAGGTAATAAGACAAACGAAGATAACTGTAGTACCCAGGATGGCCGTGCCAGTCCAACAATCACCTGGCTCACCTGCAAAGGCTCTCCGTCACCAAACCTGCGTGCTCTGGGGAGTGATTAAATGAGACGATAGGTAACGCCCTCACTGTCTACAGTACATTTCTAGGTAACATAAAAAATACGTCACTTCCCAGTGCACAGGATCTTTTCCTACGGCTAACAGATAATTTCAGGCGATCTCACAGGTTATCGCAAAAACAATTAGATGTAAGACGACAACTAGTCACCGAGACCTAGTCATTAGGCACTGCTCCAAACCCAATAGGATGACTTTACCATTAGGACACACAGTAGCATAAAGCAAATGAAGGTCGGGGCGTTAATTAGGCATGGGTGTGCACCTAAATTCACCAAGCACCTATCGTGGGAGGGTGCCAAAAAATTCGGAAATAAGGAGCTTTCCAGATATTGCTTGGCCGGCATTTTTTAAATTGGTAAAAGTTCGACCATCGTTAGCAGCGACTTCCGCTTTGCACAGTATCGGTGATGTGTAGGTAGATTACTGGAAATCCAAAAGACACTTTTGGCTGCGCCTTGGGCTTCCTTACATGTTGTTGTCCTTTATGTAGGTAAACCGTATATGAGAACCTCTTAAAATAATTCTGTTCAGTTCAGTTTTATTAGGGAAATATAGGTAAATACCTTTGAACTCCCTCTTTGTACATAGCTGTGATGCAGAACATGTGGCGTTGCCAATAATGGAACTACGTTAAGGGGGGCAGAACCTTTGTTGATGTACTTGCAGACGTGCTTGATGGACTTTGCTGAGTCGCAAAATTCAACATTGATGTAGGCGTTGAATACTTTTTACAGTAGGGGACAATACGGCACAATCCAACGGTTATCAATTACCACCCCACCGTTTCGCCTTTCATTGATAACTGCTTCGAGTCCGCCAATCTCAGGTTGTCGCCTTCTGTAGAGAGTGTAACCATCGCCATCAGTCTGAGTTACACCTAGGAATCGCGTGGGATATATCCTGGTACATTAACCATCCTTCATGCAAGGACTGTTGGGATTTATCTGACCACATGGGTCATGCACCATTTGAGTTTTGATCGTTTCAAGCAGAACAAGGTCAACGGACCGGTCAGGCAACTCCGCATATGAATTTGTCGACATCAGATGAGAGCAGTTTTCCCCTTAGCCAGACCAAAATGTGAGCGTGGGGCAGTCCTCTCTTTTGTCACTCTACAGTGTACATATGACACTGAACGTCACCGAAAATTTTGAATTTTGTGATGTGTTTCATCATAGTTTTGAACTTAAGCTGGAATACCCGCGCGGACAAATCATGGTGATCCTTTGGCATTTGACCGGGGAGCAGCTCATCAGTAATTTCAGGCCATGATGGGTTGCAGGTTAACGTAATGAATAGATCCGGGCGTCCAAAATGTCTAACGTAAACCAACGCATCTTGAGTTTTCTCAGGCATATAGCGAGGAGACTCAGTGTGGCTTGACGGCAAGATGAAAAGTTGACCATGACCATCATTATCACCAACATCAGTAAGGATATTGCCTCTAACTAGGATTTATTTGTCCGCGCGAAGTTCTTTTTGGTGTGTGCGAAAATAGAAAAGTCGCTCTGTTTCCATTTTGGCAAACATATCAACAGCAAGTTGAAGGAACAACGTTTTGAATCGACACAGTAGATTGTAAGATCGTTCTCGAATCATAAAGTGATATGAGTAGAAGGCTTTACAACTGACTGTTTTATGGATGCCTATTTGAAGTGGTAACCGTCTTTACCATTAACATGCATGAGAGGGTACTGCAAAGCGTCGTATGAACGGTGTGTTTCATATATCCTTTGCAGTATATTGTCTCTCCTTCTCAAGACAATATCACTGTTGCCACGCTGTATTTCTGACATGATGACGGCCACCTCGTTACATGTGGGAGCATTAAATCTTCATTGATGTTCTCCACGAGGACTTTTATCGGCATCTATGACAATAGTTAAGTCAATGGAAGCGTGCATCTCCAAGGCGGACTTGAAACTGTTAACGTAGGTGTTGCGTTGGTGTAGCATGTCTTGAAGGGACAATATTATGTGATGGTTCAAGTCTGGGTACACTCAGGATCAGCTTTGAGCCTGCAGGTTGATGTCTTTTACGAAGTATTTCCGTAGAACTGTCGGCTCGCCATCAGGAGGAGGTAGTAACGATCCAATCCGGTCGCAAACTTGGCCTTCCACCTTAAAGGTTGGCATAAATCCAACCTTATGTCTTTTTAAACGCCCCGTTGTGCTTTCTAATGTTTGAGAGAAAATTTTTCGAGCCGTCGGTATCACCAGCAAGAAATGTTTGGAGTATTTCTGGTGGATGGCGGAAGTTATTCAGGAGAACTTTGCCGTTGGAACAGCACATGCCGTTTATTTCACCAGTCCATTTTTTCGCCTGACAATGCCCGCAAATGTCCACCATCTTCCCAATGGAAACATTTGCATCTCCCACATAACCAAGACTTGGGTTGTAATTGAGTGAGGCTTTGTTCCATACTTGAGCATTTATGGAAGCAATTCACGGGCCAGGGTCGCCGAACCGTATATGAAGTGGTTGCGAACTTTAGTTTTCAGCATCGGTGGGCCGTTGATGCGCTCTTTGTGATGCTTGCCTAGCCAGACGTGCACTTCTACGTCTAGGTATTTCGTTTTGCCGACGTTGCGAATCTCTTATCCTTCCTAGCTCTCTTCTTTGCAGAGTTTGGACTTCAGTTTTTTGGGAGCGATTAGATTGATGGCGAATCGCGTCTTCGTTGGAGCATTTGCTCTTCGGTTTCTTGGGAATGATTAGTTTGATGGCGAATCGTATCTTTGTGTCTTCTTTGCAGCATTTGATCTTCGGTTTCTTTGGAGCGTCGATATCGCTGGCGAAGCCGTCTTTCTGCTTGTGTTTCTTGCGAACGTCTGTTAACATTGACAAATCTCTTCTGTTCCATCGTCTGAACTTGTGTTCTCGCGGCTGCTCTAATTTCTTTTCTACCTAATGAGGTAGAACCTACAAATAGGTTATTATTCTGAACAAAATAACATTGGGTAGAAAAGAATTAAGTTCAAAACAGTACCTTCAGTCACCGGTCCATCATCGTTTGTCGGGTTGTTTGTGTTCAGAACATTTCTGACGGCATCACTGTTGTCCATAATGATAGTTTGTAAAGGTTAGAATGAAAGTGTAGGGACTTATGTGGTAGGCCATTCAATCTAATCTGAGAGCCAGCCCGCGAGAACATACGCGTTAGCAAAGGGAGGGAGTCCAAATGATAGTAGGTCAAGGGGTTTAGGTCAGTGAGTATAAAGCCCATTCCCCACCCCCGCCCACCCTCCGTGGTGTATTCGCATCCGACTGTCACGTCGGGTGTCAATCGCGAGTCTGAAACAGCTGCCTGCAATCAATAATAAAGGGGAAAAAAACAGACACAGTGACACCAGCACTGTCCCCTGTGATCGACGTACAGACTGGCGCGCAAAAGGCGGGCGGTGCGCTTGACTAATATACGGACAGGAGCGCATGCCCTGCTTGCGGGCGTGTGTCTGCCCAAACTTCGTGATCGACTTAAAAACAGATGCCATCCACCAATGATAATGGACGTCTACACAGAGGCAGGCAAGACTTTTATTAAGTTTAGAGGTAATGGTTTGATTCGCAGACCTTTAAAATTGAAACACAAAACTACATGTACATTTTGGCAGCTCATCAGGAAATGTGTTTGTCAAAATTCGGCAGCCAGGAAATTATTTTGATGTGGCTGTCAACAGTTCTCCGGCCAGCAGCATTCGTGTTCGGCAAAAACCAATGACTTATAGTCGTAGACATTGAACATAAAAAACGAGAACTATAATTGTCATGTGAGTTGGGGAGGTAAACACATACCTGTGGCAATAATTCGTTGGTCAGAATCTTTGTCGTTCCCCAGAGTTTCAAAGGAGAGTGAACTAAAGCCATCGTTCCGTGGTCCACTGGAACCCGATGATGTTGACATACTGGCTTTCCGCGAGATACCGGGTTGTTTAAGAATAGACGGAGGCAGCGAAGTGTAGATTGACTCTGTTATCGGGCTTGGAGGTGGGTTTACCGTCTCCTAAATACCAAAAATAACAAAGATTTAAAAAGCAAATTTTCTACACCCAAGGCAGCCTAGTACCTAATAGTGTATGTGTAAGCACACATGAGGACTTAAGGGCTCCGTAGTACGTCTCAAAGGAACGCCATTCTACCTTTACGGAAGATAAAGATACGGAAAATGTCACCCCTTAGATATATACTTTAAAGTTGAATCAGTTTTATAAGCTAGACTACATGAATTCTGTTTTCTTTCGAGTTATAAGGCAAGACCGGGTACAAGATACACAGCGTAAACCACCCACAATCGCGAACTGAAGGCCGCACTCAAAATAATACAGAAGCAGACTGAAAGGAGCAAGGAGCCGAGATAGGCCACTTACACGTTGAGGGCTTTGAAGTTGTTTTCTGTAATGGTATTTTCGCTAGAATAATTCGGCGGACCTGAATTTAAAATTAACCATGGAAAATGCATGCCAACAAACTGGCTCGACTACCCTCATGTACCTGTTTATACATCTCTCATAATCTCGGATAGCAGTTAGGCGCTCATCAGGCACTCGGAAGAAATAACTGGTTGTGGCTTGCAAAAGCATGGACGAGCATCTAGTTTCAGGTAGAAGGGAGGGAACAGAACATAACAACGATGCCTTATAAGGAACACCGAAGTAACAGAAAACCCCAGGTTTCTGCCTTACGGGATCGGTAGTAATAGGGATTTTATGGGTGGGGCTTATCAGGCGAAAGAAAAGGTTAAGAGAGTAGAGCAAATAACAGGATAAAATAACGGAAAGAATTATCTACATAATCAAAACATAAGCGGTAATAGTGTCTAAACCATTAATGTCCGACAAGACCTACATTTGGCTCACTTTCACAGTCGGCGTATTGTAGATAGTAGCTGCTATGATAGGCTATAACGTTTCATGCATATAGAAGGTCTCGTCACTCGATGCTGACTACGCTATGATAACGCTGACGTTTGCAGCCTCTTACCTATTTTGAACCTATAAGGTTTGCAACACTGCTTAAAGGGACATTCTGAGTTGATTTTAAAGAAACGGGAGATGGAGAAATTAAGAAGTCAAGAGCGAATATACAAAACTGTTAACAGCAACCTAACATCAAGCAAATTAATGCTTGTGTGACAGGATAGTCATAGGCGGGAAGGCCACCGGTTTTAACTTTCGGTGTGGGGCGGCAATTGATGTCTAGTTTCCTCTCAGCTCCAGCATAGAGACAGCATCTCAAATACAAAGGCGGTTCGAACGGATTCAATGTGTCAGATGTCAAAACAGTAGCCGGCAATTCGGATTTGAGAACTGAAAGAGTACTTTAATTTCAGCATTATTTTAAATAATGGCACCACAAATTGAGGTTGCCATCAACCTTTCAGAATAAATCGTGGTAAACATTTGGAGGGTAGTGACGACAACCTGCCACCCATCACGTTTGTAGAGAACGTCAATTTTAACCACTGTTCCGTCGGCTCGCATTCGCAGAGGTTGAACATATTTTGTAACCTTTCCACTCTGTACCCTTCAGTGCGTGAATTATACTACTTCCAGACGGGCCATTTTTTAACAGTTGAAGCACTGCCGAGTGAAATAACGACCATCAAACGAGTCTTCTGGTTTTCAATATAAGGTGGGAATGCTGGGCGCTGCATTTATAGTGTAGAAAAAGGCAGGAATAATCACAGTATGGATTCAGCTGTAAGCAGTCGCGTAGCAACTAATATAATACACAGAATGATTTGGGACAAAGACCAGGAAAACTAGGATAGTCATTTCTGGATCAGTAGCTCTTATGAGTCAACTATACCCCAACCTCAAGGGATCGTTGGCTTAACCCTTAGGGATTACAGAACCTGGGTTTTGGTAGGGCTGGTTGATGACGTTTAATGAGCTAGAAGTGAATATTCCAATCTCCCATTTCGCACTTCAAGCAATCTCCAAAATCAGTCTAGTCGTCCACGAAGTAACCTCTTGAAATGAGGAAAGCAACCCCGTAATAATTTCAAAAAACCTGCCCTATAGCGATTTTTGCAGCAGAAACCCAAAAAGATGCGACCAGTAGGCAGCGCACTTACGCGAGGGAAGAACTCGGAGGATATGTTGGAGGAGGCCTGGCAAGAAGAAGAAGACGCGGATGAGCTACTTGAGTTCGTTTCGACGCGAAATGTGACCGCAGCATGCTCCACCATTGCGGTATTCCCTGCCGATGTGGATGACAAGGGGCCAAACAACGATCCAATACGCAGTTTTCGACCAAATTGAGACGCAGCGCAATTGGTAGAACTAGCGGCAGCCAGCCTATCCTGTCGTCCTTCCTCAAAATTAAATATACCCGAAGCTATGAGGTCGGAAAGCGCAGCTGCCCTGCTAGCATAGTCCTTGTTAAGAGTTAAATTGGGAAGTGGTGGAGTTGTAGCCGACCTACGCGGTGCCCGCAATTTCCTCTGGCGACCGGGCCAACCCGGAGAGGTCTTTGTACGCTGCCGGGAATTGAGGACCGCTGACAATGCCTCCTGACCACAATTGGGTGAGAAGCTCGCCGCTCGGCCCAACTGAGAACCTCGCACTGTTCTAGACGAAGGCGGAGGCCCAGGCCGAGTGAGTTCTCCACTCTCCTGTTGTACGCAGCTGTGTAGAGTACACTGAAGGTAAGAGAAGCTGCACTGAGCTGCCACAGTGGCGCTGCGTTTCCGAGTACGGTCACGCCGTCGACTGGTGAGGCGCTTGGCCCTCGAACCGCACTGTGGACAGCGATCAGAGTTGGCCGTCCCACTGGCGGCGCCAGTGCAATAGGGTTCTACCTGTGACGGCAGACAAGAGCGTGCACGGGAAGAGTCATCGTGACAGCTGTCAGTCCGCGTGCAGACAGAGTGTGTGCCAGGGCGCGAACGAACACGGCTAGGTTTGCTTCGGTGAAGGCGACCAGCGGTTACTGTGGGCAGCTCTGAAGATTGAAGGCTAGGCTCTCTAGCACAACGTCGACGCCGAAGACGTTTAAGGCGATCGTGATGGCGAGCAACGTAGCGATGGGTACCGTCAGCTCTACTGGCTTTGTTTCCACACTCAGAGCAACTCTGTTCGGAGCAGCTGTCGGAGGAAGACGAGGCGCCGTGCAACTTTGAAGGCGGAGGTGCCGGTGGAGGCGTGGTCGGGGAGCCGAAAAGGGGCGAGAGGCGGCTCCCCAGTCGGGATGGGGAGGGTGGTGGTGAGGGTAATGAAGACGGTGGCGGGGCGGGCGGACACTGAGATGGGGACCAGTGTTCAGAGTTCTGTAAGTGCGTACCGGACTCGAAACTCTCAACGTCACTGAAGGCACCGCAACGACAGGGTGACGTTCGTAGACGACCCTCTGCTAGAAACAGGAAGATGTTCGGTTAATTTGAAGGGAGGTTCCCAACTAATGAAAGTATTACAACTATAAAGAAGAATGTGTGAACTTACCGAACGGCTGGCAGTCGTGGTGATGGTGACGGCGCTGGTGGCTACGGCTATCCTTTTGACTGGGGCCCATAGCAGTGCTCACTACAGTAGCTGAACCCAGACAACACTTTTCGCAGACGAATGTTCTAGGGCTAGCGTGTCCTCCGCTACATTTCGGTGAGGTCGTTCTCACTACCTGAGACTTGGAGGTGGAGATTACACCGGTGTTTGCATTGACCGCTACCACCGACGAGGACATTGAAGTGCCGTGTCGTGAGAACAGGCCACCGGCTCGCCTGCGGGCTCGTCGTTTTTCTAGACCCCCGGCACAACCCGAAGTTGTACTGGTGACAGTGGCCTTTGCTGTGATTGTTGTTGTGTGGGTTATCAATGGTAGGAGACCCTCCTGTCCGGTTGACACACTGAAGGAGGTCCTTGAGTTAGCAGAGTTTTTGTCGCCGGTTGGCACTAGAACCAAATCCAGCTTATCGGAGCGTACCAGATGGGGCGAAGAAAACAGCGAACACCTGGAATTTGAGAAAGTGATCCATTGTGAGAGACAAACAATGAACATTTGGAGATGAAGTTATTTTAAAAAGAGATTGAAACGAGGTCAGGCATCAAGTAGAACTAAATGCAAAAGATAGACTAACCCCTTGGAACAAAAGTAGCCAATCAGGCTAATGACAACGAGAACCACAAGGAGGGCCAGTACGATTAGCGCTGCATAGACGGAAGGAAATTCGCCGTTCAAGCCACCTCCGTTAGGCATAGTGGGGGGTCTTGTAGAACCATGGATGGAGCCATTGCTCGATAGGCGCGTCGGTACATCACCAAACTCGTTTACTGGACTACTGGCACAAGTCGCTTCGTCCGAGCTGTCGTGACAGTCAGCCTTTCCATCACAGAAGAATATCATGGGGATGCAACGTTCCCATGCAGCGGCTGCCGGCGACGAGTGCTTTCGGTAGTAGCGATATAATCCACTAGAGAAATCCGCTCGAGCCGTCAACGGAGAGTTGTCTCCAGAGTAGACTCGGGGTTGTGGGCGTCGACATTCAAATTGGTCGGGTCCGCAACAGGCCTCATCAGAGTCACATTCAATCATGCCGTTGCACCGGGAGCTTAGGGGCAGACATTGACCATCGTTGCATTCGTACTCCGGACAAGTTGCGGGGCAGTTGGTTTCATCGCTACCATCCTGTAAAGAAAAGTATCTGCATATATATATAAACAAAATCAGCAAAGGCGAACAGATAAGCTGGACACGAAACCTGCGCCAAACTGGTCTCGATAAGAGAGTTCGAAATAGATTACAATTTTCGTTGTTGTTCCTAGCGGAACATCATAGCAATAAACAATGCGTTTTCATGGGATGGATTACTTTGCAGGAATGCAAAGGAAGTGAAAGGTCGTCTATAGCGGGAACTCAAGACAATAAAATGTTCATCTTTAATTGTATGGTGTCGAGAAAAAGTTAACGAGTAACGAAAGCCGTAGACCACATGGATGTTCCAGTTTATTTCGGTAAACGCTTGTCCACACAAGTGAACTAATAGATACCAAGTATTCTTCTTTAAGTTCATGGAGTGATGGATAATTTCGGCTGAAAGATGTATTATGCAGCGCACCATGTTCAAGTGAAGTGCTTACGAGTGCGAAGCCAAAAAGGGTGTTTACGTGACTGGCAAGCTAATAAATTTCTCCACAGAGCCAAGTCTATGGAAAAAGGCCCTCTTGGTTATTATTTGCTTACGTAGTCAACGGCCGGGTCTTTGGAAAGTTTGCCAAAATCAGATTGGCATAGAGTACGTAAAATAACTGGTTGAATTAAGAGAAATGTCATGAAACACAGTTTAGGTTAGAGGGGACTGCCTAATTTGGGTAGCATAACAACTTAGAGTGTAACCTTCATTCCTCCATATGTGTACTCATTTGTTTTAGGGAATAAACGTCTTGGTGAAACCCTGTACTTGAAGGAGGGCAGTCTGTGAGTATTATAAAATTTTGTAATGATGATAAGATTGGATAGACTAGAATCATAATTTATGCAGGACAGAATCTGCCATTTTAGCAACGCTACCTCTAAAATTTACAGCAGTCAGCGCAAAAACCAGGTGAGCAGAAGATAGTTTGCTCTTACTGCTGTGTTTATAAACGTGATCTGTCTTAAATAACTGGTAAGTGGGATACCTTAAATAAAAGGAAAACAGTCCTTCGGATTTCAAAAAATACAGGAAAAAGGGTTCAAAACCACAAGCACCTTCTGCCGAAATTAAGTATGAATAGAACACAGTCTTAATTTTTTCTTAAAAGACAATAAGAAGATATGCTGAGAAAAATATTTTTGCTAGTATGACCCACTTTTTGGAAGTACCAAAAATATACAGTGCTTGACCATTCTGCGGTGCTTAACAAGTCAATTAGTGGCTGTAAATGGGTTTATTCAAAAGCCAGAATCTCGGTGTGTATGAAATATTTTAGGGTACGTTTCATGAAAATGGGTGTCGCAGTTTGGCGAAAATAATTACTTCCAACCGATGCCAGATGTTGGAATTTGGGTCCGAGTTGCACATACTGCTATTGTCGTAATTCGCAAATTGTTGTGTTCATGACAAAGGCAAAACAATATGTCCCCGCCGGTCGTGTCAAGTATTTCCAGAAGAAGCAACGGTTGACTTTGTCAAAACATATCTATCGCTGTGAAGATAGTGCAAATCGAAAATTACGTTCTTTAAAGCCAACCCAAAGACCAACAAAATATCCTTAAGTTGTGTATACCCTGAGAAGATCTCCACAAGTAAGTTTAACCCGAACACCTTTTGTCGACTAGCAGGTAGCCTATCGTCACGCGAAAAATGACCTAAGTGGTGTCACTCATGTGTGGATATTTTGCCAAAATGGGCTTCAGTTTTACCCTTAGAACAGCAATGATCAATATCAGAAGCGTTTTCATCGGTCAGTACGATTGGTAGTAGAATGTGGGGTTCGAGAGGAGCTAGAAAGAGGATGGGAGGGAGTTCACGCACCTTGCAGTCGATGACACCATCACAGATCCTGTGAGCAGGAAGACAAAAACCCCGCTGAGGAAAACCACCTCCACTTCCATTGGAACCGACAAGAAAGAACTCGCCGAAAGGCGCATCGCGTACTACTGTGGCCAGCCCAGCGCGACAGAGGAGGTTGGGAGAAGCGCATTCCTGTACCTGACTGCACACAGTGCCGGCATCAGCCTTACTGTCTGTCGCCTGTTCCAGTATATGTGAACCAAGCATGCAGGCACAACGACGCGCAGTCAACCACAAGGAGGCTGGGATGGTTGATGCCAAGGGTGGTGGCGGGGTCAGGGGGCCCGGGTAGAGTGGCATGCTTGGCGACGAGGCTGTGGCCTTGGGCAAACACAAGTGCGAGCAGCCGCCATGCAGGGGCCCTGCGCAGGGGTGCCAGGACAGGTCGCCCAGACCGCCTCCGCGCACAGGCAACGTGAAGACATCCTGGCCGGTGGTGACACCGCTGAGCCAAAACTTTGAGTGCAAGCCTGGTGGTACCAGGGGCGCTATGGCCTTTCGATTTTGACCAATGGGAGCATAGAGAAGGCGCGCAGCCCGCCTTTGAGGTTGGTGCTGCTGTTGCTGACGGGGAGAAGAGTATAGGGCCTTTTCGGTGGACGAAAGTAGCTGGAACCACATGAGGCGGGGACCGTTGGCGAAGGCGGAGGCTGGGTCGGACTTCTCAGCGAACTGACTCTGCTGTTTCTCAGGAAGGACAGTGAGGGTTTTGGGTAAAGGATAAGCACCAACTACAGCAGTTTCGACATCGGCGGATTCAGTCGGGGTTCGGTGTGGTGGTGGGACCTGCAGAACAGAAGGAGGTGTGGCAGATGAACAAATTATGATCACAAGGTTACTGGGAATAGATAAGCACCTGCTAGCTTTTACTGCAACTTTTGAGGCGAAGCGCATCTTGCCGAAATGAAGAATAATGGTAAAACACAACAATAGCATAACAGACGACCTCAGTACAGGTCATGGCAATCGTTTTGACGAAACACAAATCTACTTCGATCACTATTTGCTCTCAAACTTCAGTGCTCGCAGGAAAACAAATGAGTACGTTACATATATTGGTACTTCAAATTATAAGTGAATCCCAAACACGGCTTTTACGAGCACCGTTCATCTCTCTCCTACTCACCATCATCACATTTACACTGCCAAACACAGGCTCAAAAATATAAACAGCCCGACTGCAGCCCAAGTGGACAGAATACTTTACTACATTTGGAGGTAATATAAGTTATGTGATAATGGCGCATGGTACACGCTCAATTGAAGCAGGTTATCAGACTCGTGCAAACAAGTCGTCTGTGCAGACGGATTATCATCGATATTTGTAGGACGACATGTGCAACCGTCATGTGCGCGCAAATGACTACACGTAGACAGACGAATGCATATGACAGCCGAGAAAAGGAGCTAGAAGCAGGTTAACACAGGAATACAGAAAAAATCCATTTAAGAGTCCAAATTCCACATATCCACGGACTATTTAACATGATATGGCGTCTTGTTAACTGAAATTTAAAAAAAACAGAACATTCTGCCAAGAGGTATTGCTGTTAAAAGTATTCATTAAGAAAAATAATAATAGTTGCTGTTCTGACAGATGGCCCTTTGCGATATAATATATAGGGCAATTACAAATTCACGTAGCTGTCAGTTAATTAAGAAAAGTCGAAAACCAGAAGAAAAGAACTGATTACCAATTTAGCAATGTAACCTAAGATTGCGTATTTTAGAATAAACATGGTTGTCGTCGACGTGGTATTCTTAAGATTGAAAGTCAATTTCGGTCAGGCCCAGTTAATCGAGGAGGTACGGCAATGCTTGAATTTAAGTCTGGCTTCCATTACAGGCTGAAGAAGACAAGTTTCAAATTGAAAAGGATTTCCACTGAACTGCTTGTCTAGCGGACGGGTCTACCCTTTGCCTCACCGGCTTGACGATGTAGGCCTACGGTCAGAGACCAATCTCGTTAATTATTACCAAAATGATAAAATATGTTTTCGAGAAGGTAATATAACACAAATGTGGTTGCAATATTTATTACCAGGCAGCATAATTCCGAAGCATTTCAGTCACATCAGGATACCACCACTTGAATGCACTTTTTCGGCTGCCTGTAGACACCGCATTGGGTAAAATGATTACTTGATTAGCACGCATTCTTTTTATTGATTTTCGATGCTCCTATCAATTGAAATATATACTGCATAGAAAATATAGTCAAAACATTCTTTCTTGATTTCATGAAATGTTAAAGGAAATTCTGAAGTGCGCTTTCGATCAGTGACTTCATTTGTCTACAAAAATCGCACTTGGTAAATACGACTACTTAAGTTGCATGTTTCTTTTTTTATCGAAGTTCGATGCGTTCCTAGCTTCAGATATATTTTAGGAAACCCGTGAAAACACGTCGTGTTGCATGCAAGCATTTTACAGCACCTCAAGTTTCCCGAGATGTATGCTCTAACGAAATGCGCATTTAGGTTTTAAAGGTTTTTTCAATTCTCAAATAGTTTCGAGCCCGATCTCCCCCTGTATTTACGGTTAGGGTGTAGAGTCTACTAGCTGTATACCTTCGAGACACTAACCTGTATTGTTTTAATTTCACCGGTAGTTGGGTCAGCCCAGTAAAGGCGAGCAAGTTTGGCCGAGTAGGCGAGCGAGTGAGGACAGGAGGCGTGTGAGGCGTCATACAGCACCCTGCGAAAACTGCCGTCAAGGTAGGTGATTTCAATGCGGCAGTTCAGCCAAACATGCTGGGGGTAGGATTCCGACCGGTCTGGTTGAGATGCAGTCAGCCAAAAGAGTTGGCCAGACCGGGCTTCGACAACAATCTCTAGAACTGTTCGCGAAGTCTAAAAGGTACAGGCAAACAGCTGGTTAAATAAACAATCACTTTAAACTTTTAATCCGGTTAATAGAAAAGAAAATAAAAACAAGTTTTGCCGCAGTAATTGTAGGAAGGAGCCATCGGTATGCCTAGTCCAGGCGCAAGCAGTCGCCAGCGGTATAATCGCGCCTATATGCGGAGAAAATGAGTATCAATTCTGTATTCAAATGTTTCAACACTGTCTGGAAGCACCAACTCGTTCGGGTGTTTGTTCTATGCCCTACGCTCTGCGAAAGGGTGTTTTATGGGATGTGCGAATGAGCCAATTTACTCTGCAGCTTAAAGGAATTACCAAGAACATTGTCCAGCTCATCCAGCACGAAAAGCTCTTCTGACTGTAGGATGCATTCGCAGCCTTTAAAAATCAAATAGGCTTGAATATGGCCGCCGCACAATTATCTGTAGTATTCGAGGATCGGATGTAGTTCGTTCAGTCGAGATTTGTATGACAGCACAGTAAGATTTTTCATCATCTGCGTAGCCCTCGCCCAGACTCGTTCGAGCAGTTAATAGTACTTCTTGAGCGACGGACGCTAGGTCTGGCGGCACATTTCAAGTTGGACCAAGTTGGAAGGGCGAGAGGGTTCTGCCTAAATACGTGTTGGATGCTCACGAGTAAGTGGTTCGCCTCCAGGAACTTCGTTGCTGATGCCTGAGTTATGATTTCCATTATTTTATACCAGATGCACGTTAGAGTGACGAAACGATAATTATTGACACTGGTTCAGTTCTCACCCTGACACATCGAGTCGATATTTGCTGTCTTCTAGTCGGGTAGCAGTCTCCAAAAATCAAATGACAAATGAAAGAAATGCGCCAGTAGTTTGGAACGTTCGCTCACCAATTCAAGAAACGTTTCCTGACCCGATGACTTCCTATGAGATCCAACAGCTTTCTTACCACATCTGTTACGAGGTATCCTAGCCTTCGACCGCAAGTTGTAACAAGACTGTTGAGATTATCAAAATTCGTCTCCGTAGGGGCCATGGTAGCAAAGGATTGGCATAGAAAGTACGGGAAGTCGGTTCTTGTTTTTCGACCGACTTTGCAAACAAGTGAATAAATCGTCGGTTTCTATTCAGTATGCTGAATAATTCAGAAGCCACAGTTATTATGCACTGAAGAAATCCGTATTTTGATGGCACTTCGTGGACGACGAAATCCCATGTTGAGGACCAGATTCCTAAAATGTCTTACACTTTTCATCTGCTCTCGTTCACTATCTTTTGTAGTCTTTTCATAGCCAGACAGGCAACAAGTCGTACTGACGTCTTTACGGGACACCAAACCAAAGGAAATCCAAGAAGATTGGTTAAAACGACCTCCAGTCTCCTTTGGGATCTTCGATAAGCAAACGACGAACATGTTCTATAAATTCAGGCAAATAAGCGGATAAATCAGCTCTGAGTAAATAGATTGGAACGCTTAAGTAATTTCTTGCTCAAACACGTAAACCAGGGCCTAGGAGGGTGAAAGCTTCCGATTCTTCTTAGACTTAAATCAGTTTTCGATAGGGGTGTGTCCATAATAGGTAGTTTGATGAGATTCCACATTCTAAGCATAGAATTTGCGGTCTGAAATTCGACGACGACTGTCCTTCTGCCAATATACTTTTGTGCATACTAATTAAAATTATCACAGATTTGTTCGACGGTGAGGGCCTTAGATCATTCCATTATTTCTATTTAAAGCAGTAAATGTCTTTGTGTAGACCGCTGCACGATTGCATTCACAGTCTTATCAAAAGTAAATGAGCATAAATAATGAAACTCGATTAAATGGGACAAACTGTACGTTCAAACTTACATCGCTAGCATTTGCAATGAGACCGAGGCTGGCACCTGTACGAGCATCCTCAACACCAACATGCCCAGTGAGTGAATCGCTCCAGAAGAGAACCTGGTTGATAGGATCAAAAGTCAGATCCCAACGAGGTCGCTGCAGACCTGTGACGACGGCGGTTCCCTCACCGCGACCACTGCTTCTTCGAGAACGGGACTTGGCATAAGATTGAGTTACGTTGTGGGGGTCTATCGGCCTATCTTGTAAGTTCGCAGAAGCAGTTGGCTCATCCGTTAAGAAAACGACTGCAGGTGGGATAGAAGCAGAAAAACAGAAACCAATGTAACAAAGGCAAGTGCAAGTTATGGGATTATTTGGCATCAAGCTAAAAAGAAATGAGTTGCAGCAGAAAACAGAAAATATTCGTGGAAACGCAGCTTCTCGGGCGCTATCGTAGAGGCATTAAGCTCGGTGATAAATTGTATAAAGGCCACAGGATTATTGTTGACGCCTAAGTGTCGCTGATTGCAAGCCTTTGTATGTACCAAAAAGTTTGGTTGCGGTTTATCGGGGATTTAAGAAATAAACCATTAATTACTTGGCTACTGAATTTTATTATAGTAGGCTATCAAACATCAGTTAATGCGACAGCCCCACAGTGGCTTAGCCAAGTTGATAGCCAGTATGGTATATGAAATAAGTCAACAAAAAGGAAAAAAAACATGTTGAGCCATAATAAATACTAAACACAATAAGCGTACGTGGTCCGCCTTCCAGAAGGCGCACTCTGCCAGTGGCAAAGTCCAGAAAGGCGAGGCGCATAAGATGGTGCGCTGGTATATGACCTCGCTGAGGCAGAGGGCGTCGCTGGTGTGAGGCACCAGGAGGCTTGTTCCCGTAGAATGCATTCATTTTTCCGGCACCCCGTCGTCCACTCGCCATGCCTCCCGAAGAGACCGGCCTAAGAAGATAGAAGACGCCAGAATTTGTCAACTCCTCCAGTGTCATCGCCGCCACCCTATGGCTTGTGGCCCATTGGACAGAAAAGCCGTTCGCGAGCGATGGACCAGAACTGGCGAGTTCATCCCCCTCCTCTGACGACTGATAGTCAGAGGAGTAACCAAAAAAGCCGGTAGACCCTCCGGCTGCTGAGTTCCAGGCGGCATTAGTGGTAAGCAGGTCATGTGTTGGCATAGACAACGTTGAAATGGAAAGGAGGTTGACATTGGGGTGGTCATCCGGGGTGTAGCGGGTAATCGATCCATCCGCGGTCAGTACAAGCATGCTCCTCAAAGGTTCTAGGGGAGAAAAACTGTAATGATTAATTCTTGACAGGCATTTCATAGCACAAAGGAACATTGGAGAAACGAATTTTCGAAGTGCGGCTGCAGTTTGTATAGCCTCGAAATAGTGCTCAGTCCTATACCAAATCACGACGGTGGCGATTTGGTATGTGTGGCTGATGACGGCTAATAAGCTGGAAATAACCATTCCGGCCCCTCTTGACTTTGTCGGTTCTACTTTGTCAATATTGGGATGTTTTTATCCGACCTGATTGAACGTACAGAATTAATGTTACTGATTTCATTCCGTAGCTCGCGTATGTACCCCCGCGGTCTGATGTTTGCAACCTACTATCAGTTTAATATCAGACCGCGGGGGTACATACGCGAGCTACGGAACTAAATCAGAAACATAAATTCTATACGTTCAATCAGGTCGGATAAAAACATCCCACTATTGACAAAGTAGAACCGACGAAGTCAATAGGGGCCGGAATGGTTATTTCTAGCTTATTAGCCGTCATCAGCGATGGTGGCGAAGGAACCACAGCAGACGCGTCTACAAATCGTGTTCCCACCCGCCCTCCCGGCGGCAAAGGTCTGCTTCACCCATCCCCCTTTGTTGGATCAACTCTCCCCTCCGCCAAATCCGTGTTTTTGATAACGGAACAGCCCCTCACGGCCACGCTGCTCCGACTCCTCCTCCTCGCCGCCGAAATTGAGGCTAACCCTGGAACTCTCTGGTACTGCTCGTTCTGCCGAGTCCGCCTGGGCCGCCGCGACTGGTCTGTACGTTGCGGCTCCTGCAATGGTTGGTGCCATATCCGCTGCAATGGCCTCGCCACGGCTGCCGATTGGTCGCCCGCCTTCGCGTGTCCCAGCTGTCCCGTGCCCCCACCGATCTCCATGCCTGCAGCCCATCCGGTCCTGAACCCAAATCCTCTGGTCTCCGACCTTGCCACACCACCTGGTCTTAAGATCTTACAATTCAACGCCAACGGCCTCCTTGGGAAGCTTGACCAGCTCCTGGCCTTCATGCGCTCGCACAGCATAGCTGTGACGGCTATCCAAGAGACAAAGTTGTCTAACTCCACTAAGGTCCCTTCATGTGCCGATTACACGATTGTCCGTCGCGACTGCGGCCGCAACAAAGGCGGAGGTTTGGCCTTCCTGGTGGACAAATCCATTGTCCATCACCAGCTACCCTTGCTTGGAGCCGATCCCACGGAAGTACTGCCGATATCCCTTGACATTGGCCCAGCGCCGCTAACCGTCATGAACGTGTACATCCCTCCAACTTCCAGTTGTCCTCCCGGTTTCACCGCCTCTATCGCTCCCTACTTACGTTCTGGAGACAGTTTGGTGCTAGGTTACTTCAACGCCCACCATGACCTGTGGTGTTCTAACTTGGCAACCGACCCCCGATGAGAAGCTCTGGCTGATGAAATATAGCACGCCCCCTTTGCCGTTCTCAACGAGAACAGCCAAACGCGGCTCCCGACTAACGTCGCCTCCAGCTCGTCCGATGTTTCCCTCACCAGTCTCTGCCTGGTAGCCTCCACCATGTGGAACAAGGAAATCAGCCTGGGTAGCGACCACCTCCCCATTGTGCTCGAATTGGCCACCGCCGCCGAGCGTATCAAGGCCCCCAACCGGCATTTCATTAATTTCAAGAAAGCCAATTGGGTAGCGTTCACGACCAAATGCGAAGCCGAGATCGATGGCCTACCACCTCCCACCTGTGTCCACACGGCGGAGCGAGCCCTTCGTCGACTACTCCTGGCAGCAGCAAGTCACCATATCCCTAACGGCCGCATTCCCCTTCTCCGTTCCAACTATCCGCCCGAAGTCTCCCGCCTGGAACGAGAGAGAGAAGAAATACGAGCGCATGATGCCAGTGACCCGCGCGTTGGCGAACTGAATGGCTTAATCACTAAGACTATCAACGATGGCAAACGCCAACGCTGGCATGAACTAGTTTCAGATTGGAATTTCAGCGGCAACTCAGCTGCCACTTGGAAGCTTTTACGCAACCTGACCAAATCCCGGGCTGATACATCTAACCAGTCTATTAGCTTCGGGGACGGCAAGTTCATTTCCAACAACGGTAGGATCGCCGCGAAGATGAACAAGCTGTTCTCGCCCCGCTCGGCGCCCAGTCCCAAAAGCCAGCGCTCCCTTCTTCGTCTCCTACATAAAGCCCCACCCCCAGACATTTCCTTTTCGGCTGATGCCATCCTCACCGCCGTCAAGAAAATGAGAGCTTCGAAAGCCTTAGGACCAGATGGTCTGGCGCCTATCCACGTGCTCCAAATCAGCCTGAAGGTAGCTGCCTACCTTGCCACCCTCTTCAATCTTTCACTGGGAACTTCAATCATCCCCGATTGCTGGCGCCAGTCGATCATTATCCCCCTGGTCAAAGCGGGCAAGGACCCCTGCCTAGCGACCACTTATCGCCCAATTGCCCTCCTCAGTCCATTGGCGAAGATCCTGGAAGGGCTCGTCCACCCAATTCTGACGTCTGTGGCGGAACTACCTTGCCACCAACATGGTTTCCGATCGGGTCGTGGGACTACAACGGCGCTTTTTGAGCTCAATGACGCTATCCTCGAGGGCTTCAATCAACAGAAGCCCGCTTCGCGGAACGTGGCAGTCTCAATTGACTTGTCACGAGCCTTTGACTGCGTCCGCCCCGATCAGCTCCTGCAGGACTTGGTCTCGCTGAACGTCCCGACTGGCCTGGTCCGATGGTCACGAGGGTCACTCGCTGTACCCTGGCGCAGCTACGCAGTGGCACCTGCATGCTCCTTCACCGGTACCAACACCGGCTCAACCCATTTATACCTGAATGCTGTCCCGACTGCGGCGTCTCGCCGAATGACTGCCGTCATCTGTTCGCCTGGAGTTCTCGGCCAGGCACCCTCCTCACTCCCGCGGACCTGTGGCTCAAGCCGGTCGAGGTTGCGGCTTTTCTCCGTCTCCCAACTACTCCCAGTTTGGATTCCGGCGGGGATTCCTGATCCAACTATGGGCTACGACACACGCACACACACACACACGACGGTGGCGACGCCGATATTTGAGCCAGCGACCTTTTATCATTGAATACAATACTACTATTGCACCACGGGCATGTTGTTTTTGCTATCGGCGATGGGACGATAGCAGGGCGCTCCCCGATCTGTTTAGGGAACACATTCTTCCCACTGTGCCTTGGAGCCCTCGCAGGCAGTAGCATAGCGACATGTAATAGATGAAGTGGAACCGACAAAGGCAAGGGAGACCGGAATGGCTCTGGATCGAGAACTCCAAGATATAACAAGACAAGCAGCTTCCGTAATCAGATCGGTGAGTGACCTGCTTTCACCTCACAACTACTGCAACGGGATTTCGTAAAAGGGATAGTAGTCCACTATTTAGACAATCACTTCTTGTTCTGTTTCCGTAGTCTGCTTGTTAAGACAAAAAACATACCTAGACAACTGTACCCATCAGACGCGAGAGTGAACTGTGTCGGACAGGCACAAGTGAAACCGGGGGCTCGATCCTCCATAAAGAGGGATGAGGCAACAGACCTTGAGTGTGAGAACTGTGCCGATAGCGGTGGCTTCTTGAGGGGTGCAAAAGGCTGGCTCTCCGAGCGGGCAGCTGGAGGCGCCCCAAGGCATAGTGCCTGACAGATGGGACCTGAGGGCGGCGTTTGCGACCAACTGGAAGGCGAGCAACGGTGCCCAGGTTCGGAGGCCTGACGATCAAAGCCGGCCACAAATAGGCCTAGAACCAGGAAGTTGTGACCCGCCGATCGGCCAGAAGGGCCGCGTAGCAGGAGATCTGCCGGCAAATTGACCTGGCCCACTGCAGATGAAAAGTGACCGCCCGGTTGGATGGGGCGAGAAGTGGGAACTTGCACTCGGTACACGCTCTGAGTTGTGAGCTGCAAAAGTTATAAACAAAAAGCAAAAGAGTAGAAAAATGTGGCCTTGACTAGCACGAAGGCCAAGGTCGTGACCATAAGAAAAACACAGCTAACAACATATCCTGACAGTCAAGGCAGGCACTAACTATGGATGGCGTACGGCACACTCGGGAGAATGGGAAAATTATCAAGGTTGCTAACCTCTGAGAAGAGCACGGCCCCTTGGTAAGCATCGATTGCATAGGGATGAAAGTCGTTCGGAGGTAGGGAGTTGACAAAGTCAGTTCCGTCTGGTTTGCGTCGAGGGTGCGTTGATAAAAGACTGTCAGAACTGCCTGGCAAGATAGGGTTTATGGCAAACCACGGCTCGCCATTCAATGAGATGGACTCGATGCATCTGGTGACCCAATTCAGCCAATAAAGTCGGTCGGCTGAGGAGAGAAATGATTCACATGGATGCATACAGGAGGAATGCAGAGTAAAAACTGTGATTTTTAAACATTCACCATCTTTTGAAGGAGCAGAACGCAACAACCTTAGTTAAGTTTTAAGTACCGTTAAAGAATATGAAAAGTTCCAGTCAAGCAAAGAGAACATGAATAAATAGCAATCACTTTCTATCAATGCCGATTTTTTTTGTTTTTATGATTTTATGATGGAACATAGTGACACTTAAAGGCCCACTAAACACAGTCTACCGCTTATTACCTTTCTTTCTTCGATAAAAACAGCTTGAAGTGGTAGAGAACCGTACATAACTCGATGAAGTAATGGACAATAGTGAAAAAATTAGAACCATACTGATGAGTTAGATACATTGCTGCTGGGATGCAGCCAGTAAATGTTCGAGTAACACCCCTTAGAATCTGATTCAGTGACCATATTACAGACTGATCAGACTTTTGATAGCATAATCATCCGTTTGTAGGTCCACGGCACCAGTGACCATTGTCCTCCATTGCAGCTGGTTGGTGATGAACTCCTAAGTGATGTAGGGACATATACATCAACTCCATAGACCGGGTTCCATCAGCCAAAATTTCCAGTAAGCTACACCCAGGACCAAACCAGGAAGATATGATCTCCTGGAAGACTTCACCTTTAGGTTGGCGTTGCAAATAACCGACCTAAATCGGTCGGCAGACGAGGGGGCGCAGTGGGCTGCTTGTGTTGGTGAGCAACTACAGTTTTCGTTGAGGACGCAACCGGTGAGATGATTGTGGAGAAGTGAGAGCAAGTACGAATACTGAAATACTTCTGGGATATGCATATCTTCCGAGCGTGCAGGACATATCGTGTATCAGCAAAGAAAGATTGGCTCGATGTTCGAAATGTTTGCACACTGGTCACATTTATTTTAACGGGATACGACAAAGAGGGCACACACCTGGTTGAGTAATAATAATAAATTGTATATTATTATTACTCGACCAGGTGTGTCCCCTCTTTGTCGTATCCCGTTAACATGAATGTGACCAGTATGCAAACATTTCGAAAACAGAGCCAAGTAAGTAATCGCTTTAATCTTGCTTTTGTCCCCTTGGCAGTAAATGCCACCGAAGGTACCAAAGGCGGTTATAAATAGGAAATTTCACTATCAATCGCAGACAGTCCTCTCCTAACCAAAAGCACAAACTATCGCAAATAAATACCTAAATTACGAAGTAAAATTAAAATTTTCCCAAAAATATGCTGAGCAACCCAATGCCTGCACAGGCCTCACATGGAACGGTTGAAGTGAAGGTAAGAAGCTACAATTTTTGGAAGCCGGTGATGTTGAATTACATTCCGGATTTGAGTAGTGATAATGCCTGACATACAGATTCTTTCAACGGCGGAAGTAGTTGCATGCTAACGACCAAAGTTGAGTTAACTAAAACCCTTTTATCTTTGTCGGCTGAAAATGGTTGTCAGGCAACGAACGAACGAACGCAGGAACACAGTGCTCTGTCGGCACTGTATGCTGCTCACTGCGTGCGATTAGATGACTGTGGGGGGAAGGGGGGGTAAGGATGGACTCACTGGTATAGTCTAGCGAAAGACTCATGACAATGCCGACGCCGTTCCAAATCAGTCGGTGGTTGCGACCGTCCAAACCTGCAGAGTAGATGTTGAAACGTGTATTCTGTGCACCGTCCAGCCAGAAGAGGAGACTGCAAAGGAAGGCGGAATTGGTGGGTGAATATTTACGTGTGAAAAATATGCGCGAACGCACAAACACACACACACAAACAACCAGGCACCGCAAAGGAATTCAGGCGGACTGATGAAGCATAAAAGCAGGCGCCGGCACAAGTTCTAGACACGCAGAGCCTGCAGTCTGCGGCGATAATTTTCAACCACTAGACAGCACACGCAAACACGATGGGAAGAGGAGCGGCGGAACGGAGGGGGGGGGGGGGGGGGGGAGGAGGAGAGAGCGAATTCAGTGCGTCGCATACAGTGCAAGTGCCGGGGCCGTCCTGACTGCGCGGCACTGCACGAAAAGGGCACACACAATGTCCGGTCACAGAAGGCATGGGGCAGGCAAGATCGCCATAGAAATTGTCCAGAGTGTGTGGGAAAACGATGTGACAGAGCGTCAAAGACAGCGTGATGGAAATAAGATACTCCAAGATTGCTACCGATACGTGGGTTTTATTGCGAAGCTCAAATCGAAAAGGATTTGTTTAAGTTCAGCGAAGTAACATCGGCGGCATGTTACCACGCACAAAGAGTTCCGATAGAATTAATCGAAAGCAGCGGCAAAATTCAGGAGATCGATGAGGGCAGGTGGTCGATAGCAATACAGTAGTCGCCAGTTATTAAGCCCACGGTTAGTAGGCCCAGCCGCTTATTAAGCCCAATTTGGTCTGGGCCCGAGGTGGGCTTAATAACCGGCGACTACTGCAATCATATTTGATAGTTCGGTGAAACGAGAAGCGCTGACTAATACAGCCCACATGCTGAAGACCAGACTGATTCACCCTGGTCTACACACTGCGTTAAAAGGGGGAATAATCAAAGATAAAGACTAATTAAGACTGTCGCGGTTGAATGTCAGCTATATACGCATCTGGATGTTGAGCTAGTATTAGTACACTTAGCGTCGTAAATTATACAACATGCGTATAACACTGGCTGCCTGTTGTAAGTATTATACAGTGATCAGGCTGAATCGGACGAATTTCGGTTGAAATATTCATATCAACTTTCGGACTGAGCCTATAATGTTTTGCCATAGGATTACTCCGAGATACGACATTAATTTCTCGGAGTAAAAAGCTGATACTTCAGAGTAGGGAATATTTACCAGACAGCACACAGGAGAAGCTTGGGAAAGCACTGAGGATAAGAAATTTTTGCAACTGTGTCATGCAGCGGCAAATCCTCGACAAAAAACATTTCTGTGTTTTTAACTAATACCTGTGCCATCAGCACGATAAAACTTGCATGAGTTCTCAAAATGTATGCCCCATTCATTTTTATAAGTTGCTGTCAGTTTTGTTAAAAATCTCCTGAACCACAGCATCGCCTTCAGTTAGAAGACTTTAAACTTGTCCAAGTTCACAAAGTAGACAAAATTCTCCTTCATTGAAGCCATCAAAGTACCTGATCGCCACAGCTGACGATCTAGAGGTCAGATCTTCGTCAATTTTCAGTGTAGTCTCCTCTTATGTCCGTTAGGAAGAGCAATTTCGAGAATTTGGACACCTTGATTTCAAAATTGGTGCCAGTGTTATCGTGCAAAACATGTCATCCTACGATGCAAGACGCAAACCCGAAGGCATAGTTCTTGTGCTATTAAGCAGCCCGGTCGTCTTACCAGGGATGCCGTTCCTGTACAGTGCCCGCTATAGGCTAGCATATATAGTCTGGAAGAATGCTTCAATTCGTGTCAGTTGCCTTACACTGAAGGGTCTTCGGACGCATTTATCATCCACAGGAGTGTAACGAATAGGTCAAGGGCATCAAGTCGGGCGTTTGTACCGGGAGATCAACGTCTTATTTGCTTTTTCGGAGTACCAAATGACTGGGAATTTAGTAAGGTTTCCGGTGTGGATAGTTGCGAAGACCACGATGTTCAGCTTTTCGTCGTTCCGACGACAGTTTTCTATCGCGCATGGGGCTAAGCAATAGCTTTACAGGTGTAGCACGCTGCCCCCATCTTTGCGTTCCAATCTCCCACACCGATAAGGTCAAACGTGGGGATAGGCCTGACAAGAGACTGGGGTCAGTCATAGATTGCATCTTTCCGTGTATCATTTGTACCTCACGCTGATACCCAGACCATAAGAGCTGTGCCGTCAGCAACAGCATTAGTAAGGCACAAAAGTGCAATCATCGGTTGCAAGAGGGAAAACAAAACTCTGGCCTAGTCACTTACATCTACTGTGATAGCATATCCACTAGAGTTATCGTTGGAAGAACATATTTAATAACAGTTCCTGCTCGCTAGGTCAGTGCCATCAAAATAATATACAGCATGTTACAGGATAGTCAGTTTGCCAGAATTATATGTTCCGTATTTTGTTAGTCCTGTTCCTGGCTTGCAGCCCCTTATTTGCCAGGCCTGAAAGCCTGCTTAGTACGCGACTAACTTTCAGTGAAGTTCGGTCAGCTATTCATCATGTCAGCCAGACGGACCCCGTCTTTCTAGGATTACTTCCATCACAGATGAGGGAGAGGGTTAAAAATGGATATTGGATGGTTAGCTTAAGTGCCTCTTTATTACTCCAGCTCCTCGGCAATCAAGGGGCAATTTCTTGAGGAACAAATGCTCGCACTGACAGGCAGAAACAGTGTAGAGCAGAAGAACACAGTGACAAATGGCGCTGTCAGTTGATGTGCTTTGATTCACCCTATCTCATCTAGTTTAGCATTCCATCTTCCGGCTCGTATGCGATTGCATCCTACAAGTGTCTTCCCAAACGGGGGGAGCTGGGGACTGTTAAGATTCGCACACACACACACACCCTCAACAGCTGACTGACGAGGCCTGGGAACTAAACTTCGGCCGACAACTGTTAAAGACTGTAAATGTGCCAGATAAATCAAACTACCGTAGAATTATGAGCTTCCAAATAATACAATAACCATCGGAGAGCGAAATAAAGAAAGCAATGGCCACTGGCATAATTTATGGCCTGCGTAAACCACCAGCCAGGCAGTCTGTGCAAGCCGTAGTAAAAAAAGCCAGGATGCAGAATACCTGGGATGATTAGAATAAGTTTGAGGAAGCTGGTTTGTGAGGCAAACGTTAGGAAAGAGAGAGAGAAATAACAGCTGTTTCTGAAAAAAGGCAATAACTCCAAACAAGGTCATACTGTGGAATTCCAAGAATGCCGTCATAACCACTAGCTCAGAGGCAAACTAAGATGAAGAAAGTCAGGATTATAGTCATAGTATACGTTCAGTTATATTTTGGCTGCACAAAGCAGTTATGGACGAAATGTAAATTTCCTCTAAACCAACAAAGGCAGCAAATGACAAGATAATTAATCGTGACACTGGTGTGAACGTATGAGAGGAGGAGGAGGAGGGGGAAACCAACAGACTCGACAAAATCCGTTATAAAATGACAGAATACGCTTACTTATGCGAGAAATAAATGCGTTAAAATTGGTTTAGTAGCTTAGAATAGTGTGTGGGATGGGCCGCAATAAAAATTTGCTTTATAAGACCTCAATCTGAACGCTGCATGAGTAAACGTGTCAGTAAAAAAATGCATTCTAAGACATGCAGCCTAGCTCATCTTCGGTACTTGTGTCTCTATCTTGTTAGTAGGATACGAAGGCATGCTCTGTACTGCGAGGACAAACCCCTGGCTGCTTCAGCTGGTGAACCAAACTAAACAGGGTAGTCGACATCATACGATGGATTGCGTTGTGTAGCACAATAAGTGGAGAACGGTGCTAGATGTGTTACGGCACGTGTAGACAAAATTTTCGCTAACTCAATCATCGCAACAGCTTAACTCTAACTGTCTTGACATAGTTTTACCCCTGAACTCGATGACAGTGATAAAAGCGATTGGACTTGGCATTTTGAATGCCACCTTTAACACTGAATTACATCTTACACCAACCACGTCAATCACGCTAACGCTGCCTTCGAGAAGGTCAGTCACAGACATTCTCAAGTGGTAACCAATGCTGAGTTGACTGCTCGCCAATCCCTTAAAAGACGATCAGAGCAGTACAATAGACGCTCAACGGCAAGTCTCCAGGCGTCAACTCGATCCTAGCAGAAATCTAAGATCCCAACACTTAGCGGCATTTCTTACAGACTCAATACAAATACTGGATATACCATGGGGCCTATAGCATGAGGCTTTCAGAACGAAAATTACAACTTCAACGACAGAACTGTGAAATACCTTTTACACTACTTTCGTAGACCTCATAAGAGCCTTCGACATTGAGAAAAGATAAGCTTTGAAAATGGTTAATGTTTACGTTGATGGTCAGACAACTCCAAAACGGAATAATGGTTTCTAAAACGAGTCAGTTCTTCATTTGACCACAGTCCTTGGTACTAAATCGCTGTGGCATTCTACTTAACATCGTAATGAAAATTTACAGGACTGTGTTTATGGGTATCATTATCTACGGCGTCGATGCTCATGCATATCAATAATTCGTCTTCGGTAAACAATGATGGCCAACGGACACAAAAAGGTATCCAACACTGCAGTCCCAGAATCGGCTGGGCTATCCAAAACATTTGCAGTACTGAAGCAAACCAAGCTTTATTAGGGTGAAAAAAATCGGTGGAAAGCCTGACGAGTGCCTACTGAAACGACTAGTTTTGGCGATTTCGCTACACAGCTACTGGACTCGAGCCAACCTCCGTTTGTTTTTGCTGAATCTTGTCATCGGGCCTAGAAGGATGAGTGAGGAGATAGTATGGTAGATGCTGCTCAAATCATCATGTTGCGCCCACCTCACTACTGCTTCAGGGAACACTGCTAATCTTAATAAAACTCAAGGTAGTCAAGTAACGATACTTAGTACCAGAACACAATAGTCTGCGAGCTTCTACTGCACTGCACTACTATTGTCATTAATGTAAAAATACGGCTCTAAAACACACATGATAAAAAGACAACCACAAGGTGGGAAAATAGACGCCAATTAGATGAGTTAAGCTTCATAAAAATTTGCCAAAATATGCAAATACTAACCGTTTCCGTGGATGAACGACCAGATCCCGAGGGGAGGAGAGATTGTGAAGCAACACAAGACGATAGTTATCCACCGAGTCAGGAGGCCTGTCTGCGGCGGTGTTTAAATCGAAGCTCGCAGAGTTTAGATCATAGTCGTTTTGTGGACCGCTCGGATTAGTGCCCTTGGAAGAGCGGAGAAGCCAGAGTGGTAGGGCACTCCGGCGCTGGCGTGACAATCGGTACCACTGAGGTGGATACCTACCCAACCTCGGCGTTGATGCAGCCGGCTGAGCAGCGTCGAAATCGGTGGCGGCGTGGGCATAGGCCCGACCAAACGGAGAACCGCCGCCACCAAAGCTCCCAGCTCCAGTGTAGGTACGATACTTGAGATCAATCACTTCCAGACGCGGCTGTTCACCGTCCACACAGAAGTAGAGCGAATTTGTAAGCCAGTCCAGGGCCAGACCGACAACAGAATCTTTGTTGTTTGAATGCGATGCAGCACTATCCACGCGGAAGTCACGAAATAGGCAGAGCAGGGTCTCCTTGCCGGTGCCGTTGAGAAAGGCCATAGAAATGCACTGAAGATCGGTTTGATAAAAAAGGAATATGAGTAGGTAATTAGCGGGAGGAAAGAGACTCCAGTCAGAAGGGCAATGGTAGCAGGCCTTGTCCGCTTGTCGCTCTTGAATACTTCTTGGTAACTGCATCATACGACACAGACAAAACTATATTCTGCAATGCGTTTTATTCAACTAAAGTGCATGCGAGGTAATTCGGTAAGAATTGTGTACCTAACTGACAGACAGACGACAAAAGAAAGACATAACTTTTCATTTAAGAAAACTAGCTGGAAGTTGGATGAAGATGTTACCATGCAAACAATGTCTCCCACCTTCTCTTGAGCACTAGATAGCATGGGCACAATCATTAAATACAATCCTCAAGTGGATACTTCGTAAATTTTTGTAAAACGGTTTATAAACTGAGAAGACTAAAAGTAAAACAAGAACGCAAACAAACTGTACAATCCCATTCGGTCTCGGATACTTCCTATACGTACACCAAATAAACAGATAAATGCACAAAGGTGCGCGTCTATTGAGCGAATTTCCTCGGATTTATTTTCTACACGTTAACGGCTCTAGTCTTAAAGTAAACCAGAACTGTATAATTCTGCAGACTTTCCCAGACGACTACTACGTGCATGGATCATAGCAAAATACAATTGGAGGGCAGAGTAACTAAAGAGGAAAACCGCACGGAAACAGCTGGTGGGCTCGTCAGTTTCTAGGCATTGGCGACCAAATTCGTTCGAAAAAGCGAATTCAAAACAACGCTATTCCAGTGACAGCCGCTTCGTCTTTGCTTACAATCTAATTGATTAGGTTTGGATATGCATAACTAAGCTGAAAAATGTTGTGACAGAAACTTTAGCCAATGACCTAAAGTCAATCTGGGTGCCTAGCAGTGTTGGTCAGATTTCCGCTGCCATGTTAGGGTAATCGTGTACCCGATAACAATGTAAGTCTAAAATTCTATCAGCGACTACAAATCAACGGACCCAAATAAGTTAAGGAGAAGGAAAGAAAAATGTGCAACTAATGTTTGGGAAAGAGACACGCGGCTGCAGTACATGCTGAAAATTCGGAATATAGTCGGCCGAGTACTGTGGAGACAATATAGACGCTAGACTATTTTCTTGCCGCCAATTGGCTATCACAGCGGTTCAATGAGTCGTAGGGTAGTTTGGGAAGACAAACGAACCCAGTCGGACCTTTGGCAGCTTCTAAAAATAGCAGGTAGTTCACAAATTTCTGTGAAGTGTCTATAGAGAACTCCTACGCATTCAACGGTAAAAACAGTGATTCATCGTAGTTAGACTTTTATTTGGCACCCTTATCGGCTATGAGGTTGGTAAACAGAGAAAAATAATTATTGAGATTGAAGGTACCTGGGGATTTACATCCTCTACCCAGTAGATACGCTCCTCGACGATATGTACGTCAAACCGCAGTACACGATTGAGGAAAGGCAGAGGCACTTGATTGAAGACCTGGTCAGAGGTGACGGCAGCTATCTCCGCAGCCGCAATTTCGATGTCCTTTGCAGCAGCCGGTGGAATAGAGCCAAGGTCACTTGAGCTTTGCCTGAAAAGCGCAGAGGTTCGTCAAATTAAGGACACACCTCCGTAGAAAGTCTGTTGTACTAAAATAATTGTTTCAAGTATACCTCCAAATGGAAGTGGACCGTGTAGCCTCAGTTTTTTGACACGGATTAAGTCAGTAAATTAAAACTGAATTAAGAGATCAGGAAAACATCGCAGAGATAGTGGCCCAATTCTTTTGAGTAGTATTCCTCAATATAGCTTAAGAGAGAAGTTTGAAACTTACTCCGAAGCCAACGGCGGTTCAATGAAGGGTTGGGGACGGACTTTCGGTAGACTCATTTTACGTAGACCGGCTCCATCGATTGAGTAGAGCAGCATTGACTCCGGAACGACACAGGTCTTTCCGTCGGAGTCCAAGGCATACTCCGGTGGACATGAACAGTAGTAGAGATGCGGATTATTTGACGAGGTGGTGTGGTTTTTGTTGGCGTTATGAGTGCCATTGCTGTTCCAGCTACCACCGCCAAGGGCCATGGACGGCAGCGTAAAGCAGAGATGGGAGCAGCCGCTGAGTTTTTTGCTACCACAAACGCTTTTCTGGGCTGAAGACAGAAAGGCAGGGGTTTTAGATTGAATGCGTATTTACCTATCTTCTGAGGTAAGAGGATGTCACAGGCTCCGAAAATGTTTCGCAAGGTTGACAAGTTCATTTGACTGTCCATATGACTGACAGGACAGAGACCGAGCATCTAATGAAACACAAAGATAGCCGTCTCTGGCACCTGACGAACCCGCTGGAATGGATGCGACAGTAGCGAGAAGAATAAGCCAAAGGGAAGTTTGACTTCTGTCAGGACAATTCCTCTTGAAGCACATCAGTAAGGTAAAAATAGATCTATCGTTTGCAGCATTGAAAAGGTCTTTCGTACACTGTTATCCGGCAGCGTTTCAATCAGACTTCTATACGGCAGAATGGGGGACACAATCCCTAGGTGAGACTGTACACGCTCGATGATACAGAAAACTGATACATGTGTCGCGTGAGCAAAAGACAAAATTTGCAGGAGCAAGTTGAGGTAAACTAGGTTCAGGATGAGTATATGAGATGGCTAGTTCAATCCATAATTGGACGCAGTTAAAACAACTGCGATCCAGGGTTTGTTTTACTGGCGGGATAACCAGCTAAACATTGCGCTTAAGACTGCTGACAACAGACTTGCAGGAAAGCAGAAGATAAGAGACCGTCAGCTTGCAGCATGGATCCGAGAAACCCCACCTTCAAAACGCCATGGAAGATACGATAATGCACCACGCTGAGTGAGGGCAATTATAATTCAAACTAAATTGAGGTAAAGGTCTTCACTTAATCGATAGGAATGGAATGTATTATCATTTTTGACGACAGACTTCTTGCAGCCCATCAAATAACCGATTTAACTCCGGAACAGCAACACGACACGTCCAAGTCGTGGTGGTGGTGGCGGCGGGTTTGTGAAATTCTGACTGAAAACCGCACAGGGACACGCATGACTGCATTTTGTGTACGATTAGGGACAATGAAATAATGCGCATTCCTCTGTGTCGCTGAAAGCCTATAGTCCCGACAGTAAGATGCCAGTTGAATGATGCCCATGGGTCAGTGTGTGCAATTCAAGACACTTGCTTGCAATTTAATGATCTATCCGCCTGTAGCGTGGATTCTCTTTCTCCCTTAGAATATAACCTAAAGTCTCCTACTCCAATCAACTTCATTAGCTTGAGTAAAAACAACAGGCACCGTAGGCTGCGGCAAATTAGGAGAAGACAAAGGAAACAAAGGGCATGAATAGGAAGATGTACCGATGTCTTCAATGCTGAGATCCACTGCCCTAATGCCCATCATCATATCGTCAACTCCGAGGGTTTTCAATACACGTAAATCACTGCCGTCGTGTTTGTTGGCCTGAGAGATCTCCAGTGTCTGCCAGTCACTCCAAAACAACTTGTCGCCTAAAAGACAATCGAAAAAAAGAAATGGAAAAGGGCACATAGCCATACACATATTTTGAACCTTTTGGGAGAATGAAATACAAACTAATAGCTGTCTGCAGTGTGTCCGGGAATTAAAAAATCAAAATCTATTGTTTGAGTGATCTTTCGATCCAAGGATGTTGCACAAGATCTACTATTAGTCATAATCGGCTTTCTGTGGTTAGTCTGCTTGATCGCGGATTTTATCTTAGACCCCATTCGGTGCTTACGACGAAAATATCGCATAGGAGCACGTAAGGAACTAGTAAATTTCAACCCAGAAATAGTTGACCATGTGATATACCATACAGCGACCCAGGCAAAACGGTGCTCAGAGTCGGTTTGTGAGATGCACGTTTTGTCTGCCTATGATCTCACACAATATGTTAATAGATATATTTTTTTAAAGCTTTAGATAAAAAATGAGAGCAAGCATTAAGATTGGATGGCAATTTTTGCGAATAAATCTGCACGCTTTTCAGAATGAGACGTCATTTTTACTGTTTCGCGCTTTACTACGTTAAGAAATCCATCTCTTTTCCTTTTATACATTGAGTTGGATTCAGCGTAGATCCCAGCTAATCTGTGGTGCCCTAGAGGTAACAATAATTGCAATTTCAAGAGAAAACTAAAATCCACATTAAAGACTGAAGCTAACCATTCTATCATTTTTTACCTGTCATCCGATGGTCGACTGAAAATTGTTATGCTATAAAAAATGCAAGCATACTAGATGCTCTCACAGTCCCTTCCTCCAACAACCAGTCAAAGGGGCCGGTATGCAGCATTACTGAGCGTTGAGAACAGGAATAAGCATAAACTGGCTCCACTAGTCAAGCTTCCATTGCGTGAGAAGATGGATACTCTGAGACCTGGCGTCTTGCTGCAGCTTATCAGATCAGCGTGTGCTCAAATTTCCTGTCGAAAAAGTGCTATCTAAATTTGACAAAGGCTACGAGATGAGGAGGAGCACAGGTGGAACCTTGATTGTAAGGTGTAAATAGTCTTTCGAAGTTGAACTCTCATGGCACCTACGCATACTGTTTATGATACCGTGTCCACATTTCGTGTCACGGCTAAGTGTTGGTCCGCAGTGCGTACATGTGACATGATGAAAAATATGCCAGACAAAAAATCGACCTTTGACGATAGGCTCAAAAGTAGTTCGGAAAGTCCAAGAAAAACCATTTGTTACCCAGAAAGTATTTTGCAAATTGAAATAATAAAAAGAATAGCATATACAAATTTGCCATGATCAACTTTCTAACAACTTATCTAAGCCTCTGCAAAACAAATGTCCAAGTCTTTTTGTCGCAGACGTAGGCCAAACCATTGTAGTTTGTGTGAATATACATGATGAACATACTAAGAAAGGCAGTACTCGATCTAACCCGGCAAGACAACGAGCTCGTAGCTTAATGGTTGGGGTGCTTAACGTTGATCAAAGAGATCACGAGTTCGAGGCTCGGGTGGGACGCCAATTGGGTCTGAGTCTGACTTGCTGACGGCGACTAATAGGCCAAAATGGCCATTCCTGTATCTCTTTCCTTTACCGGCGATACTATCTGCCTAAAGGTATCACTTCCAGCATCGGCAAGCAAATGCAGACGTCAAGTCACAGAAAGTAAGCAGCAGCCATGCAAGTATCGTCTCAAAGGGGACGAGGATGGTAATTCCTTAGCCTTGCCATTATGTTAAAAAAAACAGAACAACTCACCAAGCAAGTCAAACCCAAAGGGGTGCTGGAGACCGCCCGACACGATGCGGGTGGGTTTGCCACCGGCGTAGTTGACGCGCTGTATGACGGCCAGGTAGGCATCAACATAATACAGATGCTGTGCCTCAAAATCCAACGCTATTCCGTTCGGCCAGACAGCGTGCTCCTGATCCACTACAATCTCTCTGAAGTGTAAAAATAAAATTTTGATTTATATGGGGCAATTTGGTCGTTTAAAGCTGACATTATGGGAACAATTGGTTAACAGTGTGTCGTTCTCCATGTGAACAGTCCTAACTAAAGACAATGTGTGGAACAGTAGATTCAATAGCAGAGATGTCCGAATAGAGCTGACTTTCGAGGAACTTTTTGTGGTTGTTGTTGTTGTACTAGCTTACTCCCTTAACCTAGTTTGCCAGCAATACATGTTATAAAATTTTTAAGAAAGATGAAGGGATAGAGATGAAGGAATAAAGAATAAAGAGAACGGTATAAAATGTTTAAGAAAGATGAAGGAATTCGGCGACTTTGTCTGGGCGAAGCCATAGGTCCTCAGGCGTGAGGTCCATAGGGTTGGCTGGGCAGTCGAAGAGGTGGCATGTTGTGTGGAAAGGCAAGAGGCAGTCAGGACAGTTGTCTGTGACGTTGTCAAAGCATGAGGTGAGACGGCTTTTGAATGAATTCAGCAGCGTGGAGAAGCCGGAACGCAGCTGCGATAGCCTGGTTCTAGCGTTTCTGGACAGGTTGGCCCTACGTTCTCTGGCCATAACGTCGGAGACCGGCGGAGGAGCGTTGAGGACTCTGTTGGGTTTATAGCTGCTGATGGCTAGCTCGACAGTTTCGGTGTGGATACGCTTAACGAGGTCCGTTATCGGTAGATTAGTGGGGTACTCCGAAGAGTGTGGGCCGTACGCGTCTATGGTAGACTGCTTCATGCGTCTAGCAGGTGGGGGGCGCGTTAAAAGGCGATTGCCCGGATGTTCTGGGTTATGAGACTGCGCAATGTAGATTTTTGCCTGCATGATGGAGTGAACCTTCAGAGGCAGGACTTGAGTTTCCTGATACAGGTGATCTACATTGGTCATGTTAACACAGCCCGTGGCGATGCGGACAGCAGCGTTCTCAACGCGTTGGACTTTCGCCCAGCTGGTATCGCTTAACAGTGGGGCGAAGATGGCTGATGCATGCTCAGTCGTTGCCTTGCCTGTTGCCCGGTATGTCGTGACTAACGTCTCAGTGTCCTGGCCCCATGAAGAACCTGCCAAGGCTTTTAGGATGTTGAGCTTGGCTTTGGCTTTGCTGGCTTGGATGTCAGCATGGCGGTGTAGAGCCAGCGTCGGGTCGAGAGTGAGGCCCAGGAGTTTAGGATACTGGCATAAGGAAAGGTCATCGCCCTCCACCTTAATTGGAGGATGGGATTTGTATTCTTTGGGGTCCGGAGTGAACAGAGTTACTGAGGACTTGCTCGCGGATAGTTTCAGTTGCTTATCGTCTAGGTGCCGGACTAAACTGGGGATGTAGTTATTTAAGGCATCGGCAGCCATGCGAAAGTTTGGGTGAGAGGACAGCAGGGTGATGTCATCAGCGTAAGTCACCATTTCGACTTCAGGGGGGGATTCGGGAGGTCAGCTATGTAGATGTTGAATAGCGATGGCGAAATGACAGAACCTTGAGGAACTCCTGTCCTAGAGTTGCGGGCTTTAGATAGCGTGCCTGAGAATTCGACTCGCGTTTGTTTGCCACGGAGATAGCAGTTCAGCCATCTGCAGAGCTCGTTCGGTAGCGACGAATCCATGAGGGATGTCATCAAGGTGTCAATGTTAACCGAGTCAAAAGCTTTATTAAGGTCGAGGGCGACCATTACTGTTCTGTCCGCAGGTTTCGTTTTGTTGAAACCACATGCAATGCGGTCCGTGACACGTTGTAGGGCTGACGTCGTAGAGTGGAAGGCTCTGAAACCGTGTTGGTGTTCTTGGAGGTTGGAATGTCTATTGAGCGAGGGGAGAATAAGACGCTCAAGTATTTTCACGGCCGGGCTGAGAAGCGAGATCGGGCGGTAACTGTCAGAGACAGCTAAGTCTTTACCTGCTTTGTGGCTGGGGAGGATATGAGCCATTTTCCAGATAGCTGGTATATGGCACGTGGCTAGAGACAGATTAAACAACCTGGTTAAGAATGCGACACCCCTGGGGCCTATGAGAGAACTGGAGCGGCATTAATAAAGGTTTGCACGACCTGTGTTTGACGATCCTCGAATTCTTCGAGGATTTATGGACTGCAACCGTGGTGAATTGCACATTGAATTGGTTGGCAATGTCTCTGTCGGTCTTCTTCGGTATACCATTGAATTTGATAACCTGGTTGGGAGGAGCAGGTGCCCCTCTACCGATGGATTTGATTGTTTGCCACAACTTGCTGGTGTTGGTGCGGCTGGAGAAAGTGGCTAGCTTTTCTTGCCATATGGTCCTCTTGTGTTCATTGACCAGTCGGGTGATCTCTAGGGTCATGGCCGGTAACGACGGGTGCTGAGGGTTTTGAGCTCGGGTGACGTCACGCTCTCTTGATAAGGTGGCCGCATCGGTAGGGTATCCTGGGATGGGATCAAAAACCTTGCCCGCGGGAATGTTGTGCTTAGAGGCAGTATGCATGATGTGGTTGAAAACCGACACACCTTGGCGAACATCTGGAGGGAAAGGGGCCTGGTCAAAGAGATTCTCAGTTTCACTAAGGAAACCGGGCCAGTTGGCTTTACGTAGATTCATAAAGCACTTGCGAGCGTTACGAATCGGGGAAGCATGTGTGCTGATTGTGATAACTATCGGGAGGTGGTCAGAGCTCAGTTTGCATAGACAGTCCCACGAGGAAGATAGTAATAGGTCGCAACTGACGATGGAAATGTCCGGGCTAGCGCAAATACCTGAATGGGGGAGTCTCGTGGACGTTCCATCCGTGTTGAGGACCCCAAAGTTGGTGTTGTTGATCTCCTCGGCTAGTGAGGCACCTCTAGTACTGGAAAGGTTAGAGAACCATAAGTCATCGTGGGCATTGAAGTCGCCCAAGATGAGTGTCGAATCACCCGTTAGCATGTGGACTATTGATGGTCTGAAGTTGGCATCACAACTGCTTTGTGGAGGAATGTATACGTTATGGACAGTCGGACTGGACGGTCCAATAGTAACTTGTACCTTGAGTTCTTCCAGCGGCGAGTCCGCGGATGTTGCTGCAGAGGTCAGCTCCTGGTATTTGATACTTTGGTGAACCAAAGTGACCAGTCCACCCCCGGCATTACGAGCTCTGTCTCTTCGAATGACGGCGAAGCCCGGGAAACGTGGGACCTTCGACTTTGCTGACAACTTTGACTCCTGGAGAGCAGCTATTTTGATGTCATGATCATGGAGGAGTTTAATGATCTCATCTGTTTTACCAGAAAGGCCATTACAGTTCAGCTGCAGTATTTTGAGGTCAGAAAGTGGTGAGGCGTCTGGGACGGTCAGCGACATAAGCGGCGGCGGTACTGAGGGTTGTTGTGAGGCAGCCTGAGTCGTGGCGGACCGCGGCATAGGTGGTGGTGGCAGTGAGGGTGCAGGAGTGTTAGCAGGCCCATTTCGTGGATGACGACAGGTTATGCACCTGTACGATGAGCCGCTGTATTGGTGGATGGAAGTGAGACCCGAGCAATTAGTGCCTCTTGCGCGGAAGTGTTGCCAGTTATTGCAAGGCACACACAGGACACAGGCTTGGTTTGGGAAGATCTGCTTGGCGCAGGTGCAACAGAACCATCTGATAGTTTCTTGAGCAGGTCCCGGATTGGGCTCGACGCCGGCAATGAGAAGAAGGATTCGGATCAACCTCACCGGATGAGGAAGATCCATTCTCGAAAAAAACGATAGAGACAGAAACATATATACTGGCAAATTTTGGTATGGCGGGGGGGGTAAGGGAAGTGCAGCTCTTTGCTGTAGTCCATCCGGAGATAGGTCCATATGGAGATAGGTCCGTCCGGAGGTGAGTCCATCTGAAGATGGGTCCGTCCGGAGATGGGTACAGTCGGTTCCACCAACGTGAAGGCGTGCCGCTTGGGAACCAACTTTTGTGGTACGAGGTACAGTTGGCCAATCAAATTATGCAAGTGAGAACTTCACATTCGTGTTTCATCTGTTCTGCCATGATACACCTTATTTTAAAAGATTAGTGCGGATCGCTTAAGTTGCAGCCTTCATAGGACACTGGAACGAGAATGTCACCTTACCGTAATGCAGGTTTCCTTGCGTAAAATTTCAGGAAGACTGCCTACTACCGTATCCCAACTCTAACACTAGTCCCCTGGAATCTAGTGCAAAACCACCTGTATTACGGGGGACTTGCCTATTTCCATGTACGGCGGGCAAGGGAGGAGGCATATGCGATCCTTACCAGAACATGTTTAAAGCCGAATGGGAGATCTCTAGACCTAACCAGTTTTTTTAGGTTTGCGGGTCCTTGAGTAGACAGCTTCCAAATAGCGTACGCCTGAGCTATTTGTGCACGATGTGGGATTCGGGAAACTCCTTTTTTGGTTAACTGAATGTTCACTACCTATATGTTCAACAATAGGGGGGACTAAGGTTTTTCGGAGTTCAACGTCAACTTAGGTGAGTGCACAACTGCCCGGCCAGGTGCCCTTGCATTCACCCAAAATACTTGTAGCCACCATTTCATGCGAATTCATTAACACAATTTATAGTGGCAAACTGCGCAAACAACTTTAACATTTGCTGAACTTGACCTTATGCTGATGACAGCTAGCTCACATTATCCTTGTATTCTTTTGTACGTTACCGTAAAAGGCAATCAACGCAGGATTGAGTAACCCAAGAAGTCATTTTAATTTCTGTTTGATTTTATGCATCAACATGTTGGACAATGATGCATTTAGCAACCTCTTTAAAAGGTCATGAACACAATAAAATTGTCCTAGCTAGACCTTATTCTCTGGCAGATTACCATCACGGACTTTTCACCTTTACCAACCCGTAACCCAGTGCCACATTCCTAACCGTACATTCTCCACGTGACAAAAGATGCGAAAGAAGGTTATAAAAAGACTTGCCTGTGTGTCCCGTCGAGCCATGTGCGCTCCACTCGGCCCCTGTTCCCGGACCACACGTTGAAGAAAAGGTAACGATTGATTGGATCCACAGCCAAGGCAGCAGGACGGCGCTTAATAGGTTCCTCCTTGAGAGGTTCGGCAGTGCTGGCAGGCGGATCGGATAGATGAGCGTTAGGACTGGAACAATTGGACGATGAAAAGCCGTCCTGAGATGAGGATGACGGTGGACAGTCATCAAAACCATGCAAAGTAAGGAGGAGTCGTGGCCAAGCGCCATCGAGCCTTGAGACCCATATTTGTCTGTTTCCACCAGTTGACCAGTAAAGATTTCCAGCAACCCAGTCTACAGCCAAGCCATCTAGGGTTTGAGCTGCTCTGTTAGCTGGCTCAATCACAACTACGGGAGCTGAAAAAAAATGGATCGAATAAAGTCGCACTTAGGGTAATAAATGGCTATATTTTTCGTCAGGTACTAAGAGTTTTTTCTTACGTGTGTGTGCGTGCAATTTTAAGCCTTGTCTCTTTGGAAGCCAGGAAAAGGCATTGAAGAGCAGAGAGAATGCTCTCGTGCTTATCTGGTGTATAAGGTTTTATTTTAATTTTTCAGTGTTATGATTTGTGACTCTTCAAAAAATGCTTTATAATTAGACATAATATACTAAGTTGCTAAAAAATCGAGCGTTTCGCCTATGCAGACCAGTCATTATAAAAATTATCTGTTCATACTGCCTAATGCACTAATTTATATTTGTGTGCCTTTTCAGGCTTTTAAAACGGTTCGAATGAGTATAAATGTTTCATGTGGTGCGTAGACGAGTTTCAAGCACTGCACGGTGTCATTGAGTGGACTATGTGGATACTAGGAAGCTGAAGGCACTGTAGCAGGATTTTCTTGCTCAATAGATGAGAACTAAATAAAAGGCTAATTTAGATGAGAATAAAAAATACCACCGTTTCCCTCTATTTTCATTCTGATTAAAGTGAAGAGAGTAAAGTGAAGAAGGAAAAATATCTGATTAAATTTGGGGAAAAAAGGCAAGGTAAGAAGGAGAAACGTTGTCTCTCTTCAATGCTCTCATTACGGTGGTATTCAATAACCAAATTCTGATATGGAACATTACGATAGAACTAAAAAACAAATACTCGGGCACCATAAAGGACGCATGCAAAATAACAGGCATCGAAGCATTCTACAAAAAGACACAATCTATTACAGCTCTGACAGGAACGAGTTTGGATGTCTGTTATCTGTATGCAAGACAGGCACTAATAGTCCTGCATGCATCGGTGTCACCGAAACAATAGAGCAATTAAATATGCGTCCACAATTTGGGAACTGACATTCCTCCTGGAAGCTCATATGACGAAATTTGAGGCATACAAGTTCAACGTGACCAAAATTCTCGCGAGGTGATCACCGCATCGGCCTTGAACTGTTTCACTCACAGTTATCCCCCCACCCGTCATCAGCTGGAATGCGGAGAACTGGCCTGTGCAGAGTATTTGGCCATGCGTAAAATTCGCCGCCAAATGCTAATTCCGGTGGCAGCATTTGCGAGTCAAATTTCCCAATAAGGAGAACATCAATAATGAGTACTGCGTATGAACTTGAGAATGATTAACCAATAACTGGGCAAAGTATGAAAATCAGCGATAAGTGCGAAGGTTGTCAGTTATGATAGGTATACTATTGCATAGCAGCTGGGTCCTATCAATAATGCATTCTCTCTGCATCCGTTACTATTATTTGTTGAAGCTCTGGCTAGATTTGAACATGAATTCGAAACATCCGAGGAGAAAAACGTCGTTCCGGCAATCGTGTCTACTTCAAAGGAATGCAATACAGGCCCGCATATGCCACCAATCTCCTGTCATCCGTTACTTGTCTTGCGCAAACAATTTGTGCGAGTGCGAAAAGGCAATGTAAATACAGTTAGCTTTAAAATTATGGAACTTGCAAATTCATGTCAAACTACAAAATTTGGAAGTCAGGAGAGCATTTGCTTTTTTAAGATAAAATTCGTTCCTTCTAAAAAAAACGTGAACATATTTTGAATGTGTAAGAGGGAAACAGTTTCCAGTGCTCTCTGAAGTAAGCCTCATTCTAGATGCAATAACAACATTGCCGAATACAAATAAACAAACTCACATTTTTCTCCTAGTTTTAGGCGATAAATTGCATTGTCTACCCAAAAGAGGCTTTTTGTTATCGGGTCAAAATCGACACGCACGGGCGTCCGCCGGGGCCACGGTGATGACCCGACGGGAAAAAGATGACTTTCCGCATCAGGAACTTGAAGCGAGAGCATGAATATACCGGGTGGACGGGCAATCAAAAGGAATTTCTGAGGGAAATCCGGACAAGAGATTGATTGCGTAACCATAAACTTGGCACTTTTAAGTGTGTTGGACGATAAGTGATCGTTTAAGGGAGCTTTTGTTACACCGTAGGGAACTCCTGTAGGACATTTGCACGTATATTTCGGTTGTGCTGGAGAGCTTAGGCAAAGGAAGTCACAGCCCGTGGATTCGTCTAGAGTAAGGTGCCTGAACCTTTCAGGAACACAGTTGGTCGCATTGGGTACAGCTTCTAAAAATTTGGAAAGAGTGGATAATGACATTTAAATAATTAAGGTAGTCATAAATACCTGCAGAATCTGACAAGAATGCAATTAAATGAATCTCGCATGGAAAGAGTAAGAAATGAACACCTGTAAAAAAACTCAAAAAAGGCAGTAGCTATGATTTAGTCTTAGGATAAAATGTCTGAACTTACGTGGACGGACCCGTTAGTCCAAGATAGTGTGGATGATACTACCTAGGCTGCTTAGCGGCAGTATGTACACATATATATCGAGTTCTGACTAAGCACTACGCGTGACTAAGGATCAACACAGTCCAAATTAAGATGAACGTATGGAAAACTTGTTAGGGCTCGCATGGCTTTTAAATTAAATCGCGTCAAAAATTAACTACTCACGTGGGGGTTGGTTTGCTCGGCCGTAAACTCGAAGAGTGTACGGTTGGTAAGTCAAATTCAAATGCGATCGGAGGGATAAATGGTTAGATGGGCCTTCTGGAATGCTTGAAATGCTCAGTTCATGGGCCAAGAATATGCGTCCAGAAATCACGTTTAGGAAAGCCGTTTTCCAACTGCCGAAACCTACAAAATCAGAGGTGACTAGAATGCATACCTGGAACACGCGTGTGACGAAGTTCGCCACCGAGTAAATTTATGCTAGCAACTAGCAGACGATCGGGGCTAATCCAGAAAAGCCTTTGACCTACAGGATCCAGTGACAGCTCTCGGCCAGAACTGTTGGCATCATAAAATATAGTCGATCGTCGACTTCCATCCATACCAGCAGTTTCGATTTTCGTGTAGGCTCTAGATCTCAACCAGTAAATGGATCTAACCCATTGAAAAATGCAAAGCTTGATACCTGCTTGATGGATCCACGACTAGAGACTGCAGATCGTCCAAGTCCTGCGAGAACAAGATGGCATTTCTGGTTATCGACATGAGACGTATGTCGATTTCGCCGACTTCGATTACCTTCTCCTTGAAGTCTGCCCAGTATGCCATCATATTGACCCAGTCGATAGAAATGGCATTAAGAGACCGCAATCTGGCTGTGTAAAGACTGTACGTCTGTAGACTTGTGAGATTTGTGGCCTATGATGTAGTAAAATTAAAGGAGTAGTGCCTACCTTAATCACCGAGACTGGTTCATTATGTTTTAAGCGCCTTTTGCCCACATAAAAAACAAGGTTTTCCTCAAAGATGAAATCAACAGCCTCGAGTACTGCAAGATCATTTGCAATCACACGACTGGTTGATAGAGACTCGAGGCTAAGCTGTCCCATATAATTTGAAACCAGAAATGCAGTTCTGTCTGGATTATCAACGACCTCTGATGAGCATGATGAAAAAAAGTGAAAAATGATAATAAAAGCATTGGTTGGCAAGGCGCTTCGTCCAACTCGCCCAACCCTGAACATCATCTTCAGTTCATTTGTTGAGTAAGTGCGTAAGGCGCGCCATCTGATTAAGAAATTTAAAGCTTGCACCCTGAGCATGTACGCTTATTATGCTTAAAAGGTTTCAAGAAATTTAGTTTCAGCCTGTTACACGTTGCATAAGTGAACTCAGGGACAATTGAAAACTTGTGGTGGCTAAAGAAATGCATGGCTGCTGGGAAACGATAAAGGACCCTAACTCTATGTACGAGTTACTGCAGCGATTAGCAGAAATTCCCCTCATTTCGTTCAACAGAACATGCGCAATTCAAATTCTGCTTATTCCACTGTTCTTAATTTTCTCAAAGACTGAATAAAATAATTACAAAAGCAGTTTATGGATCCATCCATACCCTCAATACAGCTCACTTTAGAACCGCTCAAATATTTAAATAAGCTTCAACATTGAGATTCGTACAAGATGACTGTAGTGGCTCTCTAACTATCATTTATTTATATCTTTCTAGACCTGATTCCCAAATCTTACGTTTTATATCGTCCGGTGACTTCCCCAAAACAATTGATCCTTTGCTTATTTGCAGCAATAATTTGAATAATCGAATCCATAATTAATTCATTACAAAAGAAAAGGCCAAGCAGAATTATTTGCTAACCATCCTACCTTTTTAAACCGACCACATCCCACTCATTCCTCTGTTCTCTAATACGTCCCCAGATAGTCTTAATTGTGCTCCAACGCTTATTGAGAAACAGATTAGTCGACATGGAAAGCTGCTCGTACTTGGAACTGACAACAACCATGTTTCATATTTCATCAATAGAGGCTAGGGAGCAGATCCATGGAAACCTTTTCTTTGCAGCCAGTGGACATTTGGAAGTTTTTAGGTCAGACCAATCCCCCGTAAAAAACAGGGGTACTCCCGTGAATGGTACGGATCACTATTCAGATAAGGCGGCGTATTTCTTCTTATATCCAGCAACTTTGTCAGCAGCAACAACATCGGGGGAGGGAAGAGAATGTTTCATGCATTCACGGCGCGCCTTGATAGTCAATAGATGTACCGGAGGCCATCTGCCCGTTGTACTACCAATTTGAATCAGTGTCCGCGTGTAGGCATATCAACGGCCAGTCTGAAGTACTGTGCGATCGCCGAAATGTCAACGCAAACGATCACTTTGTACATCATGATTTGGTCATTTATAGAGCGTCCAAATTCAAAAGTTAACAGGTCCAGTGCTTTAGAGCGCCCCGGATATGTCAGACTCCTTACGTTGTGCACCATTATCGACTTCAGCCGTTGCATACATTCGATATGGGTCATCTCGCCCTTCTTTCACAGAAACGAAGCAGACGATCCGTACTCCATGATCAAGTGGATGACCGTGACCAAAAGCTTACGGAAAAGCTGCGTGGACCAGGGCGTTAATGCTCTTATAAACGTCCAAAGTAGTGCCAGACCCTTGTGTCTCACCAGAGTTGCTTGTTCTCGGGTTTTGAAGTCGTCTTGAATGATAACGCCCAACTCACGAGTACTCTTAACAGCGGCCAGTGTCATTTTGCCCATTGCCAAGGGTGGGTAATCCTGGTACTTCCAATTATCAGCGAGTGTGATTTGTTTACGTAGGCTGTTATCTTGATCCATAATGACCATTCGTGGATCGCATTAAAATCATTTTGGAAGGTTATTTTTACTTCGGGGCTGCGCATAACGCGCCATACCTTGAGGTCGTCCGCAAGCAGATGGCATGGGGACGAAAGTATTGAGGGGATATCGGCAGCGTTTATAGAATATAGTCTGAGACCCAGCACCGACAATTGAGGTACGCCACTACTGGTCTCATAGGCAGAAGAACACTCTTCATTACGTGAATAAGCGATGAGCCCCTACTAAGGTTTATTTGTAAAGCACATCTTTGGCGCCGTCAAAAACCCCGGAGCGAATATTTGACTCCCAGGAAACAGTTCATAAGACGAAGATGCGATCACTGGAATAAGAGTTTTATTTGCCTGACGTTTCGGATTCCCTCGGGAATCCTTAATTATCAGTGATGATAACATTGGCATGGTCATGATGCGCGTAGTCATCCCTTACCCCCCAACGCCCCTAAGAGAACGCATTTAGTCTGATCTGAACATGGGTTTTTAGCCCTAGGCATGCGCCAGCAAACGTTGCCAAAGCAAGACATCGATCCAGGCGCCGTATTTGGGGGAGAAGGTTAAACGTACGAGGCCATGCATGCGCGTAGGATTTTTTCGAGTGGGGGGCTTGTGTGTGTGTTCAACCATCGATTTTGATGACGGCTTGTATCCCCTCCAGTCAACGCATGAAATACTGCCCATAAAGGCAATCACGCCGCACTAGTGTCAAAGTATATGGGGCCTATTCGCCTCTATCCAGGAAGGTTTGTTTCCCAGAAAAGGAGGGTTACCCATAAGCCTAGCTGCTGGCTATCTGGCGCGTCCATAGGTAGTGGATAGTGGCGTGGCCTTCAGTGAAGGTTAGCTGCGAAATAAGCAGGCTTCCGGGTCTGGCGAATGAGCAGTCGTGGACGCAGCAGTGACAGTGTTTCCAGGGCACGGTTGGCTATGGTCTGGCTCACTGACTGCCTTATAAAATGCCGTAAGTCTAATGACGATACTGTGACATGGCGAGCGTGAACCGCCATTAAATAGGTTTGCTTGCCACCACCACCACTGCTTTGTGGTAAGGTCCTTGAGCAAACGTACTAGAGGAGACAACCTCGAACAAAAATGAAGAGGCTACGCAAGAACAAGGCGTGCAGAGAGGACGGTATTTCTGCGGAAACCTACAAGTCCTGTGTCGACACGCTTGCTCCTCGGCTTCATGAGGTGATTGTACAGGCGTGGCGAGAAGATGCCCTTCCCGATGACTGGAGCTCAGGCATCCTTTTACCTGTCCACAAGAAGTAAGATAACACAAGATGCGAGAACTACCGCGGTAAAAGTTTTATCGATGTTGCTGCAAAATTCTTCGCTATTGTTCTTCTTAGGCGCTTCCAGTCTGTACGTGACTGCAGGACACAACGTAACCAATCCGGATTCCGATCTGCGCGTGAATGTGTGGATCAAATATTCACACTGAGGCACATTCTAGAATTCCGCCATGGCTACCAGCAACCGACGGCCGTTTGCTTTGTCGACTTCGCCGCCGCGTTCGATTCCATCCATCATGATTTCCTGTGGCGAATAATGGAACCAGTTGGAGTTCCCACCAAACTTATTGCCATGATTAAGGCCTACTATCGGTCTACTACCGCACGAGTCCTGGTCCACAACAATGTCTCTCAATCATTTGATATCCGGTCTGGTGTCCGACAATGCTGCGTACTTACGCCCATTCTCTTTAACTTCGCCATTGACTGGATTCTCAGCAAGGTCCTACATGAAGATGACCGTGTTGGGCTTGCATCCAGACGCCGGCTAACTGATCTTGACTACGCCGATGATATTGTGCTGTTAGCCTCAAGCTTTGGTGGTCTACAGTCAGTAGTGTTTCTGTTAAATGAGAACGCTATGTCGGTTGGCATGTCCATAAATTATAGAAAGACGAAGTTGTTCTCATGCTGCATCCCTGACCAGGAAAAGGCTTCCCTCGGGATGAATGGCCATCAACTTGAAGACGAAGACAGCTTTAAATACCTCGGGGCGAGACTGCTTCCGAATGTGCAGAGCAAGGACAACATTAACTCCCAAATCGATGCTGCTCACTGGGTTTTCTCAATCCTTCAAAAGCCCCTATGAATCCGATGTGACACCTCCATCGCCACGAAGATTCATGCATATCGTGCATCCATCCGGTCAGTCCTCATCTATGGATGTGAATGCTGGGCTGTGCGCGCTGAAGATGAGCGAAGACTGGAGGTCTTTGATAACTGGTGCCTGAGGACGGTCCTGCGCGTAAAGTATAGCGACTTCATATTAAATGAGACAGTCCGCACCCGCTGCGATCGTATCACGAGGATATCTCAGACCACTCAAGAAAGGCGACTGAGGTAATTTGGACACGTTCTTTGTCGTCCGCCCTACGAGCTTTGCTATGCTGCTCTCGACCCGGTGCCGCAGCCCACCTACAAACGTCGAAGATGCGGAAAACTGGAAACTTGGCTTGAAACTGTCCGTGAAGACATGGAAGCAGTTCTTGGACCTTCTATCTTAGGTCTCCGTCGCTGACGAAGAGACTGGGTGAAGCTTTCCAGATCAACTGCCGCAAATCACCACGCATGGAGAGGAATCGTTCGTGACATCATTGAGGCCGGCTAGATCAGGCATGATCACAGCCGTAACAAATAAGTAAGTATCCTTTGGTCCGACCTAGGACCATTCTATCCTTTGGTACTAGAACATAATTATTAGGATTTTCATCAGCAGGCACCAGTTGCCCAAGCAACAGGAGTTTATGTTAATTCAATGAAATTTTATAGTTCAGTTCATTGAGGGAAGTGGGCAGTGCCTTTGAAGACCCTATTGAAAACAATATGCAAATACACCCAGCATCAAATGCATGGATGTAATATTTTGCTATAAAATCATTAGGATATACACGTGCACATTTAAGCACTGAAATTCAAGCCAAGTCGTCCTGAGGATCATATATAAACTAATTGTCAAATAGCAGATAGTTATTTTATCTTCATGTGTAAGCTAAGTGGTGGTATGTTCCATCAGTGCTTTCCTGTGCATATGAACGGTATCTGTTAAGTAAATATACATCGAGATTGTACTTAAATGTGTCTGTTGGATTCACCATTATGACCTCGGGCAGCCCATTCCAGGCACCGATTACTCTCTGTGAAAACGAATAGCTGTAGATATCCAGGTGGGATAAGGTTCCTCGGAGTTTGAGAGAATTTCCACAAAGCTTCATTGATATAGCGAATGCGAACAATTCATCAAACTGAGGGGCATAGTCCCGATTCCTCACGATCCCGTATGTCTGCATGAGATCACCTTGGATCTGCTTGTACTCAAAGGAAAAAGGTGATGTGCTTCAAGTCTGCGTTCGTAAGATAAGGACACTTGGCCTTTTACCACTTTTGTTGCCCTACTTTCGACCTTTTCCAGTACCCTGTAGTCTTTTTGCCACCACAAGTGCCACGTCTGGACTCCATATTCCAGATGCGATCGAATGAATGTCCCGTATGATTTCCCACATCGGAATTTATCGATATCCACAACTGTTCGTTTAATGGCAACGAGAACGCTCATCACCTTCTTGACAGCCCTCACTCATTGCGAAGGGGGCTTCAGAGATGGTGCAACTATGATTCCTACGTCCTTTTGTTTGCCATCAAGTAAGCAGTTGTGAAAGTTGCCCATCGCGTTCGCCTTCTCCGTTGTGAGCCGCAGTGTGACAAAATAAAGCCACCTTAACCATTTTGGACCATTCAGCTAGATGTCCAGGTCCTTACTGCAGAGTTTGTTCGCCATAAGCGTTTCTGGTAGTTTGCTTTAGCTTAATACCATCTGCAAACAGGACTCCATTACTGTTCAATCCATACCATAAGTTGTTGACGTAGATTAGGAACAATACTGGCCCAAGAATGGAGTCCTGAGGCACTGTAGTGGATTTCGCGCTGCCAACGCACACGAACTGGGCCACTGGGAAATCTCCTATTCAATTTAATAAATTTCCCCTTATCCCAGTCTTGCCAACCTTGTAGACTGGCCGTTGGCGTGGGATACCGTCGAGGGCTTTTTTGAAGTCGATGTAACCCACATCGACGTTAGTATTTGCGTATAATGATCTGGACCACTGCTGCATTGAATGAAGCATATTGGCCAGGCAGGATGGGTTTCCTCGAAATCCGTGTCGGACACTATCAAAAAAGTCTTTTTCTGAGAGAGCCATAGTGCTTCCCAATCACAAAGCAACTGATTTTGCGGTCTGGCGCAATGATGCCCTCCTAAAAAAGACTATTATTCCTCCTCCTCTTTTATGCAGCCGGTGCCGACGAAATATTCGGTAGTCGTCTAGTTAACTTTCGACATCCATTATGTCCCCTGTAACCAGGTCTCTGTAATGGAGATTACATCCTTTAAGTTCATCAATCTTCTGAAGAAAATTCTGTGCGTTCGTATAAATAAAGTGAAGTTTCGCCAGCAAAGGTTTCTGAACGATTTGTGGGTCAGGATAGCCGGAAATATTTTGCAGAGAATATAATTTATTGTCTGGGTTTAAAGCTAATGTTTGTTACTAAAACTCAGCATTATTGGCTGCCTCCAGAGGAATGACCTCTGGGTGGTGATGATGTCCCCGTTCGATATGCGTAGGTTCCTGACACCCATAATGGATGTCCTCTGAATTCACTCCACTTTTCTCGCCCGGCCGGTGAATAATCCCGCTGAAAAATAAAACCGTCAGCTGAATATTTCTTGGTACCGATTTTCTCTCAACGTGGGAATTTCTTTTGTTTCCCATGCGGTGGTACTCCTCTTCCTAGCCTACTTTGGCTTTTGAGATTTTTCCGTTTCGTCCTTTTTAGTGGTGACATTTAAACCTATAGACGCGCAGCCATTTTCCCCATTGCTTGCTGCGTTTGAGAAAGCTGTGTTTGCGTATGTTTTGTTGGCTTCTTCAGCACCCCTCATCTCCAATATCGTATCATCAGGTATAAAAAATTGGAAATTTCTTCAACTTCTCAATTCTGCATGTCAAATTTTTTTAAACAGTTTCATGCATGTCATGCAGCCTTCGTCTTCATAATTTACGTCCATTTAGCTATCAACAAAGATAAAAGAACGTGGAATTGGAAAGTGCCAGCGGGGAAGGGATCAACCTACGGTGTCCGTGCAGGAAATTCCAACCACCAGCCTGATTGACCAACTTTCCAGTGCACGCATTACAAAAGCAAACCACGCATGGCATCTTCCAAAACTCAAGGTAAACGTCTTCAACTATAAAAAAGAAACTGATTCCTAGTCCAGACGGGTTGCGACACCAGCACGAATAGCTAACACTCGAAGCATTTGAATTGAACGAAATTTTGCGCTCTTGCGATGCAGTATTGAGGTCTGATCATGACAACGACTATTACAAGTACATTATCTAATGGCATCATCCGCCAGGAAGACTCGCGATGGGTGGAATCGAAGGCAGTAGTGAAGTCAGCAATGCAAACGATCATCAGATCTTAGAGGATATGGCAGAATTCGAGAATGCGTCTGAGTGTAATTATACGTACATACTATCAGCTCGGAATGAGGCTTAGTCGGGTTTCTTCCTAGTCATGTGCGACATGGAATGGCCTGGGAAGGACTAAAAATAATTCCTGTCCAACAAAGTCATTGCGACTTATGTCGCGTTAGTTCTCGCATCCTCTTCCACTTTCCTTACCGAAAACAGGTACAAGGAAGCCCGATTCCTAGTCATCAGGAACGATCTCATCTCTCCGCGCTCATTTGATCAACTCATGAAACAAAGACTGAAAAGTTAACGTATGTATACTTCTTTCATAATTAAATTAACAAGTAATGTTTTCCTGGAGGGCAAGAAATATGGGTTTAGTGGGGGGGGGGGGGGGCGTGGAAATGATAGCTGTTAGGTAAATATAGGTGCAAAGATGGGAAAAGGGTATATATGCAGAAATGCGCTAATTGTGTTTACAATCGCCTAGCATTCTGGACAACAGTATGTCGCACAAAGTGTAAACTAATGGAAAGCTAAGCTGCTAGTGCATAGTTAGCGGCCGCTATACGATTAAGTTCGTGACTCTCTAATGATCTGGAAACATGTATAAGACTGAAGTAAATATGTGTTATTGTTATTATCGAGCTGGGTCAAATAAATTCCTTGGCATTAAGACACTCTGTTCGTAATGTGAAAGGCAGATTTCTATGCTTATGACTCGGACAATGTCGAGCGAGCGTTGGCAATTCGGATATCTCCTCCATTTCAATGGTTAATGCATCACACCCTTGATCTTCCATGAGGCGGAGGATTATCCCTTTCCAGTCCTAGCAATATCACGCCCCCATTTTTGATGGGAAGTCTGTGGTGCAGAAAATGTTTGCATAGTAAAGAGGCGCCCGGAGAGTACGTCATTACTGTAAAAGTCTACAGGTCTTACATTAACACCCGGATGCCTTGGCGGCGAGGACCACGTAAATAAGTCTGCGTTGTCATTACTACTGATGCAATTTAGGTAGGCGTGCAATACTGCTGTTAGAATCAATTAATCGTCCTCCTGATGAGATTGTGTTGAGCTTCCGGAGTTGGGACTAGAACCTTTTGGATTTGCTTCAAGCGAGAAGTTGGTGGCAATGGAGGTTGGCTGGGATATGGACGTGTTGCATTATGTGAGTCGCCGTTTAGACGCTTTTAGGGTTGCTGTTTGGTTCTGGTTGCATTCAAATAGGCTTAGGATAAACAGCAGACTTAATTACAGTGCGTATAGTTGGGGTTAGGGTTGAGTTAAGTGTTAGGAATGCAGCTTGTTTTGGGCTTGGGGTTAATTATAGGGTTAAAACTAACTTAAGGATTAAGGTAGGATTTAGGTTTGGAGTTGGTCTTGAGGAGAATGTTAGTTTTAGCGTTTGGGTTGGTTTTAGAATTGACGCTACCATTTCCATAACCACTGTTTATATATTCCATAACTGTCTCATTAAATAATTTGCTCAATAAGCGATTAATTTTCTTAGTAATAAAAATAAAAATAATAAATATGTACTTCATACTTATACCAGTTTCCAGGTAAGTACAGATTCACGAGCTTAATCGTATAGCGGTCGCTAAAGATTCGCTATCCATTTAGCTTTCCATTAGTTCACCCCCTTTTACGATACACTGCTTGTCCAATTGCGAGGTGCTTGTAGAGAAAACTAGTGCACTTCAAATAATATCTGTATATTAACTACATTTAACATAGTCGCATCTATCCAGTATCTGCCCTGTCAGCCATATCCCCGGATGTCCCCGTCGAACTTCCGAGGAGATAGGGAGTGCTCAAAGGGGGACGACGGGGACTCTATGGGGCTGAGGACGGGGTTTTCAACCCGCATATCCCCTTCGTCACCCCGTCATCACCCCTGCATCTCCCCGTTGAAATTCCGAGGAGGGTATGCATATTATCAAATTATCCATAAAAATAATATCAAATATCTCCCAAAACGCACTATAAGTTCAAAAATGGTCAAAAATGGTTTAGATTGCCTTTTAAGTCCGTCTGCAGCATTCTGGAAATTTCTTGTTGCAGAATAATACATACGCCTTAACCGTAAAACATGAGTGCACCCGGATCCCCCCGTCGTCACCCCCACCCTGTTTTGGGCGTGTGCTGGCAGAGTGGCCTTGCTCATGAAATTGGAGGGTCAAATTTTGAATGAGTGGTTTAACATATACTTTTTCCTTTCGATATCCAAATATTTTCTGATGTTAGTAGGCGCTGCGGACCCAAACATTTTGTGTGTGTTTTATGCTATAAAAGACCATTAACAAAGACCTGAACGGTTTTAGTTTTTCTGTTCAAGATATTGAGGTAAGTGCAAATAGAAAATAACGCATTAATTTCGGGAAGAGAAGAGCAGATTAAGTTTAAACAATTCTCTTTTGCAAAGCTGCTACGAGTTGTGCCATAAAATGATGTAATAAACTTATAAGGCTGTAGGGTGTTTTACCACACCGAACATAGCGACCATAAACAAGCATATGTATAAACACCAAGGACAGGCCCCCACTTTTCTCCTTGAAGCCATAGGCAAAAGAAGTGCACAATTTTTTTATCTACAATCCAATATGAACAAATGGGGACACTTGAAACGGAACGGGCAGAAAATTCTCAGTTTTCGAAAAATCGTAGTATGTATTCAGCCACTCAATTATGCTTTTGTAATCTTCGAACGTGGCCTAAAACTAAAGAAATCTACTGAAACCTGCTCCAGTTTGCACAAAACTTTAGTTCTTCCAGTTTTAGCAGAAAGTTTATTCTGAAGCTTCAGGAAAGTCAAAAAATCGGTCACATTTTGCCATTTTTATCTTGACTTAATCTTTAAAAAAGATCAAATTAGGCAGAAGTTTGACGTCAAAATATCTAATTGAAACGCTGTTTCAAGAGGTTACGTGTTATTTAAATCGTTTAATTGATCTTAGGCATATAGGTATCTGACTTTTGGCGCGGACCTTACCCTGCTATCACAATCCCCGGACTGGACGGGGGTTGTCGCTCGGGGCGATTCGGGGGAATACGGTGGAATATGGGAAATCCGGTGATGAAGAATTTTTGATCAACAAATTATTTTTACAGAGCCAATGAGTTGACATGTTTGGGTAATTCTAAAACCATGACCCAGACAGACGTGTGCATTATAAAAAATGCCCAAAAGCTCGTTATTTAAGTAAATGCGTTTAAGCAATATCTAATTTTGAAGGTTTTGGTAAGCACGTGGGCTATAGTCCATATTTATGGACCATCGACAGAAACTCCCGTTTCAAGAACGATCTTAACCTCGTGGTAATTGAAATCCCGAAATAATTGCAAGGAAATGTGAGGGCAGAAAATTTCTCTTGATATACGCAACATCGTACGTTGACGATTGCATTCTGGTAGATTCTAGATGATTGCTTAGGAAATCCTGCTTGGGCAGTCAACTTTC
>JAYGXS010000001.1:76283533-76321524 GCA_036362985.1 Ligula intestinalis | reverse complement strand
AGTGTGATAAAACTCATGGCGTGAAGCGGGCGTTTGTAGCTGAGCGGTAGAGCATTAGCCTCCGGCAAAGGCTTTCTCTGATGCGCGGGTTCAAACCCCGCCAAAAGCCTAGAGGTTTTCACACTTGGGTCAACTCAAATTCTATTTAAATTTATACGTCACTGACCGGCATTTCCGTATGTGAGCTCACGAAATATATTACTCGTGTGACCTTTTTATTGGCACAATCAAGTGAAAATCTGGTTGCCTTAGTCCAACTTAACTCCAGCAATTTCCAAAAGGAAGAAATAATTAGCAATTCTCATGAAACCGTATTGGAAATTTGGGCTGTTCGGTTACAGCCATGCATTAAATTGCGTGTAATATGGAAGCATATGTATCGAAAACGTTTCCAACGACATTCTTCTTGTGCTGCTTTATCCTGTTTGCACAGGCTTTCTCTTTATTTAAAAATTCAGTTAACCTAGTCCGCCCTATTTCCACTTTTTCGGAATTTTCAATTTTCTAAAAAGCGGGTATTTCTAAATAAAGAAATATTGAATGACAAACCGCCTTTTACCCTGTTTTGCAGAAATACCATCTCCTTACTGTGACAAGACATTGGGTGACGCAACTTGAGCTGCGATTGCGTGGCAGGGCTTCGACTGTAAAAAATCTTTGAATTTCATGGGTTAGTCCAGCTCCTATGTTTTTCTTAGAGTTACAATTTTCCCATCCACTAACCTCACATTCCCCGCCCCCCCTGTGCACAGGATACAGTACTTGTTTATTACGAAAGTGCTCTTTGCAGTCTTCATTTCATTAGTTGACCCAATGAGCGTGGAGAGATCAAATCGTTCCTGATGACTAGGAATTGGGCGTCCTTTTACCTTTTTTCGGTAAGGAAAGTGGAACAGGATGCGAGAACTACCGCGACATAAGTTTCATTGACGTTATTTGAAAGGTATTCGCTGTTGTCCTTGCCATTCCATGCCGTGCGTGACTAGAAGGAGGCCTGACTTAGCCTGATTCGGAGCTGGGCATGGATTTGCTGATCGTATGTACATATAATTATACTGAGACGCATTCCCGAATTCTGCCATTACCTCTAAGATATAATGACCGTTTGCATTGCTGACTTCACTACTGCGTTCGATTCTGGCCATTGCGAGTCTTTCTGGCGGATGATGCAATTAGATAGTGTAGCGGCAAAACTCATCACCTTGATCAGGCGCTTATATTGCTCCGCATCACAGCGAGTTCTGAGCCCGGAAAACGTTCGACACTGGTTATGTCATTCAAAACGGTTGAATAGTGTGGATAAATCGATCGGATTATCCATAAATACTGAGAAGATCAAATCATTTTTAGGCTGAATTCCTGAGCAAGGGAAGGCACCTCTTGAGATTAATTTTTGGCGTTCGTACGAAAGACATTAGAATTTGCCATTAAAGTATGGAGACCGTGGTCAAGTAAAGACCGTAGCGCCCTTCAAAAGTTCCAATGGAGTGCTCTCCCATGAGTGATAGTTTCCTCACCTAGAAATCCCAAGGAGTTTCTTCATTCTCTACTCTATTTTCCTTTGCTCCACCCTATTAGCGCGTGTCATTTGGCATCGTTTATAAAGTGAGGTACTATTATTTTTTATATCGCAACATGAATGTAAACAAGTAGGGCGTTTATAGGTTCCTACCTACATTTCTCTCAAATACAATGAACTTAACGAACGCGCAACCAAATTAGCCCGCGGCCAAGGCTCACTGCGAAATGAAAAACCACCGTCCAATCTCGACCTCTAGCCTTTGGATTTTAAACGACTACGAGCCGACCTGATGTAAGAATTTTACATGCTGTGGGGTCAGAACTGTTGCCTTTGACCCTAAGTCTTCTTCGAGTTAGCCATAAAAATAAGAATGCGAGGACATCCTGTGAAAATACGTGAGGTTAGAGCCGGACTGGATACGAAGGCGCATGTCTTCTCCAACAGAAGCATTAAGACACGGAATGCTCAGCCCGCGGGAAATTCCACGAGAACACATGATTCCCTAGTATCATAACCATTTAAGGCCTCATGCTAATGACCATACAACTTTCTGTATTTCAGGAACGCTGTTTTCGTAAATTTCCCGTTAGTAACCTCTTGTAATGCAAGGTACTGTGCAGTACATTCTAATTGATATCTAAATGCTTTTTACGTACTACTAAAACATTTCAGTAGCACGTCTTAATTCACTCCATATTTATGCCACACTAGGCAGGCCTTCGCGTACCTTCATCGCTTGGCAGCACTACACATGCTGCTATTTTTTCTTAACATAGTGCACTATTTCTACAAATTTGGAATCAAAAAGAACATTTATATGTTGTTCGTCAAGAAATTGAGCTACAATCCATGTCGATGAACCTAGAGTTCTGTGAGAAGAAGACGACTCGATCGCTGGGACAATACTTGTATTCGCCTGACGTTTGGATATCCGTCGCGGATTCGTCATTAGAACCATAGTCAGAGAGCAATAGCAGGTAGGGTAACACATACACAGGAGTCTGTAGTATTTATAGGAATCAGTAATTACTGCAAAAATACGACGACAATTGACCGTAATTGCCTTCTTTCACCACGCGTGATGAAAGGTCAGCAGGTCAGAGCCCGCATGCCATTCAACAGACCACCAACACTCAAGAAGGCAATTACGGTTAATTGTCGTCGTATGTTTGCAGTAATAACTTTATCCTAGAAATACGACAGAATCCTGTGCATTTGTTACCCTACCTGCTATTGCTCTCTGACTATGTTTCTGATGATGAATCCGCGACGGATATCAAAACGTCAGGTGAATAAAAGTATTATCCCAGCGATCGAGTCGTCTTATTCTCAAGTACGTCCTGGGAATCGCATGTTCGCTTGTATTGCCAACTGGAGTTCTGTGCTTTCACCGAAACATAGCAATTCACCTTGCTGTCCCTCTATTTATTCCACCAAAATGACGGTCGAACTTTGTATTTACTGGAGCTGATTTCGTTCAAAATTTTCTGCAGATGAAAAGGTCGAGTGAAACGGCCTAATGGCTAACTACCGCGAAAAGAAAACCTTTGTCAGGCTTCAACTGAAGTTCTTTCGGTAAAGATGACGGCCAAGCCCACATCAAACGGTGATCGCCTCTAGAAATAGGACGATAACAGTGGAAGATCTACAATGACTGGTGAAAAAGGCTGCGCCTGCAACTTCATATACTCAGTCCCGGTCATGGGAGGCGTTTCTGCTCGAATCGAGCAGGCCTACTCATCGGCGCAATGTGTTACAAATATCTGCGTGTTCATTCCTAAGTGTACGAAGGACCGTGGACAGGGAAGCACGTTGTCTGTGATAATGAATCCATGATGGATTTCGAGACGTTAGGCAGATAAAATTGTTGTCTCATCGATGACATCTGCTTCTTCTCAAAAAAATTTTAGTTGTACGGTTACTCCAGGCGCATGCATATGGCTGGATGGACGTTGTAAAACCTTACACTAAAGAATATACCCTGCCGCATATAACCACTAGCAATTTCCATACACACAGGCGCAACAAAGGGAATGCTAAGTAAATCTGGTGGAGCAGGCACGATTGATGGTACTGAGCGTCCATAAGCAATATACTAAAAGTCTCAGCCGAATGCACTGATTATCTTTGTAGCAACTTCAGCTTCGTCTCGACACCCGAATCTCAGCTCTAGTTCCACTAAGCCACAGTAACTAACCTTCACCAATGACCAAAACCAAATGAAAGTTTCCGGCGTGTGTGCGCCTTCGCCGCAGTGGTCCCTCAACCAATCTCCAAACTCTCTTTCTATTCCCAATCGAAAATTACGAAATAAAGAGTTGCATACAACACCGTAGGCGGCCTAGTATATTTGCGCTTACTTCACACGAAACAACCATTGAGGCCAACCGTCTAAGATGCTTCAGTAACAATAGGCACTACCTCGCCGAGGAGGGGACTATAAATGATTTCTTAAAATTGCCTTTAAAGAACGGCGTTGGCAAGGTAACTGTAGCTTCCAAACACAAAAAATGCCATTTTAACAATAATCAAAACAGCAACCACCCTCTTTCACCTTGCCATGACTCTCCACAGGCTGCCAGAGTAACAGTGCTCATTCTGGCGGCCTTTACTGTTTATAATCTTTTGATCAATCCAATAAAAAGTGGAGTGAGTTTAAGACGGCACCAGTCGCTTGCGAAATGGCTCACGAAAAAGTGGAACTTTTGGCTCTCTGGGAAATCTGCTGCTCCAAGTATGGCCAACTGGAGGAGGCAGATGCCGGATGCCAGTTTTGTTGAAGTAGGCATCCAAGCGTAATGGAGCGAAATGCCGTAGCCACTTTCGTACTCGGTAGTGACCTCGTGGAAAGACTGTCGTACCTGCCATAGGGCGTCAATAACGAACAACAGTTACGTCATGATATTCAGCGTGTTGAAAGTGAAAAGGCTATTGCCTTTAGACCCTAATGCCCTCTTCGACATAGGCCATGCTACGTGGTGAGGAGTGCTCGGGCTCAGGGGGATATGACGTTTAATTTTATACTGAAATACTTAAATACTTTATAAGTTTAAATTTATACTTAATTTGAAGAGTGTTCTCCATTTTCATGATCCTGAGTTCCTTTAATAATTTCTTATGCATTTTCCTGACCAAAATTTTACTAGGAAGTAAGTGGTGATCGCTGGGAGCCCCACTGGTGAGCCAAACTTCACGCAGTTGCACAATGTAGGAGATCAAATGCATAGGTGTGTGCAAAACTATTTTTCGAATAAGTTGACTTAATTTTTGGACAGACTGCCGAAGCAAAGGCTTTTTGCATCCAAAGTAATTTAAGATATTTTTTGCATTCTAGTATTGAATTTGCCATAGTAGCCATTTGGGCAGGAGTTTCCTTGGTAGTCCTGCCGTTATGGCAGAAGTTTCCATGGTAGTGGTCTTGGATACAACAAGACGTAGGTTGTTTTCATACGATAACCGTGAGAAGGGGTTTTTTAAGTTGATAAAACTGATTTACCAAAAAAAGGATTTTGTGAAAATAATTTTAAAAAAACAGTCGTAAATTTTGTTGAAATAATTTAATGCGGTGCCTATAGGCCGACGGCGTTGGGCGCGTAAATCGAAAAAAGCGCAAAAAACAAATCGAGATCGAATCGAGCACGAATTGCTGTCAACAAACTTGGAAATTAGGAGTTTTATCCGAAAACTTTTCTTTGCCCAAAACCCAGAAATAATGGATTTTTTGAAGAATTTTGTAATAGCAAGCAGAAACTTCGGGCTTTTTGCATAAGATATCACTATCCCACACTGAACCTAATACTAACCCTAACCTTAACCCTTAACCCTCACCCTTACCCTAACACTAATTCTAACCCTACACGTAACTCAAACCTTAAAAGTGACCCTAACCCTAACCCCTTACCCTTACCCTAACCTCTGACCATTACCATAACCCTTATCGTGCTCAAATCGAGCTCGGAGCGAGCTCGAATCGACCTCGAATCGAGTTCAAGTGGACCTCGAATCGCTATCGACAAACCTGGAAGTGTGGAATTTTGTTTCACCACAACCAAGGAAACTCTTGCCACCATTTGTGACCACAGGCACTCTAAGGAGTGTCTTTCGCCGCACTAAATCGACGCTCGTATAAGGGGTTACAGAGGACTAAATATCATATCCTATATGTAAGGTACTAGCTGGAGCGCTGGTTTGACTGGCAGTTGCGTATACGTCAGAACGAATATTAAAAATAACGTTATTTCAACTATGAGCTTTTAAACTTCATTACGTGCTTTCATTTGCATTTATACCCAGAATATTTACTTCAGTTGAAAGGACTTACTCTGAGAAAATCTAAAACTTCAGTTCGGAGAACTCTAATAAATAGAGTATGTCTCGTCCGGTCAAAACTTTCGAATAATCCTTCATTGTGCTAGCAAAAGAATGCGAATGAAAAGGCTCTTTTCTTCTACAGAGGAAATAATCTATTTTTATCCATAGAATTTTTCAATTGTGTTTGCCTCTTACAGCATTGGTCTGACTGTATTGACTATCTGAAAGACTCATATTTATCCATAGGGTTTGTAGATGTATGTGCATCTCAGGTAATACAACTTGGTAATCTGGCCATTAAACGCCACTCTACGGACGCGATCTTGCGCGTGTGGTGTGTAAAAGATAACTGGAACCACATTTTCTCATAAATGGCCTTTTCGTCATTCGCCCAGCAACAGTGCTAAATGATGCTTCAATAACTTTATCGAACGTCTGAGGCTGCATGAAGCAAATGCCAACGGTGTGAGGAAGTACTGGATGCGCCCGCCTTCCTCACTCGAAGTTTTCAAAACTAAAATGCGCAATTTCCTTCGAACTGGCTGGTTAAACTTGCACGAAGACCGTCGATGAAGGAGCTACTAGGATCCGTTCACATCTCAGCGCAAGTCGGGGCGAACCAGAAGAGTGTTGCTTTGAAAAGAGCATATGTGATTAGCTCATTTTGCCGAACTTTTGAAAAGTCGTAAGAGTAAGCATTCATTGTCTCCTGCCATACCATTCGCAGCATATGAAAAAAACTTCGAAAAAGATAGATTTATGATTTTATTGTCAAAAAAAATTAGCATACTTCGACAAAGAAGATTGCCTACGTAAAATGAGCTGTTGATAGAACAACATATGGGAGCATCGGGTAAAAAGATCACGGCGTCAGTAGAAGGAATTATCAAGCTGGCCCTGTTCAGGGTAGGTTTGAAGTGGAGGTATGAGCGAACTGATTGCCCGTCCCGGTACATGCTTATAGGCTGACTGTAAATTACTAATGTTTCTCATTGCCTGGAGGTTGGGCGTCTTCATGTACTCGCTCCTGTAAGCATTCTCTGTACCAACGTAAACCTCAGATCCACTGGAAGTGGTGTCTTGGGAATTGCCGTCCTCCGTCTCTTCGTCCGCTCCCCTCTCCTCCTCTTCTTCGGAGTAGAAGCTGTCAGTGGGATTCTGTGATGGCCACTCCTGCTTCAAAGTTCCACCAGCGCGAGGGATCTCGGTAACATTCATTGATGGTCCTCCTAATGGAACGGCAGAGCTTACGCCATCCAAATTCGTAAAATAACTGAAATGATGCCATCCGGAAAAATGCGGATATCCAATTGGCGTTAATGAACAGTCAGCGGTCACGTGTCCTCTTTGAAGCGAGTTGATTTCCACAGGTGTCACACGGGCAGATCGTCTATTAGTGTTAGCATCAGAAGTCAACGACAATGCCCCAAATCGGAATTCCTCGGAACTAGCTGGTAGCCGCCCTGGAACTGCCACCTGACCCATGCGTCCCGAGTCATGAAGGCAGGTTGAGTCTCTGGGATGTTCCGTACGTCGCGTGGATCCGACGGCAGTAAAAAATTTCTCCGGATTGAGGTACCTGGGTGCTATGTTGTCCGAATTAGGCCACATACTTTCGGCTGGCCTCTTGCTGGATGGAGCGGAGGTAACTGAACAACCCACCGCATTATAAGTCGGTTCTAAAAATCTACAGTTTAGATGGGGTCTTTGCAGCTCTGGATCATCATTCAGGACCTGTGGATGGATGAACATATCTCCCCGAAATTCGGATGATAAGGATGACGACGCGGTAGGTGGTGGGGGCTGGGACAAAGAGTCTATCTTTGTCTGCCTCTTAAACTTCATGCGCCTGTTTTGAAACCATACCTAAAAGGTAAAGCATAAACCCAGGTCCCTTAAAATGTGATTTTTGTTATAATCTGAGCGTAACTTGTTGGTTGTCAGCATTTTGTCTCTATATCGTGGTAAGATCGTTAAAAACAGTATAAATATTTCCACAGACATAAAAAGACCTATTTTAACAGTGATGCTGCCAAGCTATCATAATTGAGACGCCTCTTGAGAACCTACGCCCGGTGACCAAAATTCTGAAATTCCCTTTCGAGCTGGAATGGTTACCAAAAAGGGGGTCTAATATGGACAAGTAAACAGTATAATTCTAAGATATTTTATTCAATTCAGGATGTGGACGTTGGAACGCAATTCTTTTCGGCCACCTGCGAAAGCTGCTTTTATAAAAAATGATTACTTATGTAGTTTTCCTTTTTTCCATTGACTGTCAATGTCCTTATCAATTAAGATATCGTTTATAAGGAGCATGCACAAAAATATCCTTTAAAGCACTCACGTAGCAGCAAAGACCACCTTTTTAAAATGATGTCAGTTCGTTTTTTAAGCAGTTTGTAATGATTTGTCTTTAAGGCCCTAAATAATCACTTCAAGCAGCATTGTATAGGTCCATTTATTAATTTTTCTCATGAAGTATATAGCATAGTCCTACTTTGTATCTTCATAATCCTGCGGAGGGTATTGTGATTTTCCTTATACGGAATGTACACAGCTTGTTGAATGTAAACAGTAAACACATATGCAACAGTAGGTAGTATTTAAAGTAGTTGGCGATTGAAAACATTTTAAAAGCTAAAAATACCCTTTATTTGGGTGTTGAATTTAAAGAAGAGGTTATTTTTCTGCTAAAAGAGTGCAAGAAAGGATACCTTTTCATATTTTCTTGAAGATTTATGCGAATTGATAGGGGCACAGAAACACAATGGAAAAAGTCATACAATATGAGTAGTCACTTTTTCTAAATTCGGTTCATGCACACGGCCGAAAGGATGTGCATCTAAAAGCCGAGAGTCTGTCGTATCGGAAATATCTTGGAAATGTGCGGCATCATTAGTAATATTATAACTCCACTTAATAATCCCTTCTTATCGAATTTGTATTTCAGATGTTCGACTAACATCCAATTAAATCGCTCACAAACAGTAGCTATTAGGAACACTGACATCGTGCCTGCATGAAAAACAATTGTATTTTAATTTGTTTCTATCGTCGGGAGGCAATAACGCTGCACGTCTGCCTGGACATAATCTAGAAGACTTTGATCAGAAAACTTACTTATAGACTTATGTGGCGTTGTGCGTCTGTCTGTTAGGAAAAGGTTCTGCAAATAGGTAGATGTAGGCATTTTGCTTACAGGTTGGTCACATTGCCCCTCAGAGATACGCTTTATTTCCTTGTAAGGGAAAATTTTTTAAGTTTGAATTCTGCTATGAAGCTGAGGCTTGGGTTAAATAGTATAAAGCATGCGCTATTTTACGTTTTTCCTTGTCAGTTCATTTCAGGGATTGGCACATTAGAAATAGACACATTTAGTCATGGTATCACCCAAACACTGTAATTTTACGGCATATAAAATCGAATAGGTATATATTATGATTCTATGGGGTTTGTTGCCATTATTATTCTTTTTTGGTTCAGCTCACAAATAGTTTTACTATCCGAATTTCCTAAAATATGAGTCCCTTATTCGTGGAGTTGTTCTTATAATTAGTGACTCTGTTCTTAAAGAGTGTATGGGCTAAGCGTAACTACCACAATCCCAGTACATGTGAAGGTAACCCAACTTCTTTTGAATACAGAAATCTGGTGTCCCGACTTCTTGATTGGCATCACATTACTACGCTGAAAACTTAGTTCTGTCTTGGTGAGTTTTTAGCTGATCTGGTCTTCTGACACATTAATGCACGTTCAAGTTATTGGATTTACCTTCACTTGCTTTTCTGTTAGATTTAAAGACGTCGCCAACTCAATTCTCCGTGGTCGACAAAGATACTTGTTGTACCAGAATTCCTTTTCCAACTCAAGTAGTTGAGGTTGAGTATAGGCTGTGCGGGCTCGCTTTGAGGGAACCTTGGAGGTAGCATTTTTCTGATCTGCTTCAGCGGTCTCAGTATCCGATCCAGAGTCACCGATGCTGGCAGGACCAACCTCGTCTCCGTTTGGCCGATAATCAGTCTGACCTAGGGTAGGCTTGGTACCAGGCGACGGAAGTTTGCTGACGATGTAGTCAATGCTTGTGGTTGAATAGTCAGTACTGACGCCTCCTGTGGATTGAGACTGAGCGAGGTTTTGGTGATCTGGACCACGCAGATTCTCCGAAGGATGATAGGAGTACGGATTCACGTAACTGCCGGTAGAGTTCCAGTCAGTAGCGCTGGTGTGTGCGTACGAGCTTTTCGTTACCACAGTGTTCATGGCTTCTGGTGACGCAAGACAGTGTGGTGCATTGGTAAGTCCTGAAAGGATAGTTAGTGTTAGTTGATACTGTGCTGTTTGCTGGGGTATTGAATGTGGCGGAAATGAGGCAGATAAGAGGATATTTTTTTCGTATTCTTATTCTGGCTTGGGCTCCCTTTTTAATAGATTCTCTCCCATCTCCATAGATAGTTGCTAAAATCGTATTTGAGTCATCATTTAGGAAGCTCTTCCTAAAAGAGAAGATATGGTTGGCTTCCTTTGTGCTTTTATTCCTAATTAGAATTATTATTTATTTCCTAATCGGTAGCTAGGTAGTTCGGGTTTGGAACTGCACATGAGTGCACCTATCACACAATCGAAGAAATAGTTGTTAAAATGCATTTATCCTATCTTCGTGCATTGTACAATTCCATTTTTGTACTGGCCATTTGAGCTGGGTCAGAAAAAGCTGATAACTTCAAAAATAGAATTTTTAAGGAGACTGGATTTATTCAGTCAATAGTTGCTCTTGCTTCGGTGGACAAGTCGCTACAGTGGACAACTATATCAGGCTGACTAAGCAGTACGATTAATAACTGGTTTAATATAAGTATTTCTTATCCATAGGACCGGAAAGCACAAGTTAAACATTTCACAGCAGGATAGGTAACAATTTGTAGGAAGATCAGCACACACCCGTCTCTTTGGTCTAAGCTAGAGTTTTGCACAGACCTTAACGTCGGAACTCATGAGAATTCTAGTGAAGCACTTCCCTTAAATTTGGCATTAACACTTGACCACAGCTCAAATATACTACGTATCTTTTAATAAATCTGCATGTCAGTGCGCTCGAAAAATCAAACAGATATTGTTTTCAGTGATTTTCAAAGCCGGAGCCGGCATTTGAGCTTTCGTGGTTTATTTCTTCCGAATATTTTCTTTTGTGGTGCCTAACTTAACGGCTAGTTTATAGTTTTGCAGCCAAAAGTTTCACACAGTCATCCTCTGGTAGTTCGCTTTTATCCTAGAGTTTCGGGCTAGTGGTCGCAACTTTCATTAAATAAGACCTGCGTTGATGTGTTCTATGTGTGCTATCCTTTGAATGCTCATCAGGGAACATTTTTTTAGCTTATTGTACGAGAGAACGACTTTTATTTTAAAGATTCATTTCTGAAAGTTGGATCGAAAAAATCTTAGTTCTAAAATTTATATCAGCAGACCATGAAATTAAATGGTACGTCAATTAAACCTTGCCTGACAGCAGACAAGGAATCGCTATGAAAACCTGCTCCTGGATTGTTAAATGTGTACATGAAAGTGTTCCATGGTTTAACCGCGCTTTTCAGCCGATTTCCTTCTCAGCGTTTACATCGGTCTGGCTGAACCAAGGCGTTCCACCATCTGACCGATGGAAGTGCGATCAGCTCATTTAACCGGACCATGGCGTGCATGCATAGTATCTACAGCGGCATCTCTTGGAGGAAGTGACTGAGGAGGTGGACATTCTCTACAGTCTTTCACGGTCCGGCGGCAATCAGGCTCCAAATGACGTCGCAATATCGACATTTGTCAACGGCTTTGTCTATCATTTCACGGACAGAAGAGCAGCTGCTTCTGCTGTTGATGCCACGGCTCGTCGGCACCCTTTCATCCTCCCAGTGGCCACTGTCACTTTCTCCCTCCCTCTCACTCTCCTCGATCAGAAACGAACACTGGCGCTAATTGCACAAATTCGTCTCTGTCTGGACCGCTGCTGTTTCAGACTGAGACCTGTTCTGGTGCCCAAGTAAGTGGCTACCAAATCAGTAAAGGTAAACGACCAGGGTCTTTTGGCGGCATGTAGCAGCATCATGAAAGGAGAGCTCTTCCTTTGTTAGCCTCCAGGACACTCTTTGCGGGTCACTTTGATTGAGGGGGTCCTTGCCTTACAAAACTTCTTGCTACTTTGTTAGAGCTTCGTTATGTTTTGCGGGGGTAAGAAAGGTGGGATTTCAGAGCCACCGTAGAAATGGCAAAAAGTGGAAGGCAGGGGCTGTTGGGGCTCATAATTTCATTCCCCATTTGAATATATTGCATTTGACGAGTGACTAGAAAGAGTACCTTTACTCAGCAGATTTATCCGTTAACTCCCACCGATAAAAATTTGCCGTTGCCTGCCATCTGGCATGACCGTTATGATATAATCGGGAAACTCGTCTACACAAGGTTCTGTGAATGATACCTGATAGCTTATTTTGACATCGTGCCCTATGGCTGACTCTCAGATGGAGGCTGATGCTCATCCCTCTGACAGAAGTCCTTACGAAGGAGACGATACGAGCCAAATATAAACTCTAGTAAGCTTCCTCAAGCACTTGGGTTCTGTAACAGGTAGTTCTGATAAAGCATTCAGGTGAGAGTTTGTTTGCTTATTATAACCTAGATCATCAGAGTTTTTGGCTAATAAAGTTGCGCATAACCTGTGAACCGCAATTAACTATAGATGCTATTGAGCCCTCTAAAGCAAGGATTAACAGAGCTACAGTAAGGCACTGAATGGAATATACTGCGAACTAAATTTATATTAAATCGGCAAAGGAAAGGACCGCTGTATCCTTACTGAGGAATGGAAAATACAACAAGAACGAGACGCGATCATTGGTATAGGAATTTGATTTGCGTGGCCTTCTTGATTTGTTGGAATCCATCATATGAGATATTGACAAATAAAGGTAATAAACGCACAAGTGGTGCTATATTTATAGGATGCAGTTGTCAGACAACCATGGGTCTTTCGGCTCCGGTACTTATCACATATTATCATAATCAGTACTATTATTGCTTAACCTCCTGCATCTGAATCGTTCATTGCCAAAATAGCACCGACTCCCTCCGAGTTTGATTGTTTGCGTGCGAAGTACTCTGCAACTTGACTCGCTAACACTGTCATAGGAAGTGGTGTACGTCCGCATACTTCTAATGTGGCCAGTTACTCCACCCAGGCGAAGTCTCAGCAATTAATATGGAGGAAAGATCAGCGTGCTTGTTAAACGACCGCAAGCTCGACACCCATGAATGAAACAGCTTCTGGCCCACGTGTTTTGCCACTAGCACTTATTTCAATCTCGTGGACCCTGAAGCTGTGGCCAGGGAATTACTCTAATTTCTACTTCTCTTCACGGCTGCTGCATGGTTGAACATCAGCCTCAGGCGTAGTCTCTCCCAGCGTACTCCCCTGGCGGAACTAGTGCCGCTGCGGTCAAAGTTTACCCACCATATTCAGTGCTTTTACCGACCAGGCGGCGTTATTGTTCAAGCAGGAAGGATGCGAGCGAAGAGCCTTTTCAGTAACAGTAGCAGCTAGTCAAACTAATTAGTAATTAGTAATTTGTGGGCCATTAAGACACTGGTGATTGAAATGAAGCAATTCATGACAGGATTGCAGGTAAACAAGAAAAAACTGCAACAAGTATGACCGTCAGCGATGAATGTGTATGCTCTTAACTATGCGATAATATCGTATCTCATGAAAAATGCCGCAGATAATGGGGCTGTTGTGATATCTATAGGCGTGGGAGTATGTCGCGTCGCCTACCTGTAGCTAATCACAGGACCGCGTCGAACAGCGAACGAGTACGTGGGCGAGGAAAGAGATAGCGAGGTCGACACTGTGGAATCCACACCCATCAGCTTTTAAGTGCAGTCATTATTACTACTACTAAACCTGACTCACTTGAAGCTTTGACAACACCCGTGGCTTGGAGGTCTGTCAACTGGCAGAATAATTCGGCCCTCTCAAGATAGAGGTTTAGGCTGTAGTGGTTCATTGTGACTGTAGCATATATGGCACTCAGCCAGATGGGATCCGGACCGCCCCTTGCTTTTGTGGAAACTTGGTCCATCGTGCGCCAATAAGGCGTGCGTGGCACGTGTAGATGGATTTTTTAGCTTTGTCACTCACTGCATTCTAGCTCTTCTCTGGTTGCCGTGACTTCGTCTTTTCACTGAACTCAGGTGAGTGAAGGAGGATTGTGACAGATGCTTGAGTGCCTTATAAGGAATTGAAATCTGCTGTCCTGTACAACAACTAAACTGCAGCGTCGAGAGAGCCTCTGCAGCGGCAAGGGACGTGCTCTAACCATGCACCAGTACCAGTTAGTCATCGTGTCTGGCCAAAAATATTTCACCGGATGAAAATTGTCATGGATTCAGAAAGTTTTGATGGCTTGAAGCATGCAGGTTCAATTGCAAACCAAGCAGAAAGTAAATCTCAGGTAAATCGAGAAACAGGGTATGCGTTTGTTCACGTTCGATAGAAGAGTGCATATCTTCTTTATTGCGTTTCAGTATGGCTCTTTCAAAATATTTCCTATGAGTTTCAGGAAGTAACTTATTCACAACCAAGTAAAGGCCATATTCTTTCTGCCGCCTAAAACCTCCTCGGAAAAAATAACTTATAGTTAGCGCTGGGCTTCGGTCCAAAGAGGTGAACATACTGCTTAACATCTTAAAACTGTAGTTTGCATTGGAAGTCCGAAGAAATTTCTGGAAAAGGCAATCGATGACTAACAAAGGATACACTGAAACTGCTCTACAGAAAACGGTACCTTTAGCGGTTTCCAGCGTGGGTTAAATACATATCTAAAATGGCGTAGCGATACTTTATTAACTAAGGTGAAACACACATCTTTCCTACTAGTGCTGCTAAAGATTATTCTTAAACAGTAACTTTGACTTCATATGGATAGTGCTTTAGGCGCAATGCCTTTTATGCCCCCTCCCTCCTACGGGATACGGGAGTAAGAACTCCTCTCCTCCCCCTCCCGTATGCAATACAGGCGGTTTTTGCTTTAATTCCAGAAAGGGAAGATGGTCTCGTGCCTTAAACCTAACATGAACTTTAACCATTAGTCTACTATTAACCATAATCCTACCCTTGACCCTTATCCTTACCTGAACTCTGACCTCATACCCAACTCCACCCCCTCCCCCTGGATCCTAACACAAATTTCCGTGAAATGTATCGGTATTACGGACGGTTATTGTTTTCATGTCATGCGGAGCGGAGGGTGCATATAAGTATTTCCCACCAGCGCATCCTCAAGGTGATTTTTTATTTGGCGAAGATCCTCCGCAGATGGTATGCGCAAGTTGGCATGATTTTAAAAGGAATCAAACCAGATTGCTTTCGGCGAGAAGCTTTGTTTTTAACACATCCCTTACGTAAGCATTATTCAAATGGCCACACATGTGGAACAAATTTATGTTTGACAAATGTAGAAAAACTTCAACGTCCACCCTCCCGGCAGGAAATACCTGGAGTCATTTAGCCCATCTGCTACCGTCACGAACAAACGAGGAAACCATGAACTTAGTGCAGACGCTGATAACCGGTCGCGCAATGGCAGTGAGGAGCAATGGCACCAATTCTGAAGGCGCGACTCATTCGACGGACCCCAATACACCTTCCAGGTTGACGACGCTAACATTCCTGCGAGAGACGATAACCGCATGCAGTACTAGATACTTGAGTCACGGCTATCTGACTCACGGTCCATCAGCAGGTTCAAGGATTTCTCGCCTTCCTTATCTAGCTCTAAGGCGTCGATTTGGCAGGGTAATTTGTCACGTGATAAAAAATACTTCCGGGGTAAACACTGATGAGCCCACTTGTCGTTCATTTATCATGTTAAACACAAACATCAGTGATCGAATCACGACAATTAATAACTCCGATGCGGACAATCAAGCCGTAAGCGCATCAAGCAAGCATATGTGCAGGTAATTAGTACTCCACTAATGTCAGCGGGCGAGTGTTGTCTTATCAATAACGTCTTATAGATAGTGCACTCCGGCCCGTCATCTACCCCTCTGTTTGTGTTTATAATAGGGACTTTAAAATTGACTCAGGATCATCCGATAATGAAAGTTTATGTCACGGAGCCCGGGGGTCAGCCCCTTTGTTCTCGATTTTTTATAAAGTTTTCGTATCTTTTACGGTGGAAAGACGTGTCTGGATTTAATCTAGGACAAACGTTGCTCTCTTAGAACAGAGTATTGACCCTCCAAGTGTTCAAAAGTTCGAGCGCTTCCAATGGTCCATATTTCCTTTTCACATAGTTGCATTCGAACTTAACTATCGCGTAGTAGGATGTGGTCCAGAATATATAGACAACTGGGATACTCTAAGATTCCCGAGACATATAAACCTGTTTCTCCCATACAAACTATGTTAAATGGCTTTCCTAATTGACTATACCCCCGTATCATTCCGTGTTAGCTGCATGGTACAACACATCCAAGACAAGCACCTGAAGTCAGTTTCTGATTGATAGAATTATTTGGTCCGAGTCCGCCTAAGATATCGTTCGTGCAACAGTGTCGCGGCACTCCAACTTCACATGATCATATACAACTGTAAGTACAGAATGTCAATTTTGGCAAACAAACAGCATATAATTTCCTGACTCTCTATGACTATTTCCCAAAATTGGTCTAAATGGAGTCCATCTTACTCATCGTTCTAGTTTTCTGAATTGTCTGAGGACTTGCGGCTGTTTGATCAAACGGACTGAACCAACGAGTTCTCCAACTTGGTGCCTCCAAGCACATGACACCGCTCAGATTATACTTTCTGTCCAGGGAGAAATACTCCCTATTAAACCTTTGAATATGTTTTCAATAATTGATGTGCTTAATAACCCTCATTTTTGTCCAGATCTAAATTTATTGTTACACAACGTCACCTGTGAGCTATATTCTTTACCGTCTTCAGAATAGGTGAGTACCCCCAGAACCAGCCAGGATGAGCACCGCAGGCACTACAATCCATGTGTAGAGTCGGTTGCACATTGCTTTTTCTTGCATAATGCATAAATCTGTCAATTTTCGAGCGTACTACATACCCGTTTGATTTTTATGTTTTAATGACATTGGGGCGCAAAAATGGGGTCCTTCATACACTCTTAAGACTTAAGCAGAGCCTCGGACTAAATGATACGAATTTTTCTCGTTGTATTTTATTATTATTCAGCTCACCAAATGTTCCCTTGATCAGCAAATTTTATGGCATTCTATGCGTTAAGTTAAATTTAGATCACAAAACCCACAGGTTTTTCACCAGGTGATCCAAGATCGTTTTACTGTAAAGTCCTATGTTAACGGTCGTTTCTAGATTGCTGGCTTAAATTTTCCCCATTCCAACCGAAGGTTGACTCGATTTCCCGCTTCTGAATCGGAGATAATGGGAAAATACTGCTATGTCTGAGGTGCCAATACAAGCGAACATCCTTACCTTTCTGCTACTCATGTCTCTGATGACAAATCCATGACGGATATCGAAACGTCAGGCGAATAAACATATTGTCCCAGCGATCGAGTCTTCTTCTTCTCATATGTATGAGGTGCCCAGTCTTTTTAAAAACAGTTTGCAACATCAAATTGTGAGAATGAAATTTACGTAGGCTACATAAGCAGTCTTTAGGTTTAAATGCAAATTAAATTTGAGTCCTAGACGTTTCGAACCCCATATCAGAATGTAAAACTCGTGGAGGATTTCAGAAACGCTGAGCGATTCGTTGCTTTATATACGAAAAGATTCCTACATGATCTCTAATTTATGTTTGACATCCGTCCATTATTGCAGGCCATCCTCTTTTGATTTTTGCTATGCACTCCATGGTTCACTGCCCTTTTAGCCAACTTTAGCAAACGTTGAGACAACGCCTAATTTGAAAGGAAAGTGGAATGCGATACGTCGAATGAACCAAACTTGGGACTACGCTAAGGGGAAGGCGGGAGCACTTGATTTTGATATGGTCCAAATTTATATTCAGCTATTGAGTTTTCAGTTAGTTCGGTAGTGCTACTCAACCCAACAAAGCGCGTCCAGATTGAATTAATTAGTCTGTGGGTAGCCACGATGCAGACAGGAACCCACATCTTGTTGTGTTCTTAGCCAGGAAGCTGCCTTCAGTCAATTTCAGATTTACGGATTTTACTGAATTCTTCTGGAGTATACATTTATCGTTGCACAATCTCGAATCAAACTCGTAGGCGCTTCTTTTGACTACTAACTCCTTAAGTAGAAGGTTGTGGCAGGTATAAATTTTCTTACTTTCTGATATTAGTAAAGGCTAGTTTTAAAATTAAAATCTACTGACCCATTACAAGAAGCCAAATAATAAAATTTATGCAGAATGTCCTTTTTTCATTCTGCCTAAGAACTTTGTTCACCTCATTTCCTTGGAACAGAAGGCTAGCGAACTGTCAGGGTAGAACTGTCTTTCGAAAGAGGGGAGGCCTAGATCACGGGCATGAATATTAATGTGAGCTTCATGAGGCTGATATACTCTAATCTTCCGAGATTTTGCCCAACTCACAGTGTATTTTTCTTAGATTTAAAACATTTACTCCTGCCCGGAATTATTCGATCTCTAGGACTCTGTTAGCGACTAACTTGTTACCATATCTGATGTATGCAAAGAGAATAGAAGAGTCCGCTTAAATTGGTCCTTCATATGGTTTTACACCTGAAAACTGGCTGCAGACTTACAGATCCTATCTTCTAATGAATATAGGGATACAAACATATTGGCAGCATTTCACTCACCAATTGATGCTTGCTGGTTGCTTGTAAAATCCTCCTGATTCCACATGGTGTTCCGAGGATGTTCTGAGGTGCTCTGAGGATGTCTGCGAAGGTGCAAAAATATACGGTTCCTACTACCACCGGACGGACGTCATGCCGTTGGCTGATATTCCGCTGGGGGGTGAGCGTTTCCTTGAGAGGGGGGGAGGCGTGAGGTGTTGTGGGCACGGATTCTGAGGCTCCTGTCGATGCTAGTGCCGCGGGGGAGGGGGGGGGAGAGAGTGAATTTGGACGCGTGCGGAACTGCGCGAATCGTAGTCTTACGTGTGGACAGTCCTGTGCACACACCCACGCACGTGCACACGCCCGCGATGGGAAAATTCACCCCGTCCGTGCGCGTCCATCAGTAGACGCCACCCGGTGTCTACTCCCCTCCCCTTCTGCCAGGAAAGTCAACAGCGTTTGTGTGAGGCTTCGCTCCCCTAGGCGTATTCCTGCTACCAGATCCACTGGACACAAAAGTGGACCTAAGTGTCCCTTTAGGTAGACTTTCTATGAAGAGTTGGACGCCACAGTTATGAAATATTTTCTAATCCCACAATATTCAGGGTGTTTTCATCCGCATTTCCTCTGATCAATGCGTACTTCATGATAACTGGGTAGGCCACATTTTGGATCAACAAGAACAAATTGGCTCGTTAAAACTGGATTGGATTTTAAAAGTGATTTTAGTCCATTTAAGTAATTCCGGCACATTAAGCAGGTGCAATGCGTGGAGTAGAGGGACTTAGTTCACTGCTTGGCATCTAGGGTCATACTGGTGAGGGTCTGCCGATCAATCAAGTTGACTAACTTTTGGACACCTAGCAATCTTACTTTTATGTAGAAGACCTCAGATTTTCAAAAAATCCTCTTTTGTTTTTAAAATATTGAAGTTAATTAGGTTTAAACAGAAGGACCAAATAAACGTTCTGAACAACGTAAAACATAAATAAAGGTATTCCAAATTCAGCTTGAAAGAGATGTAATAGTCAATCGATAAATTGTATACACCTCTCTTACGAAAGGCGCCGAAATTGATGAAAGCTTGGTGCTCACTTGCGACTCGTTAACGACTACTAGATCAGAACTTTGAAACAAATATTAACAGCCTTAAGTGAATTAAAAGCATTAAAGTAGTCTTACGTTGTCCTAAAATAACAAAGTTTTATAGAAAAGCAAAAATCAAAATCGTTGTAACCAAATAAACATAAGTCTTCGATGTACCGAAGGCCTGTCCACGCACAAAACTGAGTAAAATAAATCAACCCACATAGAATAACCTTCGAAAATAATCCTTTGGTGCGGTTTCCAAGTAAATATCCTGCTGCAAGTAGTTCACTTGAAGTGTGGCCATTATAAAACAGCCAACAGTTCTAATATAGACTCCAATACAGTTCCATGAGAATTCGCTGTATTTTGTCAGTTTTTACAGTGTTTGATTTGCAGGGGACTAAAAAAACAGGTTTTTACTTGATATCGCCGATAAGGACGCCACAGGAATAAAATCTTTAAGGAAGTCAAGTCAAGTTAAGCGAACGAACGTTTCGATTAATTCATCATCAGGCAATACAGTAATAAAAGGGAGGGTAGAGTTAACGAAAGTTTTAGGCAAACTTATTAGTAGTAAAATATTTGTTAAAATCACACGTTGACAGGCTGGTGAGTAACTAATAAATCTAAATTGCATTGTCAGGTGAAATCGTAAGCATACTATTTTTGCAAAGTAAAAGAACTCAACTTCTGTCCAATTTAGTCATATGTATTTCTGGTGTTGGATTGCGATGAGTTTCAAATCGTCCTGAAAAGACCAGTTAGTACTTCACGATTTTCAGGGTTTTCAATCGGCTGCTCATAAATGTAGACTCGCTTCTGTGTTAATATAGTAAATTCCCTACCTCATGAAAAGTCAACTGGAATTCTGAAATGTGCTTTCAATTCAAACAAACTACGAAGACAGGATTGAAATAATGACTAACTTTCAGACTAACCTTAAGATATGTTAATCATGCCAGGAGATCGGCTTTTGAACAAGCTTCTTTTCGACCACCTGCATGAAAAATACGCTGTACAGATAGTCACTTATGTCCCTATATAATTTGCTACTAAACGGATACAAGAAGAAATATTTATGTGCGTGTTTTCTACAATATATATATATATATAGAATTTATAAGGACATTTACAATGGATAAGTAAAATAGGCGCTACATAAAATACCTTTTCTACAACGTATGTTTCTTACAGTTGGTTAGAAAGCAACACATTCAGAAGCTGATATCCTGACGTGACCGAAATATCTTGAGGTTAAGCTGTAAGTTAGTCTGCATTACAATCCTACTTAAGTAGTTTTTGAATCGAAAACGCGTTTCAGAATTTCTTTTGATGTTTCATGAGATAGGGTGTCTACCGTAGAAGCAAAAGGGTGAGTTCCAGGAGGTAAACTCGAAGAAAGAGACACAATCATTGGAAAAAGAGCTTTATTAGTTTGAAGTTCTGGATTCTTTCTCGAACTCGTCTTCAGAGACAATAGTAGAAATGCGTAAATGGGGGCAAAGGGCTGCGGGATTTATACGACTTGGTTGCCTAGTAATCATGCCCCATAAATACTGTACCTCTTAGTCCCCCTATTACGCATTTCTACTTTTGCCTCCAATTATGGATTTGAGAAGGGATCCAAAACGTCAGGCTAATGAAGCTATTTTTCTAGTGATCTGATCGCCTTCTTGTTCAGTTTTTGTTGATAAGATCTTTAAAATAAGATATAAATTAAAAGCCTTTACCGAAGTAGTGATTTCTTGAACATTATTTTGTAAGGTTGTTTGATCGTATTCATAGGCTCACCCAAACGTGAAACCTTATTGCCATAAAGAATGAACGTCCACGATACAATAGGCGACAATGAACACATCTTAGCAAAATTTAAAAAAACCTTCCCGAATTCGTCATCTGCTTAAAAATCTCTCTATTTAAGTAGCTGTCTGACGAATCTATGCACACCATACCTTTTTCCAAGGTTAGATCAGGGTGAACAATGCGAAAAATTACACAGAAGTTTGCAACTCGGAATTTTTGTAAGCGATAAAACTTCTGGTTTGCTAAAAATTAACTCTTTGTTCGATGAACCTTGTTCCAGCCGATTTATGTAGAAAAAAGAAAAAAGCTTTTAAGGTGTAGCAAATTCCATCTGATAAACTCTCGAGTTTAGATTACTCTCTTCTAAAAAAAGCGCAGTTGCATACACTAATTGTACGATATTTATTAGCACAATAAACCGCTGGAATGCAAGGCAACGTAGATTCCCATTCAAATTCGTAAGGATTTAAAATGATTTATTTAAACAATTATTTGTATACGTCTTATACATGCAAAGGGGATATTTCTGGAAAAGTTGGACACTTAACTAAAATATGAAGTTTTTATTTCCCCACGACTGATCATCTCAATTTCGTCATATAATTTCATGAAATGGGTTTCATACGGCAAATATCGTAAAATATCCATAAATGATTATCGCGGTTAACAAAAGCAGGCTTTCTGTACTCATAAGATTATATTGATCTTTTGGTGGGAATTGAAAGTAAATAAATTACTAAATATAGTGAATATCATGATAGGTCACGTAAGTGGGATGTTTTTAGTCCATAATATCTGAAATTGAAAACGAAAATTCCCTTTCGACGGCTTGGCCTGAGCCTAGAATCCAAATAATTACTCAAAAACCAACTGGAGGTTTATCAGTCTCAGAGTTTAAATGTGTCGAGCTAGGGATTGCAAAAACAAGAAAGGTCACTCCGGTCTCGCTCGATTAAGTTTAAACTACAGATGCATCTGCATAATGGGTTCAAAGGCCCGTACTTTAACTGTGAAACTCAGGTCAACCGTTTTCACTATTCCTTTGTATAACCATTCTATATCTTCTTCCCTTTAGATCAGAAAGAAATTTTTCTGCAGTATCAACTGAAAGTACACGCATTTGACCCTCAATGCTGCAGATAGGTAGAGCCCCAAAGCACAAAGAAATACATTAGTGGTCACTCAACTCGCGGCTTTTCCTGTACAGGCCTTGTCCCACATTCTGTCTCGCCGCTTGAATTCCATGCTGTCCTTTGTGTGAAACACGGAAGGCAACTCTGGAACAAAGCTTGCAAAGGACACCTTTATCCATTCTCCCCTTCGAAAGCCCGCCTCACACCAGTGTCTTACGCACAATGCTGTGGCAAAGCAGACATTTAAAGTGCAGGCAAACGGGTGTGATCAACCTCCATTTCACCCCCAAAACTCAGACTTTTATCAAAATGGATTTAGGTTGTTGGGAAAAAATACTTTGCACGTGATAGGATGCAATTTTCACTTGGGCATTAGAAACGTAGGCTCAGGATATCGTTTGCATAAAGTCTCCCCGTTACTGAAGTTACGAAAACTTGGTTAGCTCCCCATGTTTCAATCATTAAATGCCAATTACTGATCAGAAATTTAAAGCTCTGGCCACAAACATCCATAGAAATTCGAGGGCAGCGAACGGAGAGGAAATCGAGAAAACTAGTCCAAACGTGACTAATCCGGCTAGTCATTTAAAATGCTGAACCCCAATTTTTTGCGCAGGTTGATCGATATTTGGCAGTAAAAGCGTGGAGAATGGGGGGGGGCGATAAGGTGCCTTCGGTTAGCCTAAATGATATTACCCAAAGGGGATTCTAAATATCCAAGTGGCTCTTGTAGAATTCCTCGCTTTCGAAAAAAGCCACTGCAAAGCACAAATTGTTTTCGCCGGATTTGGCTATGCCTTTGTTAGGAGAAACGCCATCAAGCGAGACAAAATTTAATAATTTTTGGTGAAAATTTGGCTGATTTGAATGGATACTGCAAAATCTAACCACTTAAAATTTCCGTGGTGGCATAGGCCATTTGAGGTCGATAGCTGTCATGCGGCGGGATCAAGTTGTCCCTGTTTACCAATCCTCGTCAGTTTATAGCCATTTCATGTGCAATATGATTCTGCTGTAATCTTTTCCAAAAATGATAATGCATGATCTTTTATGCAAGCTACCATTTAATCACTGAGGCCTCATTTCGACGGATATTTTGGCTTTTCATTACGATTTTATCATTGCCCAAACTGTTCGTGATCGTAGAAAAGCCATGTTTGGGTGCAGATTATGTTCCAGTGAAGACAATAGCAAGAGTTGCAGGCTCTGACAGCCTGTGAATTCGCGGGCAGGGTCCACTTTACCAACTTTAGCATATTTCCTATTGCACTCAAGGGTCAATAAAAGGAGTTGCTAGGGATTGGTAAGAATTTTTTTCATGAGGCAGGGGTGGCCATCATAGGTTATTTTTCACGATGGCTGTTAACCCTTTCCCGCTCAGTGCAGATTCGTGTAACTTTTAAAGTTTCCTATCTCCAGATCAAAATTGTCAAAATATGCATGAATAGTCCATAATTTAGCTAATAATTTTGCCAAGCGCCACTCTGCTTTCCCCGCAGCCTCGGTGGCACTCTGCCCAAATCGGAACTTTTGTAACAAAAACAATGGTAGGGATTGCTTATAGGCTTCCCCTCGCTCCGGCAGGCCATCAGAACAGGAAGCGACCGTAGTACAGGCGGCTTTGCGTCAAATTTCAACTAAATTTATATTAGGATTAGGGTTGGGAATGAGATTAACTTTATGGGTAAGGTTTAAACTGGGGTGAATGCTAGTGTTATCACGTGGAAATTGTATACCATGTAATCGAGTGCAACAGCAGCTCTATTCCTGTGCCCTGTCGTTGGAGGCGAGCATATATGCAATTGCGACCAAAACGACTTCAAGTGCTCTGTAGTCCGCAACCATAAGGGAAACCCAGGAGTACGCTGTTTGACTGGCGGTCTGTATGCGTGCGGAGAGGTGGGGGGGGGGGGGGGGGGGGGGCCGGCGAACAGGAGGGGGAGGGGGGTGGCACGAGTACGTGTAGGCCCATATATCTGCAGCTCCACTGACCATGTAGTGGGGATGCTACAACAGTTAGGTTGGGGACAGGGGCCAACAAACATGCGCGCGCGCATACCCTCTTATCTATAAGTCGCGTTTCCACCCGTGAAGAAGGGAATAACCAAGTGAAGTTCGCTGCGTTTTACGATAGAAAACCAGTACAGTCTACCGGAACAGACTCGCACTGTATCTCCGATTCAGTGGTGCGTTTATAGCGTACGTGTAGGGATGATCGTCAGAATAAAGGACGCTCAATGTCAATAGTTATAATTTGGGACTTTCTTCAGCCTCACGTCCAAAATTCAGCTGTTCCGAATCTCCACAAGTACTACGCATATGAAATTCGGTTGCTTATTACGAAGTGGTTATCTGAGTACCACTCCAGATAACTAGAGGCAGCCGGATGCAATCCAGAGGATTCTCATTGTGGAGACAGGTCCTGTCAACCGTCAGACGGTATTCTGTTGACATGGGCGTACAATACTGAGCTAAGGTCCCTTCTATTTTGCCTCCAACAAGGAAATTACCGTAAGTTATCAGGTGGGTCTTATGTCAATCAAGCTATTAGTCACTTCGGTCTTTGAAGGCACTACAATGATTGATAAATACTACTGAACTTCGAAAACCAGAATCACTTCGGAATTCCACATGCCTAAATATTGGATTGGCCCAAAAGTTTGTATGGTTTTCAGTTATTTAAAGGCTCATGCTGTTATCCATCATTCATAGAATCAATTAGGTATTCTCCCCCGTTGTTCACAATCATCTTCCAAAGTTCAGGTAATTTTTCAATTAGGTGCTAGAAGAAGTTCGCGGGTCTGGACCAAAAAAAGTAATCAATCCAATTTTAAAGATCTCCGTCATTATTGACGGATACTCCGGTCAAATTGTTTTTCAGTGACCGAAAAAGGTGGTAATCCGATGGCGAAGGGTCCGGATAATGTGATGGATGCAAAAGAACCGAGCTCGTTCACGACATTCTTTATGCATTTTTAGACGTGGGGCCTAGCGTTGTCAAGGTGAAATAGGACACTTTTTCGACTATTTGAGTGTTTTTGTTTAATCACTCTATCTAGATGGCGAAGCTCTTGACTCTTTGAGTGGTCTACTTCCTTTCAAGTGAGTCATAATGAATGACACCCTCAATATCCAACCAAACAAACAGCCTCGCCTTGCAACGATGAATATCAGGTTTGGTTTGAGGTTTTTCTTGCTTTTTGGGACTGAGCCGTTCCTTCTTTTGCTTCATATTATCGCACAAGCCCAAATCTTCAGTTCCCGTAATAACCAGCTTCAAAAAGTTTTTACGCTATTTACGGGCGAGACGCTGTCGGGGCACTTATGAGACAGAAACATAAGCACGTTGCAGCCCATTGTTTTCACACGCTGCGCACGGAACGCAAGAACCAATGTTTTGGACCTTATCCATCACGTGCAGATGTTGAACTATTACTGATTTACTGCATCCCACCTCTTTGACCAACTTTAAAATTGTTTGAGGGCAACTTGCATCATCTAAAGCATTGAGACGATCCACATTGGAACCTGACTTTCATCCAGGATGCGGAACACCCGTCATACAGAAATCTTCGTCGTTGAGAGTGGTAAACCATTTCCGAGTTGTTCCTTGCGCAATAGAGTCTTCCTGTGAGCAATGCAAACGTTTCTGAAGGTCCTTGCTGCTTTGACTTCTCCAGTAAACTCGAATAAAAGATAAGTTTGAAAATTAAATTTTTATAGACTGTAAATAATTTAAAATTAAGTCAAATTTTAAATAGATTCTGAAACGCTTGACAAAAGAAGCAAAATGGCATATAAGCTGAATACATCAAACCGAATTCAACGCAAGGAAATTTCGACTAATTGAAAACTGCATGAACTTGGACAGGCCGATACACCTGCATACCTACCTAGTGTCTATGCTAAACAACCTCCTCGGATGTAACGACTGTTGAAACTCACTTCTCGATCACTTTTAAGTGCTAAAGCAGGAACAACATTGATATAGCCTTAAACAAGAGGTTGCGAAAGCCGTCAGTTGTTTCGGCAAGGACGCAGAAAGCGATCTCATTCAAGTCAGGGTTTAATACGCGACTTAATTACACGCTAACCTAACCCTTATTCGATCCATTAGATTTGTTAGCATTAGAATTTGTTGGCGGGTTAGTATCTCACGCCATCTTTTGATTGCCGTAGGCTGACCGATTTATCAAGTCAACTAGCAAATTTCCAAGCGGTGACTACTAGAACGCAACAGTAGGTTCAAAACTCAACCAGTTTTACTTTGATACCGAAAGGTGACGCAGAGCTGACCTCATTCTTGCTCCCGCGAAGGGTCCACAATGACATCGCGCATAGTGGTCGGTGTGACGAAAAGCCGCCAGCTCTTGCAAGTTGCACACGTGTCGGGGCAACAAACGATTGTGCGAACCTACTAGCCCGGCGAAAAGTGCTAAGCCTTACGAAAAAAATAGATAGCTTGAGGTTGGCGCAATTCTTTCCTTAATGTAGTTCTATCCAAAAAGCCCTATTAACACCGGTCACATACTACACATCGACCTATCCTTTGTTGCATCAGTGGGGTTGCATATCCCGTCCATGTCATTGCTTCTCGTTCACTTCCGTACGGAGAAGTTCTCATAGAGGTTTGACGTTGAACTCAATCACCTAGTTAAGAAGACAATCAGAACCTCTCATTTTCTTGCCAGTGGTCTCAAGGTTGATCCTATGCGAATATCGGTCACACCAAACCAGGTTCTCTTGTCCCCTTTGAACAGTCACTATGGATCATTTCAGCGGAACCAATTTATTTTGAAATCAGGATAAACTTTAATTTATAATAGCTGATTTATGATTGAATTAGGTGCCTCGTCAGCAGGCGCATTGTCGCGAAGAGCTACGGAAGCTGCGACCCCGTACATGAGGAAAAACCAGCCTGCAACTTTTTCGTTTTGTTAACATTTACTTAGCTGCCTAACATATACTTTCGGTGGCCGTGTGCAGCAAGCACAACAGATTGTTCAGCATGTCCTACTGTCGCATCATTCACTGTCTCCAAGAGGGACTAAATAACTCATGGTTCAGTGCTACATATTTAATATCACGGTGCAACTTCGAATCAATTAATGGGTTCAGAATGGTCTTCCGTATGTTGCAGAAGCTCTGGTATTTGTGGCGTGGATTTGCTCCAGGATCAGTAATATCTGAAAGCGGATACCTTTGTGTACAAAATCGTCTTATCTTATCCTCTAAAGCGTGGTCCACGTTTTTTTACTTCAATCAGTTTTGAGCTCAAGGATTAAGCTTAGGGTAATGGCTTTATCTTCTTCTGAAGTAAGCTTAAGCTCTCTTGAATGCAGTTCTTCACCTGGCGCTCCTAAGCACATTAAAACACATCTTTAAACAATTGTCTTAACTACGTTTAGAGAGAAATTTGGTAAAAGGTACGGTTACTTGTTTGTTAAAAGGGAGATCTAAGATTACTGATAAAAGCAAACAGCCTAGTTCCAGGAAGCGGTTCAGAAGCAGAGGATGCGATCAATAGAAGGTGACGTTAATTGGTCCGACGTTTCGATTTTCACTCGAACCCATTATCATAGAGAGCCGCATCAGGGGCGCAGTATTTATAGGACGTAGTTCCCGTAGAGCCACGTGCCTAATCCACTAAGTGGATCCCGCACTCCTCGCTAGTGTTCGTCTGAGTACATTTTAGAACACAAATGCAGGATTCAAATTTAGGCATTTCAGGAGCTTTGAGGAGGCAGTTCTACTTCCGCTGTTCATCAGTTACATGAAGAGCAGAGAGTTTACCATAGGATTATTTTGCATGTGTCTGCGCTGCAGTTTCAGAGGATGAAGTACTTTTGGTTCCCCTCACATGAGTTTTGGATAAATTTGGAAACAATCATCTACAGTCCTTGCTAGCTGTTTTAGGTCTATTGGGGAATTTTTCGGTGCAGGTGATGTTAGATTTGGCGCACACTAGTTCAGGGTACTACTTGTCCAACCGTATGTCCTGCAGGTAGAAACAGAAAATCACGTGGAAAGTGGACGCTGTCCTTCAGAAAGTCGATTGGGACAACAGTATTATTTCAGCATAAATGTAAGAGAGCAAAAATAACACAAACCACAGGCTTATTCAAGCCTCCTTCTGGGTCGCTAATTTGCATAACCTCGTTCAGGTTGACGTTGTTTGTTACTACAGGACACATTTTCTGTTTTGCGCCTTCCCACAGCGGCCTGGGAAACTTTTACTCCACCCCATCTCCCTCAGTCCTCACCCTCTTCCCCTCACTCAGTCTTGCTTTCTTTCTCTGTCTGTTTGTGGGTGTGCTCCTGTTTTGTGAAACCGATTAGTAGCCGCAGCTAGTATAATTTATCACGGATATCGCGCCCACCACAAGCGCCCTCCACAACGTGGTACGCGCGTGCTGCCCGGACGCGTGCAAGCACCCACACACTAACCGTCGTTGTCCCTCTCGTCCGGCTTAATTATGCAAACACGTGTCTTCGTCACCTCGTCCGCTTCTTCATCTTCGCCCAGTCAGTTATCTTGTTTAACCGCCACCGCCGCCGCCGCCACCACCATCACATAATTTCTTCTTGAGCTTGAGATGCAAACTGGCATCGGGTTGCAAAACACATCCTGGCCTGCAGCACAGGAAAGAGAAACCGGTTCAGGCCTAATTATTATACTGAAGCTTCCCCGAAAAAGCGCCATACGTCAGAACAGGAGGCGGGGTGGAAGTAGTTTAGGCAGTGGCCAATCCCAGCGCTGCGGCGCAGTTTTCCAACTCCATTATTCAATATATGTTTCCAGTAACTGTAAAGATGCTTGCTGGTCTGGCATCAGGGTTTTGCCAAGGTTTTTTCTTCATGGCGGTGACTTATTTCAAAATGCTGTTTTTATTACAGGGTTTTTCAAGTAAAAGTACTTCTGAAGCCTGCAGGCCCTTCTGAGAGCCTGCACGTACGAACTTCACATTTGAAATCGTAAAGACTTCATTTGCTAGCTAAAAAAGAAAAGTCATATTGACGGTAAATCTGAATTTTTGATCGTAATATGGAAGTTTTCGCAAATGAGTGTGTCCAAAACACACATTCGTCCTACTTCGTAAAGCGTCCTACTGCCGCTTTCATTCACCGGCCTTGTCCGAGATTGCTTCTGTTCTACTCAACACACAGATATTATCTTTTGAGAAAAGCGAGCTTCAATAACCTATACCGTACTTTCCTAACTGAAGGTTTTATTTGTTTTAGGAAAGCAATTGCTTACACAATTATACATGTAAACTTGCCTCTTCGAACATTTTAGAGGCCCGTTTTAAGAACCCTTTTGCTGCTTCCTGTTACAAACAGATATTATAAAAATGTTCTTTTATTTTTCGAGGAGTGTTTGAAGATGGAGTGCACTGTTCGAAGCATTCAGTGAAGTTATATTCTGCTGTTATAATGTGTCGAGGACACTGGTTGGCTTCCTTGACTATCGGAACCGAAGAACCTGAAAAAATGTGTTTATTTCGCAGGCTTACTGGTATCGCCCTTTTACGGATCTTTCAAGTAGCGCAGTATTATGGGAAATGTACGGCAGTCTTTTTATCGATAGGACAGCTAGAGAGATTTTATTTTAAAAGTATCAAAATAATATGTTTTATAAAGTGTTCCTTATTTATTTTGCGGTATTTTTGAAAAATCATTTTTCCGAAAAAAATGAAGACTCACCAAGTTGGTGGGATGTTCAGTGAGTTACACACAACGTGCGGGTTGGTGCAAGAAGTTGTGGTGATGTTGATTTCTTTGTGGCTCCAGTATTCGAACAACGGCGACGATCGATAAGGGTTGCCAGCTACCTCTTACAATAATTATGTTGCTCTCAAACAGTGCATAAAGTATTCTTATAAGAGAGAGAGAGAGAGAGAGAAGACGCAGATTAAAATACCGACGTTTAGATAAACTACGGTAAGGCGGTTCCAATGAAGGTTATTTGGGGAGTTGGCTTGAGCCTTCGGAGTACTTGGTTCCAAATAAAATATTCCTGGTACGTTATGTTTGTGCCTTCACTCTCGTGGACACTCATATCTTACAAATGTGCGAAGGACTTCTTGGACATTTAGCTATATGGAATATTTTCTTTCGCGAATAACCTTGTTAGGAAACACGTAAAGCAATATGACTTCTAAAAGATGTGTTTTATACAGTTCCAGCTTATATGCAAAATGTAAAATTTTCTATTGATACTGAAACGGAATGGTATATGCATTTCAAGCCCTACCTTCACTCGGCCTTTGCCGAAGCGTGAAAAGTTCATCTTTGTCTGTGTCAAAAAAGTTATTTGTTGAGTGAAGCTAAAATTGTAGTCCCCAAGATGCCAAACTTTGTATCTATACATATAAAGCTCTGTTACATCTATTTATAGCTTATCCATCACAAGACTGACCATCGACACATTTTAAAATATTATACCGTACCAAAGTGCCACTTTGCTGTGAAACTGCTACTTCCTACCAGCCGTCAATTGGTATTTGGGGGTGGAAACACCTTATCTAAAGTCTGTTTAAAAGGGTGATGTAGCATATAATGACAAATAACATAGACTTACCAAGCAGGCTTATAAAATTTTCGATTATATTTGAAAAATATGGGAGATACTGCTCTAGTAAATTGAGCAAACGTCTTCGCGATCTGTGAATATTTCTCTCGTTTATTTCCGTAAATGATACACCCACGCATTAAACTCTTCTGTCGAACGTACTCATAGGCAAGGATAGGATGTGTTAACCCTTTGGGTTTCAAACACAGCCTAATCTGATTTGTTTTATTATTTCCTAGCTAAAGAAAATGAACCTCTGTGTTTTAAATGCTACTTGCATCTGCACGCACATACATGCACAACAATTCTTATCATTGTTTTGGTTTTTTCAAATTTATTTCACTTGTTATGCCACTTTTTGTTTATTTTAAATATCACTTAATTTTCTAGCTATATATAGCCCTAGAAGAATAAACTTGTCGGATATTTACTTAGTTTTATGTATTCTTGTGTATATTTCGCTGCTTGTCGGCGATAAGGCTCCACCCTCAAAACTGCCATTACCAATATTTCCATTTTGCATTATATCGGGGTCAGTATTGGCTAAGGGGACTTGAATAACTTTCCATTGCCCAGTAGTGAAAGAAATGCCTTAGTAAAGTAAGAATGAATGTCACACGAGTGTGTATGAGAAGGTTATGGACACCTTATTTATGGTATCATCTACAACTCGTCCACAGCAGTTGTCTCATTTCCTTAGTCTATCCAGCTTTATGATGATTTTTCCTTAATAAAACTAACAATGGAACTAATAAGCCAAAAGCTCAACAGCCGAAATCGGAACTACTGGATAATGTCTTGAATCCAAAGGCTGGATGAATAACATTAGCAAATCAAAACAATATGGGCACAAAGATTAAGAATAAATATTATTATGGATGGCGTGAGCACTTTGAGACTTTAGCAACTGATTTTTATCGAAGGATAGAGACATTAATATACTAAAACTGGTGCCGCAGGACAACAAATAATGTTCGCACTCAACCCATAGGTTTGTTCTACGGAGGTTTTAATTCCGGCGGTCCAAACAGAAATGCTAGCCAATTTTTATTTTTGTTACTCCCTCCTCCCTATGAGTCGTTTGAAAATCCAGTACACATTCAATTTGGAAAACCCATTAGCCTAGGGCACACATTGGCCCCCTCTAGCCATTGTAATAACTCTTTCTAGATATCTTAAGAGATGGAATCTTGCAAGCCTAAGCCCCTCAACAGCATACAGAAGTAATCACCCTCTTATGGAACAGGGTGGTAGAAGTAGTCTGCTACCTAAGCCGACGTCCCATCTTCACTAAAAGGCATTCTGCGGCAGCAGCATTAACTTAGCTTTGTCGGATGGATCAAATTTCTTTCCCGAAGTTACTAAAAGTTACTTCAAATCGAACGCTAAGCTCGACACTTATGCCTTAGCACCACTGTCTCGGAAGCAATGCAAGCCTGGCTTGCGCATGACGACCTTCTCTCTCTCCTCTCATACTTTTCCACTTTTTGTGTTCAGACAAAGTAAATATGACTGGAGACAACACCAGTGCAGTAGCTATCACGGTTCTACTATCTACGTATGCTACTCTACACAAAATAACACTTAAAGCAGGAGGGGAAGGATATGATGGATTTTACCGAAGTAGTAGTGCCACAAGAGACATCTTAGAAGGAAACAATTACAATTTATGAAGAATACAGCGTTATTGTTTCAGACCGTAACTTTTCCCGGCATGTACACAGTTGTGACACTCTTAGGAACGTTGTTTGTTGTCTGTAGTACGATACTAGGAACTGGATCCGAAAGTAAATGATCTCTCTCGCTCTTTCTCTCATCACAGTCCCATACCAATAGAAGGTCTGAATCAGACCAACCAAAGATTATGCTGGGTGCAGCGGCTGACGAGGTATGAACGCTGCGCATGCATTTCTTGCAGATGCGCTAGTACCTGAAGCAGGCTTCAGTGGGCAGAGCAGGAATATCTCAGCCAAGATAGTTACCATAATCGCGGCAGTTCTCATTCAACCCCCTACTGTTCAGACTGCATAAAAATTTACCAAACGCTGAAATTTGGATAGATACACATGAAATTTATTCTAAAGAACGCTTCCTGGTGGAACGACTAACTTTAGGAACAGGGAACCCGCAACTTTCACCCTCTAGGCGTTGCTCTGTCGTGGATTTAGATGCAATTAGTAAGTGATTGTATTTGAAGAAGAGGGTCCATGACTGTTATTGTTGGTCGCCATGTCTTAATCATTACCGACACGAAGCTTATGTCTATCTGGTCGAAGAGTTAATCAACCAACCTTGTGATTTAAAAATAGCACCACAGCTAACCCAGTCCTTTAATGATGCATTACACCATGAACACTGTGCATATGCAAGCCTAAGATAGGACGATGACCCTCATTTATGTTGCAGGGATCTTGTTTACATGCAATTTGTACACATCTGGCAATTTATGGCTTATCACTTGCTGTGTTGCATAACGAAACTCAACAGCTTGTTTTGGGGAAGTATTGGTAATCGAAAGGTTGATGTCACTTGGCAAATGGCGTTTTTTACAAAACTGTATGGACTTCGGGCATTCGCTGATTAATGAAGAACGAAAAATACTAATTAAAATCAGATTGTTTCATCCATACTGAGCGCAATCAAACAAATATTATGCGTCGGCACATATTAAATTCAGCATTTGCTGTGAAAACGTTTGGGATAATCGCTCACTTGAAAGTATCTCAAAATCTGCATAATTCACCTCGAAATCAGGTCGTTTGATCAGCCGACCAGACAACGATTTAAATGCATGCACAGGAGCCAACAGCCACCGCCTTCGTCGGCATGCCTGTTCAACCTGATTAATCTTCATCCCTTCCCTCAAAAGCAGATGTCCGTCTAGTAAGGACTAGGGCGGGGGGAGGGCATTTCGCGTTCGTCAGTGAGTCCGTCGTAGTCACTGTCTTGTTTACTGGTTTACCCCGAAGTGTGCAGCAGAAACCACAGACCGACAAAAGATGAAGAGGAGATATTTACTACGTCTTCCTGGGCGATCTATCCGCGTTTGTTTTGGCCAGTTCGTTCCTGCTTCTGAAAATGCGAACATTGCTAGTAAGCCCCTGCTCCGATCCTCACAGTCTCCGCGGCTGTCGTCGCAAGCACCGGCGGATTGCAGGTGGAAGTGCGGTGGTCACGAGGCGACTTTGATTCAGTCTCCTGCCCGCTTTCCCCCCCCCCCCCCACTCTAGGATGCCGCACCCTCGAGCCTCGAGCGAAGATCGCCGGCGTGGGAACTTTCGGTGATTTGGCGTTTTGTGAAGCGGCAGTACACACGGGGTCGCGCGCGCTACGGCGCCCTTTCGGACCCGCACGAACGTCCACCACTGTTGCTGCAGCTGTTGCAGGTGCACAAAGCAGACGCCGCATGTGCAGTTGCCTGCACAAGGTCAGTGTGCACGTCTGAAAGGCGGGCAAAAATTTCCTGCCCCCGGGCTCCACCGCTGCTCCTGTTGCTACTGCCCTTGGCGACCATCGGACGGAAGTGGAACGTTCTTCTTCTCTCGCACTGTCTTGCCCACTTATTTGCGCAGTGCCTGTAGACCCAGAAATGTAGGCTTGAATATGTAGTTACCTATAGCCTATTACCGTGGAAGCTACCCAAAGACAGTTACTAGTGAGTTTCAGGACGGGGAGAGGTAGTAAAACGTGGTCTTTATAGGTCTAAAACGGTGCTTAGTCTTACTTTGAACGAAAGTCGTGTGTTAATTAGTATGCAAATAAATGTTCAACTAATGGATGGCAAACGGGTGGAGATCATGACTCGCATAATATTGAAAGTAATGATGCGATCGAAGTGGAATAGTGTGAGCTGTAGAAGCACTTCAGTGGACAATTCATACTAGGAACTCCGAAAAATAAACGCCTTCAATGCATTTCTGCATCAATGCAGAATATTACCACAAGGAATTTCAAGAGAGCTTTTAGTCCGCATCACATTTAAATTGCTAGTATTATGATATCGTTGGCCAGTTACTACAGAAAGCGATAATAGTTATGACTAAAAATGCAGCCACAGGAGACCAGTTGCTGTTTCTTGTCAGACAAAGAATTTAGCATTTTCTCTCAGAACCTTCGCCATGTTATAGTGAATACGCCAGGAATAGATAAAATACGTACTTTAGAAGTAGAAGATGCGATCGCTGGAGCAGGAGCTTCATTCGCCTGACGTTTCGGATTCTGTGTTGAAACCTTAATCAGATGTAACCACAGACTAGGGTGATAAATGTACAGATTTTGCAGTATTTATAGTTCGTAGTGGCCACGCGACCGCATGCGCTGCTAATTATGGTGTGATAAAAAAGAAATTAAGTAGAAATTTCGCCTTCTAAAACCGACTAAAGGCCTCAAATGAGAATAATTCGATGTTGTGGAAAGTGCTTGTATGGATTATAGGACTCTCATTTTTTACGTCTGTGTTATAGGTGCGTTCATTTATTGTGGTCTAGAACACCAACAGGATCATTTTAATCATGCTGCTTTTTACAGCCATTTATTTTGGGCTACGATATGCTGAACGCAGTATGAGATTAGGTCTCGGAACAAGCTCCCTACACAGACTTCTTGAAAACACATATTTCAGTTGACAGCTGTTAAAGAACCTATACTGAAGTCACGGTGATATGGCTCCATGGCAGATAGTTCGATCCATACGACCTAAAGGAACTAGAAGGTTGCATGGAATCAGGGTTCATTTGTCTCGAATGGGAATCTTTTTCATATTTAACGACCGTATAAATAAAAAATTAAATACCTTAACCATTCTTCTTATTTTCTTCAGTTAAATAAAATTTCTTTTGTGCTTATGTAATAAACTTTGCAAACAAATATCATCAATATGTTCACGTAATGGAGCAATTTGTCAAATATTTAAGAAGGGCTTTGACAGACTCTCCGTTCAAGCAGATTGGTTGGAAAAAGTCCCCGTTACTTATAATAATATATCTTGACCTTAATAATACTTCGTCATAACTACAGTTCATGTCTTAGTTGAATTCGCTCTTAGAAATCAACAATAATTATCGTGATGTGGACTAAAAAACTCGGAAACATCAGGTGTGGTATGTGCACCAAGCGTTCGAAATGTTATTTTGGAATTGACGTTGTAACTTACCATATTAACAGCCTAGGTACTTGCTAAAAGGGCCTTGAAGCAAGTACCTAGGCTGTTAGTATGGTAAGTTACAACGTCAATTTATACTACTAATGACTATCTGATGGCAGCATGTATATATTTCACAGGGTCTGACGGGTTTCAACACGAATATACACTAACAATTTTGGTCAACGCCTATAGACCTTGAATAAATTGATATATACCGCTATCAGAAATTAATTTTTCTGGAGATTAAAAAGCTGAAATTTTTGAAACTACTTGCTACTTTTGTGAAAAAAGTAGGTAGCCTTTTGACATTCGTAAGGTTCACGTTTAAGTAACTGATCTGTGTAGAAGCGAAATAGCCATGACGGCGATTTCGGAAGTATAAATTGGAGGAACACCTACTGATGAGATATTTTCTTTGACTAATTCCGTCTGCAGTAAGTTTTTATCCTAATGAAGCTTTACCAGCACAGAAGAAAAATTCCAACAGCTTCTATTGTGAACGTTACTGTTGTAAGCGCGCGAGCACTGAGGCACGGTCTGTGACAATTATCACTGAAATAGCTCTGTTGTTTTCTTTGTTTTGTTATTGGTTAAAAAATTATTATATATATGTTATTATTTATACACAAATTCGCTTTTCAGAATGCCGAAATTCTGGGTCGAGGAAATGACCGCGTTGTGAGGGAAACAATCGAGGCCTGGCACATGGGTATCACCTCAATTAACCGTTGTGTGTCGCTTCCCACAGCCTACCAAGCCCCCAGAAAGAAACTCAATGCAGGGAAAAGTGAACACCAAATTAGACAGAACGTGAATCCGGGCACTCACGAGCCCATGGTGGACACAAAAGTAACCGCACCACAAAAAGACGGAGCAATCATCAGCTTAACCACTTCATCCGCTCATTCTGTAGGTGCGAAACCAGATGCATGTGTCAAGACAAACAGGGTCATCGGACTAGGACGGCAACTTAGATCAATGACTGCGGCACAGGCGCGAACAAAAGAATCCGAAAAATACCCCTTGACAGAGAATGATACGCTTTAAGGCGTCAATGGATGAGCAGCCCTCCGATGTCCAGCACCCTTCATTAGCATTGGCTTAAACCATTTTGACATTGACTGTCAACTACTATATAAACTGTGTGGCGTGGAACAACCCGCACCGCTGATGACGGAAACCTGCAAGCTTTTAAAACGTCAGGAGGGTAAAACTATGGCTCCCGTGATCGCCTCTTATTCTCAGATGAGTGAATATGTAAATATTCACTCAGAAATGTGCGAACACCGATCAAAACGGCTTCTGAACTAAACAAAGTTCATGTGGTGGTCAGAGGTCTCCAACTAGTAACCACCTGCAGAGCCGATGCCAGCCAAGTCATAATAGCAGCAAGTGGGGTATGGCAGCATCTGGGGGTAAGTTGATGCAGAACTGTTTCGGGCTTATTAGTCTTCATCAGCCAAGCATAAACCTGCACAGAAGCTGGTCGCAAAATACAAACAAACACACTCACAGACGGCGCAGTTGGTCCACCACTGGTGTCTATCAGATGGTTCATAAGCACATCATCGAACCGCAGTTCATCAGCGCCTCGCCACATG
>JAYGXS010000001.1:76227758-76273685 GCA_036362985.1 Ligula intestinalis | reverse complement strand
TGGCAGGCGGTCACACGTTGGGGACCTCTGACAACCACATGAACTTTTTTTTGTGTGGAAGCCTATATGATCGGTGTTCGCTCATTTCAGAGTGAATATATACCCGATCAGCAGTAGCAGCAAATGGCAGGTGGTGCGGCGCTGATGAACTGCGGTTCGATGAAATGCTTTTGGCCCATCTGAAAGACACCAGTGGTGGACCAACTGCACCGTCTGTGTGAGCGTTTTATTGTGTTGTCCAACTGGCTGTTGTTTAGGGTTATGCTTGGCTTATGAATGGTAATATGCCCGAGAAAAGTCTGTACCAATTTACCCAAGATGTTGTCATACCCCACTTACTGCTATTATGACTTGGCCTGCATTGGCTTTGCAGGCGGTCACCCGTTTTGGTTCTCTGACTTCCACATGAACTTTGTTTATTTCCGAAGCCTATTCGATCGGTGTTCGCACATTTCTGAGTGAAATTATATCCAATCAGCCGTATAAGCAAAGGGCAGGTGGCGCGGTGCTGTTGAAATGTGTTTCGTTGAAGTGATTATGACCCATTTGATAGACACCACTGGTGGACCAACTGCGCCGTCTGTGAGTGCATTTGTTTGTGTTGTGCGATCAGCTGGTTTTCAGGGATATGCTTGGCTGATGAAGGCTTATAAGCCCAACACAGTTCTGTATCAAGTTACCCCCAGATGCTGTCATACCCCTCTTACTGTTATAATGACTTTGCAGGCATCGGCGTGACAGGCGGTCACCCTTATGAGGCCACTGACTACCACATGAATTTGTTTGCGTTCGGAAGCCTATTCGATTGCTGCTCGCACATTTCTGAGTGAATATATACCAGATCAGCAGTGACAGCAAATTGCAGGTGGGGATGCGCTGATGAACTGCGGTTAAATGAAGTGTTTATGGCCCTTCTGATAGACACCAATGGTGGTCCAACTGCGCCGCCTGAGATTGCATTTGTTTGTTTTGTCCGACCAGCTAGTGTTCAGGGTTTCGCTTGGCTGATGAATGCTACTCAGCCCGAGACAGTTCTGTATCAAGTTAACTCCAGATGCTGTCATACCCCACGTACTACTTTTTTGACTTTGCCGGCATCGGCTTGGCAGGCGGTCAACCATTGGGGACCTATGACCACCACATGATTTTTTTTTGACTTCGATTGGTGAACGCACATTTCTGATTGGATGAATACCCGATCAGCAGTGACAGCAGATGACAGGTGGTGAGCGCTGATGAACTGCGGTACGATGAAGTGCTTATGATCCATCTGATAGACACCAGTGGTGGGCCAACTGCGCCGTCTGTGAGTGAGTTTGTTTGTGTTGTCCAACCAGCTGGTGTTCAGGGTTATGGTTGGCTGATGCAGGCTAATAAGCCAAAAAAGTTCTGTAGCTAGTTACCCCCAGATGCTGTCATACCCCACTTTCTGCTATTATGACTTGTCCGGAATCGGCTTGGCTTGCGGTCACTCGTTGGGGACCTCTGACCACCACATGAACTTTGTTGAGTTCGGGAGCCTATTCGATTGGTGCTCACACATTTCTGAGTGAATATGTACCCGATCAGCAGTGACAGCAGATGGTTGTTTGCGAGGCGCTGATGAACTGCGGTTCGATGAAGTGCTTATGAGCCCTTTGATAGTCACCATTGGTGGACCAACTGCGCCGTCTGTGGGTGCGTTTTGTTGTGTTGAGCGACCAGCTGGTGTTCAGGATTATGCTGGGCTGATGAAGGCTAATAAGCCCCAGACAGTTCTGTGTCAAGTTACCCCCAGATGCTGTCATACCTCACATACTGCCCATATGACTTTGCTGAAATCGGCTTGGCAGGCGGTCATACGTTGGGGACCCCTGTCTACCAGTTGAATTTTTTTAGTTCGGAAGTCTATTCTATCGGTGTTCGCTCAGTTTTGAGATAACTCTCGTGGAATATCAATACATACTTCACCAGCAGAATGTTTTCAGGACTGAGACAGCCATGAGCGCCAAAAGTTTTGGCTTGAAGTTTTTCGATCTAGTGAGCTTTCTCGGTTGCCCTCTCGAACACTTACTTCTACCTGTAACCTAGGAAGCACCCTACACTTTTACAGGATCGAAACATTCATTTTGCGTGCACAAAACAGTGTCTTCACGTCACATCACCTCTAGCCACGTTGGCTGAAATAAAATAAGAGAGCTAGTTCAGTCTGGCGCTTATCTATCCAGTGTATATAAACGAATTGATTTTCAGTCTCTCTGGAAAGGCTTTAAATTATGACAGTGAATTTTGCCAACTATGATGGAAAGACTCAATCGTATAAGGGTATAAAGGTTTGGTTGTTATAGTTACATCTTAGTTTAGCCTTCACCAAATTCGGTATTGTATATGGGATTTGAATTCACCTGAATGAAGTCTAGGAGATATGGGATTTTTAACTCCTTAGTAGCTGACATACTCGACCAGGCTGGTTTTATTTAGCACGCACTGTGCATCACCCACCAATATTCTTCTTTATTATATCATTTACTCGGAAGAAAATGGGTATTGAAAGAATTAAGTACGGTCAATTCCGTGTAACACTGCTTTGCTCTACACAAATGTGCATGCAGTTCACGAGCCTGTCCATCTTGTGGAGTAATTTTGAGCCTTTTTGCCCGCAATTCTTGAACAATTGTATACACAGGATATCCTTCTTCACATGCAAATCTGAGCATGCTTACACTCCTAATTAAATATGCTACCATCCAGTTTGGTCCCTAATATTCTTTAGCATGTCTTCCAGTCGGCAGACTTCGAGATCAGGAATGAATGTGGCCCCGTGTCGCACACGTCTCCCTAGCTAAAATCGTCTCCATGGCTGATTCCGACTAATAACTAACAAAGAGTGTCTGACTTTTTACAGTCTGTTATTGTAGAGGAAAGACATAACTGATACTCTTTGGCATGCTCATTTGGGAGTTTAAAACGAATTTTCTTCATTCAAAGGGCCGTATTAATTGAGTAACACCAAAATCTGGTCATAGATCGCACCCTGTAAGGCCGATAAGTTAATTTTCTGACAGACATACGTTCCTGAAACACAATACGAGCCCCGAAATATGATGCTAGCAGAAGGGCCACAAAAGGTCTTTTGTGGGGCATTTTTGTGGCAAATAGGTTATGCGCTAGTTATCTGCCTCGTTCAGCTAGATAAATTTGTACAAAACTGTAAAATAACGTTCAGTCTGCAACGGTACCCGTTCCTTTTAAATCTATCAATATCTTTTACTGCCTTAGCTGTTCGAAGAAATGTTAAAATAGGTGCGTCTAGGACAGGAGCTGATTGCAGAGGTTGCGTTCTTCCTTCTATACAAAACTGTATGTAGTTATAAAAAATACTTCCAGGTAACTCGGATTTGCACTTCTAAACTTTTTTTCGACTTCGATTTTATAATGAACCGAACTACCAGAATTATTATACCTATCCTCCAAATTACCTGTAACTATTTAGGATGTTAAAACAAAAATCAGATAAGTGGCTCTGCCAAGATACGAAGCAAACCTAGAAGAGCTGTTAGCCGTATTTTAAAAAGGATGTGAATCAGACATGTGGGGCTTATTTACTGGTGTCCACTAGGAAGTTGAAGCCTGAACTGCTAATAAGAAGCCCAGAGCTGCAAAGAACGCAATTTAATTATGTCATCGACTGTCGGGAGTTTTCGGTTGGCTATGAAACATACTCGTTCGGTTTCTTAAATGCAGGTTACCTTACGACGTCACTATGACAAGATTTTCAGTATGAAATGAACGTTTTTTTGACTTTTTACCTCAAGAATTTTCTAGGGTTCTGCCACATATCATCGTCTAAACTTCTGCCAACTTGGCATATCTTCTTAATTTCACTTTTTTTATCCTTAAAACTGGATAGATTTGGTCTCTGATACAGGTTTTTTCGATGAGTCTCAGAAGCTGAACATAAACTCACGTATAAATCGGTTGCCCATAGTGGGATGGAATTTGGGAAGCTCTCATTATTGTGAGTTTCCATATTGAACACCACCTGGAAGCCTTGGATGTGCCCATACTAAATGTTTATGAGTAAAGTTTAGTGTTGAAGCTTTGAATTCTAGACGCTGTCCTGATACATTCACCTTCAGTAAGCAAGTTATAGAGGGTTAAAAAGCTAACGGGCGGGTGGACAGCCATCCCTGCCTAAAGGGCACCGGGAAACCATTGTCCATGCATACCCCAAATGTTAGTGCTTTGTGTGGGCCAGAATTCGGTCCTTCAGTAGGGGCCCTGTCTAAAGGCTTGATGAAAAACCCAAGAGCCAGAAGATCCTTGAAATAAATTACCTACCTGGTGTCAAACAAAAGAACTGATTAATATTCGGAGGACTTCAAAACAAAGCATTCCGCTTCCGCCCCTCCACCCGCTAACAGACTCCTGATGTCAAGGGGCGACAGCTCTAAAGGGGTTGTTTCAAAGTGCACGGTCTCTGTTCATCATGGCCTCCGTCGTGCGTTCGAGGGTCAGGCGCGGTGGCCCTTGCGGTGATGCCGACGTCAACGGGTTGACGGGGAGGGGCGCACGCGTGGTGGGAGTTGAAGGCGGGGGACAAGGAGTTGGTATGAGTATGCTGATTCCTCTCCTTCGACTCGTACGCCTGATGCATGCATGTGTGCGCATGTGTGCCTCAAGACAGCTGCGAAGACGAAAACCATTTAAATCCGGCCTGCGCTACCACGTCTGACATCCTACCCCAACCCCGAGGTAGGCGGGGAGGGAAAGGGGTAGGAATTAATATAAATAAATAAGACCGATGGCGGCTTTGGCGGCATCGATGGAAATAAATCAAAGGCTTGCGCCAGAAAACGCATTTTTCAAGTTAGAGGAGGGAGCTTGAGTTTTGCATGATAAATTGGATAAATATGTCACAAGGTCACTCGGACTGCAGAATCAACCTGGAACCTTGGCGTCAGTAGGTGGGGGGAGGGGGTAATAGGTATAGTCCGCCTATGAAATTGGACTTCTGGCTCAGGCTTTATGATTCATTTGAAACCGAACAGCCCCCAAATATCTGATCAGAATCACGGCTCCCGGTTTGCAACCTGTTTCCTTGTTTTGCCGACAATCTTTTCCCACATATATGGGAAAGAATGACTTTTATGGCCACCAAACCAGAACATGATAATAGTAAGGTGGGGGTTAGAGTCAAGCCTAGGGTAAGGTTTAAGGATGAGGTTAAAAACATGGTTGCGATTAGCGTCAGGATTGTTTGAAGATTAATGGTTTAGGTTCGTGTTAGTTGCAAGGTTTAAGTCAAGGGTAGGGCTGGGGTCAGGATAAAGGTGAAAGTTTAGTTTTATACCAAGGTCAGCGTTTGCGTTAAGACAGAGGAATAGTTACGCTTCCTGAAATTTATAGCAAGGCTACGTATTTTAAGTGGGTGGGTCGTTCCTGTTCCCGCGTCCTGCCTAGGAAGCCATACAAGTCACCTTTACGCATAAAGTACTAGTCGTTTTGCGACGGGCTACGGGGCTTTTAATGGAGCCACAAAGCGTGACTAGAGGATTATTTAATGTTACTCAATCTATGAGTGTCCCTATATCATAGTTAATATACCCAAGCACAAATTTCGGACAACAAACTCGCAGTTCAATATTTGGAGCGTTAGGCTGATAACCACAAAGGCCGTGTTTCCCAGCCCCAGGTGACTCAAAATCTGAAGTTGGATATGGCTGACTGACGACGGCAAAAAAACCGAAGATTTTCGGCCTAGTCTCTCGTTGTTTTGTTGAAAGTCCCCACTTACATATACTTATAGGTGCAGTGTACCACTACCGACAAAGAGAAGGGAAACTAAAATGGACGTTTCTCGCTTATTGGCCGTCATCAGCCAGTCATACCGACAGGTACGTTTTGCCCCTCCTAAGGCTGGAACCTGCGTTCCGTTGGTTAGAATTCAGATGCTCAAACCATTGAGCCACGGGCTCGCACAGAAATTATAATAAAAAAGGTTTAACGCAAACACAGCCTAAAGAGGAAAATTTGCTTCGAGAAGTCTTAACAACTCTGGGTAAAATATGAATCCGCAGCAGAACTGCATCGGTACTTGAGCCCTTTATACACATTTTCAAACTTCGAACAACAGTTTTCTTAACATATTCCCTCTAACAAGAGACGATTGAGCCGATCCTGTTTTGGGGAAAAATAAGTCATCTCTTTATGAGACTAATATCTTCGTTTGCTATGGTGTTTTCGTCTTTTATGTCAACTATCGTCTGCTTACACCCAACTGTCCGCAGCGTCGGGGACTCTTAATAGTGTTTGAGGATCTTGCCAGCACCATGGTGTTGTACATTCAGTCGATGAGACAACCTCACTATACCCAAATCCTGACTCCTACCTCACACCCACAGAAGACCTACTCAGTCTCCTTAGCAGTGAATTTATATTAAAATACAATCATGTTAGTTTTTGAAGCTCAAAAATGGATTGATTGAGAACGTACTCCTAGTGATCCAAATTATCGTGGAGTTGTTGGTACAGAACGTCTACATTCTGTAAATATTCTATAACTTTTGCACAGCACGCAAACTTAACCTTGAAGATCAAAGGTTTTAACTGGTAAGCAGTTGCTCCCATTTGCAGGTGACCTTGTATAACATTCCAGTGGAGATACCTATTACTGCGCTCTAATCTTAACACTAACCCCAACCCTATCACCCCTCACGATTTAGCTTATGGTTACCTTTACTATAGGGAGTAGTCCTAACAATGTCCTACCGACCCGAGCGTAACCAAAAGACACGTGGTGAATACTTGACAATGATGGACTTAACTTACGCTCAGTCGTGTCCTGTAGTTAGAATAAATAGATTTTTAAAAACATGAGTCGCCGGTGATAACCGGCGTAGGAGAACATGTGGTCAGGTCCTCGCATATTTCAAGCACTGACATTCACACCCGAAGCAGAATCCTGCAATACTGATAGAGCCGGAAGAGCACGACCATCTGTTGTAAAACATCCCCGCAGACAGTAATTGTCTTATTGGAAAAGAATCAGTTACATTCTGCTTATATGAACCTGATAATGTTTGCAGTTTACGAACAAAATGGTCAAAAGGCGAGAACAACTAAGCATTTTTACAATAGATTTTAAGTACCCGAATGAATGAAAACGTTCGCGTTCCACGTTTCTGCATGGATAAGGAAGAAGACGTCTTTTGTCGCGTCCAGGTAGGTTAAGGTATTTTTGTGGACATAAATTTAACGAAATGCTCTGCTCTTGGAAAAGCCGCTGCCTACATACGGTAGGCAGGAAACATGCATATGTGTTAGTACTTCGATGCTGCTCCCCCACAGACTTCCGGAGATGGTGAAAACGAAAAGCACACATCGCCACAAAGATGAGTAAGACAGGCTGATGATGCTTGCCATTAGAAGCCCGCAAGCGAGTCCCAGGTAACTGCTCAGAAGTCAAAAATGCGATTGCTTGAACACGTAGTTTATTGGTGTGACGTTTCGGATGGTCGCTCGAACCCATCGCCAGTGACAGCCACATTCCTAGGGACTATAAATACTGCAAACCGTGTGCCCCTATCATCCTTATTTGTAGTTGTCTCTGAATTCCAACGAGAATCCAAAACACCAGAGCAATAAACTTTTTGTTCCAGCAATTGCATCTTCTTTTTCTGAATAACGATACTTGTCGCAACTGATGCACAGTGCTCAGGAGGAATTTACTAAGCTAAAGGCTGAACCAGCAGTACTCGTATGTCGCTGTCCTCTGCTGTCACACGGAAGAGGGCGCAAACAACGGCAGAACCAGAAAGTGGTCTTATGAATTGATATGGGTCCACATTCCAACCCCATCTTACTGGCTAAAGGTCCGAACATGCTCCATGTCTTTCCTTTGCATTGCCGCCACACTATCCTGGTTGATTTCACAGCCTACATCACCCTCTCAGTGTCCGTTTACCTCTCTTTTCCATTTCAGTTCCATTCCTCTGACTAAATGGTAAGGAAGGGAGTATGGATTGGAGGTTATGTCTAGGAAATATAGGTTGGGAGGGGGGCAGGGCGGGAGGATATGTGACAGGGGACGCACCGGTGAGGGGATGGTGGTAGGGTTTTTGAACGGCAAAAGACGGCGTGGAAAGTGTGCACGCACATGATACGCCCACTCTTTCGTTTTGATTTCATTGTCACACCTGTCCTTAATTTAATGCGGAAATAAGCAGTTAACTTACCTCCAAGTACCTACGCGCACGACTTTTTCTCCCCGCAACGGTGCTCACTTCCATCCTCCACCGTAGATTGTTCTGAACTTCTGCTCGTGATTTTGAACAGGCGGGGTGGAGGTCATTGAATGTGCATACGTTTACTATCTGTCACTCCAGTGCACCAAGTTGAAAGGCTGCCCTACCATAAACTGATCGAAATTGGAGCGAGTAATTGTACGCTCGAAGTGCTTTAGGTTATTGACATCCTCTGCAATGTTGAAGGGGTTTTGGTGTTTGCTGAAATTTTTTGGCCATTTCCGTCCGGGATGCTTCGAACCTGGCAAAAGGTGAGGGTATCAGAGTAATTTAGACAAGAGATGTCGAGGTTTACGTCCTTTATCGGATAATTTCTCGACGGTGGCAAACGCTCATGTCCACTATTCGTTTCACAGAGTCGATGCAGTATCGGTAATTTTCATGTGAATAAGCTTATATCTGAATATACAGTCCTGCAAACAACTTTCATGCCAAAATTTAACTTGGTAGTTTAGCGTATAGCTGAACAGGTTATTTTGATCAACTGAATGGATTTAATAAAAAAAGGTCTTTGGTCTGGAAAACTGCCCTCCTACTTAAACTTACTGGAGGAAATAGGCACTCATTTTGGCTAAATCGTGAGTAACTTTAGCTTAAAGAAATTCCCTATGCTATAAGGAAAGACAGAACGAAATTTTCTGTTGAGATGCAGTGTGCTGTGGAAGAATTCCATAATTACTAAAAAAGGTGGACTAATAATCCCTTCCAGAACCGGAAAATTTTGTGCATAGTTGACAAAATGGAAGAAGTGAAGTTTAAGGAATGGCTTTATTTTGAGAAACAAGCAGCGATAGAAGTTTTAAAAATTATATTTAACTATTCTGCGAAGTTTTTTTGCAAAAAATGCAGTATCAAAAAGTTTTTGGTAGAACATTTTCTTCTACCGCACAGCTGGCCTTGCGCGTAAGCAAAGTGTGCATATGTTACCGCGAAGACAACGTATAGAAGGCCTTATTGAATGTTAGTCATGTAGAAATGTAGTTTTTTGCAAACAATACGTTCTGCACAAACATTAGTTAGAAACGAAACAGACAGAAAAATAATAAGTATTTCAAAAATGGTCATATATATGGCCTGTTTTTTGCATCCGCACGCTTAGTACGGATCGTGAAATTAATCCCCTTAAGCGGAAAATAATCCGTCATAAAGAGAAAAGTATGTTCTTTCATTATCAGTCAAATTGAATCTTTTTTCCTCAGGTAAATTGAAGAAATTGTCAAAAGTCTCCAATTTCACTGCGACATTTACTTGGAAAAAGTTAATCTATACAGAAGTTCGTCAGCTAAATATCCAATAAAAACACTTTTTTAAAGAGGTAACCTATATTTGAAGGTTTTTCATTAATTTTAGGAATAATATGCGTGGTATTTAGCAGATATTTTGTATGCTCGACAATGTGGTTTGCTGTTTTGAAGAATTTCCACATTTAACCTACATGGCCATCTGCATAGTAACTTATATCCAAAAGCTCGTTTTTCGGTCAATGCTGTTTAGTTATATCTTATTTTAAAGGTTTTGATGTAAACTTTAAACAGAAACGCAATTTATCAAGCTTTTAATGAAGACACCGAAAACGAGCGAAATGATGAGAGACTTTATTCCACGATATTTAATAACTAGTTATCCATTTATTACCATATGTAAAAATATTTTGACTAAAGGCAAGTTCTTTTTACATAAAGAAAGTAGTTGCTTTAAATTTTATACTTAGCAAATATTTAAATTTATTGTTTTAATTTATAACTATTTTTCAAATCTCCGGAACTTGGGGTTTATCGGAAATTTTTTATTTTTCTAAACAATCACTCAGTATTAATGATAGTTCTTTTAAGTATTTAATATGCCTAATGCTGCTCATTATTATTGACAGTTTTTTCGTAACTGCGTTCTCGCTGATATGGGAGAAATAATCAAACATTTACAACATTTGGCAAGTTTTTTGCATGACTCGTAATACTGCACTTATGTAGAATCTATCGCACTCTGCCCGGTCCCACTCACATGGTTCCAAGGATGAGAAAATCTGAAGACAATCAGAGTAGGGCTCGGGAAGATGATGACAAAGCTAAACAACCCACAAAAGTGGGCCACACTTGGCCTGGCCCTCGCGAAATGTACTGGGTTTTAATAGCATGAGGGGTATCTCACATGCGCGAGAATTCCGCAGAGACTAGACTAAGAAGAAACCAATGAGTCTGACTCTGAGAACAGTAATCAATGATTGCTCGACCGTTGATTGCGAAAAGGTGTACCATATTTCTTGCAAAGTGGTGGGTACAAGGGCCTTGACCAGTGAGTGAATTATCTTATTATCATATAAGACTTGGGTTCCATCTAGCACACTCTCTCCTTCTCCCCCACCTGGGTCCAGGGGCAAAAATACCGGAAGTGGAAGAGGGCGCAGGTGACTGGCACAATGTGAACCCACACCTAGGCATGCCACCACACCCTGGTCCGCGTGAAGCACCAAGAGTATACCTAACTAGGAGTAGTTCTTAGTCGGATTGCCACGAAAGGCACCTTAAGAAGGACCCATTACAGCCTGACTCAATCTGCCAGTCGACCCTTCCACACGAACACACACTGACTGGACCGACTGCGTGGTTTGAGTTATTCCATCAGTTGGCAACCTTCTAAATCACGGCTTTTAGCCCAGAGAAAAGCGCCTAAAATTGTTTATAAATAAGAGAGTGCGCTAGAGATCGAACTCAAGTTCTTTTCTCTTCCCTTTAAACCAGTTTGTAGCCTAAGCCGATCTATCAACTGAAGTTGAGAGAGGTCCTCCAGGCAGCAATCACATATACAGACACAGATCACTGACCACAAAGACCGAGTTATCCCGCCGGCTGTCAACCTTCCCTGTAGCAGTGATAGGCCTTTCCACGGGCCAAGTACACATGACGATGGCTCCGCACGGCCCATAGCTGACAGCGAGCTTTCGTCTGTTGTTCATGGAGTCATGCATTACTCAGCGCTTAAAGCCTTGTAACCGCCTCGACTGACGGAGTAACCGGATCAGGTTATTTGGCGTATGTGCCTGTTTTCAAATCTGCCATTAAACTATTATGCTTCTTATGGTCACCTTCCTACCAGACTAACGTGACAGCTAATAATTAATGCAGCAGTCTTTGGTGACCAATCGCCATATCTATGGAAGCTCTAATTACTTTTTTGAGTGAAAGAGTCTTAGAAAAGGGGCCCTGAACAACGATTACTAACTCACGCAGTAAAAAGTTGGCCATGGTTCGTCAATGTGACAAATGCGCGCGAAAAGATACGTTCAACTACAGTTTACGTCAATACTTTTGCCTTTACACCGGCTGTCATAGTCAGAAGCAACCTAGAATATTCGACTGCATGTTTGCTTGCATTGACAATTTGTTTACCTTTTAACACCCAAACATAAACGTAACGCAGGCGATGACAGTACGGGTCGTTAGGGAGCTTACCCACTACAAAGTGGATATTGTTGCTCTCAGTGAGCCCTCACAAATGAAGAATGTGGGTGTCGGATGCGCTTTATTCTGGAATGGGCGTCCAAGAGTCGCATGGCGAGAAATTGAAGTCACCTCCGCCATCAGGAACAATGTCATGAGTCGTCTGTCTTGTCTACCACAAAAACTTAATGACCATCTCTCAACCCTGAAGCTGTCACTGTGAGGGAACACATTCGCCAGCAGCGTCATCGCTGACGCCCCTGTCCCCAGTCATCAACTTAGATGACGTAAAAACAAGTTCGACAAGGACCTGCAAGTCCTCCTAGCAAATTGAGTGTCTTGGGTGTCCTCAGTACTCGAGTGGCCACAGGCGAGGCTGTCTGGGAGAGAGCGCCCAATCGCTATAGGATTGACCACGAAATCCGAAATCTGCTCTCCAGGAGCCACATTTGACACACGATCCGCAACGTCAGTAGCAATAACACCAGTAAAACTGCATACTTCTGGCGCCACCTTTTAGCAAAACAGACACTGAGAGAGATGCAGCACCTCTGACTGAAGTCCACGTATATGTCTACCGTCAGAGTGACATTCTATGGTCTACTAACAAGTGTGCTAAACCATGGTTGAACCAGAGTGGCAAAATTACCTAACGGAGGCCTCACAGATCCTAGAGAGTTAGGTTGTGTTCTTCCAGAACGTGCTCTATTACCTATCGACCATCAGCGAAGAAGCTATTAACCGAATGCTTAAATTAGATACCAGCGATTTTCTGTCCCTTCTTCCTCCCCCCCCCCAACCCAGAGCAATGCAAAGCTGTGCAGTGGAAAGCATCGGCAACAGATGCGATCCCGGCCGAAGTTCAATTTCATCAAAAGCTTACTTTAATATTGCGGTAGATAGGATAACAAGCACACATCCCGAAGCCTGAGAGAACGCCGCCATTGTTCACATCTAGAAACACAAGGGAAACTGGGAACTGTGTGATAACCACCGAGGACTCTCCCTTTTCAACATATCAGACAAAATATAAGACCGTGTTTTATTCAATCGTTCAGGCACACATCCGACCTAGCAATGGCATTGGGACACGGGGATAGTAATCCTGCAGAGTACTACGGATGGCATAAAACTTAATTCATAAAATTTACCTTTTGGCGTGTTCTCACTTTAACCCTTAACACAATCTTACCCAGATTCGAATATTATCATGAATTCCAAATCAACTTACAGCCATCATAATCCTAACCTTAATGTTTCTGAAATTAAATGCAGATACGGGAATTTATAGTTCCATATCTTACCAAGACTTATTTCGGAAAAGGATTGTGTATTCGGAAATCACCGCCGAATCCTGACATAGTCCCTACGGCCCGCTACCTCCATTAAACGTTCCAAGAAATGAGAACTAACTTCTGAACTATATTCGCCGACCTGACAGAGACTTGATACACTAAATACCGATATTTCAGCTTTTTAATTTCCTGAGAAATTAATTTCTGTTCGCGGTATACAGCAGTATTTTTAAGGTCTATAGGCATAGACATAAATTTTCTGGGCCTGTTAACTACTATCTAGGCTGTTAGTATGGTAAGTTTCAACATCAATATATAATACTTTGCTCTCTCCGTTGGCAGAAAGTGCATATTTCGCAGTGATTGATTGGTTTCAACCTAAATATACACTGACAATTTTATTCTATACCTATAGACCTTACATATACTGATGTATACCGCGAAAAGAAATAAATTTTTCAGGAAATAAAAAAGCTGAACTTTCAAAGCCAGTATATCAACCAGAAAGCAGAGGGGAAAGCTGGGAGACCCACTTATGAGTCGGACCCCTCGCAGCTGTGTCAAACAGCGGTAGAATACCGGCGAAACACGTGTCTGGGCCTTCTAGCTAGTACCTAGGTTTTTATTATGGTAAGTTACAACATCAATACTGATAGTCTTCGGAACACCAGCTCGAAAATCGGATGTTCTTAGCGATTCACTCAAATGGCAAAACATCCTCACTTCAAGACGATGGCCCGCGTCACGGACAATAGGCAACCTCAAAGGCATTCTTTCATTGGCATTCTTGGAATTGCCCTTGGTTGCACTTCAACACACAACTTTAGATGTTCTAGGCTGTTGTCCTGAAAAATTAATTATCTGAGTCAGAGATTTAGGCATTCTGTACAAACCAAAAAATATACTCGACATCTTCCATCTCAGCTGCCTCCAGATAATACCAATTATGAGGTGGCGAGACAAGATCTCCGACACTGACGTCTCGAGTGTACAATGGAGCGGACAAGTTGTAAGGATGCACGACGAGCGCTCATCGGAACGCCTATTCTATGGGGACGTCGCGATGGGCAACCACAGACATGGGGAACATGCCGCTACAAAATCATTCTGAAGACTGCCCTCAAGAACTTACAAATTTGTGATGGCCCTTTGCCATAATTTTATTCATACACAACTTTGTATACTTATTCTATTTTGGAACATACTGATTGAACTTGCATTTATCTCTATTTTTGAGCTTTTTTTATGAACTCTTACATGAAAACTTCCACTGGTGATGGTTACTGTATCAATAACTGATATTTTTTCCACTGCTTGTGTTCTACTCTGGTCGGCGTAGGCAGCTGACTTCGTTATAGCGTGACTATCACGATGGGTTTAATTTGACTTGTTCTTGGTATATAATAGCCGTATCGATTGTTCATTTTCGTTAAAAATCAACCCAGAGTCCTGAGATTCCTCACTTAGGATCGGCAGGCATGGTAAAACAAACTGGAAGCTAGATTAGGCATTTTTGAAGTCAACCAGACAGCTGTTGCTACAGCAGATAGGGCGGTTTACAAGTTTCAAGTGCGCTACCTATTCCATCATGTGCACGCTATCAATGGCCATTCTTGGCATGTGCTGTTCTCATCGGATATCTTCAGTCCTATCGCACAGTCAACGCGGCAACTCCTTCGCCACTCTCAGAAACCTCCTCCTCCTCCTTCTGGCATGCTTGAATTTATCACGGCACGTTAAAAGTCGTGGCCTGAACGATTGATAACTGGTTTGTTAACTCAGTCTTCGTGGCTAGTATTGGGTGTAAGTTTGTAATATGACTAACCAACGATCTGACAATTTGAATTATTGGTTCCATCTTATTATGGCTTTCAGTGTACGCGCACGCATGTAAGATCAGGCTGCCCTCTTGAACACTTAGCATATTCAGCGAGCGCCAATCTGCATGTGGCACGCGTAGATCGAACGTGGTGATTTGTCAGCCACTGCGCCCGCACCCACCTGCGGTCCTTTCAATATTTCCTTGCAATCGGAGACAAATGAATGAGGAGGGAGAGAGTGTGATAGATACCTCGAAAGTCTACATCGCTATAAAACAAGCCACGCGCATGGAACTGGTACTGCAGTCACTCCGGGGTGCTCATTGTGGACGTCGTTGCTCGCGAAAGTCGAACCGTTAAGTATGAACAAGCAATTATCCCTCTGAAAGCTGCAAATCAAGTATCAATAAACTATCTTAAGTATCGAATCCTGCCGACTCAGTCCCACCAGAACGGTAATTCTAAGTTAATTGAAAAGTTTACCCCCCAATTTTCAGAGAATACCACATCGAGGATAAGTTTTAATTGACTTTAAAATTATTCCCTTGTACGAAGGCAGAGGAAGCCAACAAATCCCCATACGATCACTTTGGGATGCCCATTTCTGATACTGCTAACAAAATGCTTGGTTTGGTTTATATAATCGACAAAGCTAATACAAAAGCAAGATCTTCTTGCCTAGAGCAAATTTTGGTTTCTACATGAAAAGTGGGAACACCGTCATGATTTTAGCAGAACGGCACCTGCAGGAAAATTATATAAAACGGTGATCGACCTTAACATCATCCTCACGAATCTCACCAACAGCTTTGGCAGCATAAAAAGAAGTTTATTCTCAAAACAATTCAGAAAAAGACGACTTGATAACTGGGACAACACTTTCATTCGCCTGATGTTTCGATATTCGTCGCGGATTCATCATCAGAGACATAAGCAGGAAGAAGTTGCAGATACGGGACTCGCATGTTCGCTTGTATTTGGAAGAATCAATTCATTTATCTGGATGCTCCATATCATCAATAATACTCATATTATTGGTCACACCAAGGTATATGGATCAAAATCAGAAGCTTTCGGAGTAACCGCAAGGGTGAGGCAGAGCTAATGCCCCAACTTCCATCAGATCTATACATCGAGCAATCCTCCGGATCTAGATATCAGTTATTGAAACAACAGAAACTGTTTACTAGAAAGGCCATCCTAAAACTCTTACGATGACTATGCTCCATCTCCCCTTCTTCAACCAATGTTATCTGTACTACCCCACTGACGCTAATTACCATCGAGATCTAGATCTTTACGTTGCCCGCTGTTTAACTTCAGGAAAAAAATGAAAATGCTGAAAATTTTTAATAGGCAGCAACCACGCTAACTGCTGTACACAGTGAATGTATCCCAACTGACAGTGGTAACGAACTCACAGGAGAAGAACGATCTTTTTACCCGAAGACAAATCGCCCAAGACAATAAATTAGACTTAAAGTTCTTTGGTCGGGTTTCTCGAGTCAGCAAATCCTCTGGTAGATAATAATATTCAGTTTTAAGTTGTCATGTACCCCTCGTCTAAATAAAATGGAAAGTTTCCAGTACTGACAGGCTGCAGTTGGAGGCCAAACGAGAAACAAAAGGAGCTCCACCTAAGTCGTTTTCGACTAATAGCGGCAAAATAAAAGGAACGAATTCCAAAAGCTCAGGTTCTGCGATCGGCTGTCATATAAGGCATATTACCCCACTGGCCTCGACTCCAATTTGATGGAGTTCCTCTATTGCGCATTGTGTACGCGGATGCTGCAACAGCGCTTCGCAGACAACCTGAACAAAAGAAAGAATACACAGATACCCCGCAGAACTCACTAGGGAACACGAAAATCATCTGCAATACAGGAAAAACGCTTGCATACATACACAGAGAAAACTCGCGAAAATAGGTGCGGCAAAAGCTGAAGCCAACCGATTATACGGTGGACCAAGCAAAAGTGTGAAGTGTATAAGACTGAAGTATAATGCAATAAAAATGCTAACGTTAAACCTTAATCCTGGCGTCAAACTATGTTAAAGACACAATACGGTCCCCTTGATTACATTTCCGCATTATTATTTAATTGTGCACCGATCTATTCCGCAGGATGCGCCCATCATGGTATAATGCTTTTGCGCGGCTGATCAACTAACTGTGTTCCGTGAAGCCACTGATAATTTAAATGTTACTAGCCAAATGTCAGCAACAAATATTGTTTAATGCTATTCTAACATTGTTCCGGCAGACACACTTGGCGTACTGTTATATAGCTATTTCGGACTATTGGCCCTCATCCGCCACAGGCAGACAACCCTAGTGTAGCAGCTAAAATTTCCGCCGCAGCCGAGATTTGAACTCACGCCTCAAGGGTCAGGGCGAAGCGCGGGAAGGGCGCGGGGTGGGCGCGGAATGGGCGAGGGATGGACGTGGGATAGGCGCATCCTGAGGAAAAGATCGGTGCACAAACCAACTTATATATACTCCTGATCTACATCTGGCTAGACGAAGAACTCGATGTCTCAATGATAAGGACGTCTGTCCCTGACCGGCTAGGCGTGAGTCCAAAACTTGCGTGCAGTGGCAAATTCAGCTGCTACACTAGGGTTGGCTGCCTGTGGCTGATCGAAGCCAATAGCCCAAAATAGCTTTATAACAGTATGCCAAGTGTGTCTGCAAGAACGCTGTTTTAAAAACATAAAAAAGATGTTTTACTGACACTTGCCTAGCACCATATCAATTACCAGTAGCTTTGCGGCAAACAGTTGGTTGATCCGACTTGCTAAAGCATTATCTTAGGATGGATGCATCATTATGAATAGATCGGTGCACAAACAACGAATATATACTCTCGATCTACAACCGGCAAGACACAGAACTCGATGGATCAATAGTTTGGACGTCTGTCCCTGACCAGCTAGGCGTGAGCTCAAAACTCGGGTGCAGTGGCAATTTCAACTGCTACACTAGGGTTGACTGTCTGTGGCTGATGAGGGCAAAAAGCCCGAAATAGCTTTATCACAGAACGCAAAGTGTGTCTGCCGAAACAATGTTTTCAAAATATAAAAAAGATATGTTACTGACAGTTGGCTAGTAACATTTTAAGTATACGTATCTTCACAGAACACAGTTGGTTGATCCGACTTGCAAAATCTTTATCCCAAGATGGGCGCATCCTGAGGAATAAACAGTGCACACAAAAAATATATACCGATCTACAACCGGCTAGACGCCAAACTCGACGGCTCGATGGTAAGGACGTCTGCCCCTGACCAGCTGGGCGTGAGTTGAAAATTTGCGTGCAGTGGCAATTTCAGCTGCTGCACTAGAGTTGGCCGCCTGGCGCTGATGTGGGCCAATAGCCCGATATATCTTTATCCCAATATGTCAAGTGTGTCTGCCGGAACACTGTTATAAAAACATGAAAAAAGTATTACTGACAGTTGGCTAGTAACATTTCAATTATTAGTAGCATTGCGGAACACAGTTGGTTGATTTAACCCGCAAAAGCATTATCCCAGTATGGGCTCATCATGAGGACAAGCAAATAATTTATACTCCTGATGTACAATCAGCTAGACAGCGAACTCGATGGCTCAATGGTAAGGATGTCTGCCCCTGACCAGCGAGGCGCGAGGTCGAAACTCGGGTGCGGCGGCAATTTCAGCTGGTACACTAGGGTTGGCTGCCTGCGGCTGATGAGGGCAAATAGCCCGAAATAGCTTTGTCACAGAAGGCAAAGTGTGTCTGCCGGAACAAGGTTATAAAAATATAAAAATGATGTGTTACTGACAGTTGGCTAGTAACATTTTAATTATCAGTAGCTTTGCGGGACAGAGTTCGTTGATCCGACTCGCAAAAGCTTTAACCCAGAATAAGCGCATCCTGAGGAAAATATAGGTGCACAAACAAATAATATATACTCCTGCTAGACATTAAACTCGATGGGTTAATGGTAAGGACTTCTGCTCCTGACTGGCGAGGCGTGAGTTGGAGACTCGGTTGCAGCAGCAATTTCAGCTGCTACACAAGCGTTGGCCGCCTGTGGCTGATGAAAACCAATCGATCCAAATAGCTATATCACAGCACGCCAAGTGTGTCTGCCGGAAAAATGTCATAAAAGGCATGTAAAACATTGTTACTGACAGTTGGCTAGTAGCATTTTAATTATCAGTAGCTTTGTGGAACACAGTTGGCTCATCCGACTCGCAAAAAGCATTGTCTAAGGATTTGCGCATCATGAGGAATAGATCGGTCCACAAACAACTTACACATACTCCCTATCGACAACCGGCTAGACACCGAACTCGATGGCTCGTTGGTCAAAACGTCTGTCCCTGACCGGTGAGGGCCGAGTTCGCAACACGGGTGTGGCAACACCGGCGAGGCGCAGGGTCGAAACTCGGGCTCGGCGGCAATTTAAGCTGGTACACTAGGGTTGGCTGCATGTGGCTCATGAGGGTCAATAGCCCGAAATAGCTACATCACAGTACGCCAAGTGTGTCTGCCGGAACTATGTTATAAAAACATAACTAAACGATGTTTAGCTGAAAGTTGACTAGTAGCATATAAATTATCAGTAGCTTTGCGTAACACAGTTGGTTGATCTGACTAGCAAAATCATTATCCCAGTATGGGCCATCTTGAGGAATAGATCAGTGTGCAAACAAATAATATATATATATATCTGAACTACAACCGGCTAGCCACCAAACTCGATGAATCAATGGTTAGTACGACTGCCCCTGACCGGCGAAGCGCGAGCTCCAAACTCGACTACGGCGGCCATTTCAGCTGGTAGACTAAGGTTGGCTGTCTTTGGCTGATGAGGGCCAATAGCCCGAAATAACTATATCACAGTACGCCATGGGTGTCTGCTAGAACACTGTTATAAAAACATTACCAAACAATGTTTAACTGAAGGTTGCCTAGTAGCATATCAATTATCAGTAGCTTTGCGTAATACAGTTGGTTGATCCGACTAGCAAAAGCATCATCCCAGGATGGGCGCATCCTGAGGAATAGATCGGTGCACAAAATCATAACGTATACTACCGACCTACAACCAGCTAGTCGCCGAACTCAATGGCTCAATGGTTAGGACGTCTGCCCCTTACCGGTGGGGCGCGAATTAAAAACTCGGCAGCGGCGGCAATTTCAGCTGGTACACTAGGGTTGGCTGCCTGTGGCTGATTGAAGCCAATAGCCCAAAATAGCTTTATCACAGTATGCCAAGTGTGTCTGCAGGAACGCTGTTTTAAAAACAAAAATGAACGATGTTTTACTGACAGTACCGTAGTAGCATATCAAATATATTGAGCTTCGCGGAACACAGTTGGTTAATCCGACTAGCAAAATCATTATCCCAGGATGGGTGCATCTTGAGAAATAGATCGGTGCACATACAAATAATCTATGCTCTCAATCTATAACCGGCTAGACACCGAACTCGATGGCGTCATGGTCAGTACGTCTGTCCCGACCAGCAAGGGGTTGCGTCAATTTCAGCAGCTACACAAGGGTTAACTGCCTGTGGCTCATGAGGGCCAATAGCCCGACTAAGCTATCTCACAGTTCGCCACGTGTGACTGCCAGAACACTGCTATAAATCATAACTCAACGATGTTTTACTGACAGTTGCGTTGTAGAATGTCAATTATCAGTAGTTTTGCGGAACACAGTTGGTTGATCCGACTCGCAAAAGCATTATCCCAGGATGGGCGCATCCTGAGGAATAGATCGGTGCACAAACAAATAATATATACTCGCGATCTACAACCGAATAGAAACCGAACTAGATGGCTCAGTGGTAAGGACGTCTGCCCTGACCGGTGAGGCGCAAGTTAATAACTCAGCTGCGGCGGCTATTTCAGCTTGCACATTTGGGTGGGCTGCCTGTGGCCTCATGAGAGCCAATAGATCGAAATAGTTATATCACAGTGCGCGTAGTGCGTCTGCCGGAACGCTGTTATAAAAACGTAACTCAGCAATGTTTTACTGACAGTTGCGTAGTAGCATATCAATTACCAGTAGCTTTGAGGAAAACAGTTGGTTGATCCGACTCGCAAAAGCATTATCTCAGTATAAGGGAATCCTAAGGAATAGATCGGTGCACAAACAAATAAAATATACTCCCGATCAACAACCAGCTTGACTTTGAAATCGATGGCTCTATGGTTAAGATGTCTGCCCTTGACCGGTGAAGTGCGAGCTCCAAACTCGGCTGCGGCCGCAATTTCAGCTGGTACACTAGGGTTGGCTGCATGTGGCTTATGAGGGCCAATAGCCCGAAATAGCTTTATCACAGTACGCCAAGTGTGTCTGCCGGAACACAAATAAAAAACATAACTGAACGATGTTCTGCTGACAGTTCCGTAGTATCATTTCAATTATCAGTAGCTTTGCGGAACAAAGTTGGTTGATACGACTCGCCAAAGCATTATCCCCGTATGGAGTGCATCCTGAGGAATAGATCGGTGCTCAAACATATAATATATACTCGCCATCTGCAATCGGCTAGATACCAAGTTCAATGGCTCAATGGTTAGGATGTCTGCCCCTGACCCGTGAGGCGCGAGTAAAAACTCAGCTGCGGTGCCAATTTCAGCTGCTACACTAGGGTTGGCTGCCTGTGGCTTTTGAGGCCTAATAGCCTGAAATAGCTATTTCACAGTGTGCCAAGTGTGTCTGCCGGAAAACTGCTTTTAAAACATAAAAAAGACGATTTACTGGCAGCTGGCTAGTGACCATATATACTCCATATCTTCAACTGGCTAGACACTGAACTCGATGGCTCAATGGTTAGGACGTCTGCATCAGACCGGCAAGGCGTGGTGGCATCTTCGCCTGGTACAATACGATTGGCTGCCTGTGGCTCATGAGTGCCAATAGCTCTAAATGGCTATATCAGGGTACGCCAAGTGTGTCTGTCGGAACACAAATAAAAAACATAACTAAACGATGTTCTGCTGACAGTTCCGTAGTATCATTTCAATTATCAGTAGCTTTGTGAAACACAGTTTGTTGATACGAGTCGCCAAAGCATTATCCCCGTATGGGTGAATCCTGAGGAATAGATCGGTGGGTGCGCAAACAAATAATATATATACTCCCGATCTTCAACCGGCTAGACACCAAACTTGATGGCTCAATGGTTAGAACGTCTGCCCCAACCACCGAGGCGCGAGTTGAAAACTCGACTTCGGTGGCAATTTCAGCTGCTGCACTAGGGTTTGCTGCCTGTGGCTAATGAGAGCCAATAGCCCGAATTAGCTTTATCACAGTACGCCAAGTGTGTCTGCCGGAACACAAATAAAAAACATAACTGAACGATGTTCTGCTGACAGTTCCGTAGTATCATTTCAATTATCAGTAGCTTTGTGGAACACAGTTTGTTGATTCGACTCGCAAAAGCATTATCGCAGAATAAGCGCATCCTGAGGAATAGATAGGTGCACAAACAAATAATATCTACTCCCGATCTACAACTGGCTAGACACCGAACTCGATGGCTCTATGGTTAGGATATCTGCCTTTAACCTGCGTAACGCGAGCTCCAAACTCGGCTGCAGCGACAATTTCAGCTGCTACACTAAGGTTGGCTGCCTGTGGCTCATGAGGGCCAATAGCCCGAAATAGCTAAGTCAGTGTACGCCAAGTGTGTCTGCCAAGACACTGTTTAAACAACAGTACTGAACGATGTTTTACTGACAGTTGCGTAGTAGCATATCAATTAGCAGTAGCTTTGCGGAACACAGTTGGTTGTTCCAACTCGCAAAAGCATTATCCCACGATGGGCGCATCGTGAGGAATTGATTGGTGCAAAAACAAATGATATATGCTCCCGATCTACAGCCGGCTACACAACGAACTCGATGACTCAATGGTTAGGACGTCTGCCCACGACCAGCGATGTGCTGTGGCAATTTCAGCTGGTATACTAGGGTTGGCTGCCTGTGGCTCATGAGGGCCAATAGACCGAAATAGCTATTTCAGTGTACGCCAAGTGTGTTTGCCAGAACACTGTTTAAACAACAGTACTCAACGATGTTTTACTGACAGTTGCGTAGTAGCATATCAATTATCAGTAGCTTCGCGGAACACAGATATTTGATCTGATTCGCAAAAGAAGTATCCCAGAATAGGCGCATCCTGAGGTATAGATCGGTGCAGAAACAAATAATATGTACTCGCGATCTACTACCGGCAAGACACCGAACTTGATTGGTCAATGATTAGGACGTCTGACATCGTCCGGCGAAGCGCAACTTCAAAAATCGGGTCTGGTGGCAATTTCAGGTAGTACAGTAAGGTTGGCTGTTTGTGGCTGATGAGGGCAAAAAGTCAGAAACAGCTATATTATAGTACGCCAAGTGTGTCTGCCGGAACACTGTTAAAAGGACATAAAAAACGATGTATTGCTGACGGTTCCCTAGTAACATAACAATTATCAGTAGCTTTGTGGAACACAGTTTGTTGACCGACTCGCAAAACCATTATCCCAGGATGGGCGCATCCTGAAGAATAGGTCGGTGCACAAAAAAATAATAAATGCACCCAATCTACAACTGGCCAGACACCGAGCTCAATGGTTCAATGGCCAGTACTATTTGCCGCGACCAGTAGGGCGTCGCGGCAATTTCAGCTGCTACATTAGGGTTAGCTGCTATGGCTGATGAGGACCAAAAGCCTCAAAAGCTATATCTCAGCACACCAAGTGTGTCTGCCGGAACACTGTTATAAAAACATAAATAAACTATGTTTTAAAGAAAATTGCCTAGTAAAATATCATTATCAGTAGCTATGCGTAACAAAGTTGGTTGGTCCGCTCGCAAATGCATTATCACAGGATGGGCGCATCCTGAGGAAGAGATCAGTGAACAAACTGACAATTGCCTGGTTACATATCATTTATCATTGACTTCGCTGAACACAGTTGGTTGATTCACCTCGCAAAAGCATAATCCCAGGATGGGCGCATTCTGAGGAATAGATCGGTGGGTGCGCAAACAAATAATATATACTCCCGATCTTCAACCGGCTAGACACCAAACTTGATGGCTCAATGGTTAAAACGTCTGCCCCAACCACCGAGGCGCGAGTTGAAAACTCGACTTCGGTGGCAATTTCAGCTGCTGCACTAGGGTTTGCTGCCTGTGGCTAATGAGAGCCAATAGCCCGAGATTGCTATATCACAGTACGTTAAATGTGTCGGCCAGAACATTGTGATAAATACATAAATAAACTATGTTTACTGACAGTTGCCTAGTAACGTATCATTTATCAGTAGATCTGCGGAACACAGTTGGTTGATCCGACTCGCAAAAGCATTGTTCCATGATGACCACATCAAAAGGAATAGATCGGTGCACAAACAAATAATATATGCTCCCGATCTTCAACAGGATAGACACCGAACATGAGGGCTGAATTGTTAGGACGTCTGCCCGAGACCTGCAAGGCGTGGCGGCAATTTCATCTGTTACAATACGGTTGACTGCCTGTGGCTGATGAGCGCTAGAAGCTCGGAATAGCTAATTCACAGAACGCCAAGTGTGTCTGCTGGTACACTGTTATAAAAATATCAAAAAGAGGTGTTGCTGACAGTTGGCTCGTAACATATCAATGATCAGTAGCTTTGCGGAACACAGTTGGTTGATCCAACTCGCAAAAGCATTATCCCAGGATGGGCGCATCGTGAGGAATAGATCGGTGCACAAACAAATAATATATACTCCCGATCTTTAACCGGCTAGACACCGAACTCGACGGCTCTAGGGTAAGGATGTCTGCCCCTGACCGGCGAGGCGCGCGCTCCAAACTCGGTAGCAGTGGCAATTTCAGCTGCTACACTAGGGTTGGCTGCCTGCGGCTGATGAGGGCCAATAGCCCGATGTAGCAATATCGTAGTACGCCAAGTGTGTCTGCCTGAACACTGTTATAAAAACATAAATAAACGATGTTTTACAGACAATTGCCTAGTAACATATCAATTATCAGCAGCTTTGCGTAACAAACTCGGTTGATCCGCTCGCAAATGCATTATCACAGGATGGGCGCATCCTGAGTAATAGATCGGTGCGCAAACAAATCATATCAAGTCAAGTCAATTTTTTAAAGGAAATGTAGGCAAACGCATTTCAATTCCCTCTTGGTACATAGGATTTAAGTAATGCATCGGCCTAGCCGAACATTCCAAAGAGGTCGTTGACACAATTTCAGACGACTTTTCGCTTGTTTCAAGTAATAAACTTACACTCAGTTTACACGAGCCAGCAGTGTAACTGAGTAAGAAGGGCAGTCAGTTAAAAAACTCCTAAGGCTGGCTCATAAATCAAAATGGCATGTCATTCGTGGTTGTTAGGAGAAAAACTCGCTCGTGGGAGAAGTATGTGAATGATAGGGGCATGATGCTTCTGTGAATGTTGACGGCAGCCATGGCGTCCGTGCCGAGGAACCCGCCACGTCGTCAGCAGTCGGTCGATACGAGAAAGGGTGTGACAGGGCCGCGTAGCCTAGGACCATAGGTGCGGTAGATGCGACCTCAGACATGATCGGCGCAGATCGCATAGTGAGCAGAGACGTCAAGCTAGATAATGGCTGAAACTCATTTGGTTAAGTACTTAAGTACAAATTACTAGTAGTATATATTTAAAGCATTTCTAGCATTTCAGGGTTTGAATGTAGAGCGCTTCAATGTTTGGATTCGGAACACTTCATTGATTGGATTTAGAGTACTTAATCGCGACGATACTCATTAAATCGGTCTAGGTTTGCCTTAAAAACATCCACGGAAGGGGACATGACAATATCCACAGGAAGGGCATTCCATGTCTGGATTACCCTCTTAGAGAAAAAGAATTTTCTTGCGTCAAGTCTTGCCCCAGTCACACGTAATTTAAGGGGGTGTCTTCGCAGCCTAGAGGTGGTGGCCCGCTCAAAGAAGTCATTTGTTTGGAGGCAGCAATCCTGACCACGCAACATGCGAAATGCCTGGATTAGGTCCCCACGTAGCTGCCTGCAATCCAGAGGAAACAAGTCAAGATTTACCAATCGGGTCTCAAAAGGGAGGTTCCGTTGGCCTCGTTCTAATTTTGTTGCGCGTCTTTGTACCCTTTCGGGGTTTTTTTGTCTTTGGCTGTCCAAGGTCTCCAGGCTTGGATGGCAAATTCCAGTTGAGGTCGCACGAACGTGCCGAATACCTTGCCAAATACAACTTTGTCAAATTTAGCAAAGGTGCGCTTGATTAGATACAAGCTCGACATTGCGGATTTAGTCACTTTCAGGACGTGGAGTGATGGCTTCAGTGAAGGCGTGAACCACACACCCAGGTCTTTCTGAGCCTCTACCTCTCGTAGCGGCGTGTGATTTAGGTAGGCGTAGTGCTGGTTCTACCAAAGCGCATTAGGTTGAATTTGGCCACATTGAATGGCATGAGCCAAAGTGTCGACCATTGCTCCAGTCTATGCGAATTTGCTTGGAGGTTTAATTCACCGTCTTGGTTGCGTATGACCTTCCAAAGTTTTATGTCATCAGCAAGCATTGTGATTTCGCAGTCTAGTCCGCTTATGCAGTCATCAATATTTATAAAGAAGAGAATAAGGCCAAGAACAGATCCCTGTGGAACCCCGCTCTCAACTGCTACCTCCGCCGACCGCTGTTCGCCAATACATACGGTCTGGGTACGACCAGTCAAGAAGTTTGCGATCCACTGCAAAAGGTTTCCCCTAACCTCTATGCGGCTGAGCTTGTATAAGAGACGTTGATGAGGCACCGTGTCAAACGCCTTCTTGAAGTCTACGAAGACTGTATGCACCGTATTCCCTTCATCGATCGCTCGGGTCCATTGTTCTAGACAATAGAGCAGGCTGGCCAAGGAGGACCTTCCCCTGCTGAATCCGTGCTGCTTATCGGAAAGAAGTTTATTTTGCTCCAAAAAGTGCATCAGCTCACGTTTGACTATGCGTTCCATAAGCTTGCAGGATATTAAGGTGAGGCTGACCGGTCTATAGTTATTTGCGGTCGCCCGACTCCCACTTTTGTGGATGGGTGAGATCCACGCTGCCTTCCAATCGGGTGGCACTTGTCCAGTATTAAGAGAAGCTCGGAAGATTAGGCACAGGGGAACCGCCAACTCTTTGGCTAGCTCTTTCAATAGCTTTGCAGGTATCTCATCCGGACCTGACGACTTCGTTTCTTGAAGCTGTAGAAGTTCTCGCAGAACGGTAGCTTCCGTGAGTGCAACCGAGTCTATGGTCTGGATCACACGCACACTGCAGTTAATAGCGGTGAACTCAGCCTCTCTCGTAAAGACCGACTGGATGAAGTAAGATAGCTGTTCCGCCTTTTCTTTAATCGCGGAAATTTCTACACCGTCGTCTGTTTTTAGCAGAGGAATAGGGTTTCTATTTCGAGTACATTGCCTAACGTAGCTGCAGAAAAGCTTTGGGTTTCCTACTGCACGGTTTATTAGATTACCCTCGAAGTTTTGGCGGCTAATTTGTATCAGGCTCTTCACCTTGTTTCTCTGCGCCTTATGCCTATTGTACGATTCCGGGGTCCTCTCTCTGTGATAGATTTTTAACACCCTTGCTTTGCGGTTTACTCTCATTTTTAGCGTCGGCGGTAGCCATCGAGGCCTACTTGTTACTTTCTTTACCATGATACGTCCGATCTACAACCCGCTAGACACCGAACTCGATGGCTCAATGGTTAGGACGTCTACCCCTGACCGGCGAGGCGCGAGCTCAAAACTCGGTTGCGGTGGCAAATTATGCTGCTATACTAGGCTTTTTTGCCTGTGGCTGATGAGAGCCAATAGTCAGAAACAGCTATATCACAGTACGCCAAGTGTGTCTGCCGGAGCACTGTATAAAAACATTTGTGCATTAATGCGTTCAACCTACCATTCACATACCCACATGCCATAATTACTTTAGAAACTCTTTTTACCTGTCCTATAGGGTAAATCATGTTAAAATCTGATTTGGATTTGTCGCATACATTCAGACGCACAGTTTTTGCTGGGACCTTCTAAGGAGACAGGTAAGAATGCGCTGGAAGCACAGGCATAATGCTAGCTGGTTTTCTCTGTGATTGCTCATTGTAATTGCTTTTACCCCCTTTCGGAGAGCGGAGGGTTAGCAACAATACGAATTCAAAAGCATTCTTATAAGACACGGAAAACATCTGTCACAGCCGCCTTTACTGTCGATATCATACCCGCATACTCGGCCGCCACATGGGCTACGTACAAATGCAGAGCATATTTGACACAAATATCATTTGGAACTCGTAAGCAGGGTATTTCGTTCCATTGACCCTTTTGCTTTGCCCACAATGTCCCCTTCTGTTGGCATGAGCTGACTCACACAGTGCCTGCAAAGGCTTTGTAGGATTTACATTGTGACTATCAGTCTCACTTGAATCGGCCAAGCGCAGCAGAACGAGTACGTATGGCGCTAACTATGCAAGGACTTCGCCCTGAATTAGAGAAGTTGGCGAAACTCAGAGGGAACAGTCGAGTATCCCTGCAGATACATACGCACCGAAGATGCGGTGGGGTAGTATACAACGACAGCAGCAGCCGCCGCTGAATGTACGGTAACAATCAGGGGGAGGGAGTGCTCTCTGTCGGCCTGTCAGGAGAAAACGGAGAATGATCCATCATTTCACTTAATCGGTTTGACAGACTGCTTTCGTATTCGGCTACGCGATTACTGGGACCTTTTCGCTCTAGCAAAAGTTGAAATTAAAATTAAATGGCGTGAGCTCTACTCATTTTTGCAAGTGGCTTTGGATAAACTATGTGCACTATTAATCTTAATAATGATGCGGACGCTAGGGGCTGCAAAAGGCATACCTTTCTAGCCAAACTGATTTCGTTAGGACAGAAATTAAGTGTGAGCTGTTACTGACATTCTGTCGACGCCTCTTACCTATCTCATACTGACAGTCACAATCGCTTACTTGAAAAAGTCTGTCAGTCAGATTTTACTGAAATAAAAGTCACTTAATAAATAGTTGCAAGTAAATGACCTTTGAATCGGCTAAACAGAAAGAGGAATTATGAATTCTGAGATTTGCCCATGTTAAAATAAGTATGGTCTTAATAGTCCGTGACAGACAGGAAGGAGCGTACTGGAAACGAAACTTCAGAAATAATTTGTCTCTTTTGAATGGTTTTTAATTTCATTGGGAATGCTGCTGATGTGTTTTGTCATTCTTTCTCTCCATAGGCCGTAATAAACAAAATAGCAGAAGTTGCACCATTTTTTGGCTTCGGTCCTGCTTTCGGGGTACTTTTTAGCCACATTATATTTCAGTTACTGGCACTACAGCGTTAACTTACTTATTGATTCTAGCAGAATTGTAAACGTTCCATCTTGATTCGCGATCTACTTGCGTACAAGCTAATTAATGCTGAACCATTTACGTCGGCAGTTGACTGCGCAGAGCTCCGTATGCCGGCGCCGGATCGATACATCAAATGACTGTGTTCCCATCCGGAACCGAGATTTTAATCATTCCTCGACTTGTTTTGCGTGTACTATTATCTGGACGGCCGCTGAGTTGAACTCATATCCTTTCGCGAAGGTGTGGGCAACCATTTCGATGAGTAATAGTCTCTTTGCAAGCCATATTTGTGTACGAATGACCCAAGCTCGCTTTCATTCTGATCTGTTACATTACGCGGCTATTTTGGGCATAAGATACGATAAATTACCACAGACTGCTCCTTAGGACTTGGTTGGTCTTTGATTTTCCTGCCCCGGCATGACAACTGCCAGTCAGTAAGCAATCCTAACACCTAGTGCCGCAGCACTGTGCTGGGTCACTTCTGAGATGCCCTTTAGAGATGACAGAGCATGTCATGTCCTTGCTGGTGTTTATGTTGGGGTCCCTAGGGTCGGACGCGTAGAAATCAGCTCATGAACGCGTTCGGCTGGCCCCTTTGCACAAATTGGTCACAGAACTATCGGAAATTGTATACTTTTTCCTGCGGCATGTTGCAAGGTACAGGAATGTGTAATGTAGGGGCTCCTATAAGGATCAGGACAAGTTAACGTTTACTCAAAGAATTTGTGTCAATTTGACCCTAACCTAATATTCTTCTAATCCCAAACATATCCACTTTACTGCTATTACTACTTATTTGCTTTGCTTCTTTAATGCTGTTAGCAGTTAAGTTGTGATCAATACTTTCCATACCTAGGGCATTTATTGACCGCAGCTCGCAACTTCATCTGAAAAAATATTCAGAGCAAGATTAGTTTGAAGAATTGTCTCATAGAAGGGTCTGACTTAACTCTGAGCTTATTGCAAACTGAATTTTAGCAAAGATTCACCTATGTCAGCTACTATGTTGCGTTGAGGGATTCGTACCTCTGCATCAGAGTCAATGAGCGGTAATAGTTTCCATTCTAGAACGTATATTTTTTTCTTGGGCACTGTTTTTGTCCGAAAAAATGCATCGTTCAGTAGTTCAAAGAAAGCGATTTCGAGTCGCGCATAAAAGTTTGCGATTTAACGTTTCCAAAGAGCCCAGTGTGAGTAAATTTTTACGTACTAGAACTTTCAGTCGCACTAGAGGTTTGTTTGTTCTCACTCGTCCATCATATTTTAAACCGAGCCCTGCAAAGGCAGGGTGTCCCCATCTGCCTGCAAGGACGCCGCATAAAATGTTTGTGGCCAAGCTTAACGAAAATTGTATTCTCTACCAGATAGCCACAGAGCGCTCCTTGCAAGTGAAATTTATATCAGTTATTCGTTTATTTAGTGCTGTGTACACAACTTTATTAAAATTTCTTACTGACCCTGAGCCTGAAAAGTGTTTAGGGCAGGCATGGACAACTTAATAATTTAAGCAAGCGCTAACAATACTTTCTTGGTCTGCCAAAGCTGGTATGGTTGATAGAATATCCAGTGGTATTTTACTGCTTACGAAACGGTTATTTTTGTCACTTCTTCAAGGGGTGGCATGGCAAAAGACTGTAATTATTTTCGTTGCCCGACAGCTGTTGCCATCTGCCGCCTGAGGTACTTAGCCCTTTCCTAACGATGGTATTCAGGCATAATTTACTTCGAGCTTCAAAAATGTGTAGGTTCGACAGCTGACTCTAGTGTAAGGGAACGTCCGGTAATTGGTTTGCTTGCTTAAGCTTTGCCAGGAGATATAAATACTCCGATTTAAGCGTCCCGTATGTAAAACTGACTCATGATTTTAGATGGTTCAGTATAAATCAAATCTAATTTTCGAGGACGGGTTCCACAAAATTCTTTTCAACAACTGGCCGGTTTGCCTCAGAAGTACCAACACGTGCAGGTAATGAGTCATTGGAAAATAGCGGTATGAAATTTGGTGCAGATATGCCGCCGATTACAAGTGTTGTAGATAAGAGGATTATTGATTCTTGAGCTGGTTTCATCTTAGGAGAGATTTTTGTCTTAGAAGTCCCTCAGGAAACGTGTTTTAAAGTATAATTCAGAAAGCTCCAACCCACCGGTACATCACCTCTGCCCTTCCCAGTCTCTCGGTGGACACCGATGATTACTCAGTCAAGATCTGCATTAAATTAAATCGAAAATAATTGGTGAATCTTCAGCTGCATCCATTTAAAATTTTTCTAGACGTCATCATCATTATGAACCTGGCGTTTCGTATATTTATCGAGGCAATAAATGCACGAATTTGGAGTAAATCCTTCGAAACAGACTTTACATGCTCAGTCCTAAAGTTGAGATAAATAGCTGAACTAAAATCTATCAGTTCTTATGGTATATCCGCATAATTTCCACAAACTGCCAGCAGGCTGATATTAGTATACAACTACATATTTTGTACGTACTGACAGTTTTTAGCTTGTACCTGTGCTGTCAGTAGGGTAAATAATTGTGCGGTAGCATGAGCATTTATCTCTGCATGATAAGATAACTAGCACCACTACAATACTTAGCCTGTCGAGGGGTGAATTACACATAAGTTAATAAATGTCTTGTTTTGTGTCATGGCTCTAAATGGGAAGTGTTTCAATTTTCAGAATTGAACATTTCTTTGTTATTACATAGGATACAAGTACGTGAGTATTTAGATTGGACACGGAAGTATGGACCCCCCAGTAACACATAAAATTGCACAAAATTTCAATGGTGGTTAGTCCTCGGATTCAAATCTAGGTAAGAGTTGCAGCTAGGGTTAAGGTTAAGCCTAGGGTTACAGTAGTGTCGGGGTTGTGGTTAAAAACAGTGTAAGGTTTGGGGAGACTGGGATTTGGGCTGTTGTTAGGGTAACCTTTAGGAGATAATTTATTCCATCCTTTAATTTAGTGTAATGCCGTATTTTTTTATCGGAGAAGGTGCATATTCCCGAGTTTGACCCCTATTTACTTACACGACGATCTTTTTTAACGAATACCTTAACTTTAAGGATAGTTTAACCAGTCCAAGTGACGATGTCGGTCATGTACCCTATGGAGTAGACACAGGGCAGGTGACTTATGCGTGAATTTTTCTACAAGAAGACAGACTTGCATATAATTTATCACACACTTTCCTCACTTAGCAACCTTGGCTGGATGGCAAGACAATGTAAGCTCAACTGGCGGTTGGGGTTGACGCCGGTTCCGACTACTCTACAGTATGAGACGAAGATGCGATCGCTGGACAAGCATTTTATTCGTCTGAAGTTTCGAGATCCGTTGCGGATTTTTTATCAGAGCCGTTAGCAGAAAGCAGAAGCAGTCTGTCTATGCGTGCCACCCACAACTCGGTCCCAATGCATGTAGCAGGCTACTTTAAGGGTGGCTCAGATCTCCCATATGTGGCATTGTCACAAAATCCTTCCTAGAAACCAGCTACTGCAATCCGACGCTTAGTCCTAAGAAGGACCAAAGTCTCTCGTTAATTGACAGAGGTCCGAGCCACGATTTCAGCTTGTTGCGGTAGTTTGACGTGCGTCCGCTTAGTGTAAGTTAGAGATGTGGTGTTTTGCTACGAGGACGGAATCCCTAGTGTAGTCCCTACGTTCCAATACACCAGTCGACTTCCGAAGCTTCTGTGTCAACTTATAAGCCTCAATGGCTGGCTAAGGTAAACAACCCATCTACATATATACAGCAAGGAAAATGCATGGCGTGTTACGAGTTGGTCTCCTGCATGTGTGCGATGTGGACTAGGTTAGTATGTAGCCTAGGGGTTTGTACATAGATGAATGAGTGGTGATGGTAGCTGAACTGCTGTTTATAAGCAAAGATTTTGATGGAGGCGCCTATGGTCAAGTACGCCCATGTGATGGTGAAATATCCTGTGGCAGCGAGGGCCAGTGACGCGGGAATAATAAGTGGAATTTGAACGACTCACAGTAATGTCTAGGCTTGAATGCGATGAATTTGCAGATATGCATTGCTGGTAAAAACAAGGGAGACTGGGATGGCAATGTCTGCCTCATTAGGTATAATCAGCTAGTCATTCCCAAAATACAGGTGGTACAAAACCAAAGACTCGAACCCGCAACCTGTGGATCAGAGGTCCAACGCTCTAACCGCCTTAGATCGGGAATATTGACATTTCTCGATAAGCACTCAGTGATCACTTAGAGAATGCACTTATTCCGTTCTGCCTTGAGAGTAAATGTCGATACCCACGGTGATTATTAGCGTAAGCAGTCGAAAACTGTAAGTAACCAATCACGCCGATGCGTCACTTAAATACCTGATGGCAGTAAGATTGGATAGTACTGTGGCTACCGATCTGATTGCGGCGGCGATGCTGTTGATGGTGGAGTCTTGAGTGCTAGCGACAGGGGCGTTTTAGGATGCAGTCAAAAGGTTGGTCGTGATGCGATTGCAGTTAGGTCGGCTCTTGTGTATACGTATATAGCTGAAAAGCCCATGCTGAGGGTAGCGTGGGCAGGTGAAGCTTGTGTAACGGATGTATGAAGGGACTTTGGACACTGGTTTGACAGTATCAGAACGATAAATCTGACATGCGATTCTTCACTGATCGTAGCGATAATTAAAAGTGCATTTCCAAGGCACTCAAACTGGCCCAGTCATGCGTGGTAAGCTCCACTGACAATGATGTGCAGTTAGTTGTAGTCAACATTTCACGTCTGTTGTTATATAACCACCGTTTTCACCCCGCCGCTTGTCAGTCTGAATTTGGAGCTGCCGGAAATAGAGCAGTTCATACTCTGCTTATTTTCTCTGCTTTTAGTGGTAAATTTACGATCGTCTGCCAACGGAAGGTCATGGAATCTGGTCTTGGATAATCTCGTTAATGTTTGCAGACAAACAGATGTCGTCGTACCATCGATGCCAAGTGGGCACAGGTACGGCAACCTGTGCCCACCCTTTTGTAGGGCACATGGTGGACATAGCTGGAAACGACAAAAGAGCCATTGAAGAGGTTATGGACGACATCTTTTTCCGGTAATATTGAAGAGTTAGGTGCAACTCTGTGCAACAGTTTTCTTTCCCTTGTATATTTGCAGGATTGTTTCAACCTTGACCTCTTATAAAGAACGTCCTTGTAGTAACATCTGAAACCGGGAAGTAAGTTTCTTCATGAATTTGGAGCCATCGGAGTTGCAAATGTTGGCTGAAATTGCAGTGGCACCCGGGGCTATGCTGATGAACACTGATGCATCTTGTATAATTATCTTACGAAGAAGAGGTAGACAAGCGGGTCTGCACATGGACTGAAACGAATATTCCAGCCTAAGCAGTAGCCTAATAAATTGTGTGTATCAGAAAACATTCATTCCTGTACTGCTTTAAAATAGTGCATGGTCTGATAGCAAAAAGTGTCCTCTTTTTTCAAGTTTTGGAACCGAATAATTTGTCTTTTTGAACACCTTTTGTTAACCTGTCTAGCCCGCGCATGAGGCGACGTAGACCAAATTTTACTTTCCTGGTGTGACCCTTTGGCGTGCCGTGATTTAATTATAACAGACAGCTGCATGGCGTCTGTGCGCATTCTCTCTCTTCAGATAAACTCATGCCAGGGTTGCTATGAACAAAACCAGTTTTCCGGAAAAAAGGTCATTAAAGACTCATTAATCCTGGAGATGTAGCCGTATAGGCTTGGTAACTAAAACCTAATTTCGCTTTACCCAACTCATGAAAAGAGATAGTATAAATGAAGATCATCAATTTGAAGCAACTTAATGGTTGTTTTTTTCGCATAACCCGAATCGTAAAACATCCGCGTTGCATGCAAAATATGTTTTTAATTTATTCTATTATTCAGAATGTCGATAAACTTGAACAGAAACCTATGGTAGCTCATCTGCGTGCAATGTCTTATAGTGATGGCGTTCTCGACTTGGTTTTCATTTACAACACTTGTTTTGCGTTTAAGTGGTGGTCGTTCGTTATCCGTTTGGTGTTAAGATAGATTAGTTTGGATTGGCTTCAAATAGGTTAGGCCTATTTAGTTAACTTAGGCCTGTTTCATGAGTTTTGTTTAGATACTATACGTCTCGACGAAGTCTCGCTACACTTTCTTAACGACACTTATTTTACTTTTTTCTGCCTGGACTTTATTGTTAATATTCTTCTTAAACGAATACTAAACCGTCAGAACACTCATATATGCTGATGATAGACTGCATATTCTTGACACTAGCAAGCCTCCAATTTGTGTTTCATTTTTGGACCATTCGCCTTATTGTGGACTTTTGGGGCAAATCCACATAGTAACGGGAATTCAGGTACTTACATTCTCGTCCCAAGTAGTCGGTCCGCTGTAAATTACTGTCGCATCATAGACAGGGCTAAATACCCAACTGACTCACTTTTCCATGCGTAACTCTTATATGTGTATTTTGAAACTTTACGATGCATATCATTCGAGCGTGCAGGAACTTCTTCGGTTTGGATCACAGCCAAAGATCTTGAGTGCTTAAATTTCATGCTCTCCATTGGTTGTTTGCTTGGATTGAGAAAAAGACGACTCGGTCGCTGGGAAAAACCTTTTATTTGCCTTACTTTCTATCATTCATCGTGGATTCACCATACAAGACATCAGCAAAGAACAGTAGCAGTAGCGTATGCAAAGGGGTTTGTAGTATTTATAGGATACAGTCATTACTGTCCGCGACGGATGTCGAAACGCCAGGCGAATAAATGAATTGTCCCAGCCATCGAGTTGTCTTCTTCTCAATTACTTCCTGAGACTCACATTTGCCTGGCTTGGCAATCTGTTTGGATTTTGCTGCGCATGACTATAATCTACTCGTCATTTGGTAGCTTTCTCGCTAATACGTTGACTGCATTGGGCCGTTCTTGCTCTCTGTAATATTCCATTCACCGTAAGCCTTAATCTAAACATGACCGGTTTCTTGACGATGTTAAAAGGAATAAATTACTTAATATACAACATTCCAGGAATCCTGAACTATTCACGGCGTTTAATGTGTATACGGCTATACACCAAGGACATACTGACAGACCAGCTTTCTTTAAATGTATTTGTCGCGTTGTTTTTGTAAGTATCCTAGATTGCGGGAATATATGCGCAATTGGCGATGCCTCTGGCATCACGTGCGTGGTCAAGTTAATTTGTAGCTGAATTTTGTGTGACTGCGTATTATTACGCAACTCCCTCCTCTTCCCACAGCCGAGCTTTCTTTCTTGTTTGCAGACCAAAATATGCATAGCATGGTTCCCGTTACAGCATCCAGCTCGCAGGTAAATAAGTGGATATACCCGCTGGACGTTGGGCTGCATTCTTATCCAGCGTCTAGCACTAAGCTGATTGCTTCGGTAGGATCTTAAAGTTAGATTTCCTTATGCATGCTTTACGTAGGTAGCTAGAATACGGGGATTATGTCAAAACGTGTGAATGCATACCGCGTAGGAAAAGGTTCCACAAGCAAGGGAACATAAAATTCCTTGAACCATGATGCAACAAACATATAATCTCTGATTCAGACTCCTAAGTTAGACATGCAATGAATATACCATTTCCATTTATATATGTGTCATGCAGCAGCCGAAACATAGGCGAAACAGGTATCCTGGCTTTTGGTTGATAACTGTGTCGGGAGTGCAGTAGAACGCAGCGTGGAAGCGGCAGGGTTCTTGCATGTACTGTTTCGTATATAGCTAAAACATTTGCTATCAATCCACATTCAAAGGTGTGAAATCGGATAGTATTGCCGGCAAAGACAAGGGAGACTGAAATGGCCACTTCTGGTTTATTAGCCGTCGATAGCCAACCCCAAGTGGTGCACCACCCGAGGCTTGAACTTGCCGCATTTTCGATCAGATTAGAATGCTCTAACCATTGAGCCACGAGCTCGTTGTCTTGCCGGTTTAAGTCGTGAGATATTGACACTCGTTGATGAACGTGGCTCGAATGGTACTGGGGGTTGGGTATGACTGGCTGACAATCAGCTAATAAGCCAGAAATCATCACTCTACTCTCCTTTATATTTGCAGGCAAAATTATCTCGCCCAAATAGATTGACAATAGAAGAGAACATGCGAGTTCCAGGAAGCAGTTCAGAACTTCACTTGCAGTTGGAGTTGCGAACAAGCCAAAAGCAGCCATCAGGAGCTGGGTCATGAGACCGAAAGACGCATTGCCAGGGCAGGAAACGGCTGGAGTCATTTACCAGATCTGGTGCAGTTGTGTTCCAAGCAACTACGTCGGTGAAACCGGGAGATTACTCCGGACGCAAATGACCCAGCATACAGCAGCGGTGAGGAAGGAAAACTCCAACTCCCAGGCTGCAGTTCACTCGACGGGAACCGGCAATCTTTTGAAGTTTAACTAGGCCTAAATCCTCGCACTGAGTGACAACCACGTGAGCCGTGAGCTGCTCGAGTCATGATTCTCATATCCACAGTCAATTAACAAGCGCAACGATATGCCGTTTCCATACTGCTTATTGAGACATTACCTGAGCAAGAGAATCAGACACGTGGGAAGGGCCAGACCCAACAACAACTAGGACGACACTGAGCATAATTGTCGCTCAATTATCATGTCCGCATCCGACACGGACAAGGAAATCACGGCAATAAGTGAGTCGAACGCGAAGTGTCAAGCCACCACCGCACCGATTAGGACCTCAAGCGGAGGCTGCAGAAGTACACATATGGATGACCATTACGAATTGTAAATACCGTGCAATCTCTGCACGTATAAACCCATCTGTGCATGCCTCAGACTATCCTACGATTACATATGACAAAGGATTCTCGACAGCATCCGAAACGACAGGAAAATAGAACTCTTGTTTTAGTGATTGAATCTTCTTCTTCTTAATAGACACTATGAGCAAGTCTATAGAATCTTCATAAGTCACAAGTTGAAACCTAATAGCTGTCACAAAAATTCTAGCTTTGTTGTATGGTAAGATCATGAATAGAGCAGTTTCGTGCGTTTATCGATATACTGGCTCTTTCAGACCAAGTGGCGTTTCATATTTTGAAAATTAAACTACAGATGCCACTTGTGGACACTTAAAAAACCAAAAAAAGTTTGAAAACAAAATAACTGTTTTAAAGGTTAATCTTTGGCTTGCAACAAGATGTCCGCACATTGTAGGCCCCCACGTGCTCGAGGCATACTTAATGCCTCAACTTCTCTTGCTGCGTTGTATATGTGTTTCACTTCTGAAGTCTAGGAAATAATTTTTTTTAATGACATCCGCTTACAGAAAAATTAAAAACGATGTCCTTGTGCATTGAGTGTGCGGTAGACCTTAGATGACGAATCGGGGAATTCAGAGAGTCGGAGGATCGGTTAAGCAGCGACTTAGGAGCTTATAGTTTTTCAGACTCCACTGAAGGAACAAAAGATGTAGCAAAGTAGGCAAACTTGTATACTTCCTCTTATTCTTAGGATATACTTTCACTCATTGAAGAACAGCAAGGAACAAACAACTTGCCTTATATTACATATATGCAAGTACCCAGACTGTCTGTATGTGTTTACTGTTCAGCCAGTAAAGAAGTCATGCACGGCAGCAGCTTTTTTCGATTGTTCAGCAATTTGCGGAATTTCTCTGAAGGACCCTCTTGTAAAACTTTTACTCTTAAATTCTATCCAGTATGTTTCCCTATATACATCTGTACTTATTTAACAAAACCAATCACGACTGTTATCTTCTTGGGGGTTCTCACACAGTAGAGCAAAGAACTGAGTAGAATGTACCTGAGGATAAGTTTATTGAGAACTTACTTACTACCATGTAAAAACTGTCTGCACAGACTCGCCCTATTTGCAAATTTCCAGTTGGATAAATTTGGTGTCACTGTGAAGTGGTTCACTGTCCGAGAGTTTATTCATCAGAAGAACAGTTGTCATCTATTGACCTACAGTCAGTGAAAACTAACGATTGCGGAGCTTTTCTGGAGGCTTGATTGTAGTAATGCGCCAAACAAGTTTTTGGATGCTCAATGATGGGCACGTTGAACATTATGGTTTGTACTGAATCTAGTTACCGTTAAGCACGTCAGTCTCTTGATAGCCCATAATCACTCCTCAAACAATTACTGAATATCTCAAGTTCATTTTAGTTTATATTTATACGACAGTGACCGTTGTGCTGGTGAGGTGCGCTGTGTGGGTTCAACTCCAACAGAGGCCGTGAATTTTTCACAATTGAAGAACAATTATAACTAAGAGCCCATAAAATAACAGTAATTAAGCTTTAGCAAGCTGGTTTTATAAGTCATAAAGATTCTTTTGATCCCATCAAATAGTTAAATGTAGCTATATGATTGTGAATTTAAACTAAGCATACCACACTGAACGCTTAACCTGCGCAGGAGACTTTCTATAATGTAGGACGTTGTTTTATAACACAATATAACTCGTCATCTCTCAACTTTATACTTCGAATGCTTAAAAAACAAGGCCCGTAAATGCGAATCGCTTCAAGATTGGTTGGTCTCTGTTTGTCACTAAAGAACGAGAACTAAGATGATTATTCTTACACTTTGTTGGTGACATATATTTGAACGGCTTCGAGGTCAAACGTGAAAATAAGGCATTTTTAATGGATTGGATTTTGAAATCCTTCCCCTTATTCACTCTGTTGTTCACCTGTTCATCCTGAGAAACCTTTTGATCTCCATGATGTGTACCCTATATTCATTATATGCATCCTTGCTTAACTATGAAACCAGTAATCCATTTACATAATCCATATGCATACTGTTTGCAAAAACGTCCTATAAATGGCTCATTCCATCCTATTGGCTTAATTTACCTCAGGAAGGAAGGTATGTTAGCAGACTGTGGATGCGAGTCCACAGGAACCCTCATTCTCATCAGGTGTTAGTGACTCAGCACCCAGACTAAGTTTATGATCATGGCTAGGTCAAGTGTACGAAGTCAGGAATAGGTAAAGCTAGACAAGAAAATCGACTTAAGTTTGATTAACTTCACGGTGCATGGTGAGCCTAGTAGCTCAATGATAGAGCGTTGGCTGCGCAAAGGCCTTCCTTGTTGTGTGGGTTCGACTCCCACTGAGACCGCGAATTTTTGACTATTGGGTCAATCGAATCGGTAATGTATTTGAATTTAACTCAGGGCCACCTGTGACACAGGGATACCTAACTCAACTTTTTACAATAGCGAACTAGGGTACATCGCATCGATCCTCCTATGATCGAGTGTATTTGATGTACAGGTTTTGGTTCTCAGCAAATGGAAATTTTTGTCAGCACTACTCAAACCACCCATGCACAGTCACATGTCACATCTCAGAGCTAATATTAAGGTGACTGCGAATTTTTACCCCATTCTGATAGCTTTAATTCATCACAGAAAACCAGCAAAATTCAACAAAATTATGCATACTTCAGTTGGCACTTAGAAATCCATTACTCTTTGTTTAACTCTACCACCGTTTGGGTGATCGCCTTCCCGCTAAAAGCATACAGTTGTGTTTACTAATACCCGATATTTATTAAACACTGAATTAAACATTCCTTCTGGCAATCCCCAGGTAGTTCCGTCATGATACCGATGTTTTGAAACAGGTGGTCCGTCGACATATCTAAATTGTTGTTATGTTATTATTATTGTTGATGCATAGCCAGCCAAATATATTTCTCCCTTTGCACTCACTTTTTAGTTCAGTTCTTGATTGATACCCAACAGTGTTAGCAGGGAATCGTCCAGTTAGGCTTTTAGCGACCGTATGCCTTCGCGATCACCTGCAAATGTGCATGATCTATTTCGTCGTCTCGTTCATGCATATGGACAGCTAATACGCATCTACCGATCTCTCACAAGCAGTAGAAATTTTCCACTCAAACTGGAGCATCCTAGGAAAATGCGCATAGATGAACACACATTGGGAAAAGGCCTGGAAGGTAGAACAGTAGCATAGTAGAGAGGCCGGGGGGCGGGCGGGGGTGTTAGTAGTGTGGGGATCTATTTTTCGGGCGCCGTTCAGACCTTCTTAAGTGCCGAAAACACAAAGCAGGTCCTAGGTCTATTAATCATTGGGCCTGCGGAAGGCAAACTAATATTTCTTCCTCCTTGTCTGAAGGTGCGACCTTTGATGTTGTCTGCAAGGCCACATGAATTCGTAGCACACAAACTTACCCATCCCCCAAATGAGGCCCATTAGGACTGCCTTCTCCCCAGCGTGCGGGCTCGCTCGCGTGCATGCCTGCGCGTGTTTGCAGCCTGCGACGTCGGCAGTGGCACTGGACGTAGGCCGCAAGTGCACGCAGCGTGCACACACACACACACACACACACTCCAGGCGGGCGTGCATGCGTGCAGATGTGCGTGCCTGCATATCGCCATCGAGCACAATGGGGAGGACTGTCGAGTGTGTGTGTGTGCATTGCTGTGCTTACGCACCCTTCTCGACAGGCCCCCCGGCTTCCCCCCGGCAAAGATAAAAGACTCGCAGTAGCAGCTTCTGATGACACTTACACGGATTGTGGGGGCTGCGTATCCAGGGCTGGTTGCTAGGCCGAGAGAACCACTACGGCATCCTGCAAGACGAAGTTGGTTATTTATGCGTTTTGACCACGACACCATGATCGGCTGCCCAATCTTACTCTAATCAAAGACCGCAGGTAGCGACTACGAAGCTTTGTAGAGGCTGACATGTGGAGGGCCGACACACTCCCACAACGAATTCATCCAATGGGCTGCATTTTTTCTCCTCATCAAAGCGGTTTCGAGCGCTCCAAATTCTCCAGGCTGTCTGGACAGTAATTACCAGTATGCAATGATTTAAAACATGTACGAAGAGGTCACTGAATAGCTGAAGCTATAAATAAAGCGGTTCAGGCCGACCCAGACCTAATAGCGATGGTTACGCCCAAGTTAGAACAAGTGTTCGGACTTATGATAAAATTCTGGATCCTGCTATATTTAAATTTTTACCAGTTTTAGTGCTTCCATCTCCTGTTGGTAGAACAGGAATTATTAAATTATTTTCGGCGAATATTCGGTGCAAACAGTTTTGTGGTTTTCAAAACAGGAAAGTTGCAGAATGCCTTCCGAGCAAATAAAGAGAATGCCGAAATTTTCGGATATCACGTTGTATGCTTGTCGAATGCACTAAATTTTAAAGATATAAATTTTATCCTCATAGAGCAAAGACCGTCATTTGTGTGCAACGCTCCATATACCGAACACTTTAACCATCTAGGCAATACTTTTTTACAAACAAGAGTGTTATACATTCATTTGAAGATTCGAGAACCAAGGCGCAGCAACGAATTTCATATTATTATATTTGCATGAGAGTTTTGTAAGTTTATTGCATAGGGAAGTGTTTCAAGTGATTCCCAAAGAGTTTAATGACTTTTAGGCGATACTGCGATGTCTTATCTTCTACCACACAGGAGTTTAACAGTTTTCTTCATTTCCGATCAGCATGTTGCAGACGCACACAATAATGGATATAAAGAATATACTAATGTATACCATACGTATAAAATAAAGTAGGTCCATCCACCCAGCTTCTGCTTTTTATATGAACCCACGAGGTTCTAGTTATGCCATTATTTTATTTGAAATATCAGAAACTCTTACAAGAGCTGAAGAACGCTTCAAAGTCCATGTTAAATCTTCCTCAAAAGGGTGACAGCGGACGTGATAGGGCTTAGCAATGGTTAAGGTACTTCAGTTATGAGGCCACGGGTTACTGCTATTTTTTCATCTGAAAGTCATGGAGTTTGGTAATACAGCAGAAATTCTTTGCGTGGAGCACCAAACTTTCTGAGTACTTAGCTATTCTTAGCCATCACAAATTTAACAAACTGAATGACTGATCATTCAACCGCACCGACTATTGCTCTCTAGGAAGACTTCGTAAGTTCTCTCAGTTGCTTCTGTCGAAGCAACTTAACCACCTTTAATACATTTAATTATCTGCAGAGACCATTTGAACTTGCCGTCAAGTGACACATTTAAATACATTTACTTAAAATGATATCGCTAAAGCGTTGGCGGATGGACGCTCACCAATTGGGTACGGGAATGACTCGTCCTGTTCTGCCTTGGGGTTCGCTGTCGAGCCCTGTAAGCACCCGCACCGTGGCTAGTAATATAAGTATGCCTTATTCACAGCATGAATAACGCAGTGTTTGATTTTTAAAGATAATTTTCTGTACGGCTTTTTATACTTACGTCTTTGGGCGACAGCTCGTCATCTGAATTCACTCAGTAGGCAGTTGCGCTTTTAGTTTTTTGGTTCCATCAAAATGCCCATATTTTTCATTCTGTCTCAGATAGTAGATACCCAAGCGTGGTCAAACAAACTTGGGCACTCTCAAAAGTTTCTTACTCCGTATTAGGTGTTCTGAAACCCCTGGTTACTTCCTTGTGCCCATAGCGTGTTGTTTTTAGCTGGCTTTCGGTTCAAAACGTTGGTTCTACTCCATATTCACGTCGAATGAAATACAAAAATATGGAATTTTGATATTGGGTATTTTATATTTTCTATCATAAAGATTCAATTTGAAATCTGGTTACCACACTGACCTCTAATCCCTAGAAGGAAGTGAATAGTCTTTTCGGTCTCAACTAGCTCTGTCGTTAGTCTTTACTGTCTTATTTGATGTAATTCTTCAGACAAAAAGGCTTTAGTAGATTATCTTAGCTGCAAAACTGTTAACCTCGGGGAAGTGAAATATTTGAAAGATAATTATTAGCACTTTGTTTGCCGAAAAACAGCTAGCCATACTTTCAACGGCAACAGACAAAAAATATGCAAACATAGCCTTGGGGCCAAAAACTCGAACCGTTAGATTCTTCTTGGATATTTGTTTCCCGAAAATATGCACCTCGTATGTTTTTCATTTACATGTAAATAAAGATTATTCCTTGACAACTTTCCTGTGAAAACATGATACAGCCGTAACTGCACCTTGACGCTGGTGGCTTTAATCTAAATAACTGTTTAGTTTTTTCTTCTAGCTGCATTTTTGAATTTGTGATAAAATCATCTCATTACAATTTTACATTTTACGAATGATTTCAGATTTTTATTTATAACAAACGAAAATAGCTTCTGTCTCTGGACAGAACCTATAATTTAGTTACCGAAAATCATGAAAGGGTCTTTAAATAGGCTTTTTTCAAATTGTATTTATGAGCACCACATGAGTAGTACGAATCTTTTAAGTGGCTATGATCCAGCTTACTTGCGCTACAATCGCTCGTCGCCTATGCAGTTGTGAGATGATATTCGGTTACAGTCACAAACCGCAAGTTGTACAGAACAGCTTTATGTCATAGGCTTTGTTAAGGCGCCTGATGTAAATAGATAATCGTATGACTATGTTACAACTGTATCAAGAGTTTACTTTTTTGATTTGTTGATATGAGGGTGTATAAACAGAAAAAAATCCTGAAGTACATTGAGAAAGATTTGTTCTCTTCCTTTTTGTGTTTTTTCTAGGCTGTACCGATTTCAGGGGCTTCGAGATGTCTTCGAACCTCACCTGTGAACTGCGACCCGTTGATCTATAAGTAAAAGAAAAGGCAGCATGGTAATATTTGAAAATTTTAGTGCAGCATTAAAAATTATAATGCATAACAAGGTCTAAAAAGACGCCTTAAACTTACACATGAGTATTTCGGAATGATAACGGGTATTGAAAAGGATTGTGCCATGTCGGCTCTTACGTGAAAGATTTTTCAGCTGGCTGTGAGGATCTCGTTGGCAAATGGCTGCTGCAGTTGATTTTGTCCCCGACTCTTCTTTGCCATCTTTATAAAGCCTGCTATGGTGTCGTAGGTGAAATGGAAAAAAATGGATGAGTGCATAGTTCACGAAAGTCCAATGATAGTGGTAAAATCGGAAGAACAATGATGAACTACTTGAAGAGTATTCGACTACTGATAACAAATTTATACGCTTCATGTAAATGCGCATTTTTGAACCATAACGCGTGTTTTTATACTCCAAAGGCTATAAAACTTATTTTCTTGCAGGTCTACTGAAGGTATTTTAGGATGGGCTATTCTTTTTTGGACGATACACTCTCCATCCAATACACATATATCTGAATACTCATATAAGAGTCTTAATTTTGACCGCCAACTCATTTGAACGTAAAAAAATTATCCACAAAGGTGCTGATTTAGATTATGGTGAATTTTTTGCATGGACCGCATAAAATTGATGAAGATAGTCGTATTTCAAAAGAAGAGATACAACCTCTGGAGAAAAGGTCTTATTTTCCGGACGTTTCGGATTCCGTCGAGCATCTTTAATCATAATTAATGTTAGATCTGCGCATTTCTCAGACTTTTCTACGATCATGTATATATATATATATTCACTCAGGAATGTGCGAACACCGATCGAATAGGCTTCCAAACTAAACAAAGTTCGTGTGGTGGTCAGAGGTCCCCAACGGGTGACCACCTGCCAGGCCGATTCCGGCCAAGTCATAATAGCAGTAAGGGGGGTATGACAGCATTTGGGGGTAACTTGATACAGAACTGTTTCGGGCTTATTAGCCTTCATCAGCCAAGCACAACCCTGAACACCAGCTGGTCGGACAGCACAAACAAACGCACTCACAGACGGCGCAGTTGGTCCACAACTGGTGTCTATCAGATGGGTCATAAGCA
>JAYGXS010000001.1:76187638-76222758 GCA_036362985.1 Ligula intestinalis | reverse complement strand
AAAGTCCAAAAGGCTGACAGAAGGCCATGATGAGAGGCACATTGGCAGCCGAAATTTACAATTCCACAGAGTTATAAATAGTATTAGGTGGTAGTCACATGCACAAGTGGTCGCACCTTGATCAAGGGAAGCTTACGGTTTGCACTGGTTGGCCACGGGATTCAAATGCTTGCACAGCTATATTCTTCTGCCTATTGTGCGGCCTCGAAAGGACGTAGACGATAGGCTGACAATGCACCACAGAAAGTCACGGGGTGGTAGATCAACCATCGTATTTGACGCAGTTCACCATGTGCACAACAACAAGACGGCACAGGGACAAGAACTTGCGCGTGGATTCGATCAAAGAAAGAGAAGAATTCTCCACTCTCTTCCTCTTCCCCGCCTGGACCCAATGTCGTGGCCAGATCAAGCCAAAGAGGGCTGATGTGATCGGAGCCGCACCTAAGCGTGACGCCACATCTGGCTTGAACTTCACCGAATGTGACTGCCATAAAGGTCGCAGTAAAACGGAGCTATTTCAGCCCGACCCTTAGTCCGTCAGTTGACCACTCCACACAAGCACACACACTTGACAGACCACGCGCTCCGGTTCATCCCGTCAGTTGGCAGCCTTCCAGACCGCCGCTTCTAACGCACCGCGATAACTCTAAACGGATCAGTTTGTATAAAGAAGCAACTGCGCTGAGCCGTCAACCTCACTCTCTATTCTCAAGCCCCAGCTACTCTCCTAATGAGCCGGTTAACAGGTACCAGAAATGGGCGCAGGTGATAACCAATGTCTCACAAACGCTCTGTAACTGAACTTCAGCGCACTTTGTACCCCTTTGTTCGCACCACTGTGGCATATGCCAACCTCACAGAGTTGCTACTTCTTTTCGCACAGGCCCAATGCATTTCCATTCGCAACCACCCACAAACCTGGAAGTGGCGCGATTGGCTCGGTGTCTTCACTTGCTTTTATAGTGTTATGAAACAAATATGACGGCGGTATATCCTGTTCAGTTGTGCAACTAAGTCTTCGCTTGGTCAGGTTAGGTACGTTCTCTTATTTGAAGGATAGTCTTATGTTCGACATATGCTAAAGAGACTACTAGATGTCATCCGCACATAGTAGTTCGACCGTCATCAGTAGCCAGATACACCGGCGCCTCACGAGCTGGGACACAGTCGTGAGTTGCTTGCTTACTTTGTAATGGAGTAGACTAGTGTTGACTACATCCTACCTAACTGATACCATACACACCGTCCTCCGAGTACAAGAAAACTTTAAAGCAATTGCTACTGGAATTAGGTACAATGGCTGGAAAAATAATAAAACGGTCCGTATACGCGCGCTGCACGCGATCTGATCTCTAATTCCACGCTCAGTAGGCTTCATTCAGGATTGCTCAGGTAGGACTGCTAATCATGATTGTATTAAGAGGTAATCATTTCAGCCAGACCCCTAACCTCGAGCAGGACCAATCTTTTATGCCAGCTGACATGCTTCAGAATCACGACTTATAGTGAATAATGATTGGTTCCAGGCGCGTTTGATTGGTTATCTTGCAGCTGGGTCGACCATAGCCTTTATTCCTATTCTATACGCCAGTTGTCTGTCCGAATCAAGCGGGTGGGGCACGAGGCAGAGTGCAGTGCTCTGCGTAACCCCGAAGTCACCCACAGGCTCGCGTCACAAAGGTCTTGTATCTCATGCAAATGCGGGGTGCAGTTTGGCCCTTGTCTCGGATGAGGACCCAGTTATTTTGTCCGATGGAGTCATTTTTGGCAAACTTGTAGACTCTAACTGCTACGCGTTGAATTCTTCTGAAGTCTTTCACAGATCTGACACCACACTGTCAAAGCAAAATATGCGGGTGAAAGTGTGTAAGTATTGAGCTTGTGTACATACCCGTCACATGCATGTCTCATTATGTGCACCCTAGGCGGTAATTTCAGCTGAGCGGTGTTTGGTTTTATTTATGCAGTACAGTACGGGAATATGAAGTGACCGTCGAATCCAGGAACTTTTATATTGACTGCCAGCTTTCTCTAGCTGTGCCCGCCCTTACTGATTTAATACACTCCTCGGCAACGAAAACACAATTTAGAGTACTCTAGACCTAAGCCTAATCTATACTTAGCTCGCTGTGTAAAGGCCTACTTTTTTTGATAATTCATATCGTCCAAATCATGAAGTATCCCCCAAACGGAGAGAACAAAGCATGATAGCAGTGGTACAGTTCGAATTATAAGTGCAACCACTCTCCGGATAGTTTAGTCTCCTATATCACTTGGTCACTTTCAGGTGCCACCAGCAGCGGCTTTGAAAAACAGCAGTGCACGAAACTCTGACCATAACCTTGGTATAGCCGCCACGGCCTCTGGATTAAGTATTCGATCCGTTTGTCATTGACCTTAAACCAGGACTACAGAGTCAGATCCGCCTCTGGGAAGAGCAAGATGGTAAGACATATACCTTTTTGATAAAAATTCAGGTCATCTTATTAATTTTGTAGTTCCCTCTACCACTGCATTGATTTAGCCATCCCCATCAATTCACATTGTCGATTGGTCCACCTACATTGCCAGCACCACTTTCATTGCTTCGAAGGCTGTCAGGGAATTTACCAGACTTTGCCCACTTTCATCGTCCCACAGTTTGTCTGTTGATGATTAACAAAACTGCAAGTCACCCCCTCTTTCATTTATCCCGGTTTCGGCATGGAGCGTAGCTTTGTTGTTTGGTCTTGAAGTCTTCAAAATCACCTACAAAAGCACCCCTAATCGATCTATCAGTACTGTGTATGAAGAGGTAGCACGTCATAAAGGCTATTCCAGCCTTGCGGAGAACGTGGGACTCGGTACCGACCTGATTTGCGCGAAAACTGAATGGAGTTGGAGTGAACAGATGGTCCGCAAACCCCTCCATGTCTCAGCCTATAAAGCGAGTTGACAGGAGGATAGTAGCGAAAACTGCTGCGAAGAAATTCGCAATAGGTGATGCGCACGGGCAAGCAAAGCAGCACATTTACGCACTTACCGGACTGACGCAAAACCGAAGTCCACGCACTTACCGGACTGACGCAAAACCGAAGTCCATGTTGGGTCTGTGTGCACGTGTGCGCGGGGGGTGGGGTCTAGCCTGCCCTCTTCCTCTCCCCATCCAGGTTACCCATACCCCCTCGGAAACTCACGCACACACAATCCTACAGAGGCACGTGGCGATGCGGACCAACGAGGCACCAGTGCGCTGCGCAAACATACGTGGCCATCGCATCAGCCCCTACACACATTGATCTAGCACACGGGCAGGTCACACAAATCGGATCAGTCCACGGGCATATGTGCACCCGGTCAGCAAGCCACCCCTACCCTCAACGAAGTCTGTCGGGTCGAGAGCTATAATCCTGTCCATGGGGCAGAGCGAGAGGTGTGGCCGTGGGCAGAGGAGCAGGGGCTGTCTGTCTCACGATCCTGCCCTGGAAGGGGTCTTGCTTGTATGGAAGCTCGTCTGGACGCGTGCAGAAGCACGTGCGCACGCATAGCCACCGTCCCGTGAATCATATGCGGGTGGGCACGCGTCTTCTCACACGTGCGCACGCACTGCCAGAGCTTCTTCCTCCCCTTCGTCTCGGCTGCAACCCGAGTGTGCAACAGCCGTAGCAAATAGGAGGGGAGAGGGGGGAGCCCTGCATTTATCAACTGACACCAGCAGGGTGCGTGCGCACCGGCACGGACGCACACCCAATAGCCTCTGTGATCGGCCGCCTCCCGCCTACTGTCAGCCCGAAAACGGCCATAAAAGTCATTGGTTATGCGGTCCCAGTGATTGATAGTCGAATTCCCGCATAGACGCGCTGCGGAACACACAATAAACGCGTCCAGCGATACCTCGGGGAACGGCTGTGGCAGGCAACAATAACGACATCTCAGGCATCCCTCTTACCCCAGCCGTAATTTACCCCCATTTTAATGGTCCTAACGACTTCCAGAAGGTGGAGGCACGCCCAGTGACAAAACCTGAGGTTCATAAATTTTCCACCGGTCGTTCTTCATCATCCCTGCTTACGTGCCCACCGGCAACGGAGAAATTGGCTGAAACAAGTGGAGTGGGGTGCAAAAAAGAAGCTGGAGAAGACAAGGCAGGCGAGGCTGTCAATATTATTGAATAACTGCGACGAAAATTCCTCCGTACTGCGTGCGCTGTCCCAACTGCGCTGGATTTTCTCCTCGGGGAATGGAAACCGAGGGGGACCTTCATAGGACAGCCACTAATATTGTGACCACGTCCACTGGCAGCTCGCCGACTGGCTTCTCGTGCGCACCACATCATCTAAGAAGTCTCGAGGGAATGCTTGAATCTAGCGCTATTGACCTTCCTTTTCCCCGCGCCAGTGATCTACATCGTCTGGACGCGAGCAGACTACACTATTATCAGTCACCAACGATACATCCAGCTCACCTCAGTTGTTACGCCGAGACATCGCCAAATGGTCTACAGAAGAGCTCACCGGTGAACTTCAGTAGTCAAGGGGATAAGATGCTCCATAACCTGGAGTCCAGATCAATAGGCAGTCTGCAAAATGAGTCAGTTAGCCCCTTTGATGGCTGCAGGCGACCTCCACCAGCTGTTAAGATTGAGTACTTTCCGACAGACCGAACTGAGCAGCAGCAGCAGCAGCAGGCCACACTTAACTGTTCCCCACTGTTACCCTGCACAGAGGAGCAAACTCAACTATTTCCTAGAGGTAATTGTTTAAAGCTGTCTTCCAATGGTATGGCCGCCATGTCCTCTGGTTTGTACTCCTCCCAGTTTGTACGCAGTCCCTCCTCCTGTGTACGACAGCTTGACTACCTTCACACAAATATGGACTCATACGCCGCTCCCCCCATGCATTCTCCAGAACCCCAGGCCTTCATGAAGATGGGTCATCCGCTTCTGGATGAGCGCCAGGATGCTGACCACGATACCCTAGCCTATCGGGACAAGCTCCAAGCTGGTGACCTCATCTCAGGGCTACCTGGCTCGGTAAGGTCGGCTGCTGCACAAACCTCAGTGTCCCTAGCGGCTGTGGCGGCATCGGTGGCACTCGATCGAAAATCCGCACTATCCCAATCCGCGCCACTGACCTACCCGGTAGACTACCATCAAACGACAGTGCCCATGCGACTTCAAAACCAGAGCGTGCCTTCCACCGGAGCCCCTCTCACTCAGACGCAGTTGCCCTCCTCTTCCCCGTCGCAGAAAGCCCCGCTTGGCTCTTCTGCCTTTGCTAGTCCTATGGACAGTGAAAGTAGCCCAACGGACATTTCAAAGCTGCATCGAGTCTCCGCATGCAGTAGCAGCGCCAGTGCTGTCGCCAACGCCAGTAGTCCTAACAACGGCAGTTGTAAAAGCACCGGACCTCTAAACAATAGTGCTAGTACTGCAACCGTCGGTGTCCCCACCACCATCTCATCCACTGCAGTGATCTATCCATGGATGAAGCGCGTTCACTCCAAGGGTATGCGACGCTATTATTTTTTACAGTTTATTATCATTATGCCTTTGGGCTGATCGGTATTATTCGAATTTTATGGCTTTCGATAAAAGCAATTAAAAGCGATCTGCCTTATGCTGTTTGCTTTTGAGTAAGATGCAAAAGCATATTGTAAACGAACGTGGCATCTGTGAATACTCTCAGGTGGGGTTCTCAAGTGAAGTTACTGAAGTCTTCAGCGTCAATATCAACATGATTTAGAGTTTTCAGTACAACAGGAATTTCTTTAAAGTCGACTATTTTCTAGCGGCGAGTGCATTTTATCCTTGGTTTGTGTAATTTGTGCCAATAATCGAATGACGACTGTCAAGAGTGGGAGAGCATAGACGATATGCATTTGGAAAATAATTTAGCTTTCGTTTATTTCTGGGCAGTAGGAAAAGAGAAGAGAAAGTTACATACTGAAACAGGAACTTCGGCAAATACTTAAATGAAGTCTGAAAGATTAGAACGAAGAGAATGGTTCATGCTTCATAGCTTTGTAAGCTTGCTACCCCGCTTTTTTGGTCAACGGGGTACTGGAACCAAACGGAGATCAAAATATCAATCGAGAGTACCGATCAGAACGAAGTAATGACTAATGCTTAACCAGCCTCAACCCTAGCACTGCTGCGTGGAAAATCGAAAGCTCCTCCTCCCAGAGGTTTTGAAAAAGTGCGATTTCTGGCAAGTAGGTAATTTCCGAGAGGGGATGATGGGTTAACGATAGTTTTCACTAATTTATCCGCAGACCCCTATGTTTGCGTAAATAATTAACCTAAAGGTGCAAAAGTGCCGTCCAGGGGAATTTACGGTCTAGAAAATGAGAGCAGGTGGCTGCGTCATCAACGGAATCAGTGGCAAAAGTCAATACACGGTGTAGAGAGTTGAATAGGTACGGGGGAAGGAGGTACCGTGCTCCATGTTTTAATGAGGTAAGTTTGTAATACTGGACGCCCTGTGTAGCGAGATGAAACTTTGGACTGCAACTGAATTTGTTACAGGGGAAATTCATTTGCCTGCAGTTAGCTTATTAACACATGGCTGATTATGCTTCGTGTTGATGGGGACTTGGTGCGGGGAGTTTCGTGCCCGAAGGCAGGACGCGCAGACTACCGTCGAACTTGAAAATAGTTCGGATTAGTATTTTCGAAGGTCAATGTGTCTGGAGGGCCATATGTTCGTCGTTATACTTCAGAGACGCTCATTATGCTACGTTCTTTGGAGTTCCGTCGGCACCTACTGTCCATGTAACTCAGTGTTTCACCTTCAACTATACGAATTATCTGACTTTGCTGCATGTGCATTGAGTATTTTCTCCTTTCCGAACTCGTATTTACGACTGACTAGTCTTCAGATAATTTTTGCAAAAGTCTAAATTACCTCTCAGGGGAACTACAGCGGACTACGAACTATTCCTATGAGTTAAAACTACTATGAATAGCAATTTAATTACTTCAATGTAGTAAACTATGACCACAAGTTTCGCTAGCGAGGTATATTCTCGGTAACGGAACCTGGTACCCGCGACAAAATTCACTACGTTTCATTCAGCCTGCTCTAGAATGACCCCATTCCACTCTGGTCGGCCAGCGACAGGATCCCCAACCTGGCAAAGTTAGTCTACATGTCAAGTTTGTATGGCGAAGACCTCCGCGCCAGAGCTTACTTCGAAGCCCACTTTCGTCACATCTTCGTCTAGCCGCCTTACGTCGCATCGTCAGACGTATCCGTGTTCGGGCGAGATGACATCAAAAACCACATTGACTGCAGGTCATCGCAACTTCTGTCCAGTGACGCTATTCCGCAGAACCTGACAGCGAACCGGCCGATCGACTTTGTAGACGTCGGTTATTGGCAGGGTCAAGGAGGCGAATTCGTAGAATAGAGTTCAAGCATCACAAATCGATTTTTTTCACCTAGTGTCTATCTTATAAGCGTGCTGACTGTTTCTAATATCCGTATACAACTTAAAGCTTTGCGGAAGCCTCAAATGTGTGTGGTTTAGTCTTTGGACTGATATCACATGGCTTCCAGAAATTTCGACGAAGGTAAAAGGAAAGGTTTTGGTTCAGACCACAGGAGGTCGGAGTCCGAATGTTAACAGTCGATGAGAATTTTCATCCCATGGCTTGTTCCATTCTAGTGTCCCGAACTTTATATGCAGTTTCTGCCTCAAGGAGGTCTGCTGAACATGTTGAAATGCTCCGTTGGCATTGATCACAATATAAAAATCTGCCTTACTTTACTTTCACCCAGTGTTTCAGCTTTTAGATGCTTAAAGTGGCTATCAGGAGTGTTCCTTTCCCAAGCAATAGACCATGAAACGTCCTAAAAATGACTATTCTGCTCCCACAGTTCGTGGTATTTCTGCAAATTTTTTGCTCACCTGCGGCATTTATAGATACCAGAAAGATAGAACGGTACCTTCAAAGAGTGCAAAAGTCTGTGCGCTCTGATAAGCGTCGAACCTGAAGTTTGTCTTTTAAGGAGCTCGACGTTTCGCTTGCCGCTTCTGCAATATTTATCCCTGAGAGACGGCAATCTTGCCTGATAAGGAATGCAGGTGAACAAAATACAAGAGCAGAACAAATGCATGTGATGTTTTTTTAAGCACTTATTACTGCTAACGAATGAGATCATAAAGACCTACTTCTCGCCTGTTACAGGACACACTCAGAATTTGCCGAAGGTTGTGTCCTGAGATATAAATGGGAAGAGTACATCTGTGCCTCGACTGCTTTCTTTAATCACCGGTACTTTGACACATATCTTAGGAGGAAACGTTGCATCGAGCGCATTTAGGGTTTCCAGAATAAAATCCAACTGCCTTTCCAATTAGGTCATGAACAAAGTCGGTACCGTGACGCCCACTACTACATTCACGCCTATGCCAGCGTAGCACGTGTTTCGGGCAGTCGAAGCGAAAGCCCGCACTTAACTCGTCAAAATCTTCCGGCATTTCGAGTACGCACATGTGAATGTGCGCAAATATTTAAGGTCCAGATATACTATTGCTTTCATCATCCCCGTAAGAGGAAGAAGAAGATGGGGCAATTACTGAGACTCAGTTATATTTAGGCTGACATTTCAAAAACATGCTCGTTTCCATTGTCAGAGCGTACTGCCGGCGTCGCATGAGTGTGTCTTACCGCTCGCAGATAAAAATAGATGCACGGTAAAATATACATTCTAGGCCAAATTATAGCATTTCGTCTAAGTGTGCACAACGCTACCAATGTGGCATTCCTAAATGTGGCCCTTTAAAGTACTTTATACTCCACAATATGCACTGCGAGGGTATAGTGTATCATCGATATTTTTTTTGTCTGTGCTGATGTCTTGTGTGCTTTGAGTTCCGACTTTCCCTTTTCCCAGTGCATCCGGGGCTGTGACAAAGAGAGAGAGAGAGAGAGGGGACACTTTTTCTGTGTTAATCTCACTGTTGAGTCCTTATTCCACGCAGCCAGGTCCGGAGCGCGTCACAGGCAGCTGAAAAAAGATCAGAGGCCTGAGACTTTTACCCTCCTCTACCAACACGACTGCCCCCTCCCATGCCGATTTTGGAGGGGTTGGACCCAGAGGGAGGGGGTAGCCAGCTTAGAAGACAAAAAGTAGCTCACTCAAACATCACAGGACAGACAGGGACACATCAAGCGAGTTAAGTGGGCAAAGGGGTGTCAGCAGTCATAAGGCCCGAAACAAACTCACCACATCTTTTTTCCTATCACCCAAAAAGCCGCACCGACTTAAAAGGGTCTGACAGCGCGTTTTTGTTTTGGGGGGTTGAAGGCGAGCAACTTCCCATGCGGCTCCTTTGTTCTGATCCCCGTCTGAACCACCAGCGAAGTCAGCCGCACAGCGTGCTGCCTCGTCGTATGTGGTCTTCTGAGACATACCCGCAACTGCCGAGAGAGAGCATTAGTGTCTATGACATAGCACTACTGGCACTACGGGCGTTCGTGCTCTGAACTCTGCCGGTACGAAGCCGTCATCGTCTAAACGCACGCCTCAGAACTCTCCTGCAAGCCTGCTCTAAATAGAGAAGTATAAGTATTACAAAGTACCGTCACTGCTATCAGCAATCGATATGCTTGCTTTGTAACACAATTCATGCCCAGCCCGGCTAGGCAATCTTCAAAGACTTGGTGGGTGGATAAGTATGACTTACATGGGTCCTAAACAGAACATGAGACCAGGAAGTGCCCGCGATGCAAGTGTCCTTGCACCATGCTGTAGAGAAAAATGATTAGATCTAAGATGAGGAGTAAGATTGAAGCAAGTTAGGGTTAGGTTTAAGGTAAGGGCTGTGGTCCAGGTTACTGTTATTGCCAGTGCTTGTGGTACAACACAGGAATATTCGGTCTTACTGAAATTATGCACGAGACTAACTTTATTAATTGGGCGGGACATTCCCATTCGCACGTCCTGCTTATGGTGCCATATAAGTCATCCTTTATGGTCGGTGTGTGTGATTCTTTGGATTCACCCGAGTAGTGTATTCGTAAGTATGGCAATTAACCGTAAACACGTGCTCGAAGGAATCAGGAATATAATAGCTTGCCTGTTAATCAATAGTTCTATGGCGGATTATGCATTTCAGCCGTTTCACGCCTTTATGTTCTTTGACTGTGACAATTAACTGATAACGTCTCAAACTAGACCAGACGTCTCAATAGACCAATTGCTTACAGAACCGGTCTGATGAGTAGCATTACCCGCAAGGAAAATGTTAAATCAGCCGGACGTTTTCAAGTTTCGTAGCGGAACTTCACCCGTATTTGCCTATTCTTCTAAATTTTCTCATCGCTCAGTTCGGAAATTAACCTAAAGGCTTGCCGGCTTCTACAAAGCCCCTGAGGGGCGCGATAGATTGGATTTCCCAAGTAATTATTTAAAGCATCTCCCAAATATTAATGTGTCTCTCTTCCGTGCTTTATGTCACTCTTAGTCTCGGAGCCATCAAACCTACCGCAAGACCTCAAAGAGTGCGTATTGTCCGCAAGTAATTTGCAAGGGGTTTTCAAGATACGTCATCTTGTACGTTAGAAAATATATGGAAATGGCAAAGTGAACGAATAGGCCTGTGGCTGTGATTGTGGCGGTAATTATATTGGCAATGCTGGGAATGCTGGGATGATAATGCAAGGGAGAGGGAAGGAGAGGAAGAAGATGATAATGAAATGAAGGAAAAACTCACGGGTCTTCGTATACGGTAGAAAGGAGGTTGCAGTTTTGTGGAAAGTAGGAATTCGATCCACAATCCAAACCAAAATCCAAATGCGCAGGAATTGTAGAAACAATTTGACTTTTAGATGGTGATATTTTATGCGGCTCCTAACACGATAGAAGAATAGGCGCCTCCCATACTACAGGTGGCTCTGAGTTAAATTCCAAGAAAAGTAGAGTTGAGTTACAATGTGTAGTGGGTTTAGGGTTTGGAGTTAGGAGTTGAATTAGCGTTACGATTAGGGATACGGTTAAGGTTTGGGCGTAGGTCAGCGTTATATTTAGAACACGAAATTATCTATCCTTCGTAAAGTTTGACGCAATGCACCTGTGTTACTAGCGAGACGTTCCTTTGCCTCTGTCTTTCCGTGGGTGGCAAAAAACTGATCCCTCCCAACGCTTATAAGCGGTTTTAGTTAAATGAAGTCAGTTCTTCACAACTACATTTCAATCAGCTCTTATTCTGTATTCTACGGATTTGGCGAAAGAATTATTGCTTGCATTCTTGTGGATTTTAGAAATAGACATTTAGTTTAAATTGGCACCATTTGTGATTGAATTTGCGCTAACGAAAGATTCATAAATTGCCACAAACACTTTGAAAAAATATGGGGATGACGGTTACCAGTAATCCATCGCCTACAAATGACAGCCAGCTCCCTAACACAAGAATTTCTCGTGAAGATACCAGTTCTCGTTACATTCGTGTAATTTTACGTTTTTGGTTGGCTATTTAGCTATGGCAACGAAGGTGGGAGTGCATAAAGCGCGATACATGGTCTATCTATGCGTCCCGACCAGAAGATATTGGTGTTGTCATAAATATGGGAAACAATAATAGGGATACTATAATTAGGACGGTATTGCTACATTACCAGCTTCACTTCACTTCTTACTACTCAACATTTTCGCATCTTTTGCTCCTTACCCCTTTATACATCCTAAACTTATGCGTATTAAACTATCGCTTCTTTAAGAGATGAGCTGAATAATAAAATTATTAAAGCTTAAAAACTACGTTGGTAGTAAATTGACCTTAGTTCTTTCGAAGAGCCTCTGACAGTAGGGTAGCTTCTTATAAAGGACTGCCGCCAGTAAAATTGATGTGAAATATTAGCTGAACACGAGATTTGCAAAAATCAGCGTTACAACCAGTTTAAAAATGTAACCCCGAAGATGATTTAACTGACGTATCCACAATGAAAGATGAAAGCAAAGGTAGCAGATTTGTTTAGCTAAAATATGAGCCATGCAGTCTGAATTTAAATAGCTTCAACGAGTCCCTAAACGGCAAACACCACATTTTGTTTGCAACGTAAAACGTTGTGCTCAAAAATAGCTTCATGTTAATATGTTCGAGTAGGTTAAATGACGTTTTCCCGAGGGGATCCCAAACTATTTTTCAGTTTCAATTCAATTCGTCACTGTTTAAATTACTAAATTTTCCGATCGCATTAATTAATACCAGTGAGTTTTCAGATGCCTTAGTTCGAGGAAACCAGTCAAGGTGGGGCCAACCATGATGAACCGTTGTTAGATGACAATAACTCAACTTTTCATGAAGGATTGTGGCGTGTGGCTCACCCATTGCCATGAGACAGCATCAAGTGGTCCCTGTTTACCAATCCTGGCTTTTTGATAGCTTACTCTGGTGCATACTTTTAATTGTTTAGTAGCATGTTTCTGCTGCAGTCTAATGAAATTGAGGACCCTTGGTCTTTTGACGTGCTACCAATCAGCCACCAAGACTTTCTTTCGACATAAACTTGGAGTTTTCGTTACCATCCCACCACTGTCCAGATTGTTTCTGGGCGTATAATGGTCCCATTTCCGACACAAGTTGCGCTTTGTTGAAAGCTATTCCTTTTTTGTTTCTAACGACTAGCAATTATCATATGTCTGAGAACATCACGTCTGTGCAATTGTGTACGGAGCTCACGTTGCTGGCTTTCTTACTCCTCCTTAAGTAACTTTCGTGGGTCATTTTCCATGAAAGTCAATAACTTTTTTCCCAGGCAAAACAAATTTAGGTAATATTTGGGTTCATTTTCAGGGTTCTTTTTCTCAGACTGGAATGTTTTTAATCACTGATGAGTGTTTGGCTACATAACACTAGCTTCCGCAAATCGCAACTCAATGTTTCCAATGGCCATAGCCACACTCTGCCCAAATCTGAATTAATGAAAAGAAACACCAGACTAAGCATAAGTAGGTAACAGAATAGCACTGAAGAATGCAAGGCCAATATGCAAAATCAGTTAGTAGTGCAATTCCGTTATTTGACCTGGAACGAGAGAATAGATCTGGTTGTACAATACGGACACTAATAAACCCTCAAGGCTAGAGAACTTAACATTCAACGCCAGCACTAGAAAAAGTACAATTAGTCTCGATTTACTGAATAAATTTACTATTCGTGCATTTAAATGACTGTTCATGGAAATTCAGAACAGTTATGGTCTCTGATAGGATCAGATTCACTCTTCGAGTCAGGTAATAGAATTAGCGATTGATTCACGCTTCTGACTGTTTTTTTTGTCATCGCTGAATAAGCTGAGCTCCAGAAGACCGTCACGCGTCAGCATCAGCAAAATGACAACTGTTTTTTTATTAATTTAAAAGATCCTCTTTTTGTGATTCTGACAGATTATTTTATCCAGGGATTTTGGAAAGTTGGATATAATCGTTTCGGCTAACTGTATTAAGGGCCTTCCGTACGATGCAGCTTTATGTTACTCTTTCGAACGGTGGAGGCGAAAACTGACCTACTGTTGACCCAAACATCATTTACTCACCTTTAGCGTCGTCGTAGACTTCAGGATAACCCCTTAATTATCGAAGCTAGATCTGTCAGTGCCATAGCTCTAGTTAGACGAAAAAATCCGTCTTTCCTTGGTCGGCTCACGTAATTTCCTCTTCGATTAAAGGTCGCAGTACAACTGGAGAAACAAATCACGTGAATGAGGCCAGTAGCAAAAACACTGAAGATGCTCATTTTCATTAGATTTTGCTGTCTGACGAAAGCGCTTACCTGCTGAAGCCTTAGCAGTTGTGAAAGAGGATAAAAAGGAATAAGAATATTAATCTTAAAATAGCATTTGCGAAATGTGCAGATATTCTGACTGACGAAAATACTAATCATAATTAAAACCCTTATTTTACTTTCCGTAACATTCGTATCTAGCCTCCACTTATTTATCTTCAAGGCGCGAGAATCGGAACTAACCCGGTAATAAAGATGACCTTGACCACAAATTTCAGAAAGGGTTAGTAGTATCGATTCATAATCCTAACTGTAACGCTGGTCCTCAACCAAAACTTAAACCTGACCCTAGTCTTCACATTAATTCCACTCTTCTTCTTAATCAACGTAATGCCCGCGGAATAGGAGAGGTTTCTCCTTTCTTTGAATCGCCGTTTTATCTATAACAGTATCCATAGAATTAGTCTCTAATCTGTGCATTCTGTCAGCAATTTTCGGTCACCCAAAACACGAAGCTTTCACTTCTACTCAACACATTCAACCGGTGTTCCCTCCTGAAAAACTTAAAACATTTTAGTGGATTTCATACTCTTTGGTAGAACACTATCAACAAGTTGGAAACCACTCTACGTATCTCAATGCTAAGACAATTCAGTCAGCCTCTCTTTATGCCGATGTCTATGTCATCGGACCGCTCACCCATTAGTATTGAAAACGAACACGGTAAAAGTGACTAGCCCAACGGAAAAATAAGCATTATACAAGGAACACGAGGTATGTCTATGCTTGTTAAATAGGTCTTTACATTTCAGGCATTGTCTTAAGAAACCTTGCTGTTATGCGTATAAAACGCACGTGACACACGTTGACAGTTTGTGATTGTTATGTCTAGTTCGAGTCCGCAATGCCAGTTGTTCTAACCCATGTGATGACGAATATTTTGTGGCTGCAGAAATTCCACTCTCTATCACTGCGGAGGCTTCCATTTAGACTAGGTTTACAGTCATTGGCATGCTGGTGGAAAATAATGTATCTTTTGCGTTATTCAGTAGGCTGATATTTTTGTGGTTCCTAATCATGTCTCCTCACGAGCAATTACTTTACCTCATCTACCCCTCACGTGCTCTCAGCCCAGAGGATAGCCTCAAACGCTCCTCCAGTGCTCGAATTTTCTCGGCCTACAACATTAAATCTTCTAGTCAGTGTCTTTTTACGGCGTTAGCTTGGGTGTGGCGAAGAGAGGTTTGTTATAGATGCTCGATCGGAGGAGGAGATAGGTGGGCTGGCTAGAAATGGACGGCCGAAGGTGTGGGGGACACAGGTTTTCCTTCGTAGGGAATGAGTCAGAGCCAGCAGCCCTGGCATATTAATTATTGAAGCTGTCGAGCAAACCCTTTAAATCATTAATGCCGACATCCTTTGTCAGAAAGACTAGAAAAGACCAAGTTCCTGCTGACGCGGCACGTTGCGAGCATCCAGTTATTAGCATACTGGTGGCGTTTATTGTTGTCATCTTACCGACAAACGCGCAACTCAATTCTGTTATCGGACAGGCGCCTTAGTCAAAGACTCTCTGAGCCACCACTACTAGAGCGGTGAAATCGGTCGCCGCCTGAATCTACTCTGTCTCTTTCTCCGTTGTCACTTGAGTTTGGCGGAAAGTTTTTGAGGACAACTAATGCAAACTGGGACGGATTGACCGACTGGCTGATCCAAACTATCTACACAAGGCGCTGTTTCTGACAAGACCAAGTCAACAGGCCATCCCAGTTGGTTTTAATGTACTTTTATAGCCTCTACTTTTACAGCGGCTCCATGGGCAAGTAGAGCATCTCTCACATAAAACTTGAGGTCACTGGAAAAAAGGATGGTAATCATAGTTCAATTGTCGTCTATGGCTATGAAATTTCGACCATCCTGCTCTCCCTTTTTCGGTTTGGCCGCAGTGTTAAAATTCTCTATCTGCGTGCCGTTAGAAATACCAGTATTGTAAGTGGAAGGCTGACTGAGTTAGGAAATGACGTCCAGTAGACATTCATGAAAGAATTCACTCTGTTTGATACCGATGCTCCATCCGGCCATGTCTTCTTGCTTTGTGTCTCAGCAAATTCCATTCCGTCAGTGAACAAGGCATTATGAGTCGGACCGAGGAAGGATTTCGGTCAGCGTGTGTTTGTCCCGTCGGACCCCAGATTAATACTGACCAGGGAAACTTTCTTAAAATGTATCCAAGTCAACGTCGGAGCATGTGGTTTGTTGGTTTGGTTTTGGTTTTGTGGAATTTAATAATGCGCTAGCTTCCCCTACTAAATTTATCCAACCGCAGCTTGTCAATTCTAAACACTGTGTGGTTAGCTTAAGTTTAGCAATAATTGACATGACTAATTACTACAAATTTCTTCTCAATCCCGAAAATGCCTGTGTTAAAAAGCTTCTGTCACGTTCCTTTTTTAGCTTTTTAAGAATCTCTTGAGCTCTGAAATGGCATTTACTGCCCTGTTGGTGTTCCATAATAATGAGTCCATGGGAATTTGCGTAAAAAAGGGAACTCGCCCAATCCGGACACTTTCTTGCAGTTATTTACGGCTTGCACAAGACTGATACTGCTCTAGATCACGTCCGCCAGGCATTGAACCCATGACCAAAGTGCTAGAACATTGGATATTAGCAGGCTCACACAATTTCACATGCAGACCTGCGGTTGGTGCTTTGATTGTGAATGGAGGACAGAAATGACCGCTTTTGACCCCTTTTTATTTGGATATTTCCATGGTGAAAGTTATAAAATGCGAGTCTGCGCCGATTTTATTTTTCAGTTTCGTCCTGGTTCTACTGTATGCAGTTTAATCAGTGGGATATTGAGTATAAAATGAGTGAGTCTGACTGATGACGTAAATGTGCAATCAGAAGTTTCGATGCACAGCTTTAGGAACAAATAATTTGCCTTACTCTCAGTAAGCAAGGCTTTTAAACAAGTAAAGGAAGGCCTCCTTTTTAGCATACTCAGATCTGCAAGGTGATCAGGAGGTAGAATAACGGAGCGCTAACACCGATGTAACTGATAGAAAAAAGATATAAAAATGAGCTCAGAAGAGCATTTTTAGTTAGAGACAACACGTAGCTTTTTGATGAAAATGGTATAGTGTTACGCAACCATTTAAAACATGCTCATTTTTGTTTACTTAGACTTCAAGCATAGAAGAGCATGCAGTCAGTTTGATCAAATAAATGAAATGAAAGTTTTTTGCCTCGGGCCAAAGATCAAAATAGTTTTCATTACAGTTGGATATAGAGTGAGCTGTGTAGAAAATTGTTGCAAAAGTTCCAAAAATGCAACGACATGTGTTGAGCTTATTATCTAGGTAATTCAAAAAATTTCTTTGTGTCAACTTAGGCAAAATTGATTCATGCTGATCAGACACAGGAACACAAGTGTCCTTATAAGTGAGTATTTTAAAAAAGGTTTCTGATTTAGTGCCTGAATATAGAGAATTCCGTTGTGTCCGCTGGTGTGTCCTCCATAATATCCTCTTATCTATGATATTTATCCTAGAAAACCAGAGTGAAGACGTTGGGAATGATATCGGTTGAACAAAACCCAACGATAAGCAATCACCAGAAACCTGTCTCGAAGTGTAGTACTTACAACATATGTCAGCGTCAAGGTTTCATTCATTCATTCTATCAAAACTGAGGGGACTCACCACCAGTTCTCATCTATTTCTGGACTAAATCTGATAGTGTCTCTATGGTATTATGCTGCGTCGGCACTTTTATTTCTGACGAAATTTTAACTTAACTGATGGCTTACTATTATTGTCAGGCCGTTTGTGTCTGAGCCCGCCTTAGTGGTAGCTGATGGTTTGAACTTAATTCTGAGTGCTTAATTAAAAACGTAATTGAAGTGATATCTCACATTTTCCTCAATAGATCCGCGGCCGTAGCAAAGATCTTCCCCGCTTTTCGTCTTATTCTGCGTGGACAGTTGCGAACTTTCGCTAATGTACCTGTATGCTCCACTTGCGCATGAAGAATACAGTTAAAAACTTTGAATGGACGCCCATCATTCGGACTTTTATAATCTCTTAGTATGGGCACATCTTAAGAATCTACCTCTTCTGTAAGAACCACTTTCAGCCGACGCAAACCCAGAGACTTGGTCTTCTCGATCAGTCTTTGATCCTGCATACCGTCTAAAATTATCCTTATATTCAGTTGTCGAACAAACCTGCGACTGACGTGTGGCCCACGTCTTCTGAGAGACAAGCATGTGAATGGTGTGCGTAGTCGGCCAGGGTGTCCACGATAATCTCCGGACGTCTGGACTTCGTCTCGCCATTAAATAAAGTCTGTGATAAAGTTGCACAAATTTCCATCAGCGAATTCAGGATAGTATTTGGCGAGCATACGTAGCTACGTATGCTATACTGTTCTCAAGCCTGTGAGTCTAAATTATCCCTCCATACAAAATGCAAGCCTGCACATCTTTCGGCTAGCACTGATCCTTGTTGAACCCGACAAAGGAACTGGAATACAGGGCCCTACGCACGTATGCATGCGTGCAAGTTTGTTCCATGCATTCTTATAGGTCTTCGCTCAGACATTCCAACAAAGCGGTGTTCCAGAATGGCGTGTCAGTAGCACAGGTTAAGATCAGATTTGAAGTTAGGACGCCGGTTCACTGGGACTAGTATTGATTCGGAGGACAAGAAGAGAATAACTACTCTCTCCCCATGTCTCTGATAAAAAATCCGCGACGAGTGTAGAAACGTCAGGTGAATAACAGTGCTTTCCCTGCGATTAAATTTTCTTCTTATCAAGAGAAGAACTTTCTAGCTCTGTTGCTATATTAGACTTATTTTAATTTCAGTTTCATCTGAATTAAGAGTTTTTTAGCGCCCACGGCACATTTGATCAGCCAACGTCAGCCAATAAAAGTCTGACCCAAAACTGTGACTAACTGTTTACTTTATAGCAAAAAATGCCAATTTTATTTCAATATGTTATTTTTGGCCTCAAAGAAATGTCCGATAAGAACTTCTTTTCAAGAAGACTAACTGCGTTATCTTCTGCTTTAGAAACTCACCGAAGTATCTAACCAGACAAATATAAAAGTAAAATCGAACTGAAGTTAATCTGGGAAATGATTCTTTGCCCTCTATAAGTGAGCTTTCATTAGGGTGGCCTCCTTCGTCAGCATGTACACATGTTGCGTTTGTAGTGCTGTACTTATCCTAAATGTGGAATATCCTTTAGCATTTCTGATAGAAACTAGTAAACACTGGCTGTGCAATGCGTTAATGCTATGATGGCAACCATTCACACATCTTCTATTGAAAGCATTTACTGTATTATAAATTCTAGGCCATTAAAACACCTGTGGAAATAAACTATAGTACGGTTGTTGATGAGAAAAGAGTGTTTCATACACCATGATTTTTAATTGGCACGAAAGACTATAAGAGTATGGTCCAGTAGTTCCTGCCAAAACGTAATGGGAGGATTTTGAACCAGGTTTCGAGCTATACATATACAGTGCTAGAATGAAAATAATGTTTGCATTTAATTTTCAAGTAAAAACGTCAAAATAAGATTCACTGCTTAAGAATGCATCTATAAGCTCTTTAATTATCGCACGTGCAAGACCAGTGTTGACATTTTAGGATATGAAGACAAAATAGTAATACGTTAGGTTCTCCTGTTCTAGAGGCCCCTTAAATCCTTCAAAACGAAGACCTTAGGGGAGAATTAACAGGTTTTATTGCATCCTGTTCTGGGTATTGCCATGAAGGTTTTAGCATGTCTTTTAAAGAAGCTTCCTGGCTAAAAAACACGACTAATAAATTCGAAGAATTTGATGTGATGGATGTGATAAGAATTTTATTTGCCTGACGTTTTGAAATACGTCGCGGATCTATCATCTGAGACAATCCCAGAAACGGGTACTTTATGCACAGGGATTTGTACAGTCACTACTGCATACTTATGACAAGTAGCGGCTCCCTATAGAGGAGGATTGTCCTTGTGCGCTAACTGTTTGATGACTGGCGTGCGGGTCATGACCTGCTGAACTTTCGCCGTACGTGGTGGACTTGGGCATGGTGATTGCTCAGGCATCTGACTCACTGACGCTGGCGTTAGACGATGCGTTGGCCTGTTCGTTCCTTGAGTGGCTAGTTGCTTTGGCCGAACTTAGTCTCAACACCGAATATGGATTGGGCTGGTCGTTGCATTTTTTTATGGACTGGCGGCTCGTGTGTCCCAGTGACCACATCTGCTTCTTCTAACTTATTCGTATGTTCGCTTGTATTGATGACTTATGATGACAAAAACTTTCATGAAAATTTGTGCATATGAAGATAACACCTTAGGAATCACCCCATTCCTAAACACGTTCAGTAACCTCCTCGTAGGGGGCAAATTTAGGTGCTGTGTAAAGCAATTTAACGCCGGATTCTGCATTCTAACCTACATAAAAACAACAAAATAGTCATGACGGTTAGTGACTACGCGAGACCTTCTCCCCACTCGTCCGCAATCTTGTTGATGAACCCAACCCTTGCGTACAAAGGGTGTCAGTCGTGGAAATTATTTCCTTGATATTTTGGAGTACTTCGAGACACTTAGGTTTACTAGTGCACAGGCGTTTGTGAAAAAATCCTTTTATAGGTGGTTAAGCAGACACTACACTGGACAGACGATATAGCTCCAAGTGAAATAAGATTTAATAGTCAAATTGCGAATATTATGGAATATCGTTTGATTGTTTTTGACCGTCATAAATTAGGAATGCTGTTCACTTTCATTCATGAGAAAATTAATACCATTGCTCACTATTTCTTTCAGGAGAATGCTAAAGACACATAAATTCGCTAAGGATATTTCACTCTCATGTCCTGTGTGCATTTTTCTTATAAAGAGCACATGAGGTGGAACGTTATGTGCATATCTCAGTTGGTTAGTGCATATAAGGTTTCCGGTATTGGGGTAATACTCATGTTTCTGCTTCCGGAGGACTGCGTCAAGTGCTATTCGTAAAGTGTCAACGCTTTGGGTGTTCAATACTTCTGCCTTTTCATCAAAGCTCTTTTTTCTGATGAAAACCCATACAAAATTTTATGCTTGTTAAAGGCATATAAAAACATCAGCTTGCATTGCTCCTTCCGAAGTTCCCCTAAAGAACTCCAGTGATCATGGTTTTTTTAATAACGCGATCCTCTTGTTGCATATACACTTCGTCGAAAGGTAGGAAATAGTAATCACTCATATACCTAGTTTTATTCGGTAGCTTGCTCCCAACCATGGATTTTTAACCATTTGCATTAATTGCTTACAATATTTAACTGAATTCACATAAATATCCGGCCTAATACATGTTCGCTTATGCTAAATTAGCTGCTCTTTCTCATGAACTTAAAAGATTTTGTGCTAGAAAATTCCTGTTGCGCAAAAGCAGCCCGCGCTGCGTCTTCCAAAGTCGTACAGAAGTGAAATTGACCGTAAATTTTTGAAAAGTAGAAAATTTGGGTTACTGAATATACTAAGTTCTAAATGGAGACAAAGGTCGTTAATGTAAAAGACGAGTGAATAGAGCAGCACAGGTAAAACTACGTTTTAAAAAATAGTTTTGTGACATTTTTGGGATACGCGAAAGGTACAGTACGGCTGATACCGAGCGGCCCAAAGTACCAATTTGTATTCAACGATGACTTTGCAAGAATTTCCAGTTTTTTCTTTATTGCTTGATTACGGTCGTTATTTTCGGTGACGCAAAACAATCTAAAACTGTACAAGTTAACTATCTAAACTCATTTTATAAAACATACCAGATTTACACAACACTTTTTTTAATTTAATCTCTAATCGTTCTCCTGAATACAATGCAATTTTTGATACTTGCATTTATCTAATTTTCATGGAGACCAAAGGAAACTTTCCCTTTTCTGAAAATATATACTTTACCCTGTTCTGGCTAACATTGATGTTCCTTTACAGTAAAAAATGTGTGAAGAAGAATTTTTTTCTGTAGCGTTTGGTAGCGTAGGAAATTCCTCAGCTACTGCCTTGATTTTGCCAAATTCTGCACCTATGCTGAGCTGAACTAAACTTATTTCTAAAAAACAGCGTTCTGCGTCTCAGGTAAATTCAGTGAAAAGCCTTAACAAACTCAAAGGTGTGCTAAACCACCCACTCAAATTTCCGTCTTCACATTTCAGGTGTTTGAGCATATACTGTATGTATGCTTTCAGTTTGTGAAATTTCACTTTTAGGATTAAGAGTTGCAATAGGATAATGCTATAGTGGATTCGGAACAATTGCCTTTAGAGCCACAGTATAGCACCTTGGTCAGTGAGTTCCTAGAATCGAATAACTCAATCACAGTTTCACGATACAGTGGAAGGTTGTGAAATGAGTAAGTTGTGCGTACAAAGACGTGTAGTGATGGCTGTATCCAGTACGCCGCATGCTTAAAAACTATCTTAGACCGGTTTTTCCGTCTTCTGGTTTACTGCCTGTAAGCAGCAGTAGAGTAGTGACAGGCTCTTTCCGGTTTATTTCCGGTGACCTGTCAACGTAGCTTGTCAGGCGCCTGCAAGTGACATTCATCCAAATGTGTGCGTTCAAGTGAATTATGTGTGGGTGGTCGTTGAAAGGCAGTGGTTGACAGGGTTTCATCAGAAATGCCATCAGTGGTTTTACACACGAGGAAAATTTGGCTAGCCCTCAGTACCTCTCTGTTTTGTAGTAAAGTTCGGGTCATAAGTGAAGCGTGGCGCACTTCTGTGTTCCAAAATGCGTGGAAGGCGTAAGCAATCCGGCACCTTCCGTCATAGCGGGGGAAAGTGAGAAAGAGGAGAAGGCCGATGGAAAACGTAGTGTCATATAGTGTGCAGGACTAAATACCTTTGCGAGCTTCAGCCACAGCCTGTGTAATTGGTTTAAGCTGCTAATACTTGAGAATTAGGATTGCAGTTTTTTTTTCAAAATTGTAAACGAACTGGAGGTAATATGGAGACTTTTATCAGGTCAATTTATCCTGCTGTTTAGGTTGTACTGGTTTGGCGCAAGTCTACTTCAGCCTTCCCCACAATCACCATTTGGTTTTTTGGACAACACCTCGTGTGAAGTGAAACATTTCAGGCATAAATGGTTACTAGCTATTTCAAGAAAATGAATAAAAGAGTGACTACCACATTACTGTAAACTTTTGCGTTTTTGTAAAATGGAGGCGGTATAATCGCTAATTCTCTTCTGGGTAAACCCAATGTATCGTTTTTTACTACCGGAATCTTGGACTTTTGAACCAAGACACAAATAATCTTAATAAGTCAATCGGTAACCAGATTACAATACTTATATATGTTTAGATGTTATTGTGTCGCTTATTATCTGTGCTTCAAGATTTATTGAGCCTTTAACCTCTACTTCTGTATGTGTTCAAATGATTGGCATCAACGGTACTGAAATTGAGCATCGTCTGACCGCTAACCCCAGAGGGAATGGGCATGCTCCTTGAATGCTTCACATTGTCTTGATCAATTGTATATCTCAACTGATAGCCGTCTTGTAAATGTATACTGTAGTGTAGCTCCCTCAACTTAACTGATAAATTACAAATGTAATATGTTGGTGATCTTAGCAGGTCCGATAACACGGGCCCACCCATGCCCACTCGGGCCCACTCATGCTGTGTAAGTCTACATTTCTACTGAAGTAATCCTTCTTTGCAAGGTTTCAACTACTCTATGTTCCCACAAAAGGTTCCTTCATATAAAAAGACTAAACGGGTAACTAACATGAAAACGGAAAATTACAGTGAAGTCCCTTCGGAGAACAAAATGTGCGCATTTTTGGTGTCTGCCTGAGTGACTTAACCTAAAAGGTGTTTGTAGACTTTGCTTAAGCAGAGAAGGAACTTGCAACCGTATATTTTGTAAAATAAACTGCAAATCTAAGGCAACGACGGGGATCATGATTGCGTGGACTCCTGTCTTCCTGGAGATCAAGCTATGACTAAGAACAACAATTACCTGCCAACTTGTTAGCCTATGCCAAGTTATTTTTAAGTAACGTAAGGAACCTATTTTTCGATATCGCATAGTGCAGCATGAGATCCAGCTGGCAACATTTTAAGTCGAGCATGCAGTTTTACTTGACTATCTACAAGTAAGAATAGTTCATTTTGAAGTTTCAAGCTTAAGTATGGGGCCCTAATGTAGAATGGTGCATTTACTTGAACAAAACTCGCAGTCGAATGCGCAAATTGCATGATCTTAATGCCCCCATTTGTTTGGAGCTTTAGGCCTTTATTCATGCTTAACGTGTTGAGTATCCGCAGTGTAAAACTCCCTGAATCTGACTATTCATTATAAGTATAAAGGTTGCATCTCCTCAGTAGGTAGAGTTTTGTATAGAAGAGGTTCTCCTATCATATGTCGGCTGTAACCATTAATGGGCCTTTTGTTTGCTATTCCCTTGTTCGTTGTCATGTCCGCGTATTGTGACAGAGGAATCGACCGATAGGATTATCGATTACGATCAATGTTCTTAAGCAAAGTATCAAAGGTACTTTTATCTCTGTGTAAGTCCTCTGTTCCTCGTTCGTCCGAGCCTGTGTCACAGCCATTTCCGGAAACCCTTGGGGGAACTTTATGCAGAGAACCAATTCCTCCATCTACTCAAAGTCCGTTACCGGCGCCTTTGCTTACTTGGCTTTGTGTGCAGAAAGGCTCATTGAAACAATCGGACCATACAAGGATAAAGACAGCTAGATATTTTTTGGTGCGTAAACCAATAATAGGTGTAACCTCGAGTATCTGTTGCGAGGACAAAATAAGTCATAGAAGCAACTAGCTCAATACACCTCTTCATCCTGCATATACTGTGGTCGAAAGTAGCCTTCAGCAACTTCTGTCGTTGGGTGTATACCTTTTACTCTTGTTTCCAGCATATTACCCTGCCGGTGGTGTTCAATCTTATTCTCAGGGGTTTTATTGCCTCCGGAACTGCGAGGTCTCTTGGGTTTTTCTACGTTTTACAGTAGTCAACGGCTATTAAGCCCACCTCGGGCCCAGACCAAATTGGGCTTACTAAGCGTCGAGCGCACTAACCAGAGAGTCGTAGTTCTTGATTGCCAAAAGCAGGATAGGCATTATACATTATATACGTACTGTATTATGTGTAAAGCTTGGTTATGTACAAGAAAAGAATGCTGCATGTATTTATTTTACGCAATAACAAAAACAAAAAAATGATTTGCGACACGTTTAAAAAAAGCGGTCTAGTGTCAGTTGTTCTGGCGGAAACTTCACTCAAGTGCTCTTTGATATCCTTCTCCAGGCACCAGAAATCGTCGAATTTTGTGAAAGCTGATGCCTGTGGACCGCGTTGCAGAGTGTAGAGAGATGAGAATATCACTCTATCCTGTTGGCAAACTGGGCTTTGTAGCCGGCGACTGGGCTTATTAGCCGGCGGATTTTGCTATTTAAAATTCCGTTCCAAGATGATTTGGGCTTAATAAGCGGCTGGACCTATAAACCATGGGCTTAATAACCGGCGACCACTGTATTGAGTTGGACTTTATTCTAACTGCTGTGGGCGAACATTCAGTGAATGTGCGGCGTGTAGGTCGATTAAGAGGTCTTGGTTTGAAGATGACCATACGAAAGCATGAGACCTGAAGAGAATTTCAGTCGCTTGCACCCGTCAGTTGCATTTATTTGCTCTAATCTTTAAAATCTCTAAATTGTACTCATCTTTGTGCATGTTAACGAAATGAGGACGCTACATATTTTTATCGGTTCACCGATGGCCTATCTAGGGTTGCTTCTTTAATCTAATTGTTACCCATCGTCAGTACACCCGTTTCCTATGCTTCCTCTTCTTCATACCTGTATTAGCCTGCGGGGTCTGTATTTTGTCTGTTTATAATCCTCACTCCTTCAGGACAAGTTTACACCTCTTTTTAACATTTTACCAGCTCGAATGCATGAAAAGCCATGCTGCTATTAGCCTACGAATAATTTTATGGTAGTGCTTAATATCACTTGAGGCTACAAGTAGACCGTATGATTGTTCTTCCTTTGTCAAGAAAAAAAAGTCGACTTTTCCATTAAAAACAGTTCTTTTCTAAACTTTGTAAACTCTGTCGAATATTTCAAAGTAAATACCTAGTCAATATCAGGTTATCAATTATTTTTTTCGAGCACCTACCGATATGTAGCCAATTGTGGGATTTAAATTTCTGTCACAGTAATTTTGAAAACAGTTCTTACCTCAGGGACTATAAATTTATCCTAATTTCATTCAAATAAACCCGGATGTTTCCCTTAGGTAGTACATATTTGTGCATGCAGTTTACTTGTAGTTGCTTCACTTAGTAAGATCTCCTAGTATTTCGGAGACATAATGTTGGTTACTGTTGACGTTGCAGAATGATTGAGTCAGGGTTCGCGTGAAATAATGCAAGAAATTTGTGTTTTTATCTTCTGCCTTCGTGCCTAATTACATAAAGCTAGAGAAAATGAGAAAATGCACGTTTTTTAGTACACAGGCTATTCCACTCCTTCGTTCCGCCTTTTCCTGTTTATTACCGCACACACCCACCCCATTTTGCCGCCGGAATCTTGATGGCTAAGACTTGCAAAAAGTAAGCCGGGGGAGCAGCAACTCAACACCCTAGGTGGCAAAAATGTCTTGGAGTCGGAAAGAACCGAACCTGCCGCAACTGCGGGCAAATGAGACCACCCACAGCAGTTTCTCCACCTTAGGAAACTAGCAAGCAGACTGGGTGTGCTCAGCAGCGTGTTGTGCACAACTTGATGCCTGTGTTGCGTGCGTGCGCGTATGTGTGTGTGTGTGTGTGTTTGTGAGTGCGTTGAGCCGACAAAACCTAGTTGGCGGCACGCTCACACAATGGTCGGCGGAAGTTGTACACTCTCTCTCTCTCTCTCCGCTTCCGCCCGCCCGCCCCACCTACCGCCGCCAGAGTCCTAGCGTTTGACTAAATGTCAGTAGGGCGCTCGCTATCCGTGCGGTGCAAGCCACGAGCAGTTGCACCTTAAATGTCTCCACGATGTCATGCCACCGTCGTGCCTTATACTTTCCAACATGGGCCCCGCTGTGTTGGCTTGGGCTGGTCCGTTTCTGCATAAACAGGACGCAGACAGCGACAGTGCCTGTGTCGTGGGGTGCACTCCTGCCCGGAAGCTTCAGTCTCGTCTGTCACAACAGCCCTTCTGTGTGTGCGCCCCTGACGTGCAGCAGAACGGCAGACAGAGGGACTGCCTGGCGCACAGCTCGCTTTGTGCCTGCCTGCCTGCCTGTGTGTGTGTGTGTGCGTGTGTCAAACAGGGGCAGATTACTGCGTTGTCTTCGTCGTTGCCCTCAAGGGCTGAGGCATCAGAGGACTGCTTAAAATTCCGCACTCCTGCTTCCTCATAATTAGCCATCGTCACAACTGCTAATCCGACAGGCTTTTGTAGTGGGAATAACGTTACCCGCCGCTGCCGTCTTCGTCTCTGTCCTCCCCCCCCCAAACTTATCAGAGAGTTTGATTGGATTTCGCTGAGCCTCTTGTTATCTGGTGGCAGCAGTGACCACAGAGGCTCATCTAGACACATTATTTGCTCACTGCCCGCACTTCATTTTGGGAGACTTCCTGCCTGCTTTTCTGTTTTCTGGGATAGCATCGCAACGAAAAGCACTTGTCGGGGATGATTATTTTAAAAATTTCTGTAGAATAGTTTAGTCTGCTTCCTGCTTCTTTATTCGAATCTGCATTTATTTCCTTTTCACGTCCTTCGGCGAGAACCCTGTTGCTGTCCATAGCTATTTCGCAGAGATACAGCAACCGCAAAACTGTGACTATTCGGTGTTGATTTATTCACTCAGTGATAAGATCTCCAGTACCTAGATCGACTATATCGCTTGTGGTGGATGCTAACAACATAGACTATGCTATTTTTGTGGTAGTTTGGTATTTTAAAGCCTATGGGATGTTCCTTTCGTAAACTAAAAGCCCCTCATGTGCTACAGGTTGCAGGCTTTGGAGCTGACTCCAGTCGTTCAACCCTTTTGAGGACCGCTGATGACCAATTCTGACAAGGGAAGTAGCAGCGGCAAAAAGCCGCAGTTCTTGGTCGAGTAAAAATGTAATTGACTACGTGTGGGAAACCTTACCTGAAGCGGTTCCGGTTGTGCGAAGGCATGCATCAGCCTATTTACCTGGCTGGCGCAAATTTGCACCGCCTTATTGTTTTCTACAGCCGCAACAAACAGACGACCTCGGTCGATGTGGCCCAATTAGACAGGATCGTACGCCAGGGGTGCCATCTAGCGGAAACGTTTAGTTGCTCTCAGCGATATGTTCGCAACCGCTCATACCTTTCGATAAGTAGTGTCATTCATCTGGACGAGATTTTTACATGGTACTCAACTTATTCAGTTGCCATGACAAGGGCCTTGCATAGAATTCAAAGCTCTGTTTTTTTTTATTCCACATGTAGTGCTATGAAAAATAAATAACCCTATGGGAAACCCCACCTTGCTACGGACATCGAATTACCGCATATTTTAGATGGGCTGCACATGTTAACATGGAAAACTATAACTATCGTGTTATTTTGCGTTAAAACGCAAGGCGAACAACATTGAGAAACAAGAAAAATACCAACAGACAATGGCAAGGTTTGCTTGTAAAAACTACCAGCTATGATTGTAAGCATACAACTTTAATAAACAACTCTTACTTCACTTTGACTTAGGTTTATGCATAAATCAAGTTGTTGGTGGCATCCTTCATTGGTTTGTGGTTATGTTTATGTAGTTAAATAGATAACTTGATGTCACTTAGTCTTGCTTCACTCGATTTTTTGGATTTATTTGAGCTACAAAGTGGCCTCAAATACCACCAATGGGCGCGTGCATCGTGAATAATATTAAAGTAAAGCGTTGGTTCATTAAACTTATTATAGTATTTAGGGCACCAGCATGTGCTTCGATAGATCTAAATCTCCAAATGAGGTCTATGTTTCTGGTTCATTTTGCCTCTACGTCATGCGTCATGTTAGACGAATCCGCACATTTCCGTATTGGTACTCAGCCTCGGTAATTAATTGGTGGCTTACTTACTCTACTATATTTACTTCTGGAGTCGTTAACAAGACTGTGTCTGCTGCCTGCTAATTAACATGCGAGGTTGAACACTAAATATGATAAGACAGGCTAACTATTCAACATCTCAGAGTAGATTACAAAAAATATACATACAGGTTTCGACTGTGCTCTGAATCAATACACCCAATTATGAATGTATGTGTTTCGCCGATCTGGTAGAGGAACAATTAATTGTTCCTCTACCAGATCGGCGAAACACATACATTCATCATATTCCCGATCACAACCGACAAAGCAAGGAACCCGTAGACTAGAGGTAGCGTATTGAACGTAATGACCAAAGGTCCCGGCTTAAAATATCGGGGATGACCACCCCCGGCTGATAAGTCAGAAATGGCCATTCCGGTCTCTCTTTGCCTTGTCGGATCCACTTCACGCCCAATTATATTTGTCAAATCAGTTTTTGCGCTTTGGGCTGCCAGTAATCTATTAACGAAACTAACTGCATATTTTTTACTTTTCATGTAAGTCTTATGAACTGAAACTTAGCACCACCAAACTCTCAGAACACACTTTGAAGATTTAAAAAACAGTTACAGGAATAAATGCTGAACCCTGTGGTAACTTGCATGGTTTAGAAAAAAACACTTTTTGAAGTTTACTTAAATGTATAGAAGCTAAAAGCTTTATCTTATCCCGCTTTTATCGACGTGCTGATTATTTTATTGCATAGCCATATTATGAGCATGCACTCGGTGCTTAAAACCTTATACTGTCTCAAACTCTAATTAAGAAGACAGAAGGTTACTCCACCCAGCATTCGAAACAGTTAAAAACTAAATTACACAGTTCCTGCTCAGCACTAAATGTTCGCGTAAACTCTGGCTGAAGATAAAATTCCGATAAGAACAAAGAGGCAGTACATTTCTAAAGAAACATAAAGTGGTAACTTGTACTTTGGCTCACCTTACCAATGTCGCCAACCTGCTCCAGACGTGACTTGGACTGCTTCCTCAATTAATACGGAACGCAAAACAATAAATGTCGTTCTCTCCCTCTCTCTTCTGGATTAATCACCTTGATAAACTTTCGACACACTCAGAGTCATGGTGCCGCTTGGTAGAGGCAGATTGTGGGTCTAGTTGGTGCACAATATCGATCCGATCGTTACTAGTCCTCAGGCGAAGTATCATGGGTGCCTCTGGCTCGTATCTGACTAGTGCTCCTGTCATAGACTGCGCTGGCAGTCAGGGGTAGTGCCATCATCACAGTGGACCGCTGAGGGACCCAGTCCGAGGTGGCCTTAAAAATTATGGCTGTGTCGGTGGTAGTAGTGTTTGCAATCCTGACAGGCCCAGGTACGTGGGCGCGCTGGCACACACGCAGGCTCGGATGCGCATAAAACGCTCGAGAGCTGGAACGTACGCACCTAGCTGCCATACCTTAGCACACTATAAATCCACCACGCAGTGCCTACGTACAGTTGCGGTTGGTTGTACGCCGTAGAATTATGTTCGGGAGCAGGGAGGGAGGAGGGGGGTTTGGTGAGGGGAGTCCGTCAATCCCCTCCGTCGAGGCCGCTCCTTGGGCTGATAGTGGAGCATTTACTTACTGGTCGGTCGATCGCTTAAAGATGAGTCAGGCTGAGGCAAATATGCCCTACTATTAAATCTTAAGACCGCAAGACTGCGTATATGAGTGACGTACAACTGCGCAGCTTCAGCCTGGTAATATATCTGATGGATTCAAAGGTAAACTTGGAGGGGATGGGAGCATTTATTTTCGCAGTTGTTGCAGACCTTCTTTAAACAGCTAGGCAGGAATACTTTTCAAATAAACTTCTTACAATGTCGAATGTTGTACCAGGTTTGGGAAATAATATGCCGGCTTTTAACGTTCTAGGTTGACTTCACTCCCTATTAACCGTTTTTTTAAATTGAATGAGCGAGACAAAGATGACAAATTCTGGTAGAGCTGTAAACATCTACGAAAAGCTAAACCCCGGGAGAATCTGGGTAATCAGAGTATCCATCTAAAAACAAAGCAAAATGCTGAGACTTCCAAAAATCTCCTTGTTTTTTGTTCATAGCTACTCAGCGTGAAACTCTTAATTGTCCTCTCCCTAGAAGGTCTACATTTATCAAGTAATTCCCTCGGTGATTGGGGTAGATATGCAATCTGCCTTGTTAGGATTCCAAAATAAAGACTAAGGTGAGGTCAAAGAGAAGACAGAACCCATGCTAGTTAATGGTTCCCCTTATAGAAAGTCTGATTTGAAAACTGTAGAGGTGAATAACATGCCCACAGCCGGTAATTAAGTATGGAGACCATAATCCTGCCAGCGTATTCTCTCTCAACAGTATTCTGAGCAACGGGTATTCAACACATTTAGGATGCTTAGCCCATCCAGAGGAATCGGCTTGGCCTGGGTTTTTTTTCACCTCCTCTTTCTCGCACCAATCTTCAGGGCGAAATTACGCCAAACATAATGTTAATTTTTGCATGTTCCAGAAAGGCCAAAATGCCTTTGTGTACAATCCGGTACAAGGCATAAATATTTTGTTGCAGTTTTGACTATTCTTGAGCAAAAATTGTAGGTAAAGCTTATGCTTGGGGCTAATGACACATTAGTCGGGTTCCTATCGAAGTGGCCCAGCTTGAAAACTCGCGATTAAACTCGTAGCAGTTTCGATCATTTGTATTTTTGCCCCATTCTTTCTGGCTTCCGTGAATTCTGGACTCTGTAATTACCATTGAGGAGATTTGTGTGATTATAGTTTTCCCTTCCTGCCACTTTTAAGATTTGTCTTGGCAGTTTGAACTTGCAAAACTCCACTTACTTTAAACTATGTCTACACAGAATAGGCTAGCTATTTTGGAATTTGAGGTTGCATTATCGAATCCTACATTAGCTGCTTGATTATGACTTTCGGAGTCTATTCCCTGGCAAAGCGAGGGATGAAGCTAATTTCTCGCGATACAGACCTTTTAGGGGATTATTTCAGTCGCAGACGAAAGCCACAAGGCAGGGCGGTACGAATGCGGGAAACCGTGAGGCTTTGAAACGCCTCGCAACATCCCGCCAGCTCCACACTGCCCTACCAACCTGTCTGGTGCCGATTTTTGCTGGAGAGCTGTAACAACCACCTCTGGAATTCCACGTTTTCGCTAATCGGTAGTGCGTTTCTTCAGCCACAGCAAAACTGTTTGGTCAAATTAGGGGGTGTTGTGTGTATGAACTTTTACAGGTAGTTGGCGGACTTAACGCATAAAAAATCGACTGCCGATAACGCGCGCAGGCAAGTGGCCATGCCAAATGGGAATGGGCTGGTGCGTAAGTGTGTGTGTGTGTTTATGCATTTATTCACATCCAAGATTACTGCAGGACCGTACGTTGCCGTCCATATGTGTTGAGCAGCCTACATGCCTCGGCCTCTTCCTGTCTGTCTCGAGCTGGCATAACGTTAGTCGGCTCTCTTGTTTCCATGTCCATGGGTCACGGCACATCTACCTATACGATGGTGGAAAATGTGCAAAACCCAAGTAGTTTAATAGAAGAGGAAAAGGAGGTCCTGTTTGCCGTTTTGAAACCTCGCTCAGGATAATCCTCAAGTGATAAACACAACCAAGAACTCGGGCGGTATTTCGTTCAAATCGTTTGGCGACTTTGCCCAATCTAACCAATAGTCTCCTGCGACACAGAATATGATAGACGGTGAGGATTGCCCCAGCTCAGCTCAAGATCTTAGTTTCCCCCGCTAAACGGGTTTTTAAAATGCTGAAATAACTCAGTGGTTGTGAGGACTGAGTGTCGGACTGCAATCGTTCCTTGAGCATGAAGCCAGGTACACTTGGAGTAAGGGACTAGGTCGTACGTAGCACGCACCGCATTCGCTTCGTCGCTTACGATGATCAAACTGTCACTACCCGGGGGAGTTTTGGGATCCGCGTTGCAAAGCATGGTTAGACACTCATGAATGCCCTGTAAGAGACATCAAGATAGTGTTTGTGTATTTTTGGTCCTCGTACTCCTTATCTAAGTAGAACCCTGATGTTTTCGACGCAGTGACTTGTTCTCCTTCTAATATTTTTAGGATGCAGTTTCCATAGCCTCATCCTCGAATGTTTGGCCACTTTGTAATTCTGCGCTATGCGAAACGTATAGCAGTCATTCTCGGAAGGCTGTTTTAATATTCCATGAAATTCTCTTCAGTTTTGAAAATTGGATTATTTTTTCACAGTTACCTTTTTTAGCTAGAAAAAAATGTATTTAGCGAGTCCGGCTGTATCGCCTACCTTGTCCATTACCTCGATTAAATGTCACCAGCGAAATATGCATTGCCCCGTTTGTCGACTGCTTCTTAACCTTAAAAGCAACTGACACAAAATGTGGACCTACCTCGAAAGGAAATCGGGTATGGCTATTAAAAATGCATAGCGAAAGTTAATACTGAAATGCGAGGCTTCCAACTGATATTCTGTAAGGAGGACAGTAATCTCGAGCATCGGTAGGCCAAATTGAACGTCGGAGCAAGTGATTATTGCAGTATTTACTATTTTTAACACAAAACTTAAGGAAATGACATAAGCGGTGGATGGTACCTCCCTCGGATGGAAATTTATACTTCAGTATGACACCACAGTTTAACAACTCAAATATGTGCACTGTGTCGGTAGTTCTTATTACGTTCTCAACATTAATGGCTCATTTGGTTGGCCTTAATCGTTAGTAGTCTGCATGATGCCCCAAAATCTGTATCTTCTGTCAGCACAACTGGAAAAACTAGTGTAAGTGCAAATCTGTGGAAATAGTGACACAGGCAGTTCTGTCAGGTCAGAATTCGAGTGACGCGCCATCGTTATGCGTTTTAGACACGTGCTTGTACTGTCCTCTGCCGAGCGGAAAACCAAGGTAGGACGGGGCAAATGTGTGAAATAGAAACTTTGGGGCCGAGCACGTCTAACAAGTGAGGTGACAGGAAGCGATGCCTTCATGTAGTCAATTAGCCTATACTTGTTGAAGTGCACCTAGGTGCGGGCTCGGGTGAATTCGACGGAATAACAGCAAATGCGGTGTTGCTGTGGTCACTGGGGCTGTTTGCTGCACGGTGCGAGGTCAAGGGGGGGGGACGGTAGGACTGTCAGATGCGGGGAGAGGGGCCCACGAGTCCCCCTGGGCTGAGGTTAGAGAGGCAAAGTGGGGGAGGTGGCACTGTCGTTGGAATTTCGGTCGGCCGGTCGAAAGGGAGCGCCGACGTTGGCCAGATGATGGCTGTTGGTTCCTAGAAGCGGCATGTGGGCCTACAATTGTCGCATGCTTGTTGATTTCCGTAATTCATTATTAATCACGCAAAACTGATCGAAGTAGGAGAAAACTGCAGTCACCTAAAGGGGTCGACTGAGGTACAACCGGAAAGATCCACCAAAGCACAGGTCTGACTGTGCCCCCATATATGTCTCTTGCAAAGTTCACTAAGTTTGTTTATTATAATTAGCTTATTCGTAATTGTAGCTTTTAAATTTCTTTAGAAATGTATCTCTAACATGGAGAAGATCAATATATTCAAGGATCTATAGACGCAGATCAAAATTTGATACGAATATTTGGACTTCCATCTACTTTAGTATCAACTTTTTTACAATATCACTTGAATACGAGGTTTTGCGCACGTGTTCGTTGTATTATTGATAATAGTGATGGTAAATCATCAACCTAGCTTTCAGTCTTTTAAAGTATTCAATAGAGGCATGGTTGGTTGCTTTATTTTCTTGTAAATGAAGTATCTGACACCAGTCCCACTAATTCCTTGGCAGGCTTAGTAGGGTAAAGTCAAGTTGAATCAAAAGGCTAAGGAAAAGTGTACTGCAATTTGACGCATCTATGTCTAGACAACTTTAACAAAACAAAGCCTCTTCCACATGAGATTTCCCAAACGTTTATCTATCTCGAATTTCGTCTTTCAAATCGAGTTTGCACTTGTAGGCACGAAAAGGAAAGTTTTACTCACACTCGCAGAAGGACTTGACGGAAGGTCCGCTTGGGAGCCTGTGTGGGTGTGTGTTTTAATTAGCTTAAGTGGTGGAAGCCTGCGATTTGCGTGTGCGTATGTGTACGCCTGAAGCACTGAGGATCAACCATACAGCCAACGCAAACGAACTTTCAGTTTTCTAATGTTGTATGTACACCTTCGAGAGGGACAGGAGTCGGTATTCAGAGGAGGAGGAAAGTCAACGCCATTTGAAAATACAGTCTCCAAATAGCTGGCATGGGTTGATTGAGCTCCTGA